>CM073572.1:62506621-63720371 GCA_037074715.1 Magnolia kwangsiensis
GCTCAAGTAACATTTTCGGTATCCACACATACAGCCATCCATGAATGTCCCTGTGGAGGTAAGGCCCTGATGAAGCAAGGGCGGGTCGTGATGAAATGTGATGCCAATGCATGAGTCACGCATGCAGATCATGTACTAACTTCAAGCACTCAATGTGCACAAGGGGAGAAACTCCATCCCTTTATCATATGAATCCAATGACCGCACACGATGCAATCCATTCACACAAATGATGCATATGGGCCATAATGGTGTAAATACACTACTCAACGGTGATGACGTGGATCATACTCCTCCTTTCCAAGGAGGGATAGGGTATAAATACATAAACAAGTACTCTAAGGAGAAGTCCTCTAGTGGGGGCCCAATACTTTGGGGTAGCCCTCAAGCTAAAAGGCTCATAAAAACCCAAGGAAGAAGCAATCCTAATCAAGAGCCCAAGGTGGGCCTTCAACCACCTATAGGAACCATATGGGCCTACATTAGAGCCACCAAGGAGGACATCCAACCTCAACTGGGTCCCAAAAGGTAGCCCGCTACCTACAAGTATATAAAGCAAAGCCCAAGGCCTAAGCAATCCATAGCCTAGTGGGCCATACACCAAGTCCAATACTTAGGCAACATGGTGGGCCCTTAAGCAAGGTTTGGGCCCAACCATAAAGATCATGAGTCCACTCATTGTGCTGGGCCTAATGGGCAGCCTATTATTCCAACTTATGGCAATCCTTATATTTAAGACAAGTAATTTAGGCCTCACATCTTGGCCCAAGTATGGATTCATTTTAATGGGCAAACAAGGGCCCAACTACTTGAGTTTGGCCCATAAAACCCATCACAACAACTTGATAAATATAGGCCCCAAGGGTCCAATGGGCCTATCAAAAGTTCCAGCCCAACCAAGGCTATAAGGTTAAACAATTAGCTAGGAGTATGGACCCAATAAAAACCCCAACTAGGGTGGGCCGCAAGCATGCGCTAATTAAGCCCAAGATTCTAATTTAAAAAAATAAGGTAAGACATATGTAATAATTTTTCCAAATTTGGTGGACCATGCTGCCCCAAAACATTCATTTATTACTGAAATTTCAACCCACCCACAATCTAGCTTGCTGGAAATTTAAAAATTAATTAATTTATATATTCATTTTAGTTCCTGGTGACCCATACATGTCACAAGGGGTCCACCAAATGAAGGGGTAGATTAAACACATAAATTAGATGGGCCATGCTACTGGACTGGACATCCAGTCACAGCCTAATGGGCTGGGCGTCCCATGTATAGGCAGCTCTATGGGCCTGGGTATTTGGCCCAAAAACTCATTCAGTGGGCCCCAATTAGATGCTACTAAAGGGGAGGATGATCACGTCCCCTATGGATCCCACATGGATGAACGGTGGGATATAAAATACATTAAGGTGGGCCCACAAAGTGACCTGGATGGCCAGCCAAGGCTGGACACACCCAGCCTGGTGGGTCACTCCAAGTCGCACCATAGGCGATACAGGGGCCCGATGACCCTAAAATTTTGTAAGGTGGTCCTTCCATGGGTGGGCAACACCTCCACAAAATTTCATAATTTTTGGATGCTTAAAAGTATTTTAATTAAATTCAGAATTACAATTTGTCCAGAGTGAAATGTTGCTCTCCATGCAATGTTTATCTAATAAGGTGGGCCAAAACTTCATCTAGGAGGGGAGAAATGAATGTTTAGTATTTTTTCCATAAAATACAGTAAGGTGGGGTCCACAAAAGTGGCCCACCTCTCAGAGAAACCAACCTAAAATTTATGTTTTCCCTCCATACATGTGGGTTGGACTGTCCAACAAGGTGGACCGCTCACCCCTATGGGCCTCCCTTTTTGGATACTATTTCATGGGCCATTTGAGGTGTGATCCACCAAACCTCAAGGTGGGGTCCACACCTTCTTAGTACACCCCAAAACCTCAAGAAAAATAATAAAAATCATAATTCAAATCCATGCCAAACATTAACTAAAATAGTCCTTGCAATAGTCCAGATTTTAAGACAGCAATACATGGCTGGAGATATCAGCCTATATCTCAATAATCTCAGCAATTAAAAGGGTGTGTGGCCCTCCTTAGTGGGCCCTAAACATGTCCAGATCATGAACTAAGGTCAGGACACCTTCATGCATTAATTTAGGGTGTCCAAAGACCATGGAGTACGGTGGTAAGGGCGTCCCACCCTTACTAAATTTTAGGACATCCTAGGCCCACCAAGTGGGCCACACACATCATCATCCACAATAATAAGAGAAAGGAGAAGAAGAAATACAGCCCGACCATAGGGGTAGGGCCACACCACTAATGGGCCCTCCCAAGATTTAATCACATCCATACAACTATATAGATTGTACATGCAACAATAAACCAATGCATGCATGATCCATAACTAAAATGGGTGGTTGGGATGCCATCCCAATATGACTTCTAGGGTCTAGATACCCTTGGAATGAAGTAGATAACGTAATACATCATGATAGGGTTCATGGAGAATGGCCCCATCATGTATCATGACATGCATGTACGATATGCCAAAGGGCCACATCCATGGGGTTAAATGGGATCCCCACCATGGATTGGTAGGTCCCATATGATCCATTTATAAAGAAAAGAGAAGATTAAAGGTCAGGAAAGAAATTAAAAATTTATATTCACCCACATGGAAAGCAAGCCTTCAAACTTCCACACTAAGGAGATCTTGAGCCCAAGAAGAAGTTTTAATGGTGGAGATCTATTTTTAATGGTGGGATTGGAAGTATGTTGGGGATTAGAGGGCTGGAGAAAAGAGGGAGAAATGGACGTTGGGAGAGGGAGAAGTTGCTAACAAATGGAGGAAAATGAGAAAGATAAAGAGAGAGAAAGGGGTCATGATGAGTTTATACGAGAGGTCATCATTGCCTAGGGGAGAAGTTTACAATGCTTAGGCTTAGGGTAGGCTTGTATAGTATTTGTTAAGGTGGGTGGTGTTTCCCATAAAACTTGTGTGGTGTGTGGTGTGTGTATAGGGACTTGTGCCAAGGACGTGGCCCACATGCATTGCACAAAAGTGGGCTACATGATTAAGGGTGATACTATGTAATGTTCATAACTTTTGATCCATATATCGGATGGACAAAAAAGACATGTCGTTGGAATCGCAACAATGATGCAAACAAGATGGCATAGGTCTCGGGTCGATCTGAGTTGGGTATACATGACCAAACTCAAGGATGACCGCAAACACAATTCGAGAGTCACGGGTCACCAGAATTCAACCGGTAGGACCATGGGACCACAAGAAATGAAATGCATACTCACACACACACATGTACTTGCAGGAACTTGGGTCAGGTCTTACATTATGTATTGTCAAAACTTTCTAGATCATAGGTAGATTCCATGTAAGGCACATGCTTCATATCAATGTTGTTCATCCACATGTCTGCTTGTTTTAGAGTATGGTACAAAACTTAGAGCAGGCCTAAAGCTAGTAGCCCACACTGTCCAATGAGTGGACCTGTAGTGATGGTTATTTGTCTTTCAACTTGTTCTTAAGGTGATGTAACCTAAATGGAGAGGATATTAAGACTTTTATGGCCCTGAATTTTGGGATCTAGTATTTTGATGTGGTCTACCTTACATGTGCAAACTTGTGATTGTATGTGGCCCAAATCATGGATGATTAGGAAATCTTGTGATTGTTATTGAAACCTTTGACATGATTGGCACTATATTTTGTAATCTAAACCTTTATATGATTGGGCTAATGTTTTATGATCCTAACCTTTCATGCAAATGAGTTTCAACACCCGGTCAAGGGTTCGAGTATCCATAGGTGGTGAAATCCCACTACAGTGTGAGTGTGTGGGGCTGTGTGTGCGTGTGTAAAAATAAAAATAAAAACCTTTCATGCAATTAAGCCTTGACCTATTTTATTTTATTTTATTTTTTTAATTTTCTAACCTGCTAGTGTGATTGGCTGATTTCTAATGTTCCAAACCAATAATATGTTAAGCTATGTATTTAATGATCGACATAGTTGATGTGATACAACCTTGGTCAATTATGAATTGTGATTTTGTCCATTTGATACAATCTAGTGCGTGAGTTATCCATAATGGGCAACAATTAATCTCTCTCATCCTAGGTTTGGTGGTACAAACCATAAGTATGATTAAGTCATTTGTTGTTATCCAAACCGTTAATCTATTGACTCGTTTCTAATGATACAAACTGTTTATAGGATGGGTCCTATTTTCTCTAACCAAACTGTTTGTAGGATTGAGCAAACCTTTTGAAATGCTTGCTTAGGGCATTTGAAGTAATCCACTTGGGATAACCTTTTAAATTACTCGGGCTATTTGAAGTGTTCCAAATCGTTCATATTATTGGGATTGTTTTAAGCAAACCAAGCACTTTATATAGTTTAGGTGATTTTAGTGATTCAAACCCTTAATATTATCAAGGCTATTTTCAATTATCCAAATAAGTTAATATGCCCAAGCCCTTGTTCAACAATCCAAGCAAATGTTTTAGAGATCTTGTTGGATGCTGCATGCGTAAAAGAAAGGAAGAGAAATCGTTAAGAGTGGATTGATCTAGCCATAGAATACTTCAATCTTTTGTAGTTGCATGTGACTTGTTTTGTAGTGGATGGATTTAGCTACTTAATTGAGAGTTGTGAATTTTCTTTTATTTAGGAGACCTGATGGGGACACATCATGCACACACCCCCTCTACATATGTATTCGAGAAGGAGGCAGGCCCCACTTTTGATTTGGATTGATGATGACATTTTTAGAGGACCTCATAATTAGGGGGCTGCGTTATAAAGCATTGGAGTGGACCCGATCATCACATAGATTCAACCATCGGAT
Source organism: Magnolia kwangsiensis (assembly GCA_037074715.1). NCBI lineage: Eukaryota > Viridiplantae > Streptophyta > Magnoliopsida > Magnoliales > Magnoliaceae > Magnolia > Magnolia kwangsiensis. Next base: position 62,511,502 of record CM073572.1, read on the forward strand.
CTCATGATTGTGACCCACTACTTTAGATGATTTAGGATTTTAATTTTTTATTATTTCTATTATTAGAAAGTTAGCAATTCACATTGCTAATTTTTATGTTGTCCACTTATTTTAACAACTATATTGCTGGATTTATGTAGAGTTGCATAATTTTGTTCATATAGCGTCCTATAGGTTCATCTAATGTCATGAAGGTGCATTTAGTGGAGTCTAGGTGCATATAGTTGCATTTTAGGACCCCTTGAATTGTATAGTGCATGCCCACATGTACTAGACACAGCTTTGGTTTGCAACCCATCATGAACACCGAGCAGCTTACCAAGTCTCTCAGGAAAATTACCCAAAATTTGGACGCCATGGGTGCAAGCATCAAGACATCCTCGCAGCAAGTTAATACTCGCTTAGACCAATTAGATGCCCGAGTCCATCAAATCGAGACCGCCACCGAAGATGCCCAATCTCAAGAAGGTGGTTAGTAGGATAGACAAGGGAATGGCAGTAGTCAAGGAAATGGTCATGGGCGCACACCCGTGCACCCACCCAGCGAGGGGCATCGTGATCATTATGACCCAGATGCACAACTCCTCAAGGGAGTTAGGGTAGAGGCTCCTATGTTTAATGGCCACTTGGACTCTAAAGTTTTTTTAGATTGGTTGGCAGATATGGACCACTATTTTGAGTTATACAACATATAAGATGCTCGCTTTGTTCAATTTTCTAAGATGAAGCTTGTGGAATGAAAGAAAGAAAGGTTGAGGGAGCCCCCAATAGTCTATTGGGGAGAAATGAAAGAAATTCTAAAGGAGAAGTACCTCCCTTTCTCTTATCCCTTGACGCTGGTTGAAGATTCGCAGTCTCTTCGATAGGGTTTCATGAGTGTGGCTGAATACATCGAGAAGTTCGAAGAGTACTTGACCCAGTGTGAGGTTGAAGAGGATCTCATGCTCACACTTGCTTGATTTAATACCGGCCTCCATTCTGAGATTAAGAGAGAGTTGCTCGCTAAAGAAATAGACACCCTTAAACAGATGTGTCAAGTGGTATTGGAGGACGAGCAATACCTCAAGGTACTTGCGGGAAGGCGGTTTGAGTCCGATGATTCTAATGCTAAGGCTAACCCTTCTGGGGCTAAGCCTAACACTAGATATCAATACAAGTCATCTAGTAGTTCTCAGTATAGGCCCAAGGATGATAAGGGTAAAGGAGTTGTTGGGTCTAGCACCCGTAGAGGCGATTGCACTAGGTGTTTTAGATGTTAGGAGTTTGGTCACTTTGCCCACCAGTGTGGCACAAAAGGGGGTACCAAGGTATTCTTTATTGATAGACAAGTAGAAGTAGTACCCCCAGAAAGTGACAATGAGGAGAAAGAATACAAGCCAATAGAGAGACTTTATGATGAGGAAGAGGGAGCACAGGAGATTATGACACTTGTAGTTGTTTGTTGTGCCTTTGCACAAGAAAAGGATACCGGCGATTGGTGCCGCAACACGATTACTCACAACCCCAAGTGTAGGGCTGCGATGTAGCAATAATCTCAGTAACACCGAGGTCGAATCCATAAGGACGGAACCTTGTACGTAATCTGAAAGCAACCAGAACTAGAACTAGAATAGAAGAATATGTAATCTAAATCAGGAGAATGTAGGAGAGTAATGGTGAATTATTTAACTAAAACTAGTGAAATTCAAGGGTAGGAAATTAGGGTGTTTAGGATCCACTTGTAGCAATCAAGAAGTTACTTTGCATTGATTCATGGACACAACTAGAATCAGAGTCCTATCCTATCCAATTGGTAAGAAAAGATTTGTCATATCTTTGAACTTCTCATGGATCTAATCATCAACAGATAAGAGTAGTAAAGATTTGGAAGTGATTCTATCACCTAATTATGCCCTGGAGACAATGGCAAATAACAGCAATTTACCAATCTCACAGCCAATCGTAAGAGAATTATGAAAGTTAGGAAGGATTCCATCACTCAACCATACTCATGCGACGATGGTGAACAACAGGATTACTTAATTTCATAATCTCAATACATGAAAAGAAGATATCTCAAGCTATCACAGATCCATTGTAATTTGAGTCACAATAAACCATTAAGAACTAAAAATATTCATTCAAAATCAAACTAGAATCCGAGAGAGTTCAATAAACATGAATCAAAGTATAGAAAAACACCCCATCACACTACAACCTTCCACCTCTTAGCCCCAGCTAAGAGGTTTAGCCTATCATTATCATAATTGACTAAATTCTCTTAAAAATATTAAAGGAGAAAACTAATGAGGAAGAAGAAAGAAGAACTCTTTGTAGCCATCCTGCTTCACAGATTTCTCTCTCTCTCTCTCTCTCTCTCTCTCTCTCTCTCTCTCTCTCTCTCTCTCTCTCTCTCTCTCTCTCTCTCTCTTCACATCTCACGTCTGATCCCTCGTCCACGTCTCCACATCCTTGCTACCTGTCTAATGATGCCTCCATGGCTACTCTCGTCCAATGGATAATTGATGCCTTCTCTCTCTTCTCTTCTCTTTTATATAGACAGTAGGAAGGCGATGGAGAAGTTGGAGTCGGCGTGCGTAACTCGTGCGCACTCATGAAACTTGCGCAACGACAGTGGAAGCCGCATTCTCTTGAGTTTGAAGGGTATTTTCAACTAGTGTACGTTCCAAGAACCGATTTTGGCTTCATGCTTGGGGTAAAGACCCCCTTCCCAAGCTTTTAGACATTTTGAATCAATCATCCAACCATGGTCCGGGCCATACAACTCCCCAGAAGTTCGAGATTTCATAGCCATGTGTATCCTATGAAATTCATTGCGCTGACGTGTTCAGTGGGCCCTAAAGTGATGTTTTCAGAGAAATCCATGTCGTTCATTGGATGCTTGGAAAAAATTTGGTTGAAAAGGAGTGGTTTCGTTCAAGTTTTGGTGCGGCCCACTGTATCAAATCATCCTGTCATTCATCCTGCGTTTAATGACAATCTGCGTGTGTACACATGCATGGGACCAAAAAGCCACCATGAATGGGGTCATGGCCACCCCTCAGAGTGAATAGACAGTTCAGATTGTCCAATGAGACGATCAGAGAGGCCCATTGATCACACAAGGCAAGACAGCGTCCGCTCGCTAGACACTTGCATGAGAGGAGTTGGGTCAGCCAGACTTTAACTCGACTGACCGACCGGTGTGGTGCAAGAGTGCACCACCCGTGCACTCCCACATTGCTCTTGGGGTCCACTGTGATGCTTGTGAGAAATCCACTCCGTCCCTCCATTTTATCATCCCATTTAAGGGTTTGAGACCAAATTTAAAGTATATCCAGATATTAGGTGGGCCCCATATCAGTGTTTTATGGGCTGATCTGTCCGTTGGGCCACTTCCACAAGGATCCAATGGCTAAAATTTTACTTATATGGTTAATTTAAGGTCCTCAAGCCAAATATAAAGTTTCGAGCCAAACGGATGGTGGGAACCCTGTGATCTTGCTTTCAGGACGATTTTCAAACCCCTTTTACTTTAATCACTTAATTTTCTCAGATCTTTGGTGTGTGAATTCTAACTACGCATATGTGATAGCACTCAAGTCAGTCATAAATCATTGAATAACATTGAAAGCCTTAAAAATCATAACCTAAATGTTTATAGTCCACACCTTATGCTGGTAGACTCGTAACGAACTCAGTTCATGCAATGACTGGTTGTCTACGTCACAACGGCCACCTAAAGTATGAAATAGGTTAGCTATTTCATCATTTACTCTACTTAAAACCTTAAAACAGGTTAGGGTTAGGATTCCTTACCCGAAAATGGAACCAGAATTGTTGGTATGACGATACGGTAGTAGTGATTCGATACGCAAAGTGACAGGGAAGAATCTTTATAGTAAACCCTAACTTTCCCTCACACTTTCTCTCTTCTTCCTTCTATTTCTTCTCTCTTCTCTCTCTGGGGTTTAGAAATTTGTATAAGAAAGGAGAGAGAGGGTTTAAGGCCCTTATATAGGCCCAAAACTGATGGGAATTGCCCCAGGGCCATGGTATACTTAGGGTATAGTCAAAGGTTAGTTGTTTTAATCCAACGAAGCTGTTCTAGAGGTCCCTTTTCTACATGGAGTTGGACTTAAGCTCCCTGACATTAGATCTAGGTCAGGATAAGTTTTTGGTCCGATCGGGTTTGAGGATCGACAGTAGGGGACCTATTTCAATTCAATGGTCATCGGTGCTCGATTAGGGCCATAAATATCCTGACGTGTGTTGGACATTTTTCCTGATCCAAGGGTGTAATTGGGTCAAAATCTAATCGTCTGAATCCTTAGATTCGGCCCGTAAGTGAACGACTCAATTTACGTAAGTTCTAGTTCATTTCCTAAAGATATTTGTGTTTCTCATACACTTCGCTCTGGGCTTAAGTTGTGTGCTTCTGGGTACCCTTAGAACTTAATTTCCGAGGTGGTTATCAAGTCCAGCAAGGCGGTCATAATCGTATAGTTTAGGGGTAATCAGACTTTTGACGTGCAGTCCAGGTCCGATACGGAGTTTCGTGATGCTCTCGAGAGCAACTGGGTTTTGAGATGGATCCTAAGTTTTTACGTAATGTAGCATTAATGGTTCTACCCGGTTTGGGTCTTACAGATCGTATTTAAAGTGATTAGTGTTAATTTTACAAGTAATCTAGTTTAGCACTAAATTAATTCTCATCTAATTTTTAAAGGATTTGGTCCTTAGTGATTTCTGCCTTAGGTGGTACTCGGGTCTTTGTATGGATTTTTCTAAGATGTTACACCTATCCTATCCAATTAGAAAGAAGAGATTTATCAAATCTCTGAACTTCTCATGGATCTAATCATCAACAGATAAGAGTGGTAAAGATTTGGAAGTGATTCCGTCACCTAACCATGCTCAGTAGACGATGGCAAACAACAATAATTTACCAATCTCACAACCAATCATAAGAGAATTGTGAAAGTTAGGAAGGATTCCATTACCCAACCATGTCCATGAGACGATGGTGAACAACGGGATTGCCTAATTTCACAATCTCAATATATGAAAAGAAGATATCTTAAGCTATCGCAAATCCATTGTAATTTAAGTCACAACAAACTATTAAAAACTAAAAATATTCCTTCATAATCAAATTAAAATCCGAGAGAGTTCAATAAACATGAATCAAAGCATAGAAAAATACCCCATCACACTACAAGCTTCACCTCTTAGCCCTAGCTAAGAGGTTTCGCCTATCATTATCATGATTGACTAAATTCTCTTAAAAATATCAAAGGAGAAAACTAAAGAGGAAGAGGAAAGAAAAAATCTTTGTAGTCGGCTCTCTCTCTCTCTCTCTCTCTCTCTCTCTCTCTCTCTCTCTCTCTCTCTCTCTCTCTCTCTCTCTCTCTCTCTCTCTGTCTTCACATCTCACGTCTAATTCTCCGTCCATGCCTCTAAATCCTTACTGCCCTTCTAATGATGCCTGCACTGCTGCTCTCGTCCAAGGGATGATTGATGCCTTCTCTCTCTTCTCTCCTCCTTTATATAGACAGTAGGAAGATAGTGGAGAAGCTGCAGTCTGTGTGCGTAACTCGTGTGCATTCATGCAACTTGCGCAGTGACAGCGGAAGACACATTCTCTTGCATTTGAAGGGAATTTTCGGCCGGTGTTCGTTCCAAGAACCAATTTTGGCTTCATGGTTGGGGTAAAGACCCCCTTTCAAAGCTTTTGGACGGTTTGGATCAGTCATTCAACCGTGGTCTGGCCCATACAACTCCTCAGAAGTCCTGGATTTCACGGCCATGCATATCTTATGAAATTCATTGCACTGACATGTTTGGTGGGCCCCATAATGATGTTTTCGGAGAAATCTAAACCATTTATTAGGTTCCTAGCAAATTTTTGGTAGGAAAGGAATGGTTTTAGTCGAGTTTTAGTGCGGCCCATAGTATCAAACCACCCCACCATTCATCCTGCGTTTGACAATGATTTACGTGTGTACGCGTTTATAGGACCAAAAGGCCACCATGGATGGGGTTGTGGCCACCCCCTGGAGTGAATGGACGGTTCATATTGTCCAATGGGACGATGATGGAGGCTCACTGATCACGCCTTGCGAGATAGCGTTCGCTCGCTGGACACTCAAGCAAGAGGAGTCGGATCAGCCCGACTTTGGCCGGACTGACTGACTAGTGTGGTGTGAGAGTGCACCACCTGTGCACTCTCACATTGCATGTGGGGTCCACTATGATGCTTGTGAGAAATTTGCTCCATCTCTCCATTTTGTCATCCCATGTAAGGGGTTGAGACCAAAATTGAAGTATATCCACATATCGGGTGGGCCCCAGATCAATATTTTATTAGCTAATTTGTCCATTGGGCTCTTCCACAAGATCTTGTCACGCCCTAGACTTGGTAACTGGACTCACAAGGAACCCGATGGCGAGTTATGACTGCAATAGCCTCCGCAGTACCTCATTCTTGGCTCCTGAAATAGGTTCCGATCCTGAGATCCTATGAGGATTTCCATAACAGTATAATCATTTTCAATACGAGCATACCCAAGATCACAATAAGTAAATCTGAGAATAACAAAGGTACACATCACATAATCCACTAAGAATTTGAACTTTTACAAGTATTCATAAGGTCCAAAAGGACATACATGAGATAATAGAAGAAGGAAAGGAAAGTCTACAACACTGGGGTCCTCAAGCTCAACTCTACTCCACGCTCTGCCGCTATGACGCCTACTTAGGATCTCCTTCATGCATCAATCGTGCATAAGCTTACAGAAGCTTAGATGGAAGTGAAAGTATGTGACAATATTGCACAGAAGAATAATTGAAGGTACAGGAAGAGAAACATGCTCAATGACAATATTACTAGCCTTACCAAGGCCTGTCATGAATATGATGTAGTGAGTACTGGGCACCATACCAAAGCAATGCATGAATGGGGCTTATATAGCTGATGCAAATACGATACAAAGTAATGTCAGTACTCATAACCAATCCACATATCAAGCGCATTTTCAATCATAATGAAATCACTGGGGTCTATTACACTATTAGATGACTGCCGCTCTACAGACCCCATATACTCAAATGAGCGTAAGAGACCTCACTACCCGCTTATGGACAACCAATCACCAGCAAGGCCTTACGGTAGTAAACCCATTTTTGAGCTGCTTAGACTCAGCTAGCAATGGTCCTTACATCAGGCGAGTAAGGCCACACCCCTACCCAACTGACAACACAATAGTGGGAGTCGTGGCCTGACAGTATAAGGCCCTCGTGCACTTATAGTTTCCACTCGGTCACGGCGTTGAGGCAGATCCTTGCTACCATTGAAGTTTTGTAATTTCACCCAAGCGCATCCTATGTACTCAGTATGCTTAAGTAATATTTTCAATGTCCACACATACGCCCATCCACGAACGTCCCTATGGAGGCAAGGCACTGTTGAAGCAAGGGCAGTATCATCATGAAATGTGATGTCAATGCATGAGTCACAAATACAAATCATGCACAAGCTTCAGGAACTTAATGTGCACAAGAAGAGAAACTCCATCCCTCTATGGCCACCACACAATGCAATCAATTCACACAGATGATGCATATGAGTCATAATGATGTAAGTGTGTTACCTATAGAATATATATATATATATATATATATATATATATATATATATATATATATATATATATATATATATATTCCTCCTTCTTAAGGAGGGACAAGGTCTAGATTCCTACACAAGTACTCTAAGGAGAAGTGAAGCCCTTTAGTGGGAGCCGAAGGCTAAGTAGATAAAAATAGATGAAACGGGCCAAGCAAGGGTCTATGGTGGACCTTTAATCACTCATAGAGGCAAGTGGGCCTACCTTGGGGCCACAAATGTGGGCATTCAACTACTATTTGTCCCAAGAAGGTACCCCATTCATATTCTATCACGAGTCAAGGCCCAAGGCCCACACATCACCATAAATAAAAAATGGGCAGCTATAACATACCATATATATTCATGTTGGGCCTCGAATAAATGGCAATACATGGGTCCAAAGGGTAACATCCATAGCCCAACCCATATGTAATACTATGGGCCTGTAGGGAAGGTTGGGGCCCAACATAATGGTCACCAATTTCATATATTGTGATGGGCCGAATGGGCAGTCCATTTCCCAAACCACATGGGCAATAATCTTGTTCTAATTAAGCAAGTTGGACCTACAAACCAACCCAAGAATATAGTTAATTTGGTGGGCAACCAAGGGCCCATTGTAGCCCACTAACTCAATCACAATATTATGGTGAAAACAGCCCAAAAGTTCACTTGGCCTATCAAAAAGTTCCAGCCCATTTGGGCATGAAAGAGTCCAAAAATCCAATTACATATAAAGACCCAAATAACCCAACTATGGTGGGCCTCAAGAGTACATTAATGAAGCCTAAAATTAAGGGAAATAAAGGCATGAATTTACCCCTCCAAGGTCCTCACAATATGGTGGGTCCCAACTCCTTAAAACTTCAGCCCAAAAACAATGCACATATGTAATATCTTGCTAGATTTTTATTCCACCAGCTTTCTGGGTTGCTGGAGCCCAGTAAAATGTTCATCTGATTGGGACACAAGTCTAGGTGGTCCAGCAATAAGGTCAGAGGGTCCCACCACATAGGAGTACACCAATGTACATAAGAATTAGGTGGCCACACTGCTGGACCAAAGTCCAGCGGTAGCCCATAATGGGCGTTCCATAATTAGGCTTGGGCGGTCCAATGGGCGAGACGTTTAGCCCTATCCAAAGGCTAAAGGTGGGCCCCACCTTGGATGTTACACACCAAGGTGGGCCACGTCCAAGTGGGACATGAAAATGGGTGGACACATGGATAAGATACAACATCATGGTGGGTCATATCATGGTAGGATGGCTAGCTTTGCTGGATGTCAACACCATGGACGTCCAGTAGGGTAGGCCGGTCCAGCTACTTGCAATCCGATTTTTAGTGGCCCAATTGGTCCAAAATCAATTTAAGTGGGTCCCAGCAAGGGTGGGCCACCTCAAGAATAAATTTTAGATTTTTACAAGCATGATAAATTAATCCAAGGGCTTATTGCCCTGATTCATATGGACAGCAACATACGTTGTCCATATTTCAGACCATATAAATTAATCCAAGGGCTTATTGCCCTGATTTATCAAGTGAGGTCCACCTTGATGGGTTGGAAAAATTCCAGATCCATTAGTGCATTAAAATTTCCTTGAAAAATTAAGTTTGGTGGCCGCCCAACCCATGCATGCATGGTGAGCCTGGACGTCCAACAAGGTGGGTTTGGATGTCCCATCTCCCTAATGGATCTGAGATGTTGCTGACCTTCTTAGTGGGCCACACATCATTAGAAATAAATAGGAGAAAAAGGAGAGAATGGGAGAGAGAAGGAGAGTGATCCGGTCATTGGTGGAAGGTCCCGCCACTAATGGACCTTCCACACTACAATCCATACCATCCACTATGTACATATGTTACATGCAAGCAACTATACATCAAGAAAAGTTGCTGGAGGGTGGGGACACCTTTCCGCACTATTCATGAAAAGGCATAAATGGCCTATGAGATGCTAGAATGAAGAGGAAGTGCATCATGGTGGGTCCATGGAGAATGGCCCACCATGAAAAGAATGAGTAAGATATAGGCCCATGGCCTCCATCCTAGGAGCCATGTAGGACCTCCACCATGGATTGGTGGGTCCTACATGCTTCCATGCATGTAAGGAAAAGAAGGAAAGGAGATGAAAGAGAGAAGAAGCCAAGAAGAGCACCCACCTCTTGGATCTTCAAGCTTCTACAATCATCATGTGCCTAAAGCTTCAAGTGTCATCAATAAATGGCCAAGATGGGATTGTAATGGTGAGATGGAAGGGAAATAAGGAAGAAAAGGGGCTGGAATGGAGGGAAGATGGGCTTGATGTCCCAAGCTAGCAAGGAAAGAAAGAAGAGAAAATGAAAGAGAAGGGAGAGAGAAAAGTAGTTGTAGTGGAGTCATGATGGCCATGTAAGGTGTTGGGAAGAAAAACAATGATGGGTTTTCTTGTATAGAGAAGTAATGATGGGTTTTTTATTTTATTTTTTTTATTTTTTATTTTTTTTTTTATTTTTTTTTGGGGGGGGGGGGGGGGGGGGGGGGGAAGAAATCTCATCATGAGTTGCTAGACTCTAGGCAGGCTAGGTAGCTAGCCAGGGTAGCTTTTATGGGAGAGAGTGCACTGGGGTGGGCCCCATGGGAAAATGTGTACACACTACTAGGTGGGGTCCACAAACATGATCAAAGGCTCAAAATGATGCGCGCCTACAACTTATGATCTACAACTCGAATGGACACACGGGATGCGACATTGGAACTACGGTGACTATGTGGATAAGATGACATAGGTTTCAATCTGATCCGAGTCGGGTTAATGTGACCAAACTCAAGGATGACCGCAAGCACTACCCGAAGGTCGTGGGTCACCGGGATTCGACCGGTAGGACCATGAGACCTAGATGAATTAGATGCATACTCACACACACACATGTACACATGCGAATTCGGGTCGAGTCTGACAACCCTCCCCACCAACAAGAAAATTTCGTCCTCGAAATTGTCAAAACTGTAACAACAAAAATACATAAACATCATCATATATATATGTCTCAATCATCAATCACAAAAGAAGACAACATAAGTAATACAAGCAATCAATCATCGAACAAATGGGGATAACGCTCTCTAATCTCAGCCTCACGTTCCCAAGACGAGGGCCTCTGAATGATGACCCCATTACATCTTCACCAAGGGAATGACCTTGGTCCTGAGGACCTGCTCCTTCCGATCAAGAATACGAATCGGCTGCTCAATGTAAGAAGCATCCTCACGAACCTCAAGGGGCTGCTGATCAATCATAGGAATAGTGTCTGACCCACATTTCCACAACATAGAAATATGGAATATGTCGTGGATCACGGACAACTCAGGAAGTAAGGCAAGCCTATAGGCCACAGCGCCCACACACTTAGTAATCTTAAAAAGTCTAATAAATCCCAGGAGCAAGCTTTCCCTTCACACCAAAGTGAACCACGCCCTTCATAGGAGAGACCTTAAGATATACCATATCCCCGACTGCGAACTCGAGGGGTCAACGCCGACGAGCTGTAAAACTCTTCTGTCGGCTCTAAGCTATGCGCATCTTCACCTGATAACATCAATAGCCTCTGACGTCTGCTGCACAAGCTCAGGACCTAAGAGACGATGCTCTCCAACTTTGATCCAACAACTAGGAGATCTGCACGGTCTATCATAAAGTACCTCAAAAGGAGCCATGTCGACAATCGTTTGATAGCTGTTGCTGTACGTGAACTTGGCGAGGCACAAATGCTCATCCCAACTGCCCACAAAGTTAATCACACAAGCTCTGAGCATATCCTCAAGGATCTGGTTGACCCCTTCGGTCTGCCCATCCATCTGCAGATGATAAGCGATGCTAAGATGCAAAGTGACCTCGATCGCTTGTTAGAAACTCCCCCAAAACTGAGACGTAAACCTGGAGTGTCGGTCTAAAATGATCGAAACTAGGATGTCGTGCAGTCTCATTATCTCCACAATGAACACTTTTGTAAATCGGTCCATGGACCAGGAGGCACGTACTAGAATGAAATGAGCCGACTTCATCAAATGATCGATGATAACCCAGATGGTATCGTGACCGCGTTGAGTCGTCGACAAACCTGCAATAACGTCCATCGATATGTACTCCCCCTTCCACTCTAGAACCCTCAACAGCTGCAAGGGACCAAGGGGTCTCTGGTGATCGGCATTAACAGGCTGGCATGTGTTACACTCGACCACAAAACTAGCAATCTGGTGCTTCATCCCCTTCCAAAAATATTGCCTCCTCATATCACGATACATCTTCGTGGAGCCTGGGTGAATAGTAAGCCTCGATCGATGTGTCTCGGTCATCAAATCATAACATAACCCTAACACGTCTGGGACACATAATCAGCCTCTAAAGCATAATCCACCATCGGAACCAATCTGTCGGTCTAACTGCTCCACAGATGCGGCCTCTGCTTAGTACTCCTAAAGTGACTCATCCGTCTGCTAAGCCTCGATCACCCTAGCTACCAAAGAGGATTGAATCGACAAGCTCGAAAGCTAAACAGTGGAAGACTAAAGACCAAATTCAAAGTTAAACTCTGAAACATCCTCAAGCATCTGCCACTCATGCACCATCATCTGAGCCACCAGGTCTTGTCGCTGACAGCTGAGCGCGTTTGCCAACATGTTTACCTTGCCAGGGTGGTACTGAAGGTTAAAATTATAATCCTTCAATACCTCCATCCATCGCCTCTAACCCGGGTTCAACTCAGACTACGAAAATAGATACTTCAACCTCTTATGATCTAAAAAGAGCTCGAACCAGACCCCATATAGATAATGCCTCCACACCTTAGTGCAAAGACGACCACTGCAAGCTCCAAATCATGGGTGGTGTAGTTCATCTCTTGGACCTTGAGCTGGCACGAGGCATATGCCATTGGCTTCCCATGCTGCATCAATACAGCACCTAAGCCAACTCTAGAGCCATCAGAGAAAATAATAAACCCTCACTCCCATTAGGAAGAGTGAGAACAGGAGAGAACGTGAGGCGGTCCTTCAACTCAGTAAATGCCTCCTCGCAGGCATCATTCCAGATGAACTTGACGCCCTTCCACATCAACCGGGTCAGCGGTGTAGCAATACGGGAGAAACCCTAAATAAATCGTCAATAATATCCCGCTAGACTAAGGACGTTATGGATCTCGGACGCATTCGTGAGCTGGCCCCACTGACACACTACATCAACCTTCGAGGGGTCCACATCGACACCCTCCCTTGTCACCACGTGACCAAAGAACTTCACCTCCTCCGGTTAAAACTCACACTTCTCCAGCATCACATACAACTGGTGGGCATGGAGGGTCTCCAGTACAATCTGCAAGTGCTCAACATGGTCCTCTCGGGTCCTCAAATATACAAGAATTTCATCAATGAATATCACCATGAACTGATCGAGGAACGGCCAGAAGGCCTCGTTCATCGGTTGCATGAATACGGTGGGTGCATTGGTCAGTCCGAATGAAATGACCAAGAACTCGAAGTGACCATAGTGTGTCTAAAAAGTCATCTTCAAAATGTGCTCCTCTCGGACCTGAATCTGATGGTAATTGGAGCACAAGTCTATCTTAGAAAAATATTGTGCACCCTGTAACTAGTCAAACAAATCATCAATACGAGGAAGTGGGTATCGGTTATTGATGGTGACTCTATTAAGCTCACGATAATCCACACTGAGTCTCAACAAGCCATCCTTCTTCTTCATGAACAACACCAGGGCTCCCCAAGGTGAATTGCTGGGACGAATGAAACCTAACTCCCGAAGCTCATCCAACTGCTCCTACAATTCCCTCACTTCCATCAATGCAATCCGGTATGGGGCCTTTGAGATAGGCATGGTACCGAACACCAAATTAATCTGAAACTCCACCTTCCGATGCAACGGTAAACTCGAGATCTCCTGTAACACATCCGGGTACTCACAAACAACTGACAGCTGCTCAAAACACTCTGCCACAAAATTCTCAATGACAGAAGCCAAAAAACTAGATAACAGCTTTCCTCTGGGCTCGGTGACAAACTAGAATATTGGCAAGCCTAAATGTGAAACGTAACCATCCTCGCAGCACAATCTAACATGGCATAATACTCCGCAAGCCAGTCCATCCCCAGAATAACGTTAAAGCTTGTCATCAGCAACACGAACAGATTGGCATGAAGGAATATCTCACCCACTAACACTGGGCAAGAAGGACAGTGACGGGTCAACACAACAGACTTCTCCATGGGAGTCGAAATAGCCAAGGCCTCTGACACGGACTCCGACAGGATACCGGCCAATCGACAAAACTGCTCGGCCACAAAAGAATGGGAGGCACCAGAATCAAATAAAACATTAGCAACGCAAGCAAAAATAAGAAGAATATCCTCGACGACTCCACTGGTCGATGACTATGGGTCATATCCTGGCGCCTATTGTACAGAATAAAATCAGCCTTGAGCTGGTAAGGGCAGCAAACTGAAAGACTATGGATCTGGAGTTTGTGCCTGCTGGGCTGCAATACATACTCGACCCAGGGACTGGACATACGGATATCCCCTCTGCTACTGCTGCTGCTACTGGGGAGGTCTACCTAGCTACCTTTGCTACTAAGGAGGAACCCTAGGAGCGGTGGGTGGAAGCTGCGCTCTCTGCTGCTACTGAGGAGGATGAGGAGGAGGCAACATCGGTGGCCTCTGCTGCTGAATGGGGAGAGGGCACTCACACCTCCGATGCTCGACTTGTCCACAACAGAAGCAAACACCGAAAAATGGGTTGAAAGATGGAGCAGCTGGCAGTGCTGATGACGATGAAGGAGCTGCTGACTGAGCTACAGGCTGCAGAAACCCTGATTTTCCCCTCCACCTCTGCTAACGGTGTTGCTTAGAACTGCCAGCTAGTGCTCTCCTCTTCTTGTCTCCACCGGAACTCTACTCTCTCGATCTCTAGGTCATAGTCCAGTCCTCCTCATGGACCAATGCTTGATGGACAACCTAATCGAATGTCTCCAAACAATGTCCCACCACACGACTACAAAGGGCAGGATGCAAGCAAGTCACAAAATGACGAGCCCTCATCTTCTCATTACTGGTCAGATGTGGAACAAATCTAGACAAGGCCAAGAAACGGGCCTTATACTGTGACACTGAAAAATCTCCCTAAACTAGGGTCTCAAACTTGATCGCCCTCTGGATCTGAACATTCTCGAGGAAGAATTTCTAGTCAAAATGAACCACAAATTCCTCCTAAGTCCAAACAAACTCAGGCCCGACCATCCTGGATACGGACGACCACCATTTATGGGCCTCACCCTGAAGAAGATAGGTTGCAAGAGAAACTCTCTGATCTGCAGGACACTGCATAGTGTCAAAGATCCTCGCAATCTTAGTGCGCCATGCCTCGGTGGCAGAAGGGTCAAGGTCACCAATAAACCTCTGGGGATCATGCTACAGGAACTCTCGAGATATCGCACTCGCATGTGGCAAGTCAAACTGCCTAGGAACCTCGGTGGTATCAGGCTGACGGGGTTGCAATGTGGTAGCAACAAGCTGCATCAGCTGCTAAAAATGCTCGACACCTATAAGCACTGTCGAAAAAGTAGGAGCAGCACTCGCCTAAGGCGGAGGTACGAGTGTGAGTAGCGAATCAGGAGCCTCTATAACTGGAATAGAAAGTTAAAGAGAGGGGACCGACGGGGGAACTGGAGCAACTGAAGGAATAGGTGCTACAGGCTCAATTGGAGGAATAGGCTGAATCGGGACCTCAGAATCGGATCCTCTACGATGGGAGTGGGATGAGCTCGAGTAGAACGAGTATCTAGGGTGCCTTGTCCACGAGCACCACGACCACGGGTACCACAACTATGGGTGTCACGTCTAAGCGGCATCGTCTATAAAATAATGATGATGCAAGGAATCAGGACAATTACAGGCTCAATTTGGAACGAAAGGAAGGGCCTCAAGACACTACTTGTCCTATGCCCTTAGCAGACATGTGATGTTATCCTGAGTTATTTTAGAATTACTTGTCATGCTCTAATACAAACTCCTGTCATGCCCCAGACTCAATAACCGGACTCACAAGGAACCTGATGGCCGGTTCTGGCTGCGACAGCCTCTATAGTACCCCATTCTCGGCTCCTGAAGCAGGTTTCGATCCTGGAATCCTACAAGGAGGATTTTCATAACAGTATAATCAATTCCAATACGAGCATACCCAAGATCACAGCAAGTATATCTAAGAATAACAAAGGCACACATCACACAATCGACTAAGAATTTAATTTTTACAAGTATCTATAAGGTCCAAAAGGACATACATGAGATAATACAAGAAGGAAGGGAAAGTCTGCAACACTGGGGTCCTCAAGCTCAACTCTACTCTACGCTCTACCTCTACGACACCTGCCTAGGATCTCCTGCATGTATCAATCGTGCATAAGCTTATAGAAGTTTGGAGGGCAGTGAAAGTGTGTGATAATAGTACACAGAAGAATAATAAGAGATACAAGAAGGGAAACATGCTTAATAACAATATCACTAGCCTTACCAAGGCCTATCTTGAATACGATGCAGTGAGTACTGGGCGTCATACCAAGGCAATGCATGAAGGGGCTTATATAGCCAATGTGAATGCGATACAAAGTAATGTCAGTGCTCATAACCAATCCACATATCAAGTACATTTCTAATCATAAGGAAATCACTGGGGTCCATTACACTACTGGATGACTACCGCTCTACAGACTCCGCACAGTCAAACGAGCGTGAAAAACCTCATCACCCGCATGTGGATAGTCATTCACCAGTAAGGCCTACTGGTAGAAGACCCATTCATGAGCTGGTCAGACTCAGCCTAGCAATGCCTACCAACTGACTACACAATAGTGTGAGTTGTGGCCTGACGGTATAAGGCCCTCGTGCGCTCATAGTTTCCACTCAGTCATGGCGTTGGGGACAAATCCTTAGTACCATAAAAATTTTAAAAATTTCACCCATGTGCATCCTATGTACATGGTATGCTCAAGTAATATTTTCAGTGTCCACATGTACGGACATCCACAAACGTCCCTATGAAGGCAAGGCCCTCTTGAAGCAAGGGCAGTATCATCATGAAATACGATGTCGATGCATGAGTAACACATACAGATCCTGCACAAGCTTCAGGTACATAATGTGCATAAGGGGAGAAACTCCATCCCTCTATGACCACCACACAATGCAATCAATTAACACAGATGATGCATATGGATCATAATGATGTAAGTGCGTTACTTGTAGAATATATATATATATATATATATATATATATATATATATATATATATATATATATATATATATATATATATATACACACACACATATACACGCATATATATATTCCTCATTCTCAAGGAGGGATAAGGTCTAGATACCTACGTGGGTACTCTAAGGAGAAGTGAAGTCCTTTAGTGGGGGCCCAATACTTAAGGATAGCCCACAAGGCTAAGCAAACAAAAATAGATGAAACGGGCTTAGCAAGGGTATATGGTGGACCTTTAACCACTCATAGAGGCAAATGGACCAACCATGTGGCCACAAATGTGGGCATTCAACCACTATTTATCCCAAGAAGGTAGCCCATTCATATTCTATCATGAATTAAGGCACAAGGCCCACACATCACCATAAATAAGAAACGGGCAGCTATAACATACCCAAGGCCCACACATCACCATAAATAAGAAATGGGCGGCTATAACATACCCATAGTATTCACGTTAGGCCTTGAATAAATGGCTTAGGGCCTACTCAATACCTGGGTCCAAAGGCAACATCCATTGCCCAACTCAAATGCAATACTATGGGCCCGTAGGAAAGGTTAGGGCCCAACATAATGGTCACCAAATCCATATATTGTGATGAGATTAATGGGTAGCCCATTACCCAAACCACATGGGCAATAATCTTGTTCTAGTTAAGCAAGTTGGGCCTACAACCCGACCTAAGAATATGGTTGATTTGGTGGGAAACCAAGGGCCCAACCACCCATACATTCTATCCCACTAACCCAATCACAATACTATGGTGAAAATAGAGTTCACTGGGCCTATCAGAAAGTTCTAGTCCATTTGGGCCTGAAAGAGTCCAAAAATCTGGTTACATACAAGGACCCAAATAACCCAACTATGGTGGGCCTCAAGTGTACATTAATTAAGCCTAAAATTAAGGAAAATAAAGGCATGAATTTACCCCTCCAAGGTCCTCACAATATGGTGGGACCCGACTCCTTAAAACTTCAGCCAAAAAGCAATGCACATTTGTAATATCTTGCTGGATTTTTATTCCACCAGCTTTCTAGGCTGTTGAAGTCCAGTAAAATGTTCATCTGATTGAGACACAAGTCTAGGTGGTCCATCAATAAGGTCAGAGGGTCCCACCACATAGGAGTACACCAATGTACATAAGAATTAGGTGGGCCACACTGCTAGACCAAAGTCCAGCGGTAGCCCACAATGGGCGTTCCACAATTAGGCCTGGGTGGTCCAATGGGTTAGATGTTTAGCCCTATCCAAAGGCTAAAGGTGGGCCCCATCTTGGACATTTCACAACAAGGTGGGCCACGTCCAAGTGGGCCACAAAAATGGGTGGACACATGGATAAAATACAACATCATGGGGGGCCATATCAGGGTGGGCCGGTCCAGCCACTTGCAATCCGATTTTCAACGGCCTAATTGGCCCAAAATCAATTTAGGTGGGTCCCAGTAAGGGTGGACCACCTCAAGAATTAATTTTAGAATTTTACAAGCATGATAAGTATTTTTAAGAATTAGGACAACAATACATGTAAAAAATAAATCTGGTAGTGTAGAAATCCTATTGACCCCATATTTGGCACCACATGGGGTGGGCCTAAGCTTGTCCAAACCCCTGGAAAATTGGTGGGAAGGGAGATCCTACTCATGGACAGCAAGTGGGATCCACTGGGGTGGCCCATGTATTCAATAAACTTAGGTAAAAATGCTCATTTCTAACTTGCAGTGTTGTTGAACTGTCTAGAAATTTCTGGACAGATAGCCCACTTTGGCCTATCTCATGGGTCTCAATCATGGGAGAAATGTTGGGGCCCCATTCTACATCAAAGTGGAGTCCATGCATTACAAAATTTCTAAAGAAATTTGGGAGTAAAGAGCATGCAAACTGATCCAAACATTTGCTCAAAAGTCATGCACAAACTGGGCCTGAAATCTGGACAGCAGCATATGCTGTCCATATTTCAAACCATATAAATTAATTGAAGGGATTATTACCCTAATTCATCAAGTGGGGCCCACCTTGATGGGTTTGTAAAATTCTAGATCCATTAGTACATTAAAATCTCCATGAAAAATTAAGTTTGGACGCCACCCAACCCATGCATGCATGGAGGGCCTGGATGTCCAACAAGGTGGGTTTGGATGTCCCATCTCCTTGATGGATCTGAGATGTTACTGACCTTCTTAATGGGCCACACATCATCAGAAATAAATAGAAAAAAAAAGGAGAGAAAGGTAGAGAGAAGGAAAATGATCCGGCCATTAGTGGAAGGTCCCGCCACTAATGGACCTTCCACACTACAATCCATGACATCCACTATGTACATATGTTACATGCAAGCAACTATACATCAAGAAAAGTTGCTGGAGGGTGGGGACACCTTTCCCCACTATCCATGCAAAGGCCTAAATGGCCTATGAGATGCTAGAATGAAGAGGAAGTACATCATGGTGGGTCCATGAAGAATGGCCCACCATGGAAAGAATGAGTAAGATATAGGCGTATGGCCTCCATCCTAGGAGCCATATAGGACCTCCACCATGTATTGGTGGGTCCTACATACTTCCATGTATGCAAGGAAAAGAAATAAAGGAGAAGAAAGAGAGAAGAAGCCAAGAAAAGCACCCACCTCTTGGATCTTCAAGCTTCTACAATCATCATGTGCCTAAAGCATCAAGGGTCATAAATCTATGGCCAGGATGGGATTGTAATCGTGAGATGGTGGGGAAATAAGGAAGAAAAGGGGCTAGAATGGAGGAAAGATGGGTTGGACGTCCCAAGACAGCAAGGAAAGAAAGAAGAGAAAATGAAAGAGAATGGAGAGAGAAAAGTAGTTGTAGTGGAGTCATGATGGCCATGTAAGGTGTTGGGAAGAAAAACAATGATGGGTTTTCTTGTTTAGAGAAGTAATGATGTGTTTTCTTGGGGGGAAGAAATGTCATCATGAGTTTCTAGACTCTAGTTAGGCTAGGTAGCTAGCTTGGGTAACTCATGGGTAAAATTATGGGAGAGTGCACTAGGGTGGGCCCCATGGGAAAATGTGTACACCGTACTAGGTGAGGTCCACAAACATGATCAAAGGCTCAAAATGATGCGTGCCTGCAACTTATAAAATACAACTCGAATGGATGCACGGGACGAGGCATTAGAACCATGATGACAATGCGGATAAGATGACATAGGTTTTGGTCCGATCCAATTCCGGTCAATGTGACTAAACTCAAGGACGACGGCAAACACTACCCGAAGGTCACGAGTTACTAGGATTCGACCTGTAGGACTACCAGACCAAGATAAACAAGATGCATACTCACATACACACATGCACACATGCGAATTTGGGTCAGGTCTCATAGATCCAATGGCTGAAATTTTACATGTACAGTTAATTTAGGGTCCTCAGGCTAGATATAAAGTTTCAAAATAAACGAATGGTGGGAACCCTATGATCTTACATTCAGGATGATTTTTAGGCCCCTTTTACTTTAATCACTTGATTTTCTCAGATCTTTGGCATTTGAATTCTTTGATCTCAGTCCCCTAAGATTTATTCCTTACCTTGGTGATTCTTAAGCATCAAATCCATACTTATAGCACCCTTTTTTAATCCAAGCTCCTAAATTCACCTTGCAACAAAAACATGATTAAAATAGGACATTAAGCATTATCATGTTCATAAAATCATGTGATAACTGGGGTCTAATATGTAACATTTGACCCTTAATAATGATCTTTCATACCTACATAAAATGTGGTGATAAGAGTTGTAAGAAGATCGTAGATAGTGGTAGTTGTGTCAATATAGTCTCAACTGGTACTGTGAGCCATTTAGGCTTGAAGATTGAAGTCCATCCTCAACCCTATAGAGTGTCTTGGGTTGATGAGACTTTCATTCCAGCCTCACACCGTTGTCTTATTCCTATTCAGTTTGGATCATATAAAGACATTTTGGTGTAATGTTGTTCCCAAGGATGTTGACCACATCACTTTGGGTAGGCCCTGGTGTTATGACAGGGTGGCCACCACATTTGGTCGTTCAAATGTATGTACATTCTATTTTGAGGATAAAAAATTCAACTTAAATCCTCTCTCACACGAGAATATGACTGGAAAGGAGTCCACCACAAAGAGTGGTGTGAGCGGCTCGAAGAAATTGAAATAATCGAAGTCCAAGTTTAAGCCTCTCTATATTCTAAATGTCAACGACTTTAAGCGAGAGACTGAGTTGAACTTGATGGTGTATGCCCTTGTGGCTAGGGAGAGTGCACTCAGGCTAGTGTAGAGTTACCCACTGAGGCCATTCCGGTGTGGATGAGTTTCATTATGTCTTTCCTGATGATCTGTCAGATAAGCTTCCCCCTATGAGGGATATACAACACGTCATTGATTTAGTCTCTGGGGCGACTCTACTAAACCTCCCTCATTACAAAATGAACCCAAAGGAGCATGCAAAGTTAAAGAGGCGAGTTGATGTGCTCTTAGAAAAGGGTTTTATTCGAGAGAGCATGAGCCCGTGCGTCGTGCCCGCCCTTCTTACAACTAAGAAGAATGACACGTGGAGGATGTGTGTTGACAGTAGGGTCATCAACAAAATTACAATTAAGTATCGATTTCCCATACCGCATCTTGATGATATGTTGGATATGATGGCCAATGCTACTATCTTCTCATAAATTGACCTCAAAAGTGGCTATCACTAAATCCGTATATGCCCTGGCGATGAGTGGAAGACAGCCTTCCAGACGAAGGATGGGCTATACGAGTCGCTAGTCATGCCTTTTGGACTAATTAATGCCCTAAGTACCTTCATGCGTGTGATAACTCATGTGTTGAGGTTGAGGCCCTTCATTGCGAAGTTTCTGGCCATCCACTTTGATGATATCCTAATTTATATCATGACCAAGGAACAACACCTCAACCATTTGAAGCAAGTTTGTAGGATCCTTAGAGAAAAAAAATTGTACGCCAACATAAAGAAATGTGCGTTTATGTCTAGCAGTGTTATCTTCTTAGGTTTTGTTATATCATCTGAGGGTGTGTCGATGGATCCCGATAAGGTCAAGGCCATTATCAATTAGCCTGAACCGCACAATATTCACGAGGTGCGCAGTTTTCATGAATTGGTCACCTTCTATAGGCGGTTCATTCGAGGCTTCAGTTTCATTATGACTCCCATCATGCCTTGGCCACCAACTATGATTCACACATCATATTTTACCATTAAAACAACAACACATTGAATAAAAATTAATTTTTAAATTTTTTTTGAAAAGGGCCAAAAATAGTGCATAAATAGAAAAAATATATATATTAAAAAATATCAAATCACATCAGTAATCCATTAAATGGAAATTAATATGTTCTACTATGATTAACACAACATATTCTATCATTAAAACAGCAAAACATTGAATAAAAATTAATTTTTTAAATTTTTAAAAAAGGGCAAAAAATGGTGCGTAAATAGAAAAAATATAAAAAATATAAAATCACAACAATAATCTATTAAATGGACATTAATATATTCTACTATAATTTACACATCATATTATACCATTAAAATAGCAAAACATTGAATATATATATATATATATATACACATATATATATATATATATAATATAATATCACAACAATAATCTGTTAAATGCATATTAATATGTTCTATTATGATTAACACATCATATTCTACTATTAAAACAGCAATACATTAAATGAAAAGTATAAAAACTTATTTTTAAGAAATTTCTGGAAAATGGCCCACGGAGCTTCGAATCAAGGAAATCCTTAACATAACTTGTTTTGATCCTTAATTTCAAGTTAAGGGTGGTCAAAATTTTTAATAAAATTATTTAAGAAGAATTTAGAAGTAAAAAAATAAAAAATAAATAAATAAATAAGTGAAAAATCAGAACTTAAAAAGAGAGAAAAAAAAAAGTAGTCATTTTCTAACTATTACACCCTGACTGTTACTCGCCAATAATAGCCGTTACAGGACCATTGCGGTCACAAAATCAGGGGGTGACCGTTACGACCCCGTAATGCGTAACGGGGTCAGCTATTACCGTTACATACTGGTCGATCCGTAACTGATACTAAACACCTTGCTTTTAGTATGATGCAATTATGAAAATTTTATATCTAGATCTATATGCTATGCATGAAATCCTAGAAAAATAAAAATATAGACCCTTGATAACTCGATCTAAGATGACCCAATGCAAGAACATGGCTTTGATACAAAAAATTGGTGTAAGACAATCTAATCTAACCCTAAATGAATGTGGTATTTAAAAGGGGCAGATTTATGCAAGCATTAACAATAAAAATTCAAATTTATACATCAAAAATCAAGAAGGAAATAAAGAGAATGCAACAATGATCATGGCCATCCATCACAAACACGTTGTGTTGAACCTGAAAATATGAATTTACTTGGATTTGGCAAAATATAGGACTTTCGTGTTACAATAGGTCCGTCTAACAATCCAAATGGATTTTCTAATCTAGGAAATAAGAATTTTATGGATTGGGAAATCTGAAAAATTCAAAAAAAAAAATGATGATTCTTCAAATCTAAGGCATTGGATGATGGGATTTGAAGAATATCAAAATATGTAAATGTGAGGCTGAAAATCTTCTGAGATCTAATGATTTGGATTGAAAAGAGAAAGGATCGACTTCTAGATTTAGAGAATTTTGAAGAAAAAGAAGAAAAGATCTTAAAGAAGAGAGTACATTGAGAAAAGAAAGAGGGAGAGAGAAGGAGAAGATGAGAAATCACTTCCCTAGGCCTCACGCCCTCCTCTTCTAATCACTGGAATTCGAAGACGTGATCATCCGGTCTTAAAGAAGAAAAAACTCTCTGTCTTTTCATAAACATAACATAGCATTCTTAGGTTTAGGCCAAAACACCCTTATAAATTCGTAATTACATTAAATAACCAAAATACCCCTTCTAAAAAAAGTTTTTTTAAGAAATTTACATAAAAAATTGTACATGCAGTCTCAAAACTCAAATAAATAAAATGTTCATAAAATAAATTCAAATCCAAGATGCCCAATGGACCCCAATGATAGTGCAATGAAAGTGGGTCATGACAATCCAACAGTCCGATCACACCATCATCGCAATCTAACGGTCCAAATATTTATTTCAAACAACTTACACATGTCATATACATATATGTAAGTTCTTCAACCTCTAGAGACCCAACCCATACCCGTCATCTAACCACATTGACACAGGTAATTCACGCCTCCTATGTATATATACTTTGAATGGTATGGTGTCCGCATCAGGAATAGTTTCTATGATAATGTTGCATTCGATTATCTAGCTATTAGAGGTACTTGTAGATTATAAAATTTTTGATGTTGCACTAGATTAAATCATCCAATTAGTTGACATAATTCGGTGACCCTTGGGGGATGTAGATGACAACTTCTCTTTTTAGTGGCTTTAGTACAATAATCAATTATATGAGTTTATTTTTTGTGATATAATCTATCAAATATCATGTGGACAATTTCTAATGATGCAAATTGTTTGGGTAATTTAGTCCAATTTGAATGGTCCATTATTGATATGAGTTGGCTCATTTTATTAAATTCAAGCTATTCTCATGGTTCGCTATCCAAATTGCCAATATGGTTGCGTTCCTTTACAATAATCCAAATAGTTTATAGGATTTAGCAATTGGGAAACTAATTGATATTTTAAGGCTTGTATTCAACAATCCAAGCAAATGTTTGATAGCTTGGAGGTTGGATTGATATGCCATTAATGTCAACCACGAATATGGCGAGGCTTATACTTAGTGATCCAAATAGTTAAACATAACCATTGGTGGATCTAAAATTGTATTTTGACCCATTTGAGACAACTTTGTGCGTGAGTCATGCACAATGGGTCTATTTTCAATTATCCAACCCATTAATATCTCTTGTTCCATTTTTATTAGCAAAGGCCTTTCCTATGATTGGGTCTTTTTATAGACACATGAACTATTTATCACTCCAATTGAGTGCATGAGTCATGTACAATGGGCCCATTTTCAATTATCCAAACAATTAATATTTCTTATTCTAGTTTTATTGGTAGAAACCATTCTTATGGTTGGATTCGCTTGTTGTGACTCAAATCGTTTATCACTTTGCTCACTTCTACTGACATGAACAATTTATATCAATGGTCCTAGTTTCATCAACCAAACCATTTATTGGATTGGTCTACCTTTTGTTAAATGCTTGGGCCATCTAAAGTGATCCAATTGGTCTATTAGCCTTTTGAAATGCTTGGGTTGTTTGGGGTGATCCAAATCTTTCATATTATTGGCTCTTTTTAAATGATCCAAACCTTTTATATAAGTTCAACCATTTTGTTGATCCACACCCTTCGTATTATTGAGGTCATTTTCATCAATCTAAACGAATTGATATTCAAAGTTGTTGTTTGGAAATCTAATATATGTTGATGTTTTATAGCCATTGGTAAATGTCACATGCACCAAAATAGTTAGTGGAGTCTAGCCTTAGGCATAGTTTGACGATTGACAATTGTATGAGATTTGTTTAAGAATTTTTTATTATCAATTTGTTAGTCATATGCTGTAGAGTTACCATTTTTCCTATTTGGGTGATTTGTTACATGGGACATCCACAGTTGACTTGTTTTCAATAATAAAAAATTTTCATATGATTGGCACTGTATTTAGTAATTTCGCCTTCGTATGATTAGGCCAACTTTTCATGACTCTTCCCCTCTGTAGGTTTAAGCCCTTACTCAATGGTTTAAACCTTTTTTTTATGATTGGGCTTGCATTTAGTGATCTAAACTTCGAATGACACCAGCTGGTTCCTAGCTATCCAAACCATCTATGTGTTAAGGCCTATGTTTAGTGATCCACATAGTCCGATGTGACATACCACTCGTTGGATTTGGAATTATGTTTTTGCCCATTTGATATAATTGAGTGCATGAGTCATTCACAATTAGCTCATTTATAATGATTATAAAACATTTAATTTCTCTGATTTCGATTTTAGTTATAGAAACCTTTGGTTTGATTGGCTCCCTTTGTAGTGATCCAAACCATTAATCACCAGGCTTGCTTCTAATTGATACAAAGTATTTGTAGGATGGGTCCCATTTTCAATAACCAAACCATTTGTAGGATTGGTTTAAACTAGTTGAAATGCTTTGCCATTTGAAATGATCCAATTGACCAACCTTTTGAAATACATGTGCTGTTTGAAGTGATCCTAACCCTTCATATTATTGGGCTTGTTTTGGGTGTTCCAAACCCTTTATTTGTATCATTTTAGTGATCTAAACACCTTTTTATTATTGAGGCAACTTTTAGTGATCCAAGTCAATTGATATGTTAAGGCCCATCTTCAATACTCTAAGTAAATGGTTTATAGCCTATGTTAGTTGCCATATGATTTGATTTGAAAATTTGTTCAATTAAATGCTTCTACCATGGTTTCACCCTTTATAGAGAATTCATTGTTCATTGTGATGGATGATTTTAAATGGAGGCTAATTTTAATGAATGAGATTTATGAAGAGATATATTAATATATCCATGAGGTCTGCCAAAATTTCCAATTGGCGATACAATATGTACAATGATAGTGCATTTTAATTGTTCATTGTGATTGATGTTTTTAAATGGAGGCTAATTTTAATGAACAAGATGTATGAAGAGATACATGAATATACCCATGAGGTCTACCAAAAATTTCAATAGGTGATATAATATGTACAATGATAGTGCCTTTTAATTGTTAATGGGGAAAAACCCTTTAACTATAACTCCTAACTTCAAGACAATATTTATCATTAAATAAATATTGTGGATAACCTTTATATTGGATGAACTTAGATGGTGATTATAAGCCTCTACCATGGTGTAACGCCCTGAAAAAATCCGTACTTGGGCTCGAGTACCGACTCGACCAGAAATCGCGTACGATTAATTCCTTTAGAAAATAAGTGTAAGTTAGTTAGCGCAACGTTAGAGTAGCTGGGAAATAGTCCCTGATCACTTTAAATATGTTCTACAAGACCCAAAGAGAGTAGAACCAATGACGCTATAATACTCTAAAACCTCGGATCAAACTCTAAACCGGTTTGTTCTCTGGACCTCTTTGAAACTTTGTATTGGATCTAGACCGCGCGTCGAAAGTCCGATACCTACAATCTTAGACCGTTAGAACCTCCTTGTTAGACTTGACAATCATTTCAAAAATCAAGTCCAACCGACATTCGCAGGCTATTTCATTGAGCTTGGAGTGAAGAGAGTGAGAATAGGGTTAGATTTGGAATTTGAAATTCAAATCTGGCACACGACTTGACGCGTTATTATTAAGCGTTCTAACCGTTAGAATTCAGCCAAATTACACCCTCGGATCAAGAAAAATTTATATTTCATATCATGAGACTTGCAGACCTGATCTACGTGCGGTGACCGCTGAACTGAAACTGGACCGCCACGGGCGATCTACGAACACTACTGGACTAAAAATGGGATGAGAATGACATCCGACACGTACGAACTTAAGTCCGATCTCGTTCGGCCAGGGGACCACCAGAAATGTCCTTTTAGATCGAAACAGCCCCGATTTGGATATACCTTAAGTATACATTGTTCCCGAGCCTATTTCAAGCAAGTTTGGGCTTATAAAAGGGGTTGAAATCCTCTCATATCTCTCCCATACGAATTTGGAAAAAACCCTAGTTTGAGAGAGAGAAAAGGTGAGAGATTGTGAGAGAGAGTAGAGGAGAATTTCTAGCTGCTGGTGCTACCTGCTACACGTGATTAAGTAACACGTTCCAATCACTTTGCCGGTGATTTCTTCGCTTTTCTAGGTAAGAAAATACCCTAATTAGTTGCTGATTTGCTGATCCTTAGTTTTCATAGCCTGGTAGCTGATGGATCTTGTAAATCAGGTTGCCTAGTCACCGTAGACGAAGCATATACGCTCCGTTCGAATTAACACACCTATAAGAGAAAAGATGCAGATTTTAGACGCTTTGATTGACTGTTTCCAACGCTTTCAATGTCGTTTAATTGTAGATTATCGACGGCAATGCCGTTTGACATGTATAACATGCTATCTGTTTCCTGTTTCGTAAGCAGACAAAGAATATGAGATTTAGGGCATTTTAATCATTTGTAGGAAATACTGTTTTCATCCATATTTTTCTGATGTGATTGACATGGCTTCTTGTCGCATTAGGATATTAGGAATGTGTGCATAATTAGTTTGGCGAAGAGATTCGCCTAAATGCGCACTTTGAGTCGACATACTATATATAGACTTAAGTGTGTAGTTTAAGTGTTTGTATAAATGCTTGTATTAGTATGTATTGAATTAAATAGTGTTATGAATTAGTTAGAGATTGAATTCTCAATTAATATGCTGATGTAAATGATTTCCTACATGTTAGCTATATGCATGATTTCATTATATGTATGAAATGCATGTGCTTGATGATTTACTTTAGTTGTATGTTATAACATGTGTTAACATGCTCACATTGTTATATTTCATTTCCAATACTCTTACATGATTGCTGATGTGGATTTATAATTGTTTGGGACTATACCTAGTCCAGGCAGTCGGCAACCGAGCAAGTTCGTGGTTAGCCTATCTTTGCCACGAACGACGCGTCGATGAATGCGAGTCGTGTTTTGGAGTTGGCGGCAGTGGTTAGGCCACACGAGGTATTTTACGCACTTCATGTCGTTCTACTTGAGATGCGCTCGTGCTAGTCGAGCCCGTCAAGTAACCCGACTGGCCGTTGTATGTTCACTTGCATGAGTCATAACTGCTTGAACCTAGGGTACTGAACTTACCATTGTAAACCCTGTCAACTATAGTACATTGATCCACAAAGACTCATGAGCCGGGCATGGTGGTATGGGACACCGTGGTCGAGCTGTCGGCCTACGCTGGGGCCACAAACCTCCCCGTAGTGACCAGTGAGCACCGATGACTCGTGAGCAGATTATGGTGGTATGGGACAATATATTCTTGCTGTCGGCCTACACTGATCAGGCGAAGAGTCCTTTGTAGTGACCGCGAGCGTATTCTGAGTCTATGGGAGGCGACGACCCTTCCGTAGCAGTGAGAGTACAGTAAGCCTGTATTGATAAGGTGATGGGGGAGCAGTGCAACGAGTGCGAGCAACAGCCCTGGCAGCCCTTGTATTGACCTACAAAATATACATCGTATGAGATTACTAGGAGTGACGACCCTAGACAGGATCTGTGTTGGGATTGATATAAGGGAAGTACCTTAGTTTCTCAATCCTGCTGTTTGAATGGACTAATAACAACTCAAAAATCATTTTACCATTACATTGAATGTGCCTAGAAGATGGGAGCACTGTGGGACGATTGCATGCAGCGGTCGTAAGATAGTGTCGTATGAGGGAGATCGTCGGTGAGGGCATACATCACGTCATGTCATATTGCATTAACAACAGTATTAGGATTGTTTGATTTACTGCTTTACTATTATCGCATGATTGATTTTAGAACATATTAATCCTTGCTCTATTATTCCACTAAGTTAGCTACTCGTTCCCACGTTTCGGGATGGTGTTTGCAACACCCACCAAACCCTGTCTTAGATGCAGGTGATGCAGCGATCCAGGAGGCAGAGCCGGACTATGATGAGGATCAGGACGAGTTCTCATACATGCAGTACTACGACGACTTTGCTTAGGTGGCCTGGGTTGACGGAACTTCTCAGTAGGACTACTTTTGACATTTTGATTTTATTTATATTTATTTACATGTATATGAGACTCAGAGATATATTCATACTTTAGAGACGGTCGAGATCTACTTTGTTTTTCTATACAGTGATATATATATGCTTTAGTCTTCCGCTTGCTTTTATCACTGGATCTGGAGTATGAATTGCAGTTTTGGTATACTTTTACTCATGTGAATGCTTTAACTCAAACAACATTGAATCAAATTCATTTTTGTTGCATAAGTGACGGTTTGGAACTCGGGAGTTGAGTTTATACACGACCTCCGATTTTCAGGGTGTTACACATAGAATAGGAATACGTCAAAATTTATATGAGATTAAGTGAAAAGGTGAGGATTTACCAATGAAGGGTTGTAAAATCAAAGAAACTATGGGAGAAATACTCATTTAACACATCTATTCTTTTTTGTATGATCATACAAAGCTCCACCAAGGGTGGCGGTGTTCGCTTGACTAATGGGAAGAAAGATGGTGCTGACAATCAATAATATTTGCAAACAAGATCACTTGTCCTTCCTAATACATGTAGAAGTTGTATGGGAGATGTGGAGTCAATTGATCACCTCTTCATTCACTGCATGTTTACTTAAAAGGTGTGGGACTACTTTCTCAATGCTCTCCATACAAACTTAGGTGAAGCCGGATTCTGTTTTGGACCTTTTGTGATCTAGGCATGATTGAGGTGTCGGAAAGTTGGAAAAAACTCTGTGGAGATTTTTTTTTTAGAAGAGATGTTTTCAGAATAGGAGTTCTTCTCATGTTGTGGTCATTAGGAAAATTAAATGTAATGTTTGGGTTGGGCTTCTTATGTAAAGGCAGAATCCGGATAATCTCTCATTTGTTTTTCAATTGTAGAGGTGGGTTATTTTCTTTTGTGCATTTCATGCAATTTTAATAAAGTTCTCTCTCTCTCTCTCTCAAAAAAAAAAAAAAAACAGAGAGAGGGACAAGAAGAAGAAGAAAGAATGCAAATTGAAATGAGCCATAACTAATTTCTTTTGTTAGCTTTAAGTTTTACTTAGGCAAAAAAAATCAAAATGAAAAGAAGTAAAAAAGATCATTTAAAAATAAAAAGTTTAAAAAAATCGAAAGTAAAAAAAAAAAAAAAAATAGAGAGAGAGAGAGAGAGACAAGAAGAAGAAGAAAGAATGCAAATTGAAATGAGCCATAGCTGAATTCTTTTGTTGGCTTTAAGTTTTACTTGGGCAAAAAAATCAAAATGAAAAGAAGTAAAAATATCATTTAAAAATAAATTATTATTATTATTTTTTATTTTTTTTTTAAAGTAAGATAGTAAGAAGAATCTAAACAAAAGATGGTTCTTGAGCAAGATGTCCAAGTAGGTGAAAACTAATTAATGCTCCAATTTTTTTTGTTGGAATAATCTTTTATCAATCTATGAAATTCCATATACAGATTAACATCTTAATCTCTAAAAGAATAAATTATTTGAAAATACCACTTATGAATAGTATTTTTGTTTAAGGCAAACTAATCCTCATGCTAAGGGTCTTTCCTATTTTAGGATAGTCTTGATCTTAATAAGTTTTGATAATTTACACATATAGTTAATTACATCCTAAGCACAAAATACACAACTTCACTAAATGCCAAATATCCTTCACCTCCAATGGAAGGATAGTCAAATCCATACTCAAGGATGAGCCTACCTAATCATTTTTTCTCCTTTTACATAGATCTAAGGATTCGATCGATGTGAGGTTTCACTTTTCAAAACCTGTCACGAGTTTGGACGAATGACTTTGGTTGTGGGTTTGCTCCTCACATACATGAATTTAATTCCCCTCCTCGTGGATTACATGTCACAAGTTTGGGCAAACGGCTTTGGTCATGGGTTTGCTCCTCATAGACACGAATTTGATTCCCCTCGTGGATTACATGTCATGAGTTTGGGCGAACGGCTTTGGTCATGGATTTTCTTCCCACAGACGCGAGTTCGATTCCCCTCATGGATTACTCATCATGAGTTTGCATAAACAACTTTGATTGTCACTTTGCTCCCCACAAACACGAGTTCGATTCCCCTCCCCGTGGATTACCCATCACGAGTTTGGGCAAATGGCTTTGGTCATGGGTTTGCTCCCCACAAACATGAGTTCGATTCCCCTTCCTGTAGATGTCATGAGTTTGGGTCAATGGTTTTTGTCATAGGTTTTCTCCCCACAAACACAAGTTAAATTCCCCTCCCCATAGATTACCTGTCACGAGTTTGGGCTAATGGCTTTAGTTGTGGGTTTGCTCCCCACAGTCATGATTCTGATTCCCCTCCGCGTGGATTAGCTTGCACAAGTTTGAGCGAACGACTTTGGTCGTGGGTTTGTTCCCTATAAACACGAGTTCAATTCCCCTCACCGTAGATTGCTCGTCATGAGTTAGGGCGAATGGCTTTGATCGTGAGTTTGCTCCCCACAGACTCGAATTCGATTCCCCTCCCCTCACATTTTGAGACTCTTGAAATCTTAACTCTAAATTTCATTATCTATCTTCATTGACGAAAGGGTTGGTGATGTAAGACACATGATTTAATCGTAGCATGCAACATGGAGATTATGAAAGAGTTCATAATGTAATTCAATTAAGAAAAGATGTTAACCCACCATGTAATTAAGAGTAAATAATAATATAAAAAAATATGATTTAACCTAAATTACATGTCCGCATGCTAAGAAATCATATAAATCAATTAAAATTAGGTCTAATGGAATGATAGAACTTCCAATTTAGCATAGGCACGTTCGACACTCAAGGGACTGACTTGTAGGTTCTATAATTAGAGTTAGGAAGGAAAATTCTGAAATTTTAAAAATTAGGGTTCAATGATCAGGGTTAGGAAGAGAAAAATCTGAAATTTAAAAAATTGTTTATGGGAATTGAGAATTTTGGAATTAGAGTTTTTTAAAATTTGGAGAAATGTGAAATTAGGAATAAATTGGGTGAATTGGTTAAGGGGATTAATGAATTTAGGTATTGATAGAGGAGAATTAGGGTTTTTGATGAAGAGAAGTTGGGGTCCTCAATGGTTAATTTTGGTGGGCGTTGAAGTTGGATGACGAAAAGTTGAAGAAAAAGATGATTTGGATAGTTTTGGATATGAATGGAAAAAGAGAGATGGAGTTTTGGAGAAAAAACCTCTTTTGGATAGAAAGGAAGAGAGAAGGAAGATGAGAGATAGAAGCCTCATACCTCTGTTGAATGGGGAAAGGAATCACACCACACTCAAGCTCCAAATCACAGAGTATTCTTCATATCACATGAAGAAGAGAAAACACGGAGCTTTTTTCTTTTTTATAAAATAATGACATTAGGGCACCACACACCCCCTTTTCTCTTTTATAGTCTCTGAAAATACCTTTTACGAGAAGGTGCTCTCAGATAAGATTCTCAATATAAAGGTGCTTAATAAATTAAAGATTGTTCATAACTCCCTAATGTCAACACAAATATAAGTTATACCAAAAATAACAAAGCATGCAAATAATCTAAACAACTAAATTATTTGGTGGCCCATGGAGGTCCACGATCAAGATGTCTAATGATGATGATCCAATTGTCTGATCATCTAGTTCATCAAGCTCTTATATGCAGTCCACTACATCTTCCTAGTGTGGGGTCTTCAAAGATGCATGAACGTGCATATGGGTTCTTCAACATGGCTAAGAATGTGAATTGGGTCAAGTTGACCATATGTAATAGTTGTCTAGCCATAAGGAGACTAGCTTAGCCCTCCTCCTCTAGTATAGTGCTCGGATGTCCTCATCAGTTAGGGTAAGGTCTTATGAATGCGCACACGACAACCTTTTTCTTAGACTATCTTCAATATGCAAAATCACACAACACTTTACACAAGGTTTATTACCCATGGAATCTAAGTAATAACCGTCGATCCTTAATTAGGATTAAGATAAATAAGAACGGTCAGATGTTAAGGGTCAAATATTGTATATCAGACCTAGTTATTTCCTGGATTTATGAACATGGTACCATTTAATAGCCCAATTTAATCGTGTTTGTGGTGCAAGGTGACTTTAGGAGCTTGGACTAAAAAAGGGTGGTGAATGCATGGATTTGACGTCCAGGAATCACCAAGGTAATGGACAGGACTCTAAGGGACCGAGACTGAAGAGTTTACACGCTAGGGATTCAATAAAGTTAAGTCATTCATGTTAAAGAGGCCTGAAAAGCGTCCTGAATGCAAGATCATAGTTCCCACCATCCGTTCGGCTCGAAAATTCATAGATGGACTGAGGACCATAAATTAACTGTACAAGTCAAATTTCAGCCATTGGATCCTTGTGGAAGTGACCCAACGGAGAGATCAGCCCATAAAATAGTGAATTGGGGGCCACCTGATACCTAGATATACTTCAATTTTGGTCTCAACCCATTAAATGGGGGGGTACAACAAATGGACGGACCGGATCTTACATGTACATTACAGTGGACTCCACATGTACAGCGCGTGTACATGGAGTACACGCGCCCGCGCCACACCACAATGTCATGGCAACTTTACTGCCTTGACCCGTCTCTTCTGCGTAAAACGTCCAGCAACGGACAGTTTCCATCGGGTTGTTAGTTGTGGGGCCCATACATCATTCAAACATCAGATCTGGACCGTCTATTCAATCCGTAGGATGGCTACTACCGATGTCTAGGTGTCCTTTTTCCATCTTGCAAGCAATCATGTGAAGATCTCAGCCGAACGGAAGATAGACGGTGAAATGAAAAGTTCAGTGGACCACACCTAGTCCAAGCCAAAGAATCCATTCCCGAATGATTTTTTGAGAGTATTCTAATGAATGAAATGGATTTGCTTTCTGGCACCAATCACGGGCCCACCATCTTTCATAACAACGCGTCGACGAAGCTCTATTTACGAAACAGAGTTGCGTTCGAATTCAGTTGAGCCACGATCGTTGATCCTATGGCTAATCCAGACCATCCATCCTGTAGGGATGAAAAATATGATCAAGATGGGGCAGATATTTTGCTGATTGGCAAGAAAAATAGAGAGTTAGGTGCGCTGGCTTCTCATCTGCGTAAACTGACTTATGCAGGGACAGCGTAAGGACTTCTCATTTGTGTAAACTGACTTATGCAGGGACAGCGTAAGCTCTCCATCGACTCAAGTTCTACACCAGCTGACCTCCATCGTATATAAAAGAAAGAGAGGAAGAAAGGAAGGGGCATTCAATTCTAGTGCTGAGGAGTTTGGACACCAGAAGAGAGAGAGTTTAAGAAGAGTTTTATTTTTCTTAGTTTTATTTACTGATTTTCTTTATGATTAATTTTGAGGATAGCCTAATCATGGTCATCTAAACCTCTTAGCTAGGGCTAAGAGGTGAAGCTTGTAGCGTGATGGGAGAATTTATGCTTGTCTTTTGTTTAAACTAAACTGATGTTGATTTTGGTTTAATTAAGGGGATATTTTTAGTTTTTAAAGGTCTGTTGTGACTAAAATTACAATAGGTCTGCGATAGCTTTGGGCATGTGCCTTTCCTTTTTATGTTTATGATGTCCGAAAGCCCTATTGTTCACCATTGTCTCCTGAGCATGGTCGGATGACGGTACCCTTCCTAACCCTTATATCATGTTGATTGGTTATTAATTAGTTTAATTTTGTTGTTTACTTTGTCTCTTGGGTATGGTTTGGTGATGAAATCCATTCTAATTCATATACCTTTCATCTCTTGAAAACTAAATCAAAGAAAGTTCAGTTCGATTTTCATGATTACACCCTCCAACTGGATGAAGACGGGACTCTAAGTCTAGTTGAGTTTTTGAAACAGGCATAAGATCTCCCGGATCTCTACAAGTGGATCCTTGGCACCCCAGTTTCCTTCCTATGATTTATCTAATTTTTAGATTAATATTTCACCATTATTCCTTCAAATTCAATCGATTTACATTTTATCTTAATCTAGTTCTATTTCTACTTCGTTTCATATTATGTACAGGTTTCAGTCCCTGTGGATTCGACTTCGGTCTCATCGAGTTTATTATTACATCACAACCCTATGCTTGGGGAGTGAACAAGTTTTTGGTGCCATTGTCGAGGACTGACGGCTACACATTTTGAAAATTAATTGGTTTTACAGTTTGATTAAGATTAGGATTGTGCTAACTTTAGTTTTAGATTTTTCTTTCTATTTAATTTTTAGAAACTAACTTACTTTTCTGCTTTGTAAGATTTTGTTAAATCTTCTCAGTTGGTAACTTCATTCTAATTTCTTTACTTCCTTTATTCTTTATATTAGATTTTATCTTCTAGAGACTAGTTTCTTTTATTTTATTTTTTTGCAAGCCTTTTCAGATAGAAACTTATAATCTGGTAACCTCTTTCCAACTTTTCTTTTTCTTTTAGATCTTTTTCCTTTCTTCTTCTTAGGTCTAGGTTTGAATTTGAATCGAGGGCTGTGAGTGTTTCATGCCCAAGTGGGTTTGTGATAACACTCGACATCTCTTGACCAAAGGAGGATTGGTTAAGGGGTTGAATATCCATCGTAGGACTAGACACCACTCGAAATCCCCTGAGTTAACTAAAGTGATGGCTGAAAACCAACCTCTTTTATCTCAACCCAGGGTAGAGGACACTCAAGATGAGAATGAGGTACATCAGCACCTCCACCTCGTACTTTAGGAGATTATTTACAACCGGCGAGGGTAAGTACGCCCTCATGCATGATTTTTCTTGAAAATACAGGACAGATGGACATCAAGCCAGGAGTTATCCAACTCCTTCCTAAATTCCATGGGCTTGAATCAGAACGTCCATACTTACATCTGAAAGGGTTCGATGAGATTATAGCGACCTTATACTTTCCTAATATATCTGAGGACACAATCAGGCTGAAACTCTTTCCATTTTTCTTAAAAGATAAGGCTAAGACGTGGTTACATTCACTGCGTCCTAGATCCATTGGCACATGAAATGATATGCAGAGGGAATTTATAAAGAAATTTTTTTCACATCATAAAATGATTACCCTTAGAAAAGCAATCATGAACTTTGCCCAAAAGGAAGATGAAACATTTTTTTAATGTTGGGAAAGGTTCAAGGATTTGGTCAGTTCATGCCCATAACACGGCTTTGAAACGTGGCGCATTACAAATTTT
Source organism: Magnolia kwangsiensis (assembly GCA_037074715.1). Lineage (NCBI taxonomy): Eukaryota > Viridiplantae > Streptophyta > Magnoliopsida > Magnoliales > Magnoliaceae > Magnolia > Magnolia kwangsiensis. The sequence continues at coordinate 62,548,395 of CM073572.1, forward strand.
TTCTACGATGGACTGACATCTTTCATGCGCCAAATGGTCGAGACAATGTGTAATGGAGAATTCATTAATAAAGATGTTGACGAGGTATGGGATTACCTCGATAGTCTTGCTGAAAAAAACAATCATGGGACTATTACCCAAATTCGAACACTAGTCTAGGCCAACTCAATCCAAGGAGAAAGGTGGATTATATCTCTTAAAAGAAGAGGATGATCTCAAGTCTAAAGTGACTACGCTCGTAAGAAAATTTGAGGCCATGGAAGGAAAGAAGGATAAGGTTAATGAAAGTGTTTGCGGCATCTGTGATTGCACCATTCATGCAACTGAAAATTATCCTACAATACCTACCTTTCGAGAAGTGTTGAATGAACAATCCAATGCCGTAAATAACTATCAATGACCTTTCAATAGACTGACTTCTAATACGTACAATCCTGGTTGGAAAAATCATCTAAATTTTAGTTGGAGGAATGGACAAAGTGCTACCCCTCAAGGTTTCTTTAATTAAACTTTACAACAACAACAAGAGAAACCTCAAGAGAATCTAGTTCAAAAACATATTCGAGAACAAGAGCTACTTAATCAGAATTTAACATAAGCATTTCATAATATCCAAACACTATTAGGAACGCTTGCATCGTCTATTCAAAGGATAGAGTCACAATTAACAAGTGGAGGAAAGGGGATGCTTTCGGCTCAACCTCTCCCCAATCCCAAACCACAATATGAAATAAGTGACCTAGCTCTTCAAATAAGATAGAACAAGAAAAATCCATCATCAATCTTAGGAGTAGGAAGATCATTAACAAAACCATCCTGGCTATAGCTGAAAAGCCTAAGGACTCGGAAGTGGACAACAATGATGGATCTAGTAATGCCCCATAAAAATTAGAACCGGAACTTCTAGATAAGCCAGTTGCTCCATTCCCCCAATGGTTGGTTACACCAAAATCTCTCTCTAACTCTCAAGATATTCTAGAGGTGTTGAAATAAGTAAAAGTCAATATTTCTCTATTTGATGTCGTAAAACAGATACCTTCATATGCCAAATTCTTGAAAGACCTATGCACGACCAAAAGAAGGCAGAGTATTCAAAAGATCTTCTTGACGAAGAAAGTAAGTGTCATCTTAAAGCAAGACGTACCACAGAAATACAAGGATCTTGGTAGCTCAACCATATCATGTATGATCAGTAACTACCGCATTGAGCACGCACTTCTTGACTTAAGAGCGAGCGTCAATCTGATTCCCTACTCAGTATACAAACAGTTAGGTTTGGGTGAATTAAAACTCACCATAACCACACTACAACTTACTGATCACTCTGTTCATGTACCAAGAGGGATAATTGAGGATGTGTTGGTCCAGGTCGATAGATTTTACTATCCTATAGATTTTATCATCCTGGACACCGAACTCATCAGTAACATGAACACTCAGATTCTCATCATTCTTGGTCGCCCATTCCTTCCCACTTTAAATACAATTATCAATTGCAGGAATGGTGTCATGACTATGTCTTTTGGGAATATGACATTAGTGTCAAACATCTTTTTCAATAATGGTAGAAACTTAGAGGATGATGATGATTTCCACGACATTAACATGATTGACTCTTTCATGAAAGATACAACACTTCTGACCTTATCCTCTGACCCTCTAGACATGTGCCTGGCCTACTCCCATGATTTTGATGATGACATGATTAGGGAGACGTGTGCCTTACTTGATACTGCATCGGTACTTAAAGTTAACTAGTGGAGGCCACAATTTGAAGAATTGCCCTAAACCGATTTAGTGCCTCTACCGTCTAACTTCAAGCCACCGAAGCTTGACCTAAAATCTTTACCCTCTGATTTGAAATATGTCTATTTAGGTCAAGATGAGACATACCCAGTGGTGATCTCTGTCCACCTAGAGAAAGAATAGAAGTGTATGCTCATATCTACTCTCATTGAGCATAAAGGAACCCTAGGATGGACGATAGCGGACCTCAAGGGAATCGACCCCTCGATTTGTACTTACCACATATATCTTGAGGATAATACGAAGACTGCTTGACAATCACAATGTAGAATAAATCCAAACATGAAGGAAGTGGTTAAGGCCGAGGTTCTTAAACTATTGGACGTGGGTATCATATACTCCATATCCGATAGTCAATGGGTGAGTCCAACTCAGGTGGTTCCTAAGAAGTCTGGGATCACCATCGTAGCCAATGCCAATAATGAACTCGTGCCAACTAAAGTTACTACTGGTTGGAGAATGTGCATTGACTACAGGAAACTGAATACTGTCACGAGGAACGACCACTTTTCTTTGTCCTTTATTGATCAAATCTTAAAAAGGCTAGCTGGTCATTCTTATTATTATTTCCTTAATGGGTATTCGGGCTATAATCAAATTGAAATCACCCCTAAGGACCAGGAAAAGACTACATTTACATGTTCTTATGGCACCTTTGGTTACAGAAGGATGCCATTCGGGTTATGTAATGCCCCTGTCACCTTTCAGCGATGTATGATGAGTATCTTTTCTGACATGGTGGGGAAATATCTAAAGGTCTTCATGGACGATTTCTCTATTTTCGGTTCATCTTTCAGCGAGTGCTTGAGAGTCTTAAATGTGTGCTGAAAAGATGTGAAGAAAAGAATCTGGTATTTAATTGGGAGAAGTGTCATTTCATGGTTCAGAAGGAAATTGTCCTTGGGCATACATCTCGTCCAAGGGAATCAAGGTAGATAAGGCAAAAATTGATCTTATCTCTAACCTACCTCCACCCAAGAACATCAGAGACGTGCGATCCTTCTTAAGACACACAGGATTTTACAGGCGATTCATAAAGGACTTTTGTCTCCTCTCTCGTCCTTTATGTAATCTTCTACAAAAGGATGCACCATACGAGTGGACTGAGCAATGCTAGGAAGCTTTCACCAAGCTTAAGGGCATGTTAACCACTACACCAATCATGTAACCACTCGACTGGAGCCTTCCTTTTGAGCTTATATGCGACGCTTCTAATTATGCTCTTAGAGCAATGCTAGGTTAGAGAAAAGATAAGAGGCCTTACGTCATTCATTATGCGAGTAGGACTCTGAATCCTACCCAAGTGAACTACTCGACTACGAAAAAGGAACTGTTGGTCGTAATGTTCACTTTGGACAAATTTACGTCCTACCTAGTCAGATCCAAGATCATTATCTACACAGATCATGTGACACTCAAGTATCTTCTTTCTAAGAATGATTCTAAGCCTCGCCTGATAAGATGGATCCTTCTAATCCAAGAATTTGATTTAAAAATTAAAGATAAAAAGGGAGTAAAGAACGTAGTGGCTGATCACCTTTCTCACCTTAATACCTTTGATCCCCTTGAGGTGACCCATATCAATGACATGTTCCCTGATGAACAACTGTACAGAGTCTCCCATTCACCTTAGTTCGCTAATATTTTCAATTGTTTTGCCACAGGTTCTATACTAACACATTGGACTACACAAGTTAAGAAAAAATTCTTTACCAAGGTACGCAACTTTTTCTGTGACAATCCATATTTAAGACCAAATCCTAAGAAGATGTGTGCGAGACGATGAGCATCAGAGTGTCATCTCCTTCTGTCACTCACAGGCCTGTGGTGGTCACTTTTCTACTAAAAAGACCATGGCCAAGATTCTATAGTGTGGCTTCTATTGGTTCACTATGTTCAAGGACACACATGAGTTTTGCAAGGCCTGTGAGCGTTGTCAGAAATTAAGAGCATTATCCCATCGAAATATGATGCCTTTGAATCTCAACCTTATCATTGAAGCATTTGATTGTTGGGGCATCGATTTCATGGGACCATTCCCCCAATCCTTTGGAAATTTGTATATTTTTCTCGCCATAGATTATGTCACTAAATGGGTCAAAGCAATTCCATGCCAAAACAATGACCATCGCACGGTCATTAAATATTTAAAAGAGAACATCCTTTCATGATTCGGAATGCCTTGAGACATCATTAGTGATGGGGGCTCACACTTTTGTAATAGACCATTCGAGAGCTTAATGAAGAAATACGGTATCTCTCATAAGGTGAGCACCCCATACCATCCACAGATAAGTGGACAAGCTAAGATTTTCAATAGGGAGATCAAATATATCCTAGAGAAAATGGTTAACCCTGATCATAAGGATTGGTCAACCCGATTGACCAATGCCCTATGGGTGTACCGTACTGATTTTAAAACTCCTATTGGAACATCTCCATTTAGACTTGTCTATGGGAAGGCTTGTCACTTTCCTGTGGAGTTGGAACATAAAGCGTACTGGGCGATCAAAAATTTGAATTTCAATCTAAACAATGTTGTCTCGCTACGCAAACTTCAGTTGAATGAACTTGAAGAAATTCGGAATGACACATGCGAGAACTCGAGAATTTACAAGGACTGGATGAAGGTGTTTCATGATCAACATATTCTGCGAAAATCATTCATGCCAGGTCAGAAAGTCATTTTGTATGACTCTCGCCTACATCTCTTTCTAGGTAAGCTTCGATCTCGTTAGACCGGCCCTTACATTGTTGTTACTGCTTATCCTTATGGGGCCGTTGAGATAAGAGATCCTGACAATGGCAAGGAGTTCAAAGTAAATGGACATTTATTAAAACCATTTGTTGAGAAATTTGATTCAGAGCACATGTTCATACCTCTAATTGATCCTGTTTACCAGGCTTGATCTCCTAGTCTGATGGTGGTATAGGTACGTTTATCGCTTTCCTAGGACTAGGGTAGTTTGCTTTATGTTGTTCTAGGATAAACAGCTTTATGTCGTTAGGTTACTTTACTGGATATGTTGTTTTAGGATAGTTGATTTTTGTGTTTCACTCTTGTGCTAACCCACTCCGATATCTTTGAAAAGCGTCGTGATTCTTCCATCCAGGTACTATCTTTCCATCACTTTTCCTTTACTTTCGTTGTCCCATGTGCATTGCATGCTTACATCTTTTACACTTAGGACAATGTAGATTTTAGGTTGGGGGTGGGAGATTAGGTTACCTAATCAGTGTTTTCTTGGTCTTGAGCAGAAATTTGTGAAAAAATTTTTAAAAAATTTTCTAAAATTTTTGTGAATTCGAAGTGATTTTGACGACCATCTTGGATTTAGAATTACAAGATAAGTGATGTTAGTAATTTATGACTCTTGAATTCAGTTATCTATTAGATTTCACAGTTAAGTCTAAGTTGTTAATCTATGATTAGAAGTTTTAAACATTGATTGAGTTATGATTTCACATGTCACATCTCACTTTCACACTAAGGTTTCAGTTTAATATTTAAGAGTTAACTTGGTAATCACTAAGCATGTAAGAAACCAGCTTGAAAAATTTGCCTGTTATGATCAACTGAAGAAAAAGAAAATACCTAGCTAAGAAAAAAAATTAGATACCTTTAGAAAGGGTTGGGCGAATAATCTTGACCATAGGTTTGCTCCCTATAGGAGTATATTTAATTCCCCATAGATGATATATGAAAAGGTTTGGGTGTACAGTTTTCACCATAGGTTTGCTCTCTTTAGGTGAGGATTTGATTCCCCTACTTGGTATTACTTTTAATAAAAAAATCAAAAGCTGGAAGAATGAAAAGATGATCTGCGAGGCAATTTTGGTTTAAGTCTTGTTTATCATGAATTCTCATGTTGATTACTAATGATATCCTGAAATAGAGAAGTGAATTTTAATGATGATACGTCAATATTAGACTATACACCCATGGAACTCAATGTTTAGAATTGTTCTAATTGATGGATTAATACTTTGAACTTGATTATGAAGTTTACCATACGCTTGAGTCCAGGAGAAAGTAATACCCAACATTCATGAATCTTAGAATTCTCGTATCTGGATTATTTTGCAAAAATCACTCGAGTTTATAGAAATTGCTCTGTAATTCTCAACTTACTTTTCACATACTTTGCTCAGGACTAGCAAGATGTTGGTTAGGGTTGTGTTGAGGGTTAAATATTTTATATTAGACCCAGTTATTGTCTGGATTTATGAACATGGTACCATTTAATAGCCCAATTTAATCGTGTTTGTGGTGCAAGGTGACTTTAGGAGCTTGGATTTAAAAAGGGTGCTAAATGCATGGATTTGACGCTTAGGAATCACCAAGGCAATGGACGGGACTCCAGGGGACCGAGATTGAACAGTTTACACGCCAGGGATTCAATAAAGTCAAGTCATTCATGTTAAAGTGGCCTAAAAAGTGTTATGAAGGCAAGATCATAGGGTTCCCACCATCCATTTGGCTCAAAAATTTATATATAGACTGAGGACCATAAATTAACCGTACAAGTCAAATTTTAGTCGTTGGATCCTTGTGAAAGTGACCCAACAGACAGATTATCCCATAAAACAGTGAATTGGGGGCCACCTGATATCTGGATATACTTCAATTTTGGTCTCAACCCATTAAATGGGGGGGTACAACAAATGGACGGACCGGATCTTACATGTACATTACAGTGGACTCCACATGTACAGCGCGTGTACATGGAGTACACGCGCCCGCGCCACACCACAATGTCATGGCAACTTTACTGCCTTGACCCGTCTCTTCTGCGTAAAACGTCCAGCAACGGACAGTTTCCATCGGGTTGTTAGTTGTGGGGCCCATACATCATTCAAACATCAGATCTGGACCGTCTATTCAATCCGTAGGATGGCTACTACCGATGTCTAGGTGTCCTTTTTCCATCTTGCAAGCAATCATGTGAAGATCTCAGCCGAACGGAAGATGGATGGTGAAATGGAAAGTTCAGTGGACCACACCTAGTCCAAGCCAAAGAATCCATTCCCGAATGGTTTTTCGAGAGTATTCCAATGAACGGAATGGATTCACTTTCTGGCACCAATCACGGGCCTACCATCTTTCACAGCAACGCGTCGACGAAGTTCTGTTTGCGAAACAGAGTTGCATTCAAATTCGGGTGGGCCACGATCATTGATCGTATGGCTAATCCAGACCGTCCATCCTGTAGGGATGAAAAATATGATCAAGATAGGGCAGATATTTCGCTGATTGGCAAGGAAAATAGGGAGTTGGGTACACTGGTTTCTCATCTGCATAAACTGACTTACGCAGGGACTGCGTAATGACTTCTCATCTACGTGAACTGACTTACGTAGGGATAGCGTAAGCTCTCCACCAACTCAAGTTCTACACCAGCCGACCTTCATCGTATATAAAAGAGAGAGAGGAAAAAAGGGAGGGGCATTCAATTCCAGAGCTAAGGAGTTTGGACGTCAAAAGAGAGAGACTTTGAGAAGAGTTTTATTTTTCTTAGTTTTATTTACTACTTTTCTTTATGATTAATTTTGAGTATAGCCTAATCATGGTCTGCTAAACCTCTTAGCTAGGGCCAAGAGGTGAAGCTTGTAGTGTGATGGGAGAATTTATGCTTGTGCCTTTTGTTTAGATTGAACTGATGTTGATTTTGGTTTAATTAAGAAAATTTTTTAGTTTTTAATGGTCTGTTGTGACTAAAATTACAATGGGTCTGCGATAGATTTGGGCATGTTCCTTTCCTTTTAATGTTTATGATGTCAAGAAGCCCTATTGTTCACCATCGTCTCCTGGGTATGGTCGGATGACGGTACCCTTCATAACCCTCATATCATGTTGGTTGGTTGTTAATTAGTTTAATTTTGTTATTTACTTTGTCTCTTGGGCATGGTTTGGTGATGGAATCCTTTCTAATTCATATACCTTTCATCTCTTGAAAACTAAATCAAAGAAAGTTCAGTTCGATTTTCATGATTACACCCTCCAACTAGATGAAGATAGGACTCTAAGTCTAGTTGTATTCTTGAAACAGGCATAAGATCTCCCGGATCTCTACAAGTGGATCCTTAGCACCTTAGTTTCCTTCATCTGATTTATCTAATTTTTAATTAATATTTCACCATTATTCCTTCAAATTCAATTGATTTAGATTTCATCTTAGTCTAGTTCTATTTCTACTTAGTTTCAGATTACATACAGGTTTCAGTCCCTGTGGATTCGATCTCGGTCTCACCGAGTTTATTACTACATCATAACCCTATGCTTGGGGAGTGAACATCAGACTCTTACCCGGCTCGGATAAGGACACTACTTGGATTAGAAAGTTACTCATAACAAAATGTTTTTCTAGCTGAAAATATTGAGGCATCATTTACAATAGACAAATGTTATGCATCATCTATAATAAGATTCTGCACTAGAATTCAAACACTGGGGAAATTTGAACATTTAAGAAATAAATTGATACGAATAATACCAAAAGATGATCTAATCAAAGCCTTTGATTCTTATATTCCTATCTTAACTTCTATCATCAAAGTGGCTAGGGGAGAAATATTAGAATTCGAGTAAGAGGATTATGGCATATATCGATAGTGGATCAAAGTGACCAAGGCAACCCAACTTCCTCTTGAAGTGTCCAAACCTACCTATATTTTCTTATGAAGGCTGCAAAGAAGGTATGAGGCTGAAGAGGATTTTTATTTGTGGGAGGAGTTCAAGTTTTGCATTAACGAACATGCACACATAGACGAAACACGCGCTTGATGGATAGAGTCGGTTTTACATATACAACATGGTGGAGTAAAATCCTTTTTTGATGAAAGTTTGGTACTCATTGATTAGGTTAGGTATTGTCCCTTTCAATTGTAACGCCCTGAAAATCAGGGGTCGAGCAGAAGCTCCGCTCCCAAGTTCCAGAACATCACTCATGCAGCATTTTTTATGATGGATGAATGTTATCGGCATTAGGGCATAAAACATGAGGTAGATTAAACCAAAACAACAAACATAGTTTAGGGACATTCTGAAAGCACGAGCGGAAGATTGAAATACATATATAAATCAACATAAGTCTCCAAGCTATGTATGCTCTGTCAGGTCATAATTACAAGTCGTGTCTCAAAATACTTATATCAAAAGTGATAAATCACTACCAACATAGCCCTGAATCCCCGTCAATTAGAGCATTGTTCACATGAACCCGCCCGAGAACTATATATAAAAGAAACCCTCCTCATCGGCATAAAAGATCGGCTCTACCTTGCAAGCATCGCCACCATCTGAAACTAAAACAGGGACTGGTTGGTGTTGCAAACACCGTCCCGTAACGTGGGAGTGAGTGATCAACTCAGTGGTAACTATACAGCAGAGGTTAACATGTTATCAATTCAATCAAGCAGCAATGATAAAGCAGTACAATTAAATATGTCTTAGATACTCTTGTTAATGCAAGAATAATAGGGAATGATGCATGCCCTCACCACAAATTCCCTCATGTGACATCATCTAACGATCGCGGCATGAATTACTACCACTGTGCTCTCACACCAATGTCAATGGCACATGCAGTGTAATGTCATGAGTATGATTATCAAGTTTTTATTAGTCATTTTCATACAGCAGGATTGGGAAGTTAAGGTACCTCCCTTATATCATTTCCCAACAATGATCCAGTCTAGGGTCGTCAGTCCTAGCATATCTCATACGAAGTGCGGTTTTAGGTCGCTACAAGGGCTGCAAGGCTGTTACACGGAATCGTTACACCACTCCCCATCACCAAATCAATACAGGCCTAGTTTGCACTCTTGTTGCTATGGAAGGGTCGTCACCTCCACGTAGACTCAGAGTACGCTCGAGGTCACTACAAGGGCTACCACGGCTGTTACATGGAATCTTTACATTACTCCCCCATCACCAAATCAGTGTAAGCCGACAGCTCAAATACAGTGTCGTGGCCCCAGCGTAAGCCAACAGCTCGACCACGATGTCCCATACCACCATGCCCGGCTCATGAGTCTTAGCGGATCGAGGTACCATGGTTAACGGAATTTTCACTGGTAAGTTTGGTAATTTAGATTCAATCAGTAGCGTCCATACATAGTTGACATACATCGGGATAATCGGATTACTTGACGAGTTCGACTAGTACGAGCGCCCTTTGAGTTGATCAACATGAAGTGCATAAGCATCTCATGTAGCCTAACCACTGTCGACAAACAACACATGGCTCGGGTTTGTCAAACACGTTCTGCGTGGTGAATACAACTCAGCCACGAACTCAAGTCCAGTTACCGATTGCCTGGACTATTCAATAGCCCCAAACACAATCTGATGTAAGCAGTATGTGCATGTGATAAGATAATCCTATAGCATTTGATAACCAATATAAACATGGGTAACATTTGAAAGTACAATGAAACACATATAGCATGTCATCCAACACATATGTATTCTACACAAACCTCGCTAGACAAGTTACAGTTACTTTGAAGAAATTCATGTAGATGGCTAAGGTAGTCGAGAATCTTATCTCAACAACCTTATTAAATTTAGTCCATCACCCAATGTCTCACACAGGTATTTTTATTTAACACTTAGACTACACAACTCCAACATACATGACGCGTGTTGATTTCAATATATAATATGACAGATCCTTATATCAAGGAGATGTCTAATACACAACAATCATGTTCTTACATTCAATATATATGGCAGGCATAAATCATAAATCCATATTTATTTAGTCATTTCAACAAACACTTAGACTACACTTAATAACATACGTAGTGTATGTTGGCCGAAACATGTATTAGGGTGAATCCTTTCACCGAGACGTTGTTACATTCATAACTAGCATAAACACATAACAATAAATCATGGCAAATATACTTTCAAATTTCATACGTATACGGTATTTTCTATGAATACATAGAATACATAAAATTTCATATTCTTCGTATTTAACCGAAACAGAAAATGGATAGCATGTTCTACATGTGAAATAGCATCCACGTCAGTAATCTACCATTAGCCGAAATTGAAAGTCTTGAAAACCGTAACCTAAACGTATATAGTCCGCATCTTAAACCAGAAAACACGTAACGGATATGATTTAGATGACAAGTCTTCGTCAACGGCGGATAGGAAACCTAAGGCATGAATATAGGTTAGCTACAATAACACTTAACTATTCTAAGCTCCAAAATAGGTTAGGGTTAGGATTTCTTACCCAAGAATGGAATCAGAAATGTCATAATAGCAATACGGATTGGTGGATTAGGCACGTAGTAAAGCTGGGAAGAATCCGAGGAAGAATCACTAACTTCTCTCTCACTTTCTCTCTCTTTTCTCTCTCTTTCTTAGCTAGGATTTGGAAATTCGTATAGGATTTGGGAATGAGGGTTTAAGGCCTTTTTATAAGCCCAAAAGTGACGAAAATAGCCTTAGGGCCAAGGTATACTTAGGTTATAACCAAATCGGGTCTGTTCCGATCCAATGGAGCACTTCTGGAGGTCTTGTTACTAAATGCGGTCGGACTTAAGCTCTCTAATATTGGATCTAGGTCAAGCTAAGTTTTTAGTTCGGTCGGGTTTCCAGATCGACCGCGGCAGACCAGTTTCAGTTCAACGGTTACGGGAACTCGATCAGAGCTACAAGTACTATGACATGTATGGGCCAACTATCCTGATCCAAGGGTGAATTTGGGTCAAAATCTAACGATCAGAATGCTTAGAAATAACGCACAAGAGAAAGGATCCAGATTACTTAAAATTATATTTAATTTTCTAAAAAAAACTTCGCTTTCTCACTCTCTTCACTCCGGACTCAAGGAAACAGTCCCAGGACATCGTATGGCCTTAATTTTTGAGGTGACAGTCAAGTCCAACTAGGCGGTCATAGTTGTCTAAGTTCATCGCTATCGGACTTTTGACGTATGGTCTAGGTCCAATACGAAGTTACAAAGTATTTCCGGGAACAACTGGGTTTAGAGTTAGATCCTAGATTTTAGGGTAATATAGCGTCAACAATTTTATAGGTTTTGGGTCTTACAGATCGCATTTAAAGTTGTTGGTGTTAATTTTGCAGGAAATCTAGTGTAGCACTAATTAATACATGTTAAATTTCTAAAGAATTTGGTTCTAAATGATTTCTTTGGCTTTGGAATTGAGTTTTGAGAAGTTACCAAGGTGTTATGGTTGATCCATTGCCTAAGGACATCTAACTCCAGGTTGAAAAAAATCCAAGGTGTTACTTCAATACTTTAATTGCTTTCAATTTTCCTTGAGTTCTGATAACTTTTACAAGCTGATGCATTTTAATTCTATTTATGAAAGCCTCCCAAGTTTCGTTGTTGAAGCCGATCTTCACATCTATTTAGTTTCTAGCACCAAGTTAAATAAAAAACATGACATGTATCATTATGTCTTTACTGCTAACTTCTGCAAGTTGATGCTTTTTAATTCTCTTTATGAAAGCCTTCCCAAGTTTCACTATTATGATATATTGAGAAGCTGGTCTTCACATTTCCCCCATTTCTACCACCAAGTAAATAGAATCTGTTATTGTTTGCTTGTTTTTTTATCATTACAATTTCTCATGGTGCTTCTTAAGGGAATGTACTGTCGAAAATTCCATAGTATGGGTTTGCTAAAGACTAGAAGTATGGAGCTGAAGTTAAAGGTATTTTAGTTTCATTTTTTTTTTTTTTTTGTCTATTCATAATGGTGGGGTGCATGCTATGAATGGATTGGAGGGCTTAAAAAATGGTGGCCCCTCCAAACAACCTGGGTGGCTTAAAAAATGGTGGCCCTTGCAAACAACTTGGGTTATGGTTTTTACAATTCAATAATAGTTGCAAATGTTTGGTGTGTCGCGATACCCATCATATCAGTAGTTTAGATCATTAAACCTTGGGCCCCAATTTGTATGATTGGTAACTCAAATGTGTTGTATTGCCTCTCAGCCCATGTGTTGTATAGTAAGTTGCCAACTTCTTTATTTTGTAGTTGCAAATTGTCTATTACATTATATGGTGTGTTGTAAGCCAGTCTTTTAAGGGCCAGCTTGGATTTGCGTATAAGGGTGTATTGTATTGTATCCGACTACTGTTCATGTATATGTTCAATCATTTTTAGAAAACATCCAAATCAACATGCCATTAACCAATGTTTGGATAGGAGGTATTGTTCGAGCAAGTATACAATTTCGTACAAATCAACATTTGGAAACGACGTAAGGGTTGCGTATGGTATATACGTATAAATATTGATAGCACGTGTACGAGTGTGACTATTTTTAAGTTCTCATACATTGTATCTCAGGTGGGGCCCACTATCAAGTTTGTGATTAATCATACCCGTCCATCATGTTCTGATTGAATAATCCTGACCGTCCATCCATTGTCACTAAGTTGGATTGACATTTTTAACGGTACAGATGTGTAACACCCCGAATTTTTTCCAACCTGGGATTAGACGTCCTTAGGCAATGGGTCAACTAAAACACCTGGGAAATCGCTCAGAACCCAATTCCATAGCCAAAGAAACCACTTAGGATTAATTCCTTTAGAAACTAAGCATAAGTTAGCTAGCGCTACGCTGGAGTAGCTGTGAAATTGTCCCTGACAGCTTTAAATACGTTCTACAAGACCCAAAACTTGTAGAATCAATGGTGCTATAATATTCTAAAACATCGGATCAAACTCTAAACCGGTTTGTTCTCTGAACCTCTTTGAAACTTTGTATTGGATCTAGACCGCGCGTCGAATGTCTAATACCTACAATCTTAGACCGTTAGAACGGCCTTGTTGGACTTGACAATCATTTCAAAAATCAAGTTCAACCGACGTTCGCAGGCTATTTCATTGAGCCCGTACTGAAGAGAGTGAGAATAGGGTTAGATTTGGAATTTGAAATTCAAATCTGGCACACGACTTGACGCGTCAGTATTGAGCGTTCTGACCGTCAGAATTCAGCCAAATTACACCCTCGGATCAAGAAAAATTTCTATTTCATATCACGAGACTTGTAGACCTGATCTAGGTGCGATGACCGCTGAAATGAAAGTGGACCGCCACGTGCGATCTGGGAACTCTACCGGTCTGAAAACTTGATGTGTGCTAGATCCAGCATGCATGAACTTAAGTCCGATCGCGTTCGGCCAGGGGACCACCAGAAATGTCCTTTTTGACCGAAACAGTCCCGATTTAGATATATCTCAAGTATACATTATTCCCGAGCCTATTTCGGGCATGTTTGGGCTTATAAAAGGGGTTGAAACTCTCACTCCTCTCTCCCATCCGAAATTGGAAAAAGCCCTAGATTGAGAGAGAGAAAAGGTGAGAGATTGTGAGAGAGAGCAGGAGAGAATTTTCCTGCTGCTGCCCTACCTGTTGCACGTGCTTTAACAACACGCTCCAATCACTTGGCTGGTGATTTCTCCACGTTTTTAGGTAAGAAAACATCCCTAATAGTTGTTGATTTGCTGATCCCTTGGTTTCATAGCGAAATAGTTGATAGATCTTGTGTATTAGGTTCACAGTTCGCCGTATATGAAGCGTATATGCTCCGTTCGAATCGCTTCACCTATAAGAGATAAGGTGCGGCTTTTAAACGCTTTGATTGACTGTTTTCAACGCTTTCAATGTCGTTTAATAGTAGATTATTGACAGCAATGCCGTTTGACATGTACAACATGCTGTCCGTTTCCTGTTTCGTAAATAGACGAAGAATATGAGATTTAGGGCATTTTAGTCATTTGTAGGAAATACTGTTTTCATCCATAATTTGCTGATGTGATTGACATGGCTTATTGTCACATTAGAATGTTAGGAATACGTGCATAATTAGTTTGGCGAAGAGATTCGCCTAAATGCGCACTTTGAGTCGACATACCATATGTAGACTTAAGTGTGTAGTGTAAGTGTTTGTATAAATGCTTATATTAGTATGTATTGAATTAAATGGTGTTATGAATTAGTTTGAGATTGATTTCTCAATTAATATGCTGATGTAAATGATTTCCTACATGTTAGCTATATGCATGATTTCATTATATGTATGAAATGCTTGTGCTTGATGATTCACTTAAGTTGTATGTTATAACATGTGTTAACATGCTCACATGGTTGTATTTCATTTCCAATACCCTTACATGATTTGCTGATGTGGATTCATGATTGTTTAGGACTGTACCTAGTCCAGGCAGTCGGCAACCGAGCAATTTCGTGATTGCCTTATCTTTGTCACGAATGACACGTCGATGAACGCGAGTCGTGTTTTGGAGTTAGCGGTAGTGGTTAGGCCACACAAGGTGTTTTACGCACTTCATGTCGTTCGACTTGAGATGCGATCGTGCTAGTCGAACCCGTCAAGTAACCCGACTGGTCGTTGTATGTTCACCCTGTATGAGTCATAACTACTTGAACCTAGGGTACTGAACTTACCATTGTAAACCCTGTCAACCATGGTACCTTGATCCACAAAGACTCATGAGCCGGGCATGGTGGTATGGGACACAGTGGTCAAGCTGTCGGCCTATGCTGGGACCACAAACCTCCCCGTAGTGACCAGTGAGCACCTATGACTCGTGAGCAGATTATGGTGGTATGGGACACTATATTCTTGTTGTCGGCCTACACTGATAAGGTGATGGGGGAGCGGTGCAACGAGTGCGAGCAACAGCCCTGGCAACCCTTTGTAGTGACCGCAAGCATATTCTGAGTCTACGGGAGGCGACGACCCTTCCGTAGCAGTGAGAGTACAGTAGGCCTGTATTGATAAGGTGATGGGGGAACGGTGCAATGAGTGGGAGCAACAGCCCTGGCAGCCTTTGTAGCGACCTACAAAATATACTTCGTATGAGATTACTAGGAGTGACAACCCTAGACAGGATCTGTGTTGGGATTGATATAAGGGAAGTACCTTAGTTTTCCAATCCTGCTGTTTGAATGGACTAATAATAACTCAGCAATCATATCACCATCACATTGTATGTGCCTGGAAGATGTGGAGCACTGAGCGTTACGCAAGCATGCCGCAGGCGTAAGATGGTGCCGTATGAGGGAGAACGTCGGTGAGGGCATCTATCATGTCATGTTATATTGCATTAACAATAGTATTAGGATTGTTTGATTTACTGCTTTACTATTATCGCATGATTGATTTGATAACATGCTAATCTCTGCTCTCTTATCCCAATGAGTTGATCACTCACTCCCACGTTACGGGATGGTTTTTCCGAACACCGACCAGTCCCTATTGTGATTGCAGATGATGGCACGGCCTACGAGGCGGGGCTAGATTTGATGATGATGAGGAGGATCCCTCCTTTATGCGTGTTCTGATTGACGGGATTACAGGGAGGTTGATTAGGTACCTTGACACTTGTCATTTATATTTTTAGAGCACTCATGTATATTTTTTCTTTCTCTTTTGAGGTATACATGTATATGTTTAACCTGATAACATGTTCACACTCTGGAGACACACAAAAGTTTATATATGTTATACATACTATCACAGTCTTCCGCTTGTTAATTTAACTGTCTCTGGAGTATGATATGCTGTTCTGGCGTAGTCTCACTCATGTTTAATACATTAACACAGACAACATTCAATCATACACATTTATGTTGCATAAGTGATGTTCTGGAACTCGGGAGTGGAGTTTTTACTCGACCTCCCGATTTTCGGGATGTTACAAGATGGCATCTAAAATGGCAAGGAGTCCTAAAATAGTCTCACAGAACAGTTGGACGAGGAGAATCATTCACAAACATGACTGTGGGACCCAACTGGGTTACCAGCGTAGAAACTTCCTACGAACGGCGTCCACCAGTGTTGGACGCACCCTATCCAAAGAGGCGATGTGGGTCCCACAAGGAGGTCAGCGCTCATCCACTCTGTCCATCTAGTAAGAATATAGGTGGGAAATTTTATTTTAAAAAAAGACTGAAAAAATGTCACGCATATGTGATCGGATTATCCACCCGATCTAAAAGTCACACAAGAACTCCATGATATAGTGATTAACCAAAAAAAAAATTAAAAAAAAAAAACCGTTTAATCTATTCCATAGTATCTACTTTCCAATAGACTTCTTCAAATTCAAGAAAAAAATGATTCAAGCAAGAATCATAATCTCCTGACACTCACGTAAATAATGACAAAAAAAAACACCCTAATAGCCGCATATAATATTAACAGACCAAGCAGCAAACCAACAAACGGACGATCGATGCATGGTTCATTTCTAACACCAGCAGTTGTCACCCTTTCAGGGCTACCATCTTCCCTGCCCATATTTTCGATTACGGTGAGCTCTGTGAGAGTAGATACACAGGTCCCACTGTCCATCATCGCCAAACGATGTGATGCACGAACACTAACACCTCGAGTTGTCTTTCCGACTGCTCGATTGAAGACGGTGGCCTAAATGATATAGTAAACAATCATAATATCTGTTAATCCCAGTACTAGTAAGATGTAATACTCAATGCTTTGAGTATGAAATCTAATTACGTATGATAATAATAGTTTTAACCAACCTTGTGTTAATTCCATGCATTCATGGCATCTTTGAAACTCGTGAAGGACTTGTGTTTGTAGCCACTGAATCGGTTAACCTGTGCACTGTAATCCTCCCACGTCACATATATTCTAGGTTTTCTTCCCACAAACACCACGTAAAACTTTTATTTCAGTTCCCTGCAATTGGTAATCAACCAGTTTATCAGAAGTATATCAGTAGAAAACTGCTTTAAATTTTCTTTCTCCAATTCAGTTATATCATCTCCATATTACTTATCAAAATATCCAAATACAAGACAGTATCAGTAAATCCCAGAAATCAGAAACAGTATTTCAAAATTAATTTGTCGAGATTATACAAGGCAAAAGAGTATTAGTACACAACTAAATCAATTTTAAAAATCTAAGAATAAAACTTTCTCAAAGCAGAAACGGTACCAGTAAAAATCTGAATTTTCAAACATAAATCCGATGTTATCCACGCCGTTTATACAGGACAAATGTGTATCAGTACAAGATTGAATCAGAAACAACAAAATCAATGTGTAATCCAGGAATATATTATTGAGGACAGAAGTGTATCAGTAGAATTATTGAATCAAACAGCTTTATTCTAGTAGTATCATCTCAAGATTATATATCAAAATATCAAATATAGGACTGTATCAGTAAACCCGGGAATTAGAAACAATATTTCAATATTAATCTATCAAGATTAGGCAAGACAGAAGAGTAATAGTAGAAACAGTATTTCTACTTATCTATCAATATTCCATCAAGAAACATTATTTCAACTTATTAATCTATCAGGAAACAGTATTTCAAGGAACATCATAAATCTTCAGATGATATTAATCTGTCAAGAAACAGTATTTTAGCTTATATATCAATAAGTAATAGTAGAAACAATATTAATCTGTTAACAATCAGTATTTCAACTTATATATCAAAAAGACTCAAAACTAAAACTATATCAGTGAAATTCTGAAACTTACAACATAATAATTGGACAGATGGAATAGTTCAATGGCCACACATCACTACCATAAATTAGAACTTGTGGGACACTGTCCATCAGTTCAATTCAAAATATCCAAAAGAAAAACTGTATCAGTGAAAGTCTGAAACATGCAACGTAATAATCAAACAGATGGAATAGTTCAATGGCCACACATCACTGCCATAAATCAAAACCTATGGGACACTGTCCACCAGTTCAATTTAAAAGATCCAAAAGAAAAACTGTATCAATAAAAGTCTGAAACCTGCAACATAATAATCAAATAGATGGAATAGTTCAATGACCACACATCACTGCCATAAATCAAAACCTGTGGGACACTGTCCACTAGTTCAATTCAAAAGATCCAATCAACCTGATAGAAACCTGCATCAATCCATTATATCATAATCAATATAAGCAGGTCAAGATTTTAAAGTTAGAATTTTCGATCCAACAACAATTAAATCACCCAGAGTATTAAAGTTAAAACTCCTAACCGAGCCATCTCAGGCTCGGGTAAAATAGTATCCACAACAATCCAACCAAAAAAAAATATATGGTCCAATACAAGACATTCAACATGTATAACAAGTGGCCCACTTTCACTCCGGGCCACTGCAAGGAAGGATAACTTTCTCTATCCAATCCTTTCTCCTTTCATGTCCCATCTTCATAAAAAATCGAGCACTGACTAAATCGGTCTGCAACATCCTTGCAGCCCGAATCTGGTCCTCATGGCTAAGACCATCCACCTCTAGAATCCCCAGCAATTGCTGCACATGTGCCATGCTCTTGTGTTGTGCCATAGTAATGGTCAGGGTCTTCACAGCTTCTACCATTTCCCTCATCCTGTCCCTTATCTATTCACTCGGCTTATACTTCATTAAATGACTTATGTCAGTCGCATCTGAGCGACTGTGGTGAGACCTTGATGTTGCCTCCATTGGGCTTTTGTTATATCGCTTAGCCCGATTTATGGATCCCTTTCCACCGCGAGTGCGGGGAACAGGCCTCTGATCATCCTCATCATCGGATGAGAGATGCACAGTCTCGGAAGCCTCCTCCTCAGAGTCATCATCGAAATTCAGTTCGTTTTGGCTGCGCCCCTTCCCTAAAATTGGAGAAGAGTAAGCCATACTTACAAATGAATCGTGTGCACAGTCATTGTCAAACATAAATGCCAGGTCATCCCATCTTTCAATATGTTTTTCTCACACTCGTTCAACGTAGGGGTGTGACTGTATACACAAAGACAATATATTTTCATCAAATATTTAAAATCCGACCGTATGAGTTGAAAAGCAAAAATATGTTTAAATCTTGCCGCGATATATCCATCCCAAACATCCTTAGTAGCGATAACCATCTTCTCATCATCATCCCACCCAAAACCAGAGCCATTGAGCATGTCCTTGATTGCCCAATATAGCCTCTTCAAGGTCCGCAAGCGATTAAATATATGACAATTTTTTAGTAGTATAACACAACTATCATGGATTTCCTTAATCGTTGCCTTGTATGCTTCAGGTTTAAACCCAATATCACTCTTCAATCCAAGATTGACTTGTTCCACCAAGGCGTCGACCAAGGCATTATCCATACTGTCAGACCATTGTACTCTACTAACTTTACTTACATTAGCTAAACTACGCCTCGGGTTAAATAGACTCTTTGGTGATGGCCCTTTACGCGAGGGCATAGGCTTTTTTTAAAGAGTTGTAAGATGTTCTGTTGGCGAACTTGGGCTTTGGATTGAAGGACCACCCCTCTTTAAAGGAGATGATTCTACATCTTTTTTCCTTGAGTCCTTCAAGGTGCTCCTCAGGAAATTCATTGAACGTACAAGCAGAAAATGTTAATAGAAATATGACAGCTACAGCTAGATGATGCACAAAAGTAATGAGTCATAGTAAAACATGATGACATTCAACGCTAATAATAATGATAGTCTCCAAAAGATTGTGAATATGTGGTAAAATATTTCTGCTTTCAACTAAACAGATTAGTACACAAACTAAGAAATTTAAATACGTTGTCTTGTACATGGAAGACTGTCATTCCACATTCTCTCAGTCATCTCATCTCTCTTCCTTGTCTACTCATCACATGCACGATCGTCCTTCTTCCACGGTAGTTACCTCTACAGGGGATGGCGAAACATCCTCTGTACTAACTTCACTATGCTCTACTGCCTCAGTCAGTCCATCTTCACTACTAACACGAATGAAATTATGAAGGACATAACAAGCTATAACAATTTTAACTTGAGTTATAAACTTGAACGGAGGAGGAGTATGTAAAATAAGAAAGCATCTTTTTAAAAGCCCAAAAGAATGCTTTATGACATTTCACAATTGGGCGTGGCGATAATTGAAAAATTCCTTTTAATTGGTAGGCTTCCTTCCAGTACAAAACTCGTTCAAGTGATATCACATACCTCGATAGGGTGCCATAAATCTAGGCGAATATGCATATCCAACATCAACAACATAATATTTTTCTACACATTACAAGATATGTTTCAGTTATGCTTCAGACATAAACTCTTATAATGTAAACAATAACCTTCTATATATGATTACCATGTGGAATAAGAAAACATTTAGGGCAACAGGTTAATGCATTTTGTAAGACACGAGCATCAGATGCGGATCCATCCTAACCAGCAAGCACGTATACAAATTTCATATCAAAAGTACATGCGACTAAAATATTCTGTGATAAAATTTCTTTCTTATTTCTAAAAGTTAAGCTTGATTGTTTTGGCAAATAAGCCAGGATATGGGTACCATCTAGGGCTCCAATGCAATCCTATAATCAAAAGTGTGCCACATGATCAGTTCATTCATTAACTCTCTAAAATTTTACAAATTACTTCTAACATTGGTATAATATTACCTGAAAGTATGGACTCCACAAAGGATTGTTAGATATTTCTTTGGGTATGTGTAATCCAGTAACCCAATACTCAGTATCGCTCTTACAGTCTCACCAGATATAGACCGATTATAGCATCCAACACTCTAGTAAAGTGTCTGCTTGCAGTCTCACTAGATCGCGTAAATCGATGAACAATCACACGATTATGTACATTATGTCCGATAGTATGTAGAAACTTACAACCTGCTCCTCCATACTACATCTCCTGCTATCGGATAGGAGTTTTCGATCCCTCAACAGTGAACATAATTTAAAAAGATTATCCCTACTCATTCTCGACTGTGTAAGACACTCAATATCGCTCTTACGTATTATTCGGCTAATGAATTTATCCCTCTCAATGTGAAAATCATTGGGTTTTGCCTTAATATAGTAATGGCGATAATATTCAGCCACTCCCATTACACATGTAGAAGCTACAATGGCTATTAATGCAGCAGCTATTTCACTCTCAGTCCATTCACTAGTAGAGAACCTTTTATCAAAATTTTTCATACTGTCGGAAGCAATTACAGATTAATGGAGTTAAAAATTATCTGAATGGGAATTACAGTCAATCAAAAATTTTATATCTATAGAAACAGGAAATGATACTATAGTAATCATTTACAAAACTGAATCAATATCCTTCAAGCCTCGGTTAACAACTTTCTATTAAACTTGTTGACAAACACATCCATTATTGTCGAGATATTAGAGGCATTGAGCCCTATTACCAATTATTTTTTCAACATTGATCTGATGTACAGATTGATAAAATGAATTTATAAAAGTTGTCAATCAACATCATACCACGAATGTGTAATTATGGGAATATCATGGACCTCTATTAACAATAATATTTTTAACAGTTATTTTTTTACTTGCTAATGTACAGATTGATAAATTAAATCTGTTAACAGGCATCTATTAACAAGTTCCATTTACAAATTGCCCATACGCACATCAATCATTAAAGGCATGAAGCTACTTTAACAGCTAATAAGTTCAAAGCTGGAAAGGCATGAGTCTCTGTTGACACACACCAATGGAAAGGCATAAAGCTACTTTAACAGCTAATAAGTTCAAAGTTGGAAAGGCATGAAGCTACCACTGAATCTCTCAAGATAGCTGCATGTAACCTTACGGCCGTATTTGAAAAAATGCATTTATAAAAGTTATCAAGGAAAATCATACAGTGATCAACCCGATAGTTAACCAGGAATATGATGATGAAAATGGAAAACATATTATCAAGAGAGAATCATCTTAAAAGGGCCCTTCCAAATCGATTTGGGGAAAAAGGCAGAGTGCATTTCGTAAGAAAAAGTTTTTTAGAAGAGTAATACCTCTATGACTAATCAACCTGGATGGTGCAGAGCCTTACGAAAATAGAAAACTTCCCAAAAACAGATGGTTTTAAAGAGATTATACAAGTGAGGGTTTTATATAAACAGAAGCATTCCAAAATTCAAAATCTGTGACCCACGGACATATCATCTACCTGATTCAGGGTCACATGCACCCATCATTTCCAGTCCTCCACACCTACCAGCCGGATATTATAAAATCCCAAGCTGAATTTAATGTGTTGATATTTCCCTCATATTCTCCTCAGTCAATGATATAGGCAGAGCTAAAAAGGGAATAGGGAGTTGACAGATAGGGGCATATACACCAGAAAGTATACATGCAATCAACGAGGGGCCTCTTGCATTCCAAGAGGGTCATGTAAGTTCTAAACTGAATCTTCTCATAGTTACGGGTAGATGGGTATCGCAGTACATTCCAGAAGGGAGATATTCATACCTGAAAGATCGACTTTTCACCGGACGATCTGGTGTGCGAATGCCCAATTTGCAACCTACAATGTGATAAGAAGTGTATCTTGCCCACTGTATTTTGAAATTAGCCTTTTAGAAGGGCACCTTCTCAGCTGAATGGCCATATGTAGAAGGTCAGAGATGATCTAAGCAGCTGTTGGAGTAGAAATCTTACATCCTCCTTAGATAGAAAACTCTCTACAACATACTAATCTTCTATCGTACGTGAATACAGCGTCTTGAATAGGTTGTATTGACAACAACAGAAACATCTGACAATACACTACCATCACAGCGATTTTTTGAATAAATGATGTATTCGCGCGTATGGTGTTCCACGGATCTCAACTCCAAACCAAACACTGTATAATGTAATTGATGTAGAGCAGGTCGCGGACAATTTCATGGCTAAGATGGATCAGAAAAGGCACGGTTGACAACATAAGTGATCCGGACCGTTAGACCTTAGATCGGGCGTATCTTGCAATCCGAAATGAGTTATCTAACGTAAAATATATGATTTTGGGATAGAACAAGCTACTTTAGCCAACCAACCCTACTATTCCAGGTTGCAAAGCCCATATTAGAGAGAAACCCCCTGATCGACGGTCGTTTCCCCATTTTAATTTCATTTTTATTATAAATAGTAAGTTTTAGTTTGCTTATAGCTCTTCATCCGTTGGGCTTTAGGAGTTGTGTCCAACATGAAAAGTGCTTAGAATAATTAGGAGAATGGTTTGGTGAAGCCAAATAGAACACTTACTATTTTTGGCTAAAAACCTTGCGCACTAGTAGACATCATGATCGTCTATAAATAGTAAGTTTACTATTTATAGTAAGTCGTGGATTCTAGGAGTTTTAGTTGTAGTTTGAGTCTGATTTCTTTCCTATTGCTTGGTTCCCTTATTTAAAGGGGTGTAAACTCATTTTTATTTATTCATCAATTAATTTCAAATTTATTAGAATTTATTTCTATTTTCCTACTTTCTTTCCTCGTGGATTCAAGAAGTCTCTGTGAGGAGTCCAAAGAAGCTCCGTGGATTCAGAGTAGTTAACCTTGAGGAAGACGGTGATCGACCTCATCACTTTCATCCCTGCGTCAATTTGGTATCAGAGCGAGGTTTTCCCTCGGACCGATGGCACGAAGGTATGAATCAAAATCCTGTGGACGGTGATCCAGGGATTCGTTATCTTTCGGAAAGAATGGAAGCTTTCCATCGGGAGAGTCAGTTGACCATGCAAGGGCTGCAGGCAACCCTCGACCATCTTGTGAATGCGCTACTTCTGCCCTGAGTCCTAGGCGGTGCTCCACCACCTATAGTCGCTCCACCACCAACAGTTGTTGTAAGACGTGACCCCAATTATCACAGAGCACTACCAGTGGCAAACCGTAAGGCTACACCAGATGATTCTAGTTCCAGCGATGAGGACATTAATGAGGGTTTTGACCGACGACCAATCCATAGAGGCGATTATCTAGATCGTACTGAAAGAGACTATCGAGGTAAGGCTAAACTTCCTAGTTTTAACGGTTTATTACGTATAGAAGATTTTCTCGATTGGCTAGCCGAAGTAGAGAGATATTTTGATTATATGGATGTGTTAGATCATAAAAGGGTGAAATTGGTAGCATTTAAATTAAAATATGGTGTTTCTGCATGGTGGGAACAATTGCAACTCTCACGAGCCCGTGAAAACAAGGCGCCCATCGCATCATGGTCTCGGATGAGACGTCTTCTTCGATCACGATTTCTCCCCAATGATTATAAGCAGATCTTATTCCAGAATTACCAACAAGGAAATTGAACTGTTATACATTACATTGAAGAATTTGAGCGGTTGGCTATACGAAACGATCTGTCAGAATCTGAGTCACAGAAGGTGGCACGATTTATAGGTGGGTTACGACCAGTAATTCAGGACCGAGTTCAGATGTACCCAGTCGGGACCATAGATGAAGCAGTTCAATTAGCAGGAAGGGCAGAAACATAACTTGCAAGAGCTCCTGCTCGTCCCTATCCTTCAAATCGACCCCCTATGATGGGTCCCACACAGGATCCAGTGCTGGCTCTAGAAAAAGATCCTGTAGGAGAACGTCCTCAACCTCCTCCACCTACAAACCATGATACGGGGAGCGGACCATCCAGACCTCAACGGGCAGTACCCACAACAGTGGGCCCAAGTAGGATTTCGAATTGGGAGAATCACCCTAAAGCCTGTGACCCACGGACATATCATCTACCTGATGTGATCATAGACAGTGGTAGCAGCGAGAACATCATCTCAAGAGTGATGGTGGATAAGTTGCAGCTACCAACGACGAGACATCCTTCCCCATACTCAATTGGCTGGATAAAAAAGGTGAATGACACCAAGATAACTGAGCAATGCACTATCTCATTTTCAATTGGTAAACATTATAAGGATCAGATACTTTGTAACGTGGTTGACATGGAAGCCTGCCATATGCTACTCGGTCGACCCTGGTAGTTGAACCGTGATGCGACCCATCGGGGACGAGACAATGTCTACATATTCGTCAAGGATAGCAAAAAAATAATCCTTGCCCCTATGGGACTAGAGAATCACCCTAAAGCCTCTAAAGTGGAGGAGAGTTCTCTCTTGACCATTTGGGATTTTATGGAGGAATCCAAGGAAACCGGTGAGGTAACGCCGTAGTGGTGAAGGGCGAGGAAGAGAAACCCTCAAACATCCCTCCAAGCTTAAAACTGTTGCTAAACGAATTCAAAGAAGTCTGGCCTGAAGATTTACCTGATGGATTGCCCCCATGAGGGAGATCCAACATCACATAAACCTCGTCCCTAGGGCTAGCCTGCCCAATCTCCCTCATTATCGGATGAGTCCAAAGGAGTGTGAGATACATCGGGGGCAAGTGGAGGAATTGATCCCTAAGGGTCTATTAATGCCCAAAAAAGATGGAAGCTGGCGCATGTGTGTCGATAGTCGAGCAATCAACAAAATTACCATCAAATATAGGTTCTCAATACCATGTTTGGACGACATGCTCGATATGTTGGGAGGGTCCAAGGTGTTCTCTAAACTAGATCTAAAGATCAAGTACCATCAAATTCGTATCCGACGCGGTGATGAGTGGAAAATGGTATTCAAGACAAAGGAAGGGTTGTATGAGTGGCTGGTCATGCCCTTCGCCCTATCGAACGCACCACGTACTTTTATGCGTTCGATGAATCAAGTTCTAAAACCGTTCACTAGCCGATTTGTGATAGTATATTTTGATGACATATTAATATATAGCCAGGATGAGGCGGAGCACAAAAAACATCTCAGGCAGGTGCTGCAGGTCCTACAAGATAACAAGTTATACTTCAACTTAAAAAAGTGTATTTTTTTAACTGATAGCCTGTTGTTTCTAAGATTTGTTGTAACGTCCACAGGCATTCGAGTGAACAATGAAAAGGTGTGAGCTACTAGGGAGCCGTTCCCGACAAACATCCATGAGGTGAGGAGTTTTCACGGTTTGGCGACTTTCTATCATTGATTTGTGCAAGATTTTAGTACCATAGTCGTGCCTATAAAAGATTGCATAAAAAAGGGACCATTCTAGTGGACCGATAAAGTTGAAATTAGCTTTTACGAGATCAAGCATCGTTTGTCTACAACACTGCTCTTGGTGCTTCCTAATTTCGATAAATTATTTGAGGTTGAGTGTGACGCTTCATACATCGGAATTGGGAGAGTATTATCACAGGAAGGCAGGCTGGTAGCCTTCTACAGCGAGAAGCTCAGTGAAGCACCAAAGAAGTGGTCGACTTATGAGCTTAAGTTGTACGCAGTTGTTCAGGCGCTACGACATTCGCGGCATTATCTGATTTAAAGAGAGTTTGTTATGTACACTGACCATCAAGCATTAAAGTTTATTAATAGTTAAACTAACGTGAATCGTGTGCATGCTAGATGGGTTACGTTTTTACAGGAATTTACGTTCATTCTAAAGCACAAGTCAGGACAGCAGAACAAGGTGGCTGATGCAGTTAGCCGTTGTGCATCACTACTTGTTATGATGAGCAACGAGGTGGTCGGCTTCGACTGTCTCAAGGAGTTGTATGCCAAGGATGAGGATTTCAAGGATTCTTGGATAAAGTGCCAAGAAGGTCACCCCAGCGACCTTCATATACAAGACGGTTTTCTCTTCAAAGGGAATTGATTGTGCATCCTCCAAAGTTCTTTAAGGGAGCAGATTATTTAGGAGCTACATGGAGGTGGCCTCAGTGGACACCTTGGGTGAGACAAGACGCGAGCTCTTGTGGAAGAATGGTATTACTGGCAGCAATTAGTACGTGATGTGCGAAGAGCCGTACAACGTTATCATATTTGTCAAACTTCCAACGGACAATCTCAAAATACGAGACTCTACACCCCGTTACCTGTGCCTGATGGTCCTTGGGAGGATTTATCAATGGACTTCATGCTTGGTCTTTCATGAACACAATGCGGCATGGATTTGGTATTCGTGGTAGTCGATCGTTTCTCTAAGATAGCACACTTTATCCCATGAAAGAAGACCCTCGATGCAATAGATGTGGCGAATCTATTCTTTAGGGAGGTCGTACGGCTACACGGGGTCCCTAAGACCATTACTTCTGATCGTGACACGACGTTCATTAGCCACTTTTAGCAGACTTTGTGGACTCGATTTGGTACACGACTTCAATTCAACAGTGCTTACCACCCATAGACTGATGGGCAGACCGAAGTTGTAAATCGCATATTGGGAAACCTCTTTCGTAGTATTGCAAGAGAAAAACTAAAGTAGTGGGACTTAGCCTTGTCTCAAGCAGAGTTTACATTCAACAACATGGTGAACTGCTCGACAGGAAAATTGTCATTCCAGATTATCTATGGACGAGTGCCTCGCCACACACTTGACTTGGTCCCTTTGCCCAAGCACCCAGGAAGGAGCGTTGCAGCCGAACATATGGCAGATAAGATCATGAGCATCCATACAAAAGTACAGGCCAAGCTACATGCCTCGAACGAGAAGTACGAGGAACAAGCAGACAAGCACCGGCAACAAAAAGTGTTCGAGGTGGGCGACCGCGTTATGGTCCATCTGCGTAAAGAGAGATTTTCGACCAAGACGTAAAACAAGTTGAAAAATAAGAAGATTGAACTGGTACCGATCATTCGAAAGATCAATGACAACACTTATATTGTTGATCTTCCAGATGACCTGGCGATCTCACGGACTTTCAACGTCGCAGACCTGACCGAGTATCATGAACCAGCACAGGAGGAGAACTCGAGGACGAGTTCTTTTCAAGTGGAGGGGACTGATGCAGAGTAGGTCATGAACATTTTCATGGCCAAAATGGATCAGAAAAGGCACGGTCGACAACATAAGTGATCCGGACCGTTGGACCTTACATCGAGCGTATCTTGCAATCCAAAATGAGTTATCTGACGTAAAATATATGATTTTGGGGTAGAACGAGCTACTTTAGCCAACCAACCCTGCTATGCTGGGTTGTACAGCCCGAATTTGCGAGAAACCCCCTGATCGATGGTCGTTTCCCTGTTTTAATTTCGTTTTTACTATAAATAGTAAGTTTTAGTTTGCTTATAGCTCTTCATCCGTTGGGCTTTAGGAGTTGTGTCCAACATGAAAAGTTCTTAGAATAATTAGGAGAACAGTTTGGTGAAGCCAAATAGAACACTTACTATTTTTGGCCGAAAACCTTGCGCACTAGTAGACATCACGACCGTCTATAAATAGTAAGTTTACTATTTATAGTAAGTCGCGGATTCTAGGAGTTTTAGTTGTAGTTTGAGTCTGATTTATTTCTTATTGCTTGATTCCCTTATTTAAAGAGGTGTAAACTCATTTTTATTCATTCATCAATTAATTTCAAATTTATTAGAATTTATTTCTATTTTCCTGCTTTCTTTCGTCGTGGATTCGAGAAGTCTCTGTGAGGAGTCCAGAGAAGCTCCATGGATTCAGAGTAGTTATCCTTGAGGAAGACGGTGATCGACCTCATCACGTTCATCCCTGCTTCAATATTTCAAGCCTTTAATGCGATACAATACACACCCTTATACACGAATCCAAACAGGCCTTAGATGTTTTCACTGCATGATATACATTGGTTTTGTTGGCTATTTTTTTTAAAATTTATTTATTAACTAAGGTTCCCTCATTCACATAGATGGCCCATATGCCAAAAAATCCAGTGGATGGAAAGATCCTAGATATGGAATCTTTAAGCTATTTTCATTGGATGTTGAATCTCCCACGAGATTTATAGATCCAATTCCTCTTTTACCTAACGATTATGATATTGTTCGTAGGTCTTTATTAGCTATTTAAGACGAGCTATGGCCTTGTAATGTAACCAGTGGGGGCTTGCTTCTCATTCCAATCTAGTATTCGATCAATCATGCATTTATGCTTATTTCACTGCCTCAAGAATAGATTTAATCATCTGTTTTCTGGGCACATATTGAATGGTGAGGATTTTCAAAGGAAATTTATGTAAAAATGTAAAGGCATTGAGAACTATGCTTCCTCTATGTGATTTAGAGGCAAACTCCCTACAAGATACTTGGAATGATGTCTTAGTATGTGACTTCAGACTGGAATACATCACCTACACTAGCTATTTCTGTAGTTGTGATGCATGGATTAAATCAAATATCTAGAGATTCTATTCTTCAATCTGTCAGGGAGTTGGCTAGCATTTCTGGATGCTTCTTTCATATGAATGCTATACTTATTTGTATGCATGTAGAATTAGATAGTGAATTCATGAAAGTGCATGGATGCAAAGGTTGGTATCAAATGTATGTGTGTGTGCAAAATGTACAAATTCTTTGTTGGCAAATCCTTGCATGTGTATGCCCACACTACATAGACACATGTTGACCTACCTTTGCATACGTAAAAATTGTTTGTTTACATATATTTATGTATGCATAATGACAAGCATTGCCAAGGCATATTCTGAAAAAACTAAAAAGAAGAAAAGAAAAAGAAAGAAAAAAGTCTCTAACATGGAATTCTTTCATCACCCTATCCTTAAGTGCACTTGCACATAACCATTGGAAACGAAACCATATGGAATTGATAGTGGAATTGAGAAGTGCTAATTCGACTGGATATATGAAAGCAAAGTCCTATGCATGTTTGGTGCAAGTTAAAATTGAAAATACAGGCTTTTCTAGTTATGAAACTTTTATTGGTCTTGCAGATATTCATACTTCAATTGAAACTTTTAAGATTAACCTACGTAGCTGATCTTTATGCAACTTTGATATGGATGTCCTACCCTAGCGAGTAGTTTATTTTGTCCATAATGCATAGGGATAGTGAAGATGTTCTCTAGCAAGTAGAAATGGATTGGATGGCTTTTCCTTCTACAATTCTTCTTGACTACCTTGAACTTGAGAATATGTACACTATTTTCATCTTGAATTACAAGCATGACATAAAAAGAACTTCATATGTTTACCAGTGAGTGCATAATTTTGTATTCATTTCTTATCTAATAAGTTGTTTTGTTTTTTACAACCAATGTGGCTATTTCCAGCACAATGAAATTGGCCTTTCAAGAATATTCTGCAGATACAATGAAGTTTGGTCGTATTCCCTTATCAACTTTGTTTTTAACAATATTTCCAATCTTCCTTTTGAGTCATAGATTCTGCTCAATTTTTATTTTCTTTTTCTAATATTCTTCCCTTGGATTCAAATCTTAGTGTGGGGAAGAAAATGTTCATCTTTTCTCCTTTGATATGGAATGCTTCCTAACGTGCACATGCCCGCACATGCACAAGAGAGGTATGCACAACCACATTCAGTCACATGTACAAGAGAGGCATGCACAACCACATTCAATCACAGGCATGCATGCACCGACCACCCATTTTTTAAACCAAATTGGTTGTACACACAACGCATCCGTAAACAGCAGCTAACGCCTCAAAAGTTATCCTAGTTCATAGTCATATTTTACTTGAAGGATGCTTGTATGTGGTGTAATGCAAAAGTACTACATGGTGCAAGTGGTGAACATGGGCCGATCAGGACTGTTGATCTAGTGGGTTATCTTGTGGATCAGCTCTACCAAAAAAATCAGTGATTCGAGGCTTCTACCATCCAATTGTTGTGAGTTTTAATCCATTGTTCTAACTCTTCCTTCTGCAGTTCACTTGCCAATTGGATACAACAGGGCACTCCTATTGAGAAGGATCCATAAAAGGCAACCTCGAGGGCCAAAAAGAAAGTCCATATGCCAACAAACTCTTACTAACTTCGAAACCTTAACAAAAAGGATCCATAAATATAAATAAGATTGTCAACATATGATGCAAGATAATTAAGCACTTGTTCTAAAAGCTCGAACTGTTAGAGTATGTTGAATTAATCCCTTTATCTCATAGCTCAGGCCCCACATCTCATGGGTTAGGACCTTCGCTGAACCCCCTCGTGGGCTCCAAATCACATGTGTACCGCCTCACACAGGGCGCCCACCCCGAGTGTGTCCCCACATCTCACAGGCTACCCTACTCGAGCTCGGTGTGAAATACGCATTAATTACCCCCGGTGAGGAGTCTCAAACACAAGACCTCCCCCGTAGGCCCTGTCGACCCCGAGTGTGCCCCTGCATCCCATATGCAACCCCACTTAAGCCCGGTGTGAAAATGCCTCTGCATTAACATACCTCTAGATACCTTTGGTCACTACAATGAGAAGGATGGTTAACGACAATCTATCAGTGTTTGAAAATATCTCTTTGCTGATCTTATAAGGTTTTGATTAGAAACCAGAATATCTTTCTAAAATTTTCCTCTTACCTCTCCTTCGAAATTATTCAATACATTATCAAGGCCTTGTTTCATTGGAATTCCTCTTGAATTTTTTTTTCCTAGTCTAATCAATCCAATTCATTTTTAACTATAAAGGACTCATATCTAATGTGGCTTATGGGATTCACCATGGAATGGTCAAATAAATCAAAACCAGAATAACAATAATAGCGTATTACTAATTTAAGTTGCGCAATTAAATACGCATCAATAGTTGTTCATATTGGCATGAGTTGTTAAATCAATCAATGAATTGTCAATTAAGAGAAAATCATAAAGCTTATATTCATGATTGTATAATATCTATGTATAGCCAACAATAGGGTTGCTAATCTCCCTTATATATTTGTACAATATCTCTATAAAATAAAAAATGTAGAGAAGAAATACAATAATAGAAAATCTGATATGGTATCAAAGCTAGTCAATTTCTGGCTCTTGGTTCACATCTAACCCTAGTTCATGGCTTCCTTCCACCGCCACCTTCACATATGGGAGACACCGAAACCCTGACAAAGTCCGGTAACTCTTCCATCGACCATAATATGCTTCTCTTTGAAATATTCACCACAAAAATGGCCGAAGGTCTGTCCAAAGCTCAGGCCCTGACCAAGCTTACTAAACCTACAGCTGTCCCAATCGACAGCAAGTTGGATGGTTCTAACTATGCTTTATGGTCCCAAGTTGTCGAGATGTACATCTCCGAAAAAGATAAGTTAGGCTACATCAATGGCGAGTTACCTCCGCCATCTCCAACTGATCTCTTCTTCCGCAAATGGCGTACTTACAATGCCATTATCAAAGGATGGCTAATTAACTCCATGGATCTGGGGTTAATCAGCAATTTCATTTGATTTTCCACGGCCAAAATGGTTTGGGATTCAATTGCTACCACCTATTTGGATGGTGGCAATACCTCTCAAGTCTATGATCTCCGATGTCATGTCTCACGTCTCCGTTAAGCGGGTGGTTCCCTGAAAAAATACTACACCAATTTGCAAGGACTCTTGCGTGAGATTGATTTTTGACATCCCAATCCGATAGAGTGCCCTACCAATATTGAACATTATAATAATCTTCTCCAAGAAGATCGGGTCTATGAATTCTTGGATGGTCTTAATGACAAGTTGGACAAAATTCGCAGCGACGTGTTGCAGATGCACCTGTTTCTCACCATGGAGAAAGCATATGCCCATGTCCGCAGGGAGGCTCTTCGTTAGGTGGTGATGAACGTTAGCGACCACGAACTACCTCCAAGGGTGGTGCTCACTTCGAAAGGCCTAAAGCTTGGACTGTCTGGATCGGCTTCTCAACATACTGGGAAACCTTCTTCTAAAGCCCGTACCTCATCCGATGGTCTCAAATGCTCTCATTGTGGTAATACGAAGCATACACGTGAAAACTGCTTCCAGTTGCATGGGTACCCCAATTGGTGGCTCGAGCTTCAAGTTTAAAAAAAAATGAAATGGTGTGGTTGAAGGTACGGGAAAGGCTGCTGTGGCAGCAGCCAAACCTTATCTCTCGCTCATCTCGCCCACTACCTTACCTAAATCGGATTTCTCTCCTGCGAATCCAGGTAACCTCTATCATGCCTTGTTTAATCGTCACCCTGATGTGGACAGTAGTGATTGGCACCTCAACTCTGAGACCACGGATCATATGACATTTGATCCCCACGGATTTCTCCCATCACTCACCTCCAAGGCGCACCAGCATTGTGAATGCTAATGGAGTGACCTCACCTATTACAGGGGCCAAATCTATAACCCTATCACCCTCTTTTCATTTACCCAACACTCTTCTTGTTCCCTCTTTATC
This sequence comes from Magnolia kwangsiensis, assembly GCA_037074715.1. Lineage (NCBI taxonomy): Eukaryota > Viridiplantae > Streptophyta > Magnoliopsida > Magnoliales > Magnoliaceae > Magnolia > Magnolia kwangsiensis. Next base: position 62,582,163 of record CM073572.1, read on the forward strand.
TCATAAACTATTATCCGTTAGCTAAGTTAATATAGATCTAAACTGTGTGGTGCTAATGTTTTTCAATTTTTGTCTTATTCAGGATATTCTCACCGATGAGATAATTGGGCGTGGTACTAAGAGGGGGGATTGTACTACATGGAAGATTTCAGTTTAGGTCGTGCATATCACGTGTCTTCTACACTTAATTAGTTCCAAGGCTCGACAGATTTGGATGTGACATAGTCGTTTGGGACATCCGTCATTTAGGTACTTAATGCATTAATTTCCTGATTTATTCTCTAATGTGGAGACTTCTGAATTTCACTATGATATTTGCATTTTAGCTAAAAGTCGTCGTGTTATTTATCCATTAAGTATGAATAACAGAGATACACCTTTTTCTTTAATTCATTCTAATGTAAGAGGACCCTCTCCTTTATGTATTATATCTAATGTACGGTGGTTTATGATATTTGTTGATGATTGCACCCAGATGACCTCGTTATATTTGATGAAACATAAGGATGAAATGTTTAGTATCTTTCAGTCATTTCATATTATGGTTCAGACCCAGTTTTCCACTTAGATTCGGATTCTCCGCTTTGACAATTGTGGTGAATATGTTAATCACCACTTTCATTCCTAGTTTCAACAACATGGTCTTATTCACGAGACCTTATGTCCTCAGACCCCTCAACAAAATGGAGTCGCTAAATGGAAGAATCAACATATTCTTAAGACTACTCGGGCTCTCTTTCTAGGCACTCATGTCCCCACACGACATTGGCCCAATATTATTACTACTGTCGTACATTTAATCAAGCATCTTCCTTCCAAAATATTAAATTTTAAGATCTTATTACAATCTCTGTAAGCCTCAGTCTCTATACCTACGGCCATAATGCTCCCTCCTCGCATATTTGAGTGTGTGGTGTACATGCACCTCCCTAAGAACCAGCGCACCAAACTTGACCCATGTGCCCTTTGGTGCCTCTTCTTGGGCTATATGCTACGTATCAAAAAGGCTACCACTGCTATGATCCTACTACCAAGCGTACCTATGTGCTATGGATGTCACCATTCTGGAATCCAAACCATTCTATCCTTCTTCAACATCCACTTCTTCTCTTCAGGGGGAGACACTAGATAAAGAGTTGAATTGGCTGAGTTTTAAGTGGCTTGAAGATCGGAATGACACTCCAATAATTTGTGAGGAATCAATATATACATCTTCAGGGCCTGACATATCCTCTGAATCTAGAGGGTCTTTGGCAACTGAGCTCATATCATCAGGAGAAGAACCCGAATCCCCCCATCTCTTAGTGCCTACAAACTATCTCCTAAGAATATTCCTGAGGGAAGCAATTTCACTACACCCTCATTTATGAATAGCATAGATACGTCTGTTGGGTATACCTTACCTTTCAGTTATAACTGTGGTAAGCCACCAAATAGATACTCTCCAGACATTGAGAAAAGAAGGTCTAGGTATCCAATTGTTAACTGTGTTTCCACTGAAAATCTACTTGAACCTCTCAAGATATTCTCACGTGAGCTGTCCGCATGTTATATTCCCACTATAATTCAAGAAGCTTTAGCTGATCCCAAGTAGATGCAGGCAATTAAGGAAGAAATAGGAGCACTACTAAAGAATCAAACATGGACCTTGGTTCCATTTCCCAAAGGAAAAAAATAGTCGGGTGCAAATGGGTCTTCTCTGTTAAACACAAGACAGATGGATCTGTAGAACGATACAAGGCAAGGCTAGTTGCAAAGGGATGCACTCAGACATATGGTGTAGATTATCAAGAAACTTTTTCTCCAGTAGCCAAGTTAAATACAGTCAAGGTCCTGTTATCTCTCGCAGCCAACTTGGACTAGCCATTGCACCAGTTTAATGTAAAGAACGCATTTCTCTATAGTGACCTTGAAGAGGAAGTCTACATAGATACTCCTCCAGGATACACAGCATCTTCAAAAGACAAAGTTGTGTGCAAATTACAACGAGCACTGTATGGATTAAAACAATCACCTCGAGCATGGTTTGGGAGGTTCAGTCTGGCAATGAAGAAGTATGGCTTCCACCAAAGTAATTCAGATCATACATTATTTTTGAAACACCAATAGGGCAAGGTAACATCTTTAATTGTATATGTCGATGATATGATCATCATAGGGGATGATAAGGAGGAAATTGTTACGCTTTAAAAACAATTAGCGATCGAGTTCGAGATGAAAAATCTAGGACTCAAATATTTTCGGTGAATAGAGGTTGCTAGATCAATGCGAGGTATATTTCTTTCTTAGCGAAAATATAGATTAGACTTATTATGTGAGGTTGGAATGTTGGATTGTAAGCCAACAGACACTCCAGTCATTCAGAACCACAAATTCGGAGAATATCCAAGCCAAATGCCAGCAGACAAAGGAAGGTACCAGAGATTAGTTGGTAAACTTATTTACCTCTCCCATACCCATTCAGATATTTCCTACACAGTGAGTGTAGTAAGTCAATTCAAGCATCAACCTAGTAAGGATCATATTATCGATAGCTCAAGTGGTAGAATGAGTGAAAGATACCTCGTTTCAACACTGAGGTCTTGGCATCGATTCCCTAGTGGGGGTGGCTAACAGTGAAGTGTGATCTAACAGTGGGTGTACTAATAAGCTAACAAAAAAAGAAAAAAACCTAGTAAGGATCATATGGAGGTGGTGTACACCCAGATCCATAGCTCAACTGGCAGACTGAGTGGAGATACCCTGTTTCAACACTTGAGGTCTTGGTATTGATCCCTAGTGGGGGTGGCTAACATAGAGTGTGTGTACTGACATGGGTGTGTACTAACAAGTTAACTCTCTCTCTCTCTCTCTCTCTCTCTCTCTCTCTCTCTCTCTCTCTCTCTCTCTCTCTCTCTCTCTCTCTCTCTCTCTATATATATATATATATATATATATATATATATATATATGGAGGCGGTGATCCATAATGTACGATACTTAAAATCCTCTCTAGGTAAAGGGCTTATGTTTTCAAAAAATAACCATCTCAGAATTAATGGTTATACAGAAGCAGATTTAGCGGGGAATACCACAAACATAAGATCCACCTCAGGATACTTCATGTTTGTTGGAGGCAATATCGTTACATGGATAAGTAAAAAAGTAAAAAGTGGTGGCATTATCAAGTGTTGAAGCAGAGTTTTGTGGAATGGCTAAAGGACTTTGTGAACTCCTGTGGCTCAAAAGACTTCTAACTGAAATTGGGTTTGCTCCTACATCCGAGATGGACCTCTTTTATGATAACAAGGTAGCTATTACCATTGCACACAATCCGATCCAGCATGATCGTACCAAATACGTGGAGTTTGATAGACACTTTATCAAAGAAAATCTCGAAGCTAAAATAATTCGGTTTCCATTCGTGAAGTCCGAGGACCAACTGGCAGATATTCTTACAAAAGTCATATCAAACAAGGATTTCTACAAGTCACTAAACAAGTTGCGTATTAAAGATTTGAATGCTTTCACTTGAGGGGAGGTATTTGCGTGAGTTGCCAAATCAATCAATGAGTTGTCAATTAAAAAAAAAATCAGAAAGATTATATTCATGATTGTACAATATCTATGTATAGCCACGAATAGGGTTATAAATCTCTCTCTGTATATTTGTACAATATCTCTATAAAAAAGCAGAAAAAAAAATACAATAATAGAAAATCTAACAGTTTATTTCCTTCCAACTTCATTTCTTTACAGGTCCCTAAGAGATCATGTGGGGTTGTATCTTTTTCTCTACATTACTGACATATCCATATACAGGTGTTGTCATTGGATTTACTTCCGCTCTAATATCCTTCTAATTTTTTAAAGAAAAATTCTTTGATGACTTATTTTTTATTTATTTATTTTTTAGCATTAACCAAGCTATACTGATATCTATATCTGTTACTGCTTTGATTATTGACATTGTCCTTTTCTACATCCATTGATGTGGTTTTAGTGGATGTCCTGTTTGCTTGGTCATTTCATGTGAATGGAATGTAGTCCTCCCTTGATAGCTAGATATTAGGTTACTCATTGCTTGAATGGAAATTGTATGTTTAACAGAATGGGTGTTTTAACAGAATGATGAACAATTTCGATTTGTTCAGCTTTACTAAAGGGGGTTGAGAGTACCAGCAGAGACTGGTGAAGGTTTTTGGTCGGCCAAGATTTCAGAAATTATTTCTATGAAGCCTTAGGTCTCGAAGTAGAGAGGTGTTTCTGTTATAATGAAGGTTCAAAATAGTCTGAATGCATAATGATAATGCATAAATTATTACGATGCATTCCCAATATGATACATTGCATCTAATATTATGACTCTTGTATGGCGCATCTAATATTATGACTCTTGTGTGGCCCACCTGAGTTGTGGATCACGCTGATTTTTGTCCCGAGGCTTAAAGTCGAGGTGCACTCCTGATGAATGCAGTGGATGGCAGGGACATGATGGACCATACAGAGCCTAATGCTCTATTTGCCAACCACAGGTGAACTTTGTCGAGAACTTGCCATGTAGACCTAGATATAATTTCTTCTACCATACCATCTTTCAAGCCAATGTGCCACTACTGTAGGAAACCAACTGCCGCTGTTGTAGGAAATCAACTGAGATCCAACCTAACCGTTACATAGCCCACTAACGGGCCCAGGTCTAAATCGAGCCAGTCTATGGGTCCCCAAGCTGCTTCTAGAAAATACTTACATATGAAAGATGTAAGCTAATCTAAGTTACTCGTCAGATAAACTTCATCTCAAGGTTGCTATGATATTTCACCGTACATACAAAACATCACCCAACAAAACACTGAGATGGGCCACCCCACCAGGAACAATGTCGAATTGCACTTATAAACCTGTTGCACGTGAAGGTGGTATCGAGGTTCTGCTTTTTAAAGAAGGTTGAGATGAGGTGATGTGGCCGATCGATGATCCCAATTGCTTAGTTTTTAAACATGTATGAGAGTTTAGGCTTTGAATTTGGGTTGTCTTTGAATGATTCAAACCGTTTATACGATGCTTCTCACCTTGTATGGTGGATAGAAGCAAGTAAAATCTTCACCTAGGAACATTTGAAGAGATTTTTAGGCCATCCCACATTAGGGATGTCAATGGGTACACGGGTCCAGGTACCATATACCCTCTTTATAAATGACATGCCAGCCCAACATTTTTCTTTGTTTGGGTTTTTGATATAGGGTTCAATATCCATGAAGCACATGTGTTATCAACAATCCATGGCCACTCGTTGGATGTGTTTGTGGTGGACGGATGGCATGTCGAGGTGGGTTTCTCTACCATTGTTTTTTGTTTAATATCAGTCTTTCTGTTCTGCAAGTTTGTTCCTAATCTGATCCCATTTTCTGTTGAACAGTTAATAGTCAAGACCATAATATGGCTCTAGTTGGATAAAGGCACGACTTGATCAAGGGGCCTGACTTATTTAAACCCAATGGCTGGACCATTCACTTTGGAAGGAAATTCAAATGTTGAAACTTTTTAGTACTTTTGGTGTGGCTTTATAGGTTTACAGGTATTCTAGCTTGTCTGGATGGATATATGAGCAAATGTATGTTCTTGGAACTGCATGCTGAGTTCTTTCATTCTTTCTTTTTCAGTGTTGCGTTATCGAAGAACTTCGGAAGAATGTGAAGACGCGAGGTATGAAATAATTTATGAATTTTGCTTACTAGTTTCCATTCATTAGGCATGAAGAGACCAGATTAGCTTGTGGGTTTTAAGCTCAGGCCTAAATGGGTTAGAATTGGACCTATAATATAGACACACTAATATGCCTAGGCTAGATTTACTCTAGGCTAGCCTATGGGTCAACTGACCCAAGATGTTTTTGTTGTGGGTTCAGTGCAACCTTCGATCATCAAAGAGCTAGTGGATCCCACATGATAAAAGCACCAAGAAGGCCCACGCTGATTAAGTGGTGTTGCCCACCCCAGCAATGGTGCAGTGATGTGTTGGGCGTTGAGGGCCCAACATGGTATTCACATTATCCATCCATTTTGCAAGCTCATTTTACAGCGTCAATCCAAAAATAAAGTAGTTCTTAAGCACTAGAGGACCACACCACAGGAAATAGTTAGACAATGGCACCCACCAGTGAAACCTTCCTAGCGCACGTCGTAATATCATTTGCCATCCAACCTGTTAATAAGGCCACACAAACCTCCTTGATGAAGGGAAATCACAAATATCAGCTTGAGCCAGAACTTGTGTCTCACATGAAGTTTTTAATGGTGGGTATCAAATCCCTACGATATGGTCCCACTTGAACCTTAGATCTACTTCATTTTTTGGACCATGCCATAAAAGGAGCCTGAAAAAAATGATGGACGACATGGATATACAACACTCAAATCAAGGTGGGCCCACAATACCCCGCATATCCATCACCACGCTACACTGGATGGTGTAGCAATAGTGCAACGCTACCTGTTAAAAAAAGGGCATGATGTTTCCTTTTTATAATTTTACAAAAATACTGCTTCATGCATCTACGTTTCTGTTCCTTTTTCGAAAAGGTTTTCACTTCTTAATAACTGTTATATTTGTCAACGGAAGTCGGGGTTTGGCCGTGCAAAGAGTGGGTGGCTTAGGTGAGCCCCACTATGATATTTATGTGAAATCCACCCCTAATATAGGTTTGTCACCCCGTATTAGGTCCAGGCCCAAAACTCAACGCATCCATGATTCATGTGGAGCACATGACTGGAAATAGGGTACAAGGCAATGCTCACCTTCCGAATTTCATCCCTTAGTGTGCCATTTGAAAGAAGTACAGGTCTGATTTTTGGGCTGTAGGCCTAATTTGATGGGGGCATCTAATGGCTGGAGTGGATTTCATATGATAATCACAATGGGCCCTATAAAAATCAATGGTGAATGTATCTTTTAACTGCTTTCATGAATAACAAATCAGCTTCTTCTTCTTTTTTGTCTTAGGGCCTAATGTGAGATTACACATTTAATGGTCGGAGTGGATTTCACATATACATTGCCGTGGACTCATATAAATAAAAGTTAAAAAAATAAATAAATCAATGGTGGGCAACCATCTCCCAAACTAAATTTCCGTTGATAAATTTAAATTAAAAAAAGACTTTACCTTAATGCCCACCTTGATTTTTATTTTTATTTTTGTTTTTTTTACGGGGCCTGCACCTTAAGATCCATTCTGACCATTTCGTATAATCTAACGTTCCGCCTACGCGTAAAAAATCAGTTTGACATGTGATACAAGTAGGACACATGGAAGAAAACTGTTGTGAGATTATATGATGCCCACTCCAATCATTAGACTCCACACCAAAATTCAGGCCTAGGCCCCAAAAGCCAATCATATCTGTGATTCAAGTGGGCCACACCAAGGTAAACGATTTGGAGGGTGGACCTTGCCTTGGACATTATTTCCAATCATGTAGTAGACCTGCATCATAGATGGGGATGATTTTTGGGCCCTGAACCTGGGGTGATGATCAGGATTAGTTTCACCTAAACATCAAGGTGGGGCCCACCTGTAAACACCTTATTTTGTAAATTTCCCTTTCCTTTTCTAATTTAAGGCCTATGACTATCGGAAGGATAATCCTGTAATAGAAAAGAAACTTGAGATCGTGTTTTTTTTACACACACTGACATCCCCACACACACCCAAGCACTCGCACGTTATACCACAATGGGTACTCAAACCCATAACCTCGTGTTGAAACTTTTGTGTGTACCACCGAGGTACGAGTAAGAGGTATGAGTAAGGACCCAGAGAAAAATTAAAAAAAAAAAACCTTCGGTCCTGCTTACAGAATGTCGAGGAAAAGGGTGCCGTGTTGGGTGGAACCCACCATGGTGTTTTTTTTTTTGTTATATCCACCTGACCACCGGATGCGTCATCCTATTTTAGGTCTAAGAATCAAATACAGCTCTATTCATTACTCAACTAGACCACACAATTAGCAACAGGATGAAGGCATTTTCACCCTACAAATTGTTTCTCCTGCTGTAGTCCCCCTAAAATACATATGGGTTTAGGCTCTAAGTTTTGGTGTGTTATAGAATGTTTAGAGTGCATTTTATATAATGATCATGATGGGCCATGTAAAATTAACGGTAGACGTCTCTCCGAACTCTTTCCACTGGTATGCCTCTCCTGATTACAAGTCAGCCTAATTTTTTTTGCTATATGCTTAACATGAGATTACACGTGTAATATACGTCACTGTGGGCCCTGTCAAAAATCAAGGCTGACAACTTTAAAATATATATTTTTTAAAGGTAAAAGTCTAACCAGTTGGACCACAGGTTAGGGTCCACCTAATGGATAATTTCTAATTTATTAAGTGAATGGAACCTAAGCCATTCCCACAATGAGCAACATTTTTCATGAAAATCTATTAATGGCTATACAATATATTCTGTAGTGTGGGTCACTTGACTTGCAGATACGATTATGTTTGCACTAAGTGATCCTCATGGTGGGGTCAATCTATTAGGAAGATTGGATTTCAGAGGCAATTAATAACTAGGAAGCCATCTACTGGGTGTACCTTAAACTGTGGTCCAACTGGTTGGACTTGAGACATTCTCCTTTTTAATGTATTAACTATGAGATGGATACCTGCCCTTGATTTCTTAGGGTCTCATCTGATGTGTATGTATACTCCTCCAATTACTCAATGTAAAAAACTGGCTTGATTATTTTTTTTTACCACGCCTGCCTTGAAATCTATGCTTTTTACACCCATTTTTGGTGTGAACATACGCAAAATCCACTCCAATCCATCCATTAGATGTGTAATCCAATTAGGCCCATGACAAAAAATAAATAAATCATTTTGACATGTGATGTAGGTAGGCCACACCAAAGAAGACCGTTGGAAGAGACATCCACCCTTGATTTTTAGAGAGCCCACTGTGATGATCACATGATGTCCACTCCAACCATTAGACTTTACACCAAAATTTAGGCCTTGGGTACAAAAATCAAACCTATACGTGATTCAAATAATTCACACCAAGGGAAACGATTTGGAAGGTGGACATTGCCGTAGACATTGTTTCAATCATGTGGTCCACCTGAATCAAAGATGGAGCTAGTGTGTTTTCAATCATTTAGTCCACCTGAATCATAGATGGGGATTTTTGGCCCTTGGCCTGGGGTGACACACCAGATGGTGGTCAGGATGGATTTGATGTAAACATGACAGTGGGCCCACCCAAGCTTCCAATGATAATTACTTAAATTAATAAATAGAGTAACTTATTTAAAACCTCTTTCAAAAAGGTACCTATAAATACCTTACTATTAAGATATTTTGTAAAATTCCATTTCCATTTCCAATTGAAGCTCATGCGGTATATAATATGCGTTGGGCCCAACTCTCCTCTGGTGGAACCGAGATGTGGTATTAGTAGGGATGAAAGTTGGACGGGTTGAGTTGGGTTGGGTTGGGTTGGGTTGGTGCTCAACCCTTGCCCAACCCAAGGTTCCTATACCTTAACCCTAACCCAAGCCAACTCAACCCAACCCAACCCAACCTCAAGTTTGAAATTCTCAACCCATGCCCAACCTAAGCGGGGCTCAGTCGGGTTGGTTGGGTTGGTCGGGTGGCTACATGCTAATATTTTCGTTATTACATTAGTCTATTATATTTTGCAATATATATCTTATTTTTAATACCTATGATTTTATTAATTATATATGCAGTTATGTATCGTAAGGAGCTTTATTTTTTCTCAACAAACAAGCTAAAATATAAGACAACTACTTTAAACTTTGTGTTGAGTGACACAATCTATTTGGGAGAGAAATATGGCATATCCTATTACCTTGAGTCATCGTAAACAACATGGACCAATGAAACTTGACGGAATTTCTTGTGCAATCAACACAAATGGTCTGCACTCAATTATAATTTATATATCGATCGGGTTTAGGGTGGGTCGGGTAACCCAACACCTCAACCTAAGTCCAACCCAAGTTTTATCAAGTTGGTGTTTATGTAGCCCAATCCTGATACCAAACCCGATACATCATGCCCGAGCCCAACCCAATGTCGGGTCGGTCACAGGTCGGTCGGGTTGAACCACCCGACTTTCAGCACTAGGTGTCAAGTTGGAGGGCTAGGTTCGAGATTTAATTGAAGCCCATTTTTCAATCCATGAGGCTCAGAACGTGTACAGCCCAGCTTGATTGTGGCCTGGCCCACCTATGACTATTGGAAGGGCAATCTAGTAATGCCAAAAGAAAATCATGTCCTGGTGAGAAATGAAAATGGTATGATGTTGGGTGGGGCCCACTGTCATGTTTTTGTTAAATCCATCCTAACCATCAAGTGCATCATCCTATTTTAGATCCAGGAACCAAAAAATCAGTTCCATCTATTATTCAGGTACTACAAAAGTTGGGGTATTTAGGGCAACTTTCAACCTACAAACTTTTTCTCTTGGTGTAGCCTACCAAAATTACATATGGGCCCGAATAATGGGCCTTGGGGTTTTAAGTTTTAGTACGTCATTTAGGGTGCATTTGGATCAAGCTACTTATACCTGTTGGTAAAAACAGACCTAGGTGAAGGGAAAACACAAATATCAGCTAGGTCCAAAACCTGTGGTCCACATGAAACTTTTAATGCCGGGTATCCAATCCCTAGTATGTGGTCCACTTGAGCTCTAGATCAACTTCATTTTTGGGACATGCCCTAAAAAGGAGCTGAAAAAACTGATAGACAGCATGGATATACAAACACATACATCATTTTACAAAAAATTTACATACAATTTCCTTTTGGAAATTTTACAAGAATACCACCTCATTTACATCCCTGTTACCTTTTCAGAAAGGTTTTTTATCTTACAGATAACCGTTATATTTTATCAACGGAAGTTGAGTTGGGCCATACAAGGATGAGCGGCTTGGATGGCCCCATCTACCCCGACCATAAGGTCCAACCCAAAACTAAGCACCATCCATGATTCATGTGGACCGATGATTGGAAAAGGTATAGGGTAACACTTAACCTCCAAATTGTTTCCTATGGTGTGAGCCATTTGAATTATGTATAAGTTTGACTTTTGGCCCTAGGCAGCATAGTGAGCCCTAGAAAAATTAAGGGTTAATGTATCTTAACTTATATTGGGCCCCATAAAAATTAAGGGTTAATGTATCTTAACTTATAGTGGGCCCTAGAAAAATTAAGGGTTAATGTATCTTAACCTATATTGGGCCCTAGAAAAATTAAGCGTTAATGTATCTTAACCTATATTGGGCCCTATAAAATATAAGGGTTAATATATCTTAAATTATAGTGGACCCTATAAAAATTAAGGGTTAATGTATCTTTACTTATAGTGGGCCCTATAAAAATTAAGGGTTAATGTATCTTAACTTACAGCGGCCCCTATAAAAATTAAGGGTTAATGTATCTTAACTTATAGTAGGTCCTATAAAAATTAAGGGTTAATGTATCTTAACTTATCGTGGGTCCTATAGAAATTAGGGCTAAGTATCTTAACTTATAGTGGGTCCTATAAAAATTAAGGGTTAATGTATCTTATCTTATAGTGGGTCCTATAAAAATTAAGTGCCTGTTTGGATCGCAGGCCAAAACGTAGTGTATTGTTTTATTTTAAAATAAAACATTATCTTGCGTTTGAATCGGATTTTCCGATATACATTACCCGCCCATATACATCTCCGAACCAGAAACAGATGGGCACGCGTCTCTATTCTAATGTTTACTCAGACAATGGATATGCAAACAACCCCAATTTACTATCAGAACCCTAGTTTTCGAAGAAAAATCCAAATTTTTATAACCAATCAAACCCACTACAAAGAAAAATCTAAATTTTTATAACCAATCAAACCCACTACAAAACAAATCAAATCTAACCCAAATCGAATGACATTACTTTCAAAACCTCAATCCACAAAAATAAAAATCTTCAAAGAAATCAAGAAAGCAATCAGCCTCATGGAAACCCTAATATGCTCATTTTTCTCAGTTATAAAAGAGGGATTTTGAATTCCACCCCCTTCAAACAGCTACTTCCATCTCGAAAAGGCAGCTTGTTCGTAGCAGGAATTTGCGAAAGCAATCAAAGGAAACAATGATATTTTTTAACGAATTCGGCAATGTTGGGGTGGAATTATCAACATTAAGGGTTTAACATACTAGAAAAAACAAGGAATTGAGATTTTTTCAATGGAGAGACCTGCTCGGACTCTGGAATCAAGCTCTATGTGCTGGAGGAGCTTTTTCTGGTACTCACTGACAACGCTGCGACAACACACTGCCTCTTCTCCATCATTCATCTTCGGATCGACGATTAATAATTAATCATATTTTAAATTTATTTATTTATTTTGAGAGACAGAGAGGTTACTTTGGAGAAGGGTAACGAAAGAAGAAAAGTAGGGTTGTTGAAATATTTATAGAGGGGATGAGATACAGTAGAGCTAGAAGATCTGTGATATAATAGAGCTATCTCTCCATAGGATAAATGATTAGAAGATGTGCAAATCAGGTTTGTTGTGGACTTTTCGCACTAAGGAGTCCATTCCTTGAACAAACATTGAATTTGGTATATTCGCTAATTACATTTCCAAGGTCACTCCATACCAAACATTCTATTGATCAATGATAATACTCATAGATACAGTGTACAATATCCAGAGTATGCGTTGTACAGCATTACATCGCAATATAATATTATACGCGAATCCAAACAAGCCCTAAGGGTTAATGTATCTTTTAACTTTGTTGTGTCCCACATGAATAGATCAAGCTGACTTTTTGTCCTGGGGCCTAACGTGGGATTATAAAACTAATAGTCGCAATGGATTTCACATATACATTGTGGTGGGCCCAACTATCCCTAAATATTTGTTGATATATTTAAATTAAAAATGAAAAGATTTTACCTTGAGGTCACCTGAATTTTTACTGGGCCTACCTTGAGGTGTATTTGAGATCTACTTCGTGTAATCCCACGTTAGGCCCTGGGGTAAAGGGGTAAAAATATCAGTTGGACACGTTAGGCTCACTGTCATGATTATATGTTGTCCATTCTAACCTAATTTAGGTCTAAGGCTTAAAATTCAAACCTATAGGTGATTCAAATGGGCCACACCAAGAGTCCCAGGACATTGTTTTCAATCGTGTGCTCTACCTGAATCATGTACTGGGCTGGTTTTTAAGCACACGGGGTAAACTCACCCTCCAAACTATTTTCCTTGGTGTGGTCCAGTTGAATCGCATATGAGCTTGCTTTTTGGGTCTCAGGCCGATCTTTTGATGCGGCATTTAATGGTTTAAGTGCAATTCACATTATCATCATGATGCGCCGTGTAAATATCAAGGGTCCACGTCTCTCCTAATCATTTTCATTAGTACGACCCACTTGAGTGTTTGCTCAGAGACCAATATAAGATTACACAGCCAACGGTTACAATGGATCTGATGTATACATCACAGTAGGCCACCTGAAAAAAAAAATAAATAATAATAATAATAATAAATAAATAAATAAAAATGAAGGGCGGGACACAGCACTGAGAATGTTAGTTCCCGTAAAAGTGTTGTTGTATTTGTTTTAAAATAATATTAAAAATTTAAATTTTCAAATTTCGGTGTTTTCCCTCCACATTTGAATTTTGGTGTTTTTGAGGTGTTGGTTTTGTCCCACATCGGATTTGACAAGAGAAATTCTCTTGTTTATATGATAGACTTTTTGCCTAGGGCTTGAGCCCCTTTCAGGGGGCATGTGAATTTGGTCCTGTGGGGGGGCTATGCCAATAGCTCTAATCTATACCATTAACCACACACGCGCGCGCGCGCACCGAGCCGAGCCGTGCCGTGCCGAGCCGAGCCGAGTCCGAGTCCGAGTCCGAGTCCGCGTGCGCGACGGGACGGGACGGGCTGGGCTGGGCGCGGGTGCGGGTGCGGTGTAAGTGTACTCGCGTGGGTGTGTGTGTATGGGTACTCGCAGGACTGTATGTGCCGAGAGTGTACTCGCACTTGCGCCTTTTCGTTTTTAAACCAGAGAGATGCTTCCCTTCCGGTTGGTCGCCCCTGTTGGGTTTAAACCCAACGGACCTAACCTTTTGTAAAGGGTGCTTATGCATCATTTCGGAGTCTATATAAAGACTTCCGATTCCAGTTTCAACATACGAAAAATTTCCTGCCTTATAAAACTCTCTCTGATACGGTTTTGTTACTGAGTTCATTGCTGAGTCAACTCAGCACTTTCGGATTAAACTGCAAGTGGTTCGAGCCCGTGTACAGTGAGTGCACCGCTGGGACCGAGTCATAGTCGTTGTATCCTGGAGGTCGATTGCTCTGGAAACCTGTTGCACTTGGGACGCTGTCCAAGGGGAGCAAATTCGATTTCAAGCCGAGTGACTCAGTCACGCCTCGACTCAATTCAATAAGTTTTTCTTTCTCTAAATTTATTTTTCTTTTTTGGTTCTCGATTTTTATAGTCTATTTAATTCAACATTTTATCCAACAATCTTGAAATCGAAATTTTGTGTTGAATTACATAGATTATGGCTACAGTAACAGTAAATGCTTCTACTGAGTTAGCCAAAATCGAACCGTTCGCTGGACAATCCTTTAAACGGTGGAAACAGAAATTGATGTTCGCTCTTACCACCCTGAAAGTTTCATACATTTTATCTGAATCATTTACTATAGATCCAGCAAATCAAAATGAAGTAACAGATGAAAATAATTGCAAAAATTATATTCTAAACTCTTTATCCAACGAATTATATGATGTGTATGCTTCTTACGCCTCTGCTAAAGATATATGGATTGCTTTAGAAAAGAAATACATATTAGAAGATGCAGGCGCTAAGAAACATGCAATTGCTAATTTCCTTCACTATGAAATGACAGACGATAAATCTGTCACAAATCAGATTCACGACTTTCAAAGTCTAATTCACGAACTATCGACAGAAGGAATTAAGTTGGATGAGGTGTTTCTGTCAGGAGCGTTAATAGAAAAGTTACCGCCCTCCTGGAAAGAATATAAAAATAGAATGAAACATAAGAAGAACGGTGTTTCTTTGGAAACCACTATCGTACACATACGAATAGAGGAGGCCAATAGAATCAGGGACCAAAAAGGAAATAAAAATGAGATAGATTCAAAAGCGAATCTTGTGGAATCAAGTCGAACAAATAATAAGAAAAAGGGCAACTGTCATAACTGTGGCAAACCTGGACATTATGCAAATGAATGCAGGCTCAAAAAGAAGAATGCAAACAATCAATTCAAGAAAAAGGAAAACTGCTACAACTGTGGAAAGCCTGGGCATCATGTTAAAACCTGCAGGCTTAAGAAAAATAAAGATAAGCCGCAAGCTAATCTTACAGAAACAGGCAATGAGTCTGACATAGTAGTGGCTGTGGTGTCAGAAGTCTTCCTTGTAAACAACTTGGAGTGGGTGCTAGATACTGGTGCAACTAGACACGTGTGCAAGGATCGTAGCATGTTTACCTCCTACCAAGTGTCAGGAGATGATGAACAGGTGTTCATGGGAAATGCTAGAACGTCTCCAGTTGTAGGGAAAGGGAAAGTACTTCTGAAACTCACTTCTGGAAAGACTCTAATGTTAAATGATGTCCTCCATGTGCCTGACATTAGAAGAAACTTGGTCTCTGGTTCGCTCCTCAATAAGGCTGGTGTTAAATTAGTATTTGATTCAGATAAGCTTGTAATGACTAAAAATGGAACCTTTGTTGGTAAGGGGTACTGTAGCGATGGTTTATTCATTGTAAATGTATCCAATGATAATAAGAAAACATCTAGTTCTGTTTATATCGTTGAACCTTTTTATCTATGGCATAATAGATTAGGTCATGTGAATGTGGCATCTTTAAAGAAAATGAAAAGATTAGGTTTATTACCTAATATATCTAATGAAGAGTTTGAAAAATGTGAAACATGTGTAAAATCAAAATTTATTAGAAAACCCTTTAAACAAATAGAAAGATCATCTGTTCTATTAGAGTTGATACATAGTGATTTAGGTGATTTTAGAAATCACATGTCTAGAGGAGGAAAAAGATATTATATAACTTTTGTAGATGACTACTCTAGGTTTACTAGAGTATATCTATTAAGGAACAAAGATGAAGCTTTAGATGCTTTTTCTAAATACAAAATTGAAGTTGAAAATCAATTAAATATAAAAATTAAAAGACTTAGAACAGATAGAGGAGGTGAATATGAATCTTCTCAATTTAGAGAATTATGTGAAAAGAATGGAATAATTCACGAAACTACAGCTCCTTATACACCAGAACAAAATGGAATAGCAGAACGTAAGAACAGAACTCTAAAAGAAATGATGAATGCCATGTTAAATAGTTCAGGCTTACCCTCAAATATGTGGGGAGAAGCAATTTTGTCTGCTTGTTATATCCTAAACAGGATTCCATCTAAATCTTCTGAACAAACACCATATGAACTTTGGAAGAATCATATTCCTAGTTATAAATATATTAAAGTGTGGGGGTGTCTTGCTAAAGTAGGATTGCCTGAAACTAAGAAAAGAAAATTAGGTCCTAAAACGACCGATTGTGTATTTATAGGGTATGCACAAAACAGTGCGGCCTATAGGTTTCTAGTTTTAAAAACTAAGGATAATATTCTAGATCCCAATACAATTATAGAAGCTAGGGATGCAGAGTTCTTTGAGAACGTATTCCCTATGAAATCTAAATCTATAGGAATAGAAAAACTTAATGAATCAGATATTGCGTCTACTAGTAAAAATGCTTACGAGAAAGTAGTAGAAGAGATACAACCAAGAAAAAGTATTAGAGTTAGAAAAGAAACTAACCTAGGAGATGGTTTTTTCACATTCTTAGTAGAAGATGATCCTACAACTTATATAGAAGCTATTAACTCTCTAGATGCAACCTTTTGGAAGGAAGCAATAAATGATGAGTTAGAATCTATTATATCAAATAATACCTGGGAACTTGTAGACCTACCACCTGGTAACAAACCAATAGGCTGCAAATGGGTGTTTAGAAAGAAACTAAAACCAGATGGAACTATCGATAAGTTTAAGGCTAGGTTGGTAGCGAAAGGCTTTAAACAAAAGGAAGGAATAGATTATTTTGATACATATTCCCCTGTAACTAGGATTACAACTATTAGAGTCTTAATAGCGATAGCCTCCATATATAAACTAGTGGTACACCAGATGGATGTTAAGACTGCTTTCCTAAATGGAGACTTAGAAGAAGAAATATATATGGAGTAACCTGAGGGTTATAAGATATTAGGTAACGAAAATAAAGTATGTAGACTAATTAAATCACTATATGGTTTAAAACAGGCTCCTAAACAATGGCATGAAAAATTTGATGGTGTTTTAAAATCAAATGGTTATCATATAAATGATGTAGATAGATGTGTATATAGTAAAATTTCTGAAAATGATTATGTTATCATATGTCTTTATGTTGATGACATGCTTATTTTTGGAACTAATATTAAATTAGTTAATGCAACTAAGAAATTCTTGTCATCTAAGTTTGACATAAAAGACTTAGGAGAGGCAAGTATAATATTGGGTATTGAAGTAACCAGGAAAAATGGTGTTATTATATTATCACAATCTCATTACATTGAGAAGATATTGAGAAAGTTTAACCATTTTGATTGTTTACCTGTCAGTACTCCTTATGATTATAGTGTGACTCTCATGAAGAATACAGAAAATAGTGTGTCTCAATTAGAATATTCCAGAATAATTGGTAGTCTCATGTATCTAACAAACTGCACTAGACCTGACATAGCTTTTGCAGTAGGAAGGCTAAGTAGATATACACATAACCTTGGAAAAGAATATTGGAATGCATTGTCTAGAATTTTGCGATACCTAAAAGGTAATATGACATATGGTTTACATTATAATGGTTATCCTACTATATTAGAAGGATATAGTGATGCTAACTGGATCAGTGATTCAGATGAGACAAAATCCACTAGTGGATATGTCTTCACTTTGGGTGGAGGAGCAGTCTCTTGGAAGTCCACCAAGCAGACATGTATTGCTCGGTCGACTATGGAATCCGAGTTTATTGCCTTAGAAAAGGCTGGATCAGAAGCTGAATGGCTTAGAAATCTCTTAGCTGATATACCATTGTGGCCAAAGCCTGTATCGGCCGTATCTATTCATTGTGACTGTCAAGCAGCTATAGCGAAAGCAAAAAGTAAAATATATAATGGAAAAAGCAGGCATATTAGACTCAGACACAATATAGTGAAACATATGTTACGTGATGGAGTCATATCTATTGACTTTGTGAGGTCAGAAAAGAATCTAGCAGATCCTCTGACTAAAGGACTATCTAAAAAGTTAGTCAATGATACATCGAAGGGAATGGGGCTGAGCCTAATATATGAGCTGCCAGTGTCGGTAACCCAACCTATACAAGTGGAGATCCCATGAGATAGGTTCAATGGGTAAACAACAAAACACGAGGTAGACGATTGCACTGAGTTATATGAGCCCCTTCTATGGTGTACAGTGCGAGCAGCAACGCAGAAGGATGAGTTTTTATAACTCTTAATGGATCCATAGCCATATATTTGGTGGTGTATACAGTTGCTGCATACACTTGATGGAATTCACCTATATGGGTGTGGAGGTGGAGGCCGCTTCCTATGAGAATCTAGGCGAATTCTCTAGAGCACTCATGAAATCCAGGTAATGGTGTATGGCCGAAACGCACCGAACCACAGAATCACTTGCAGAGGAAGAGTTGTGTGAGTGGCATGTACTTGCGATCTACATTAAAAGGATTCAGTTTCAAGACTATGGTGTCACCTGATTCCTGTAGACCTGTCTTGCTTACTCTAATGTCGGTTCAAGTCTATGGTGACACCGGCACCATTGCACAACTATTTCGCTTTAATCCGAAAGCATTTTATTTTAAAACATGTGGGGGATTGTTGTATTTGTTTTAAAATAATATTAAAAATTTAAATTTTCAAATTTCGGTGTTTTCCCTCCACATTTGAATTTTGGTGTTTTTGAGGTGTTGGTTTTGTCCCACATCGGATTTGACAAGAGAAATTCTCTTGTTTATATGATAGACTTTTTGCCTAGGGCTTGAGCCCCTTTCAGGGGGCATGTGAATTTGGTCCTGTGGGGGGGCTATGCCAATAGCTCTAATCTATGCCATTAACCACACACGCGCGCGCGCGCCGAACCGAGCCGTGCCGTGCCGAGCCGAGCCGAGTCCGAGTCCGCGTCCGCGTGCGCGACGCGACGGGACGGGACGGGCTGGGCTGGGCGCGGGTACGGGTACGGGTGCGGGTGCGGTGTAAGTGTACTCGCGTGGGTGTGTGTGTATGGGTACTCGCAGGACTGTATGTGCGAGAGTGTACTCGCACTTGCGCCTTTTCGTTTTTAAACCAGAGAGATGCTTCCCTTCCGGTTGGTCGCCCCTGTTAGGTTTAAACCCAACGGACCTAACCTTTTGTAAAGGGTGCTTATGCATCATTTCGGAGTCTATATAAAGACTTCCGATTCCAGTTTCAACATACGAAAAATTCCCTGCCTTATAAAACTCTCTCTGATACGGTTTTGTTACTGAGTTCATTGCTGAGTCAACTCAGCACTTTCGGATTAAACTGCAAGTGGTTCGAGCCCGTGTACAGTGAGTGCACCGCTGGGACCGGGTCATAGTCGTTGTATCCTGGAGGTCGATTGCTCTGGAAACCTGTTGCACTTGGGACGCTGTCCAAGGGGAGCAAATTCGATTTCAAGCCGAGTGACTCAGTCACGCCTCGACTCAATTCAATAAGTTTTTCTTTCTCTAAATTTATTTTTCTTTTTTGGTTCTCGATTTTTATAGTCTATTTAATTCAACATTTTATCCAACAAGTGTCACCTTCCCCATGATAACGGTGAGGATCAGGTGTAACTCGGGTGCGGGAAAAGTGTCACCTTCCCCGAAATAACGGAATGGATCGGGTGTCACTCGGGTTGACCGTATTGGAACTTTCACCAACTGCGAGGCCCACCTTCAGCATATCCACTCCGTTCATCAGTTTTACACATCGTTTTACTGTACGGTCCCGAAAATTAAGCAGATCCAAATCACAAGTGGACCACACCATAGAAAACAGTGGACATTGAATGCCCACCATTAAAAACTTCCTACGGCACAATAATTTTTACTGCCATCCAACCTGCACTTGGATAGAGGTAAAACAGAAGTATCAGTTTGATCCAACTTTTGCGGCCAAGAAGTATTTAATGGTCAATCACCACTGCTGTGTTGTGGCCTACATGAGATTTGGATCTATGACCTTTTTGGTACCAAAACCTAAGGTAGCCCCGTTAGAGTGTTACCACCTAAGCCCGATTGTGTGGATTAGCGAGGTTACCCACGGTGAGTCCGGCATCCCCAGACTCTTTGGGTACCAAAGACTTTTTCACAAGGTCCACCGTAATATGTAGGTGAAATCTACTCTGAACATTAGATGTGGAACCAATGCTAGGCATAGTGGAAAAATAATCCGTTATTCGAGTGGGCCATACTAGTGGAAAATGTTGGAAGAGAGATCTACCGTTGATTTTTACATGGTCCACCATGATGAGCATGTAAAATTCACTCAAACCATTAAATTCCACACAAAAAGCTATGCCTGAGGCCCAAAACGTAGGTCCATCGTTGCGATTCAAGTGGGCCACACCATGGGAAACAGTTTAAACGGTGTGCTTTCTACATACAATTTCGTAGTTTACCAGAACTATGGACGGGGCCGATTTTTAACTAAAATGTGGTTCTACACTTGATAGTTGGGATGGATTAAACATTAAAACCACACTGGGGCCTACTCAAGTGGAAACTCACTTTCCCTTCAAAACATGTGTTATCTAAGCAAAAAATTAGGTAGTTAGTTGAACGTAGGATTAATAATTTGTGAGCTCTCTCTCTAGAGAGAGAGGAACACTCAGCCACCGATTCGCACATCATTATGTGTGAACCTTCCTATTAACCATCGGATAAGATAGTCAGGATGAAGGTGCTCTTAGCGCGAACTTAAAAAAATAAGTTTTCTTATCTCGCACGCCTCCTCACCCACTCTTCGAAGGATGTGCGGAAGCCTTTTCATATAAAATTCTTCCGCTGAAATGTTAGGTAGGTTCCATTAAGATGTTAGTGATAAATCCACACGTCCATACATTTTTAAAAGTAATTTTATGGTATGAACCCAAAACTGAGGCAGATCAAATTCTAAAGTGGGCAACATAGTGTTGATTGAACTCTCACCATTCAAAACTTCCCGGGGCTACCAAAATTTTGGATCAAGCTGATATTTGCATTTTTTCCATCATCCAGGTATATATGACCTAATCTATAGGTTGGATGTCAAATAAATATCACGATGAGCCCTAAAAAATATTTAACGGTGAGAATCATTATCACCACTGCTTCCTGTGGTGTGGTTCACTTGAGATTTGGATCTGCCTCAGTTTGGGGATAATGCCCTGAAATGATAAGGAAAAATGGATGGATGGGGTAGATTTCTCAAAAACATCATGGTGGGCCCCATCTAGATTTCCAACAAACTTTACAAATTGTGTGCGTGGACGAGGAGTTGATAACGACAGAGGGATGCGGCTTTTGCAGGAAGTTCCTGCGCGGGGAACCCAAGTGGGCCCAAAATTTATAAGGATAAAAGACTCAAGTGGGTCACACTAAAGGAAAAGGTAGTTAGGGAAATTTCTACCGTTGAAACCTCCCTAACTTCAACAGTGATGTTTACATGTCATCCATACCGTTAATAATGTCATTTGTACTGGGATGAATTGAAAACATAAATAATAGCATGATTCAAAACTTTTTTGGCCCCATGAATATTTCAACTGTGGACATTCAATTATCATGTTTTTATGTTGAGGGTCAAATATTGCATATTAGACCCCAGATATTATCTGGATTTACGAATATAATGCTATCTAATGGCTTGTTTTCTCATTCTTGTGTTGCAAGGTGATTTTATGAGCATAGATGGAAAAAGGACGTTAAAAGTTGAGATTTAACGATCTGATGACGCCAAAGGCAAGGGACACACTCCAGGGGACCAAGATTGACAAATATACACGGTCAGAAATCCGAGAAAAGTTAGAAATTGAAGCTCAAGTGGCCTGAAGGACGTCCAGAATGCAAGATCACGAGGTTCCCACCATCCGTTCGGCTCGAAACTTCATACATCGCCTGAGGACCATAAATTAACCGTACATATAAAATTTCAACCATTGAAGATCTCAAAAAGTACCCTAACTGACAGATCAGCCCATAAACCGTTGATTCTGGGCCCACCTGATATCTGGAACTGCCTCAAAATTATTATTGACGGTTTAAATGAGATGAGAAATAATTTAGACGGTGAAGATTTTTGAAAATCATCACAGTGGATCCCACATGAATAAAGTGTGCATAGTGCATAAGTGCACTACACGTGCATGAGAAACGGCAGAGACGGTTGACCGTCTCTGACCGAAGAAAAAAAAAAAAAAACGGCTGCGTAACGGACGGCCGGCGTCCGTTTTGCGGACAGTAGTGGACCCCACTCATTGCTCGTATGGTCGATCTGATCCGTCCACCGTGTAGAGAGCTTTGAGAACTACAAAACCATGCTGACCTTTTGCACCCATGCGTGCACACGTGTGAGATACAGAAGCCATAAAAGGGCTGCTCGGTAACGTTCAAAACTGATTCTTCTGTGATTTCTTCTCTGGGCCACGTCAATGGACGTTTAAAACCACCCATTCTTGACTAAAATTTCGTTCTGAATCCAATGGACGGGGTGAATTTTCCAGAAAATGCTTCTGTAGGGCCCACCGACCACAACAACGAAATGGTACGAAAGGTTTCGCACATCCGCGAAAACTGACTTTTCCGGACAGTTTTGGCCCACCATCTTTGATCATATGGCAGATCTGAACCGTCTATCATGTAGAGGACCCAATAAAGTACTAAGGGACGGTGTTTCTTTAGAATTTGAGCGAAGAAAGTGGCGTGTTTCGAGGCAACGAACTTGACTGCGAAAATTGCACTCCGTGTCCTGCTACAACTCTGTCACTGACTTCAGCCTTCCAGCAGCTATAAAAGGAGGTTTTTGGACGTGGGAAGTATTCATTCAGGATCTTAGGAGGAAGAACAGAAGGCTCGAGCTTGGGTTTCAACGTGGGCAGAGGAGAGAGAGAGGAGCTTGGTTTTTTCTTTTCCTTTTCTTTTCCTTTTCTTTTTCTCTTTATTTATTTGGATTGAGCCCATCCATGGCAGGCTAAATCCTCCTAGCTAGGGCTAAGAGGTGAAGCTTTTAGTGAGATGGGAGATTTTATTTTATTTTAATTTTAATTCATGAATTGACGTTGATTTTAGTTGATTATTATGGAAATGTTTTAGGTTTTTAATGGTCTGTTGTGACTGAAATTATAATGGGTCTGCAATGGCTTTGAATATTTCCGTTCTCTTTAATGTTTATGATGTCAGGAAGCCCTGTTGTTCACCATAGTCTCCTGGGGATGGTCGGATGACGGTACCCTTCCTAACTTACATACATGTGATTGAGTGGTAATTAGTTTGATTCTGTTGTTTGCCATAGTCTTTGGGCATGGTTTGGTGATGGAATCCATTCTAATTTATCTTCCTTTCATCTCTTTGAAAACTAGATCAACGGCAGTTCAGTAATTTTCATGATTTTTGATGCAAGCATAAGTTCTCCCTGATCTTTACAAGTGGATCCTCTGAATCCCTAGTTCCTATCTCTGATTTTTTTTTTTTAAGATTTAGATTAATTATTCTACAAGTATTCCACCATTGCTAATTGATTTAGAATTCATCTTAGCCTAGTTCTCCCTGATCTTTACAAGTGGATCCTCTGAATCTCTAGTTTCCTTTCCTCTGATTTCTATAAATTTTAGATTAATATTTTCACCATTATTTCTCAAATTACATTCAGTTTAGATTTCATCTTAATCTAGTTCTAGTTCTAGTTAATTTTAGATAACGTACAAGTTTCAGTCCCTTGAGATTCGACCTCGGTCTTACCGAGTTATTACTACATCACAACCCTGCACTTGGGGAGTGAACAAGTTTTTGGCGCCGTTGCCGGGGACTGTCGGATACGTTTTTCTGAAATTAATTAGTTTTAGGATCAGTTTAAGATTAGGTTTAGATTTTCTTAATTTTTAGAAATTAACTTGTCTTTCTTATTTTATAGGCTTCTAAGATAGTTTCTAAATTAGTAAATTCTGTCTTAAATTCTTCCTTTCTATTCTAAATTTAGATTAAGATTTATTTCTTCTTTTTAGTGAGATTCTAATTCTAATTCTTTTTAGGTTCCTAACCTTGTTTCTGTTTTAGAATTTTTCCATAAGTTTTTTTTTTTTTTTTTTTTGTTAGGAACTAACTCAATTTTTCTGTTTTGTAGGAAGTTTCTAATTTAGTAAGCTCTTTCTAATTCTTCTTTCTTTAAAATTTCTTCTTTTCCCTAGAAATTAGTTTATTTTTAATTAGGACTTTCTACTCTTAGAACCTAACTTATTTTAGTTTGTTTTACAGGTTTTTTAATTTAGGAACTCCGATTTGGTAACTTCTCTCCAACCCTCCCTTTTTTTAGATTTTTATTTTCTTTTTTTAGGTTTAAGTTAGAATTTGAGGGCTGAGTGTGTTTTATGCCCCAGTGGGCACGCGACAACACTCGACGTCTCGTGACTGAAGGAGGATTAGTTGAGGGGTTGACTGTCCATCGCAGGACTAGACACCACTTGAATTCCCCTGAGTTAGAAGACGTTATGGCTGAAAATCAACCTCAAGCACTACCCCAACCAGGGGTTGAGGAAGTACATGATGAGAATGAGGTGCATCAGGCACCCCCGCCTCGTACTTTACGAGATTATTTACAACCGGCGGGGGTGAGTACGCCCTCATGCATGATTTTTTCTGAGAATACAGGACATATGGACATCAAGCCAGGGGTTATCCAACTCCTTCCTAAGTTCCATGGGCTTGAGTCTGAAGAACCATACTTGCATCTGAAAGAGTTCGATGAAATCATAGGCACCTTATACTTTCCTAATGTATCTGAGGATACTATTAAGCTGAAACTCTTTCCATTTTCCTTAAAAGAAAAAGCCAAGACGTGGTTACATTCACTGCGTCCTATATCCATTGGCACATGGAATGATATGCAGAGGGAATTTATAAAGAAAATTTCCCCACATCATAAGACAATTACCCTCAGGAGAGCAATCATGAACTTTGCCCAAAAGGAAGATGAAACATTCTTCCAATGTTGGGAAAGGTTCAAGGATCTGGTTAATGCATGCCCACAACATGGCTTTGAAATATGGCGCATTACGAATTTTTTCTATGATGGGCTAACATCTTCCATGCGCCAAATGGTCAAGACAATGTGTAACGGAGATTTTATTAATAAAAATGTCGACGAGGTATGGGATTACCTCGATAGTCTCGCGAAAAAAACACAATCATGGGACTATTACCCAAGAACGAACACCACGTCTAGGCCGACTCATTCAAGGGAAAAAGGAGGAATATATCTCCTGAAAGAAGATAATGATCTTAACGCTAAGGTGGCCAATCTCACCAGAAAATTTGAGGCCATGGAAGGAAGGAAGGAAAAGGTTAATGAAAGTGTTCGCGGCATCTGTGATTACAACATTCATACTACTGAAAATTGTCCTTCAATACCTGCCTTTCGAGATGTATTGAATGAACAATCTAATGCCGTAAATAACTATCAAAGACCTTTCAATGGACCACCCTCTAATACTTACAATCCTGGCTGGAAAAATCACTCGAATTTTAGTTGGAGGAACGGACAAACTGCTACCCCTCAAAGTTTCTTCAATCAAAATCCAAATCAGGGGAAACCTCAAGAAGAATCGGTTCAAATTTCCATACAAGAGCTGGCGCGGACAATGCAAGGAATTTCAGATTTTATGCAAAAAATAGATTCACGTATGATGGCTATGGAAAAAGGGATGTTCCCTGCACAATCACTCTCTAATCCAAAACCGCAATACGAGACAGGTGATCCTAGCTCTTCAAATCAAATGGGGCACGCTAAATCCATCACCACTCTTAGGAATGGGAAGGTTATTGACAAAACCCTTCCGGTTAGGCCCGAAAAGCCTCAAGAACCAGAAGAGGACAACAAGGATGGATCTAGTGGCGCCCTACAAAAATTTGAACCGGAACCTCTAGAAAAGCCAGTTGCTCCGTTTCCCCAATGGTTGGTTGAACCAAAACGTCTATCTAACTCTCAGGATATCCTAGAGGTGTTGAAACAAGTGAAAGTCAACATTCCTCTGCTTGATGTTGTAAAACAGATTCCTTCATATGCTAAATTTTTAAAGGATTTATGCACTACCAAACGACGAAAAAGTGTTCAAAAGAAGATCTCCTTGACTGAAAAAGTGAGTGTCATCCTGAAACAAGATGTGCCGTAAAAATTCAAAGATCCCGGTTGTCCAACCATATCATGTGTGATCGGGAACTATCGAATTGATCACGCACTTCTTGACTTAGGAGCAAGCGTCAATCTGATTCCTTACTCGGTATACCAACAGTTAGGTTTGGGTGAATTAAAACCCACTCGAACCACACTACAACTTGCTGATCGTTCTGTTCGTATACCAAGAGGGATCATCGAGGATGTGTTGGTACAGGTGGATAGATTCTACTACCCTGTTGATTTTATCATCTTGGACACCGAACCCATCAATGACACGAGCACTTAGATTCCCGTCATTCTTGGTCGCCCATTCCTGTCCACTTCAAATGCAATTATCAATTGCAGGAATGGTGTCATGACTATGTCCTTTGAAAATTTGACATTGAAATCGAATATCTTTTTCAATAACGGCAGCAACTCAGAGGATGATGACGATTTCCACGATGTTAACATGATTGATTCTTTTGTGGAAGATAGAACGTCTCTCACCTTATCCTCTGATCTTCTAGAGACGTGCCTGACCCACTCCCATGATCTTGATGATGATATAATTAGGGAGACGTGTGTCATGCTTGATACTGCACCGGTACTTGAAGTTAACCGGTGGAGGCCACAAATTGAAGAATTGCCCCAAACTGACGTAGTGCCTCTACCGTCTAACCTCAAGCCACCGAAGCTTGACCTAAAACCTTTGCCCTCTGATTTAAAATATGTCTATTTAGGTCAAGATGAGACATATCCGGTGGTGATCTCTGCCCACCTGGAGAAAGAACAGGAGAGTATGCTGATATCTACTCTCATTGAGCATAAGGGAGCTCTTGGATGGACGATAGCGGACCTCAAGGGAATTAACCCATCGATTTGTACTCACCGTATATATCTTGAGGACAATGCAAAGGCTGTTCGACAATCACAACGTAGATTAAATCCAAACATGAAGGAAGTGGTTAAGGCCGAGGTTCTCAAACTATTGGATGTGAGGATCATATACCCCATATCCGATAGTCAATGGGTGAGTCCAACTCAGGTGGTTCCTAAGAAGTCCGGGATCACCATCGTAGCCAATGCCAATAATGAACTCGTGCCGACTAGAGTTACCACTGGTTGGAGAATGTGCATTGACTACAGAAAGCTGAATACCGTCACAAGGAAAGACCACTTTCCTTTGCCCTTCATTGATCAAATCCTAGAAAGGCTAGCTGGTCATTCCTATTATTGTTTCCTTAACGGGTATTCAGGTTATAATCAGATTGAAATCGCCCCTGAGGATCAGGAAAAGACCACATTTACATGTCCCTATGGCACCTTTGCGTACAGAAGGATGTCATTCGGGCTATGTAATGCCCCTGCCACCTTTCAACGATGCATGACGAGTATCTTTTCTGACATGGTGGGGAAATATCTAGAGGTCTTCATGGACGATTTCTATGTTTTCGGTTCATCTTTCAGCTAGTGCTTAGCAAGTCTTAAATGTGTGCTGAAAAGATGTGAAGAAAAAAATTTGGTACTTAACTGGGAGAAGTGTCATTTCATGGTTCAAAAGGGAATTGTCCTTGGGCATATCATCTCGTCCAAAGGAATCGAGGTAGATAAGGCAAAAATTGATCTTATCTCTAACCTACCTCCACCCAAGAATATCAGGGACGTGCGATCCTTCTTAGGACACGCAGGCTTTTACAGACGATTCATAAAGGACTTTAGTCTCCTCTCTCGTCCTTTATGTAATCTTCTTCAAAAGAATACACCATATGAGTGGACTGAGCAGTGCCAAGAAGCTTTCACTAAGCTTAAGGGCATGCTAACCACTGCACCTATCATGCAGCCACCTGACTGGAGTCTTCCTTTTGAACTTATGTGCGACGCCTCTGATTATGCTCTTGGAGCGGTTCTAGGCTAGAGAAAAGATAAGCGGCCTTACGTTATTCACTACGCAAGTAGGACTCTAAATCCTGCCCAAGTGAACTACTCGACTACGGAAAAGGAACTCTTAGCCGTAGTGTTCACTTTGGACAAATTTAGGTCCTACCTGATCGGATCCAAGATCATCATCTACACAGATCATGCGGCACTTAAGTATCTTCTTTCTAAGAATAATTCTAGGCCCGCCTGATACGATGGATCCTTCTACTCCAAGAATTTGATTTGAAAATTAAAGATAAAAAGGGAGTAGAGAACGTAGTGGCCGATCATCTTTCTCGCCTTAATACCTCTAATTCCCTTGAGGCGACCCATATCAATGACATGTTCCCTGATGAACAACTGTTTAGAGTCTCCCATTCACCTTGGTTCGCTGATATTGCTAATTATCTTGCTACAGGTGTCATACCGACACACTGGACGTCACAAGATAAGAAGAAATTCTTTACCAAGGTGCGTAACTTTTTCTGGGACGATCCATATTTGTTTAAATATTGCCCAGACCAAATCTTAAGGAGATGCGTACCAGACGATGAGCGTCAGAGTGTCATCTCCTTCTGTCACTCACAGGCCTGTGGTGATCACTTTTCTGCTAAAAAGACCACGGCCAAGATTTTACAGTGTGGCTTCTACTGGCCCACTATGTTCAGGGACACTCATGAGTTTTGCAAGGCTTGTGAGCGTTGTCAAAAATTGGGAGCATTGTCCCGTCGAAATATGATGCCCTTGAATCCCATCCTTATTATAGAAGCATTTGATTGTTGGGGCATTGATTTCATGGGACCATTCTCCATTTAGAAATCTGTATATTTTGCTCGCCGTAGACTATGTCACTAAATGGGTCGAAGCAATTCCGTGCCGCAAAAATGACCATCGCACGGTCATTAAATTTTTGAAAGAAAATATCCTGTCGCGGTTCGAAACACCTCGAGCCATCATTAGTGACGGGGGCTCACACGACCATTCGAGAGTTTAATGAAGAAATACGGTATCTCGCATAAGGTGAGCACCCCATACCATCCACAAACAAGTGGACAAGCTGAGATTTCCAATAGAGAGATCAAACATGTCCTAAAGAAAACGGTTAACCTTGATCGTAAGGACTGGTCAATTCGATTGACTGATGCCTTATGGGCGTACCGTACTGCTTTTAAAACTCCTATTGGAACATCTCCCTTTAGACTTGTCTATGGGAAAGCCTGTCACTTGCCTGTGGAATTGGAACATAAAGCATACTGGGCGATCAAAAATCTGAATTTCAATCTGGACAACGCTGGCTCGCTACGTAAACTTCAGTTGAATGAACTTGAAGAAATCTGGAACGATACATATGAGAACTCGAGAATTTACAAGGACAGGATGAAGGCGTTTCATGATCAACATATTTTACGAAAACCATTCACGCCTGGTCAGAAAGTCCTCTTGTATGACTCTCGACTACATCTCTTTCCGGATAAACTTCGATCTCGTTGGACCGGCCCTTACATTGTTGTCACTGCTTATCCTCATGGGGCCGTCGAGATAAGAGATCCCGACAATGACAAGGAGTTTAAAGTAAATGGACATCGATTAAAGCCATTTGTTGAGACATTTGATTCAGAGGACATGTCCATGCCTCTGATTACTCCTGTTTATCAGGACTGATCTCCTAGTCTGATGAAGGTATAAGTAGGTTTATCGCTTTCATAGGTTTAGGATAGTCGCTTTCATAGGTTAGTTAGTTCAATGTTTGTGGGTAACATTACTACAAACCCTCGCGAGACTACAACTCGTCCACTAGGGGTAACCTAGGGGTTTAAAGACTTGTTGCATACGCTAAATGCAATCGAGAGCACCTGCGAAAGTGGTATAGGTAGGATTTTATTTTCGTTATTTTTGTTCTGCTTTCTCTCTCATACTGACAAGCTTCCATGCCGTGATCTTTTGAAAACTCTCTTGATTCGTTATTCAGGTACATCTTCCCATCACTTCTCATTTACTTTCGTTGTCCCATGTGCATTGCATGCTCATATCTTTTACATTGAGGACAATGTAGATTTTAGGTTGGGGGTGGGAGATTAGGTTTCTTAATCAGTATTTTCTTGGTCTTGAGCAAAAATTGTGAAATTTTTTTAAAAAATTTTTCTGAAAATTTCTACAAATTCGAAGTGATTTTGACAGATATCCCTAATTTAGATTTTCAAGGTACATAATGGTGGATTTATGACTCTTGGATTTAGCTACTTGATAGATTCCACAGTTGAGTTTGAATTATCAATCCATGATTAGAGATTTTAAACATTAATTGAGTCATGGCTTCACATGTCACATCTCGCTTTCACATTAAGGTTTCAGTTTAATATTGAATGGTTAATTTGGTAATCACTAAGCACGAAAGGAACCAGTCTGAAATATCTTGCCATCAGGGTATAAAAATTGAACAGGTTGGGCAATTAATCTTTACCATGGGTTTTCTCCCTACAGGTGAAGGTTTGATTCCCCAAGGTTAAACATTCAAAAAAAAAATAATTTATTAGGTAATTGGTCTTTTGCCATAGGTTTGCTCCCTATTGGTAAGGATTTGATTCCTCTTTTTGGCATGACTATTAATGAAAAAATAAAAAGTTGAAAAGATCAAAATATGAAATTTATGAGGCAAGTTTGGTTATCATGAATTCTCTTGCCGGTTACCAATGAGATCCTAAAATAACAAATTCAATCTTAATGTGATTAGCTGAGATTACATTATACATCCATGGATCTCAATGTTTAAAATTTTTCTAATTGATGGATTAATGCTTTACACTTGATTATGAAGTCCACAGTGCGCTTGAGCTCAGGAGAAATCAATTTCTAACATTCGTGGATATTAAATTTCTCGTATTTTGTTCAAAAATCTCACTCGATTTCATAGAAAGTTCTCCTATAATTCTCAACTTACTTTTTGCATATTTTGCTCGGGACTAGCAAAATGCTGGTTGGGGGTTGTGTTGAGGGTCAAATATTGCATATTAGACCCCAGATATTATCTGGATTTACGAATATAATGCTATCTAATGGCTTGTTTTCTCATTCTTGTGTTGCAAGGTGATTTTATGAGCATGGATGGAAAAAGGACATTAAAAGTTGAGATTTAACGATCTGATGACGCCAAAGGAAAGGGACACACTCCAGGAGACCAAGATTGACAAATATACACGGTCAGAAATCCGAGAAAAGTTAGAAATTGAAGCTCAAGTGGCCTGAAGGACGTCCAGAATGCAAGATCACGAGGTTCCCACCATCCGTTCGGCTCGAAACTTCATACGTCGCCTGAGGACCATAAATTAACCGTAAATATAAAATTTCAGCCATTGAAGATCTCGAAAAGTGCCCTAACTGACAGATCAGCCCATAAACCGTTGATTCTAGGCCCACTGATATCTGGAACTGCCTCAAAATTATTATTGACGGTTTAAATGAGATGAGAAATAATTTAGACGGTGAAGATTTTTGAAAATCATCACAGTGGACCCCAGATGAATAAAGTGTGCATAGTACACAAGTGCACTACACGTGCATGAGAAACGGCAGAGACGGTTGACCGTCTCTGACCGAAGAAAAAAAAAAAACGGCTGCGTAACGGACGGCCGGCCGGCATCCGTTTTGCGGACGGTAGTGGGCCCCACTCATTGCTCGTATGGTCGATCTGATCCGTCCACCGTGTAGAGGGCTTTGAGAACTACAAAACCATGCTGACCTTTTGCACCCATGCGTGCACACGTGTGAGATACAGAAGCCACAAAAGGGCTGCTCGGTAACGTTCAAAACTGATTCTTCTGTGATTTCTTCTCTGGGCCACATCAATGGACGTTCAAAACTACCCATTCTTGACTGAAATTTCGTTCTGAATCCAATGGATGGGGTGGATTTTCCAGAAAATGCTTCTGTAGGGCTCACCGACCACAACAGCGAAATGGTGCTAAAGGTTTCGCACATCCGCGAAAATCGACTTTTTCGGACAGTTTTGGCCCACCATCTTTGATCATATGGCAGATTTGAACCTTCTATCATGTAGACGACCTAATAAAGTACTAAGGGACGGTATTTCTTTAGAATTTGAGCGAGAAAAGTTACGTGTTTCGAGGCAACAAACTTGACTGCGAAAATTACACTCCGTGTCCTGCTATAACTCTGTCACTGACTCCAGCCTTCCAGCAGCTATAAAAGGAGGTTTTTCGACGTGGGAAGCATTCATTCAGGGTCGTGGGAGGAAGAACAGAGGGCTCGAGCTTGGGTTTCAGCGTGGGCAGAGGAGAGAGAGAGAGGAGCTTGGTTTTTTCTTTCCCTTTTCTTTTTCTCTTTATTTATTTGGATTGAGCCCATCCATGGCAGGCTAAATCCTCCTAGCTAGGGCTAAGAGGTGAAGCTTGTAGTGAGATGGGAGATTTTATTTTATTTTAATTTTAATTCATGAATTGACGTTAATTTTAGTTGATTATTATGGGAATGTTTTAGGTTTTTAATGGTCTGTTGTGACTGAAATTACAATGGGTCTGCAATGGCTTTGAATATTTCCGTTCTCTTTAATGTTTATGATGTCAGGAAGCCATGTTGTTCACCATAGTCTCCTGGGCATGGTCGGATGACGGTACCCTTCCTAACTTATATACATGTGATTGGGTGGTAATTAGTTTGATTCTGTTGTTTGCCATAGTCTTTGGGCATGGTTTGGTGATGGAATCCATTCTAATTTATCTTCCTTTCATCTCTTTGAAAACTAGATCAACGGCAGTTCAGTAATTTTCATGATTTTTGATGCAAGCATAAGTTCTCCCTGATCTTTACAAGTGGATCCTCTGAATCCCTAGTTCCTATCTCTGATTTTTTTCCTAAGATTTAGATTAATTATTCTACAAGTATTCCACCATTGCTAATTGATTTAAAATTCATCTTAGCCTAGTTCTAGTCCTATTTAATTTTAGATAACGTATAAGTTTCAGTCCCTTGGGATTCGACCTCGGTCTTACCGAGTTATTACTACATCACAACCCTGCACTTGGGGAGTGAACATTTTAGCCTACTTGAGAATTGGATACGGTTCATTTTTGGCCTCATATCTTAAAATGAACTCAAAAAACAGATGGATGGATAGGATTTCTCTTAAATATGATAGTGGGCCCCACCTAGGTTTTCAGTGCAGGAAGGCTTTTGCAGGAAATCCGTGTCCTCGACAGAGGTTGAGTAGGTGACACGGATTGGATACTGAATAGAGATTGAGTAGCTAGAGTTGCTAATGAAGTGACATCACCAAGTTATGTGTACCCCACATGATGTATGTGTTATATCCGCACTGTCCATACATTTGGGGAGATCATTTTAGGATATGGTCCAAAGAACGAGGTAGATCCAAAGCTAGGGTGGACCCCACTGTAGAAAACGGTGGTGAGAGTGATACCCACCATCAAAACCTTCAAAAGGTCCACCATAATTTTTATTTGAGATCCAATCTGTTCATGTGTTAACGTAGATATGAAAGAAGGGAAAAGACAAATATTAGCTTGATCGAGAACTTTTGTGGCCCATAGAACCTTTTAACGGTGGGTGTTACTCTCCTCGTTATTTTTTGTAGTGGGGTCCACTAGATCTTTGGATCTGACTCATTCTTTGGATCATGCCCTAATACGATCTCTCCAAATGGATGGGCGGTGTTGATACAAAATATACATCATGGTGTGGCCCATAGAACTTTGTGACATTCACTTCATTAGGGAGTCTATTTTCCCTTCTTTCACGTCTACGTTAACACATGAACATATTGGATTTCAAATAAAAATTATGGTAGACCTTTTGAAGGTTTCAATAGTAGGCGTCTCTCTCACCATTGTTTTCTATGGTGGGGTCCACCCCTGCCTTAGATCTACCTTGTTCTTTGGACTATATCTTAACATGATCTCTCCAAATGTATGGACGGTGGGGATACAACACATATATCATGTGGGGCACACAAAACTTGGTGACGTCACTCCAATAGCGACTCTGGCTACTCAACCTATGCCAGTATCCAATCCTCGTTAGCTACTCAACCTCTATCGTGATGCGGATTTCCTACGAAAGCCTTTGGCAGGAAGTCCCTGGGCAAGGATGCTAGGTGGGGCCGCCACCATGTTTTTGAAAAACGTACTCCGTTCATCCATTTTGCAAGATAATTTTAGGACAAGCGACAAAAAATGAGGTGGATCCAAGACTCGACTGGGCTACACGAGAGGAAACAGTAGGGATTCAGTGAGAACTATTGAAACATTTTTATGACCATAAAAGCTTTTTTTCAAGATAAATTTTTTGTATTTTCACTTCATCCCCATGTTAATGACCTTATAAACAGTTTTGATGGCATATAAATATCAAGGTGGAGCCCAGGAAGGTTTCAACGGTAGGTATTTCTTTCCCCAATTTTCCCTCTCATGTGGCCTACTTTAGTTTTGGATCCACCTCCTTTTCAGTCGATTTTCCTAAAATGAGCTCGACAAACGGATGAACGGAGTATATTTTCCAAAAACATGGTGGTGGGCCCCACCCAGCATCCTTGTGCACGAACTTCCTGCAAAAGGCTTTTACAGGAAATCAAATTCGCCCCTAATGGTGCATGCAATTTGCAAAGTTCATTGAAAATCTAGGTGGGGCTCACCATGATGTTTTTGAGAAATTTACTCCGTCCATCCATTTTTCCTCATCATTTTAGGGCATTATCCCAAAACTGAGGTAGATCCAAATCTCAAGTGGACTACACTGATAATGATTCTGGCCATTAAATATTTTTTAAGGCTCACCATGATATTTATTTGACATCCAACCTATAAATTAGGTCATATAGACCTGGAGGATGGAAAAAAAGCAAATATCAGCTTGATCTAAAATTTTGGTAGCCCTAAGAAGTTTTTAATGGTGAGAGTTCAATCAACACTGTGTGGCCCACTTGAGAATTTAATCTATTTCAGTTTTAGGTTCATACTATAAAGTTATTTTTAAAAATGTATGAACAGCGTGGATTTATCACTAACATCTTGGTGGGATTCACCTAACATTTCAACGGAAGAATTTTATGTGAAAAGGCTTCCACCCCATCCTTCGAAGAGTGGGTGAAGAGACGTGCTACAGAAGGAAACTTGCTTTTTTAAGCTCGCCCTAAGAGCGCCTTCATCTAGGCCCTCTATCTTATCTGACGTTTGATAAGAAAGTTCGCACGTAATGACGTACGAACCGGTGCATAGCTGAACATTCCTATATATATATATATATATATATAAAAGGTACAATTACTTAAAGTAATAGTTTAGCTTGTTGAAAATCCTTTGGGAAAAACAAAAACTACCAGTATGTAAATCTATGCTAGGAAGGTAGTTGAATTGTAAAAAACATAAAAAATAAAAGATGGGGAGACCAGGCATAGCAGTTGTGTGATATATATTTTTTTAATATCTTATTAAATATACCACAACAATAGGAAGGGAAATAAAATTTTGCAATAGTAGATACTTTTTCAAAGAAATTTTTAATAAGCTACCTGGTTAATTAATTAATTTAAGTAATTATTAGAGGCTAGGATGGGCATACAATAATGTTTATGTGAAATCCACCCTAATCACCACTTGTGTAGTAGGGTTTTGATTCAAGTCGATGACATGATTGGCAACCGTTAACATTCAAACTGTTTCCCTTGATGTGGCCCACTTGAGTTAGGTTTAATTTTTTGGACCAAGGCTTAATTTTGGTGCCCAATATAATAGTTGGAGTGGATTTCCTATAATTATCATGGTCAGCAGGTCTCTCTCCCAGTTTTGTTTGGTGTGGCTAGGAGTGAATCTCCACTCCTAGGCCGGTAAGAGATCAAAGGTGGAAAAGTCTGCTCTCTTACTCTGGTAACACCTTAGAGGGTTACCCTTACGTTGGGGCCCGGGCCCACCTCAATAATGTGTCGTATATCCACGATGTCCATCCGTTTTTTCAGCCCATTTTAGACATGGTCCCGAAAATTAATCAGATCCAAATCTCAGGTGGACCACGCCACTGGAAACAGTGGTGATTAAACGCCAATCATTAAAACCTCCCATTGCCCACCGTAAGCAGATTCTTAAAGTTTATTTGCCATCCAACCCGTTGATAAGTTCAATCAGACCTGGATGAAGGGAAAATACAAATACCATATCCAAACTTTAGTAGCCTAAGAAAGTTTTTAATGGTCATTCACCAAGTTTTTCAATGGTATTAGTCCACTGGAGATTTGGATGTGCTTAGCTTTTGGGATAACGTCCTAAAATGAGTTCAAAAAACGGATGGGCAGTGTGAATGTGAAACAAATTCGCCAAGGTAGCGCCACACAATAAGGGTAATCCACTCCCAGTTGAGGGATGGTAGCCCACCATTATTTTTACAGGGCCACCATCATGATATGAAATCGGTTCCAGCCATCACATGACACATCAATGTCTAAGTCTCAGGCCCAAAAATCAGACCTATACAATATATTCAAATGGGTGTGCCAAGGAAACAGTTTTGAGGGTAAGCGTGCACTATGGATGGGCGTGATTTTTGGACCCGGTGCTTAACATGGGGTGGCGCACCTGATGGTGAGGGTGGATTTCACACAAAAGATCCTGGTGGGCCCACTGAAGCAGTCCATTCCTTGCACGACCCAACTCCCAACTTTTGACACATGAAGGAGGGTTATAGGGCTGAAAGTCCGTTGGGTTGGGTCTGGTTGGTGCTCAACCCTAGCCCAACCCAAGGTTTCTATACCTCAACCCTAACCCAATTCAACCAAACCTTGGGTTAGGAATTCTCAAACCCAAGCCCAACCCAAGCGGGCTCGGTTGGATTGATCGGGTTGATACATGCTAATATTTTCGTTATTTCATTAGTCTATTATATTTACAATACACGTCTTTTTTAGTACTTATAATTTTATTAATTATATACATAGTTATTTATTGTAAAGAACTTCACTCTTTCTAAACAAACAAGCTAAATTATAATACTATGCCTTTAAAAGTCGTAATGTGTAGCACCTAATCTATTTGAGAGAGAAATCTAGCAGATTTTGTTAGCTTCATCGGAAATGACGTAGAGCAATGGAACCCAACGACATTGGAATTTCTCATGCCTTCAACAAACAATCTACACATAATTATAATTTTTAAGTGACATATATCAATTGGGTTCGGGCAACCCGAGACCTTAAGTCGAGCCTGACCCAAGTTTTATTAGGTTGGTATTTGCATAGTCCAAGTCCAAGACCGAACCCAATACATCCTACTCGAGCCCAACCTAATGTCGGGTCGGTCACGGATTAGTCAGGTTGAACTCGACCAACTTTCAGCCCTAGATGGTAATACCATGTAAAATTTTCGTAAGGAAACTGTATACCTTCTTTGAAGGAGAGGATGGATCAAGTGGCGTTGCACAATAGGGTTGAAAGTGGGGCAGGTTGGGTAGGGTTGGTGCTCAACCCTAGCCCAACCCAAGGTTCCTATGCATCAATCCTAATCCAACCTCAAGTTGGGAATTCTCAACCCATGCGGGCTTGGTTACAAGGACATATGGTAATAACACCCTGACCTATAGCTCAAGTGGTAGATTGAGTAAGAGATACCTTGCTTCAACATTGAGATCTTGGTATCATTCCCTAGTGGGGGTGGCTAATAGTCAAGTGTGAATTGACAGTGGGGGTGTACTAACAAGCTAACAAAAAAAAAAGGATATATACTAATATTTTCATTATTACAATAGTTTATTATATTTCAATACATATTGAAATGTCTTATTTTTTATACCTATAATTTTATTAATTATATATGTAGTTATTTATTATAAAGAACTCCAGTTTTTCTAAATTAACAAACTAAAATATAGGACAATTACTCTTTTAAAGGTTGCATTGTGTAGCACACAATCTATTTGGAAGAGAGGAATATGGTGTATCTTGTTAGCTTGAGTCATCCAAAATGACATTGACCAATGAAACCCGACATCATTGGAATTTCCCATGCATTCAGATGGTCCACACTCAATTATAACTTATATATTGACCGGATTTGGGTTGGGCTGGACAACCCAAGACCTCAACATGAGCACAACCCAAGTTTTATTGGGTTTGTATTTGTATAGCCAAAGCCTAAAATCAAACCCGATGCATCTTGCCCAGTGTTGCAATGATGTCCTGGGCAGAGCTCCCCTTGATGGTGTATATCAACGATGGGCGCGATTTGGGTTGATCGTGGATCCTCTGATCCACCGAGGTCGGTGGAACCCTAACTGTGGGGCCCACTGTGATGTACGTGCCTTACATCTGAACAGTAAATCCATTTAAACAGTTCGTTTTAGGTCATGATTTAAAAAAAAAAGAAGATCCAGATCCAAATCTTAGGTGCACCATACCAAAGAAAACAGTTTTGATTAAATCCCCACCATTAAAAACTTAATGGGGCCAACACTGTTTATTTTCCATCTAACCTGTTGATAAGGTCACAAAGAGCTGGATGAAGAGACCACACAAATATCATCTTGATCCAAAACTTGTGGCCCACGAAAAGTTTTTAAAGGTCGATTACCACTGTTTCCTGCATTATCCTGCACCTCAGATTTTGTTCTATTTTTTGGAACATGCCCTAAAATAAGTTTTCAAAATGATTGGACGGTGTGGATATAAGGCACAAACATCAAGGTGGGCCCTATATTCATGGATCGCACCAACTTTGGTGGATCCGGGGATCCATCCAAGCCGCGCCCATCCAAGCTGTCCTTCCAGCTTTTTTTTTAGGGAATGGTCTCGAAAATTAAATAGCTCCAAATGTCAAGTCACCTTGATGTTGTGTATCCCTGCTCTATTTCTAGCTCCTTTTAGGGAATGTTCCCAAATATGAAATAGATCCAAATGTCAACTGGACCACACAGTAGGGATTGAATAACCACCGTTAAAACTTCGTCGGGGCCGCAAGTCGTGGATCAAGCTGATATTTACACTT
Organism: Magnolia kwangsiensis; assembly: GCA_037074715.1. Classification (NCBI taxonomy): domain Eukaryota; kingdom Viridiplantae; phylum Streptophyta; class Magnoliopsida; order Magnoliales; family Magnoliaceae; genus Magnolia; species Magnolia kwangsiensis. The sequence continues at coordinate 62,621,627 of CM073572.1, forward strand.
TCCCTTCATCCGGGTCTGTTTGACCTTATCAACAGGCTAAATGCCTAATAAACATTCAGGTGGGCCCTAGGAAAGTTTCAATGGTAGGTGTCATTATCCCCAATGCTTTGTGGTGTGGTCCACTTGTGCTTCGGATCTGCTTCATTTCTGAATACGTGCCCTAAAATGAGTTGTCAAAACCAATGGACGGCGTTGATACCATGGTGGGCCCCACAGCTCCCAACACCTCACTACACTGCTCTATGGCCTTGGGCACTTGGCAACACCTACTAATCTTCTTTGGTCTTTTCTTATTTGGGACCACTGGCACTTTGATTATTGAAGATGGCACTGTTAACAGGTTGGGTCTGGTTTCGACTGGATTTTCATCCGTTCAGGCCGGGATTGATGGTTGGTCCTATTCAAAATTTAAAATGGGCCAGGCCTGAGCCCGACCCATTGACAGCCCTAACCAAAGGTGGACACATACCTTGTAAAGTCCAGGTAAAGATACAATAGTACTTGGGATTTCAGTTTGTGCCAAAGTGGGGTCCATTGTTCACTGATCTAAAGCATTAGTAATGTAGATCTCACTACTCGTGGCACATTCAAAACTACTAAAACTAATATGTGGCCCAACAAAGAAACGGTTTAACAGCGGGAAATAGAAACCACTGGATCAAAATCCTATTTCAATGATCCCAACTTTTTTATGATGGGACTTTCTTTAATAGGAATATTTGAAAAATAAAAATTTTAGATTGGAATATTTTAGATTGGAATATTTCTTGTTGATCTTTTAACCCACGACCGTCTTGTAAGCGTTGGAATTATCAAATGCTTGAAATATTACAAAATGAGATTTTTCTACACCTTACGCAAGGAGGTTCATCATATACACAGTTTGTCAGTGGAAAGGACCTAGACCCATCAGCTAATGAGATGTATTCTAGCTAAAACCATTTCTAAATTTCCTCATATTTAATGTGAGTTGTCACGAATTATTGTATTTTCTAATTACTAATTTGATGGTCAGATTAGGGTTGTGAATGGGTTAGGTTGGGTTGGGTTAGGGTTGTAAATGGGTTAGATTGGGTTGGGTCAAGTCAGATCAGGTCCAGGGGTGCCTGACCCATTTTAGAATCCGGTTGAAGTTTTGGAACTAGACCCAACCCATATAAACTCAGGGCTGGTCTAGGTTGGGTTGAAATCAAATGGAGCGGATCCTTTAATTTAATTGTTCCATATTGGAACCTTGGATCGGGTATAGGGGTGCCCCGTACTCAACCTATTTAAGAAACTGATTTGAGTTTGGAACTAGAGCCAACCCATTAAAACTCAAGCCCAATTTAGGTTAGGTCGAAATCAAATGCTGCTAACCCATTAATTTAATGGGTCCATACTAGCCCCTTGGTCCAAATTATCACACAGGTCACATTAAAGTTGGTGAGAATGTTAATGGGTACTTGAAACTGTGGGTACCTAATGAACTCCACCCACGAACCCAACCCAATATTGTTGAGAAAAGTCTTAAATCTGTTTTTTTACTAGTGTTGCTCGACCGGTCGTAGGGTCTGCTCGACCGATCGTGGGAGCGGCTCGACTAGTCGTAGCCTGCTCAACTCAAAGTCCAGCGAGCATAAAGATTTGTGGTTCGAGGTGCACGACAGGTCGTGGGCCATGCTTGACCGGTCGTGGGTTACGCTCGACCGGTCGTGCAGTCTGCTCGATCGGTCGTAGGTTACGCAGATTCGTTACGCGATGTTATGCGGATTGCGGATTTTGAGTCCTTTCGCAACTGGGATGCATAAAGAAGTTGCCTAAACTATAAATATGTGTTCCTAGGATTTTTTCTAGGGTATGTGAAAGTTTTCTAAAGGGGTTCCAGGAAAATTAAAGGGTGTAGTAAGGGTGAGATTCGAGGTTGTTCGAATCGGGTAAGTCCTCTCTCTTTGTAATTTCTGTTTTCATAGTGGAGATCTGTCGCTTTGTGTCGTGGTGTTTTTTCGAAAGGGTTTTCCACGTTAAATATGGGTGTTCTCTGTGTTCTCTTGTGTGCTTGGTGCCATTGAATTGCTATCTTAGATCTAGATCTGTGTGATTCCACAGGTCAAAATCCCCAACAACTGGTATCAGAGCGATCGTTGGGGCACAAATCTGAATCTGAGGGATTAGTAATAATGGCGAGTGTCAGGTATGAGTTTGAGAAATACTCAGGGAAAAATAATTTTGAGTTATGGAAGGTTAAGATGATTAGCCTGTTAACCACGCAAGGCGAAGATGGTGCTCTTGAGGAGCGGAAGTCTACTATGACTGATGCTGATTGGAATACTCTTGATAAGAAAGCTTTATTATCGATCCATTTATGTCTCAGTGATGAGGTTCTCTACAACGTCATGAGGGAGAAAACTGCGGCTGGTTTATGGACGAAGTTAGAGGATGTTTATGCGAAGAAATCCTCGAAAAATCGCCTACACTTGAAGCGGCAGTGGTATAACTTCAAGATGGAAGAGGGTGGAGATCCGGAGGCTCACATCAGCAATTTTAATAAATTGGTTTGCAAATTGCTAAATATGGAGGAAGAGATGAAAGATGAAAAACAAGCATGTATGTTGCTGAATTCTCTCCCGGCGTCCTATGAGGCATTCAAGGATACTATATGCAGCATGAATAAAACCTTGAGTGTCGACACAGTTATCTCAGCCCTTCAAGGGAAGGCTATGAGACAACTAAACAGCGACATGGGGACGTCTTCTGATGCACTGTTTACAGTGGGTAGAAATTATGGACAAGGTACAAGTTCTTCTGGTTCTAGATCCAAATCCAGGGGCAAGGGTAAATGAGAGGTAAAGTGCTGGAATTGTGGAAAGGAAGGACATGTGAAGAGGGATTGTGAAAAACCTAAATCGAAGAGGGAAGATTCTGAGACTTCATGCAGGGAGGCTAATGTTGTCACGTCAAATGGATTGAGTAGATGTGATGGTGATGTTTTATCTGTGTCTTCGCTCAGACGATCATACGCTGATCGTAAGGACGAGTGAATGTTAGATATAGGGGCATCTTTTCACATGACTCCTCATCGGAGTTGGTTTACCAGATACAGGGAATGTGATAGTGGACAGGTATTTATAGGTAATGACATTGCCTGTAATATTATGGCTATTGGTTCTGTGCGCATTAGAATGTTTGATGGGGTGGAACGTACCTTGACAGATGTGAGGCACGTTCCTAATTTGAAGCTGAATCTGATTTCTCTTGGTGTGCTTGAGGCAAAAGGATGCAAGTACACAGGTATTGATGGTGCTCTTAAAGTATCCAAGAGGGCACGGGTAATCATGAAAGCGTAATAACTCAGTAACTTGTACAAGTTGATCGGGAGCACTTCAAAAGGTGGAGCTACGGTGGATGTAGCAGATTCCACCTCTGCACGTGTGTGGCATGTTGGGCATGGCTACATGAGCGGACAGGGCAGGAAGGTTGAGATGCGCGGACAGGGATACAGAGCAGTTGGAGCAGCCACCTGTGAGAAGAAACACACGACATGATCACGGGATATCGGCGATGTATATGGACAAATCCAATATCGCAGGAGTATTCATCTTCTATTCAGATAGCTCTAGGTGAGCCTGGTGCTAAGAAGTGGAAGATAACTATGGGCGATGTGATGGATTCGTTGTACCAGACCAACATATAAGAGTGGGTGGAGCTTCTAGTGGGCTAAAAAGTGGTTGGATGCAGGTGGATCTTCAGGAGGATACAACATAAATACAAAGCGAGGTTGGTGGAAATGAGTTATGCTCAGGGAGAAGGGATAGGCTTCTCAGCGATATTCGCGCCAACGGTATAACAGGTGTCTATTAGATCAGTGATTGGCGCCGGTTGGCCAATGTAATCTTGAGTTGAAAGGAAGGATGTGGAGTCTGCACTTCTGCAAGGGAAAGTGAAGAGCAGATTTACATGAAGCAACCAGGACGGTTCAAAGTGAAAGGGGCTGAGAAAAGACTTTGTAGGAGGTCATTATTCGGCCTGTCACCTAGGCAGTGGTTTGATTCCTTCATGGTGGGTCAGGTATTGTATGTTGATGACATGTGGATCGCCAATTGTGACATGTCCAAAATTAATATACTGAATACTTGGTCAATTGGAACATTGAGAATGAAGGATCGGGGGGGCTGCGAAGATGGTTCTTGGTATTGAGACTGAAGGAGGAGTATGCTTTGGTAATCGCAGGAGGAATATCTTGTGTGTAGGTATTGATCTAGGATGTGATGAGCCAGGTACAGTTGGAGAGCGTTCCCTACGTTTCTCTCCTCAAGTTTTTCTCTGGATTTATCCCAAAACAGATGAGAAAAAGTAGGATATCTCATGAGCCTTATTCGAATGTGCTGGGCAGTGTATGTCATGGTCTAAATTAGACCGGTTATTTCACAGGCTATCAATGTTGTGAGCAAGTACCCCGGCAAGCAATACTAGGTAGCGGTGAGATGGTAAGAAGACTACGTCTTTTCTTTTGAGAAGACAGGAGCAAAGGTGGTTAGGCATGCGGATTTAGATCCGGCAGACATGATAAAAAAGATTGTTCTTATAAAGAAGTTTAAGTTCTGTGAAACTTCTCTGGGCTTGGCGATGGCCTAAAAGGAAGACGGAGTGTGCACGAGAAGCTATGATGTGATGCAGAGGTAAGAGAAGAGGTCAAGGAGCTACACGGTTGAAGATTAAAGACTTGGTGGAGATTATTGAGAAAAGTCTTAAATCTGTTTTTTTCCTGGTGTTGCTCGACCAGTCGTAGGGTCTGCTCGACTGGTCGTGGGAGCGGCTCGACTAGTCGTAGCCTGCTCGACTCAAAGTCCAGCGAGTATAAAGATTTGTGGTTCGAGGTGCTCGACTGGTCGTGGACCATGCTCGACCGGTTGTATAGTCTGCTCAACCGGTCGTAGGTTACGTAGATTCGTTCCGCGATGTTATGCGCATTGCGGATTTTAAGTCCTTTCGCAACTGGGATGCAGAAGGAAGTTGCCTAAACTATAAATTGGTGTTCCTAGAATTTTTTCTAGGGTATGGGAAAGTTTTCTAAAGGGGTTCTAGGGAAATTAAAGGGTGTAGCAAGGGTGAGATTCGAGGTTATTCGAATCGGGTAAGTCCTCTCTCTTTGTAATTTCTATTTTTATAGTGGAGATCTGCCACTTTGTGCCGTGATTTTTTCTCGAAAGGGTTTTACATGTTAAATCTGGGTGTTCTCTGTGTTCTCTTGTGTGCTTGGTGCCATTGAATTGCTATCCTAGATCTAGATTTGTGTGATTCCGCAGGTCAAAATCCCCAACAAATATGACTTCAGGTTTTGGGTCAAATCAAGCCGGGTCATCTGGCCCAACCTATTAATAACCCATATCGGCAGGCAGGGTTCAACCTAAACCCGACTCATTTACTTAAACAAACATATTTCTAGACCGAGCCCAACCCCACTACCCATTATTTTGGCCCAAACTTACATCAAAAGTAGGTTGGCTCAGTTAACCTATAATCTAGCCCGACCTAGGCCCAAGGCCAAACTGTTTTAAATCATGGCTAGGGCCCATCAGTGGGTTTATATTATGGACTCAAGCCCAACCAGCTCAGGTCGGGACTCGGAACCCATAGGCTAATCTGGCCTATTTGCTGCCTAATGCAAGGTACAATTCTTGTAAAGAAAACAAGTAGTAAGTTTAAAAGTGAAATAGTTTCCTTGATTATTTCATACCTAGTTGTCTCATGCTCTTCGATAGCACCGCAGGAAAAAGAAAAAAGAAAAAAAGGAAAAAAGAGTAAAGCACATGTTATCAAGAACATAATTTCGCAACTCGGCATGGGCAATTGTAGGGATCAAGCTCTCAACAAGTGCAATTTGATGATGTGCACCCGTGGAGCCAATGTTTCGGTGATCTAGGACATCGATGTAATGAACCCCCACCATGAATGGAGGATATCTCATACATCTCTCAAACTTTGGCCTAAAACACAAAACAACTGTATTCCAGATTGGGTGTGCAAACCAGACTATGGGTCATTTGCAATACAAATTGCTATTTTTAGTGACCCACGATCCAGGTAACCTTGAACTGGTGGCCTAGGAATTAGATGGCTAAGAAAAAGTCACAACAAAGGTCCAAATTCAACAGAAAATGGGCCAACAATCGAAATATGGGAGGCTTTTGGGGTGCCCTGTCTATGATGATACCCATCAAATCAATGGTCTAGATAACCCAATCATGGCCCCACAGGTAAAGAATCTTGATGCATTAGGAAACTGTCTTGCGTCTCACGCTCATGTTTTATGTGAGAAATGTGTTTTAGGACACAGAATTATGCAGAATCAATGCATCATCTTCAAAAGGACATACTATATCCTCATCTTATAGTTTGTGAGAGCGGGCCCACTAATCACTAGCCAGAAACATTCATCAGAAGGGGGCCATCATGCATATGAGATTCCCAAGACATCTCCTTGATTTGGGGATAGTAGCCATTTAATCTTTGGCATTTTTTGTCGAATGCGGGTCACCGTAAATAGTATATTTTCCAGACACTGATCAATAGTGAAGAATATTCTCATCGAAAGGTATTTTGAGGGGATTCCTCATCTGTGGTGCTTTCCATCAAATGAACTATCTATTTTACAAACTCAAGGCTCAAAGCATCAGGTGCATATATCCTTGCCGAGGATCTTATAATTTCTCAATTTTTCATACAAAAATGAGAAGTTAGTTGATCATTTACCTCTTTCCCATGCCTTAATCTTACACCATAGCATGTCACGTATTGGAAGAACCACATACTTTGACAAATTTTGAAAGTGACTTCAAAATTCAAAGTTTGGAAGATCAAGAAAAACAAACTTAAAATATGACCAGTGGATGAATACAATGGCATGAAAGCGTAACACTAAATGAGCAAATTGCAAATACCTGAGTGTCGTAGTTAACAACATTATCCTAGTCATGAGCAATTCCAACTGTGTCGTCGTACATTATTACCCATGTCAAGTCTTCCTAAATATTTACATACAAGAATGATGTTGATGATAAAGGCAAACTAAATGTATTTTTCAATGAAATGAAAAATTGAATAAATTAAAACAAGAATTGGTATGGCTACTCACATGAGTAGGATTCTAAATCATATTCTCCAATGCTTGCTAATGTGGAGCGCATATGTAAGATCCAGGTAGTTTGGGTGGTGTGCCATGGCCTGGAAATTAGACCGCCACAAAACATGTATGGTAGGGGCCACCTAACAAATGACCCAAATCTCACACACATGTAACATTGGCACTACTAAGAGGGTAGTATTAAAAATCCTGCTCTTGCTAGTACTCATCCCATCACCTGGGATAAATGGAAAATCACTTACCGACATTGAAGACATTCACAACTCTTTTGGTTTGATCTTCTGTGTCAATATCCTGTGGTATAGGACACCCCTTGATTAAAGGGTCGCCATACTTATTTTTCAGCTGACAGTTGACATATTCTTCAGTTTGCTCCATTGCAATATTCATATATTAATCTACACAAGCTAGAATACCTACACAATGATTAAAGTTGAGCCAAAGGTACAACCCTTATCATTAATGATCAAGTACCTAAATTTACAAGTTTTGATGACATAAGCTAGCTTTCCAAAAACTATGTAGCCCAACTACATTTGGACCATCTCTTCTCCTTTCATTTTGTTATTATTATTATTATTTTTTATGAAAGTTTATATCCACCTAGACAAGTGATGTAGAGCGGGTCGCGGACAGTTTCATGGCCAAGATGGATCAGAAAAAACCCGGTCGACGACAGAAGTGATCCAGACCGTTGGACCTTAGATCGGGCGTATCTCGCAATCCGGAATGAGTTATTTGACGTAAAATATATGATTTTGGGGTAGAATGAGCTACTTTAGCCAACTAACCCTGCTATTTTTGATTGCATAGCCCAGATTTGTGAAAAACCCCCTGATCGACGGTCATTTCTTTTTTTTATTTATTTTCATTTTTACTCTAAATAGTAAGTTTTAGTTTGATTGTAGCTCTTCATCCGTTGGGCTTTAGGAGTTGTGTCCAACATGAAAAGTGCTTAGGATAATTAGGAGAATGATTTGGTGAAGCCAAATAGGACACTTACTATTTTTGGCCAAAAACCTTGCGCACTAGTAGACATCACGACCGTTTATAAATAGTAAGTTTAATATTTATAGTAAATCGCGGATTCTAGGAGTTTTAGTTGTAGTTTGATTCTGATTTTTTTCTTGTTGCTTGGTACCCTTATTTAAAAGGTTATGAACTCATTTTTAATCATTCATTAATTAATTTCAAATATTATTAGAATTTATTTCTATTTTCCTGTTTTCTTTCCTCGTGGATTCGAGAAGTCTCTGTGAGGAGTCCAGAAAAACTCCATGGATTCGGAGTAGTTATCCTTGAGGAAGACAGTGATCGACCTCATCACGTTCATCCCTGCATCAATTTGGTATCAGAGCGAGGTTTTTCCTCGGGCCGATGACAAACAATGAAGGTATGAATCAAAATCATATGGACGGTAATCCAGAGATTTGTTATCTTCCGGAAAGAATGGAAGCTTTCCATCGGGAGAGTCACTTGACCATGCAAGGGCTGCAGGTAACTCTCGACCGTCTTGCTGATGCGTTACTTCTGCCCAGAGCCCTAGGCAGTGCTTCACTACCTATGAATGCTCCACCACCCGTGGTTGCTGTATGACACAACCCCAATTCTCGCAGAGCACTACTAGTGGTAAACTGTAGGGCTACACTAGATAATTTAAGTTCTAGCGACGAGGATATTAATGAGAATTTTTCCCTACGACCAATCCATGGAGGCGATCGTCTAGATCATGCTGAAAGAGACTATTGAGGTAAGGTTGAACTTCCTAGTTTTAACGGTTTATTACGTATAGAAGATTTTCTTGATTGACTAGCCGAAGTAGAGAGATATTTCGATTATATGGATGTGTCAAATCATAAAAAAGGTAAAATTAGTAGCGTTTAAATTAAAATCTGGCACTTCTGAATGGTGGAAACAATTACAACTCTCACGAGCCTGCTAGAACAAGGTGCCCATCGCATCACGGCTTCGGATGAGACGTCTTCTTCGATCACGATTTCTCTCTAGTGATTATGAGCAGATATTATTCCAGCAATACCAGAATTTCTGACAAGGAAATTGAACTGTTAAAGATTATACTGAAGAATTTCAGCGGTTAGCTACACGAAACGATCTGTCAGAATCTGAGTCACAGAAGGTGTCACAATTTATAGGTGGGTTATGATCGGTAATTTAGGATCAAGTTCAGATATACCCAGTCGGGACCATGGATGAAGCAGTTCAGTTGGCGGGGAGGGCAGAAACATAACTTGTAAGAGCTCTTGCCCATCCATATCCTTCAAATCGATCCCCCATAACGGGTCCCACATAGGATCCAGTGCTGGCTCGAAGAAAAGATCTGATAGGAGAACATCCTCAACCTCCTCCACCCGCAAACTGTGATACGGGGAGCAGCTCATCAGACCTCAACGGGCAGCACCCATAACAACGGGCCCGAGTAGGATTCCAAATCCTTATGCTCGGCTAAGGCCAAACAATTGTTACCGCTGTGGCCAACCAGGCCACTTATGAAACACCTGTCCTCAACGTCCTGCGCACACTTGACTATAAATGAAGGAGGCACTAAAGATGAGACCTTAGAAGAAAATTATGGCTTTAATGAATATGAACAAACCACTGAAGAAATATCAGGTTGTGATGAATTGACGGACGAGGATCGTGGCGAATCTCTAGTTGTGAGGTGACTACTGTATACCGCATGAACGAAATTACACCCACAGTGACATAATATATTTCGTACTCGGTGCACTGTCAACGAAAAGGTCTGTGATGTGATCATAGACAGTGGTAGTAGCGAGAACATCGTCTCAAGGGTGATGGTGGACAAGTTGCAGTTACCAACAATGAGATATCCTTTTCCATACTTAATTAGCTGGATAAAAAAGGTGAATGAGACCAAGGTAATTAAACAATGCACTATCTCATTTTCAATTAGTAAATATTATAAGGATCGGATACTTTGTGATGTAGTCGATATGGAAGCTTGCCATATCTACTCGGTCGACCCTGACAATCGGACTGTGATGAGACTCATCGGGGACGAGACAACGTTTATATATTCGTAAAGGATAGTTAAAAAATAATCTCTGTCCCTATGATACCAGAGAACCGCCCTAAAGCCTAGAAAGTGGAGGGGAGTTCCCTCTTGACCATTCAGGATTTCATGAAGGAATCCAAGGAAACCGGTGAGGTATACGCCACAGTGGTGAAGGGTGAGGAAAAGGCACCCTCAAACATCTCTCCAAGTTTAAGATTATAGCTAAATGAATTTAAAGAAGTCCGGCCTGAAGATTTACCTGATGGATTACCTCCCATGAGGGACATCCAACATCGCATAGACCTCGTCCTTGGGGCTAGCTTATCCAACCACCCTCATTATCGGATGAGTTCGAAGGAGTGTGAGATACTTTAGGAGCAAGTGAAGAAATTGATCTGTAAGGGTTTATTGAGAGAGAGCATGAGCCCATGTGATGTACCAGCATTATTAACGCCAAAAAAAGATAGAAGCTGGTGAATGTGTGTCGAGAGCCAAACAATTAACAAAATTACCATCAAATATCGGTTCCTAATACCACGGTTAGACGACATGTTCGATATGCTAAGAGGGGCCAAAGTATTCTCTAAACTAGATCTAAGGAGCGATTACCATCAGATTCGTATCCGAACCATTGATGAGTGAAAAATGGCATTCAAGACAAAGTAAGGGTTGTATGAGTGGCTGGTCATGCCATTTGGCCTATCAAACGTACTAAGTACTTTTATGCGTTTAATGAATCAAGTTCTAAAACCGTTCACTGGCCGATTTGTGGTAGTATATTTTGATGACATATTGATATATAGCCAGGATGAGGGGAAGCACAAGAAACATATCAGGCAAGTGCTGCAGGTCCTACAAGATAACAAGTTGTACCTCAACTTGAAAAAGTGTAGCTTTTTAACTGACAGCCTGTTGTTTTTAGGATTTGTTGTAACGTCCACAGACATTTGGGTGGATGATGAAAAGGTGCGAGCTATTAAGGAATAGTCGATCCCGACAAACATTCATGAGGTGAGGAGTTTTCATAGGTTAACGACTTTCTATCGTCGATTTGTGCAAGATTTTAGCACCATAGTCACGCTTATAACAGATTGCATGAAAAAGGGACCATTCTAGTGGATCGATAAAGCTGACAAGAGCTTTCATGAGATCAAGCATTATTTATCTACAACACCGGTCTTGGTGCTTCCTAATTTTAAAAAATTATTTGAGGTTAAGTGTGACGCTTCATACGTCAGAATTGGGGGAGTATTATCATAGGAAGGTAGGTCGGTAGCCTTCTACAGCGAGAAGCTCGGTGAAGCCTAAAAGAAGTGGTCAACTTATGAGCTTGAGTTATACGCAGTTGTTCAGGTGCTACGACATTGGCAGCATTATCTGATTCAAAGGGAGTTTGTTCTATATACTGACCATCAAGCATTAAAGTTTATTAATAGTTAGACTAACGTGAATCGTGTGCATGCTAGATGGGTTGTGTTTTTATAGGAATTCACGTTCGTTCTGAAGAATAAGTCACGACAGCAGAACAAGGTGGCTAATGCACTTAGCTGTCGTGCATCACTACTTATTACGATGAGTAACGAGGTGGTCGGCTTCGACTGTCTCAAGGAACTGTATGCTAAGGATGAGGATTTCAAAGATTCTTGGATGAAGTGTCAAGAAGGTACCACAGTAACCTTTATATACAAGATAATTTTCTCTTCAAAGAGAATCGGTTGTACATCTCCCAAAATTCTTTTGAGGGAGCAGATTATTCAGGAGTTACATGGAGGTGGCCTCGGTGGACACCTTGGGTGAGACAAGATGCGAGCTCTTGTGGAAGAGCGGTATTACTGGCCGTAATTAGTACGTGATGTGGGAAAAGCCATCCAACGTTGTTATATTTGTCAGACCTTTAAAGGGCAATCTCATAATACGGGCCTCTACACCCCGTTACCCGTTCCTGATGGCCTTTAAGAGGATTTATCTATGGACTTCGTGCTTGGTCTCCCACGAACACAACGTGGCATGGATTCGGTGTTCGTAGTAGTAGATCGTTTCTCCAAGATGGCGTACTTTATTCCATGTAAGAAAACTCTCGATGCAACACACGTGGCGATCTATTCTTTAGAGAAATTATGCGGCTACATGGGATTCGTAAGACTATTACTTCTAACCGTGACACGAAGTTCGCAAGCCACTTTTGGCAGACTTTGTGGACTCGATTCAATACATGACTTCAATTTAGTAGTGCCTACCACCCACAGACTGATGGTTAAACTGAGGTTGTGAATCGCACGTTGGGAAACATCCTTTGATGTATTTCAGAGAAAAATCGAAGCAGTGGGATTTGGCTTTATCTCAAGCGGAGTTTGCATTCAACAACATGATGAACCACTCGACTGGAAAATCATCGTTTCAGGTTCTTTATGGACGAGTACCTCACCACACACTAAACTTGGTCCCTTTGTCCAAGCTCCCAGGCATGAGCATTACAGCAGAACATATTATAGACATGATCATGGGTGTTCATGCGGAGGTACAGGCCAAGATACATGCCTCGATCAAAAAGTAAAAAGAGCAAGCGGACAAGTATCGGCGATAAAAGGTGTTCGAGGTGGGCGACCAAGTAATGGTTCATTTGTGCAAAGAAAGATTTTCGACCGGAACGTACAACAAATTGAAGAATAAAAAGGTTGGACCGGTACCAATCATCCGAAATATAAATGACAATGCTTATGTTATTAATCTTCCAAATGACATGGCGATCTCACAGACTTTCAATATCATGGACTTGACCGAGTATCATGAACCAGAGTAGGATGAGAACTCGAGGATGAGTTCTTTTGAAGTGGAGGGGACTGATGTAGAGCGGGTCGTGGACAGTTTCATGGCCACGATGGATCAAAAAAGGCTCGGTCAATGACAGAAGTGATCCAGATCGTTGGACCTTAGATCGGGCGTACTTTGGGGGTAGAACGAGCTACTTTAGCCAACCAACCCTGCTATGTCGGGTTATGCAACCCGAATTTGTGAAAAACCCCCTGATCGACGGTCGTTTCCTTGTTTTGTTTTCATTTTTAGTATAAATAGTAAGTTTTAGTTTGATTGTATCTCTTCATCCGTTGGGCTTTAGGAGTTGTGTCCAACATGAAAAGTTCTTAGGATAATTAGGAGAACGGTTTGGTGAAGCCAAATAGGACACTTACTATTTTTGGCCGAAAACCTTGTGCACTAGTAGACATCACGACCGTCTATAAATAGTAAGTTTACTATTTATAGTAAGTTGCAGATTCTAGGAGTTTTAGTTGTAGTTTGATTCTGATTTCTTTCTTATTTCTTGGTACCCTTATTTAAAGGGTTGTGAACTCATTTTTATTCATTCATTAATTAATTTCTATTATTATTAGAATGTATTTCTATTTTCCTGCTTTCTTTCCTCATGGATTCGAGAAGTCTCTGTGAGGAGTCCAGAGAAGCTCTATGGATTTGGAGTAGTTATCCTTGAGGAAGACGGTGATCGACCTCATCATGTTCATCCCCGCGTCAACAAGCTAGAATACGTACACAATGATTAAAACCATGCCAAAAGTACAGTTTTATCATTATTGATCAAGTACCTAAATTTGCAGGTTTTGATGACATAAGCTTGCTTTCCAAAAACTATATAGCCCAACTACATTTGGACCATCTCCTTTCCGTTTTTTTTTATGAAAGTTAGGAGTGGAATAACCATGTTTCCTCCACTCTTTGATCTGATAAACTAGTTAGGTTTAAGTTCTAGAAACCCTTAAACTATATGGTAGGAAATTCCAGACATCATTTCACACATCCAATTCATGGGCTTAATATGTTCTAGAAACCCTTAAAGTTGTATGACAGGAAATTCCAGGCGCCATTTCACGCATCCCGTACATGGTTTTTATGAATGGTGATTCAATGGAAAATACGCATATAGTGTGAACCAGACCCTCTATGTTACAGAGAATTTTGATTGAACAGACCTTATTTAACATTTTACTACACAAAACTCCTAATGAGACACATAACCAACACGTAGAAGCTCCTATTACACTCATGAGTGGGTCCCAACATATACTACCAGATGAAGCCCGACCTTGTTGAACTAGACGTGTTAAGCGAATTAACTAGGTAACATGACAATCCTAATGATTTAAGGTGGAAATAATAATCAACACTGCCCATTTTGAGGCCTACTCCGATGAAGTGGTTAGGGTCATCCTTTCAATCAAAATTTTATACCATGGCCCATAAATGGTGACTAAGGAATGAATAGCAAGATCTTGTACATATGTGCCCTGTGTTCATGTGGCATGCCACATGTAATCTTGATTGAACACAACTTATTGAACATTTAACTACACAAAACTCTTAATACACTCATCAGGTGGGTCCCAACATACACTATCAGATGACACCCAGCCTTGCTGAACTGGACACTATCCCCCTTGGTTAAGCGAATTAAGCAGGAAACATGACAATCCTAATGTTTTAAGGGGGTGACGTAGGGAAGGACATGAGGTCGAGCACCGTCTTCCTCAAGAGGATAACTATTCCGAATCCACGGAACTTCTCTAGACTCTTCACAGAGACTTCTTGAATCCACGAGGAAAGAAAGCAAAAAATAGAAATAAACTCCAATAAATTCAAAATTGATTAATCAATGAATAAAAACAAGTTCATAACCCTTTAAATAGGGGTACCAAGCAATGGGAAAGAAATCAGAATCAAACTACAACTAAAACTCCTAGAATTCGCGACTTACTATAAATAGTAAACTTACTATTTATAGACGGTTGTAATGTCTACTAGTGCGCAAGGTTTTTGGCCAAAAATAGTAAGTGTCCTATTTGGCTTCACCAAACCGTTTTCTAAGCTCTTTTCACATTGGACGCAACTCCTAAAGCCCAATGGATGAAGAGTTATAATCAAACTAAAACTTACTATTTATAGTAAAAATAAAATTAAAATAGGGAAACGACCGTCGATCGGGCGGTATTTCACAAATCTAGCTTGGGCAACTTGGCGTAGCGGGATTGGTTGGCTAAATTAGCTCGTTCTACCCCAAAATCATATATTTTATGTCAAATAACTCATTCCAGATTGCGAGATATGCCCGATCTAAGGTCCGATGGTTTGGATCACTTCTGTCGTCGACCGGGCCTTTTCTGATCCATCTTGGCCATGTAACTGCCCGCGACCCGCTTTACATCAAGGAGGAAAAAAATAAATCAACATTGCCTGTTTTGAGGCCTGCTCTGATGAAGTGGTTAGGGTCCTATCAATCTAAATTTTGTACCATGGCCCATAGATGGTGGCTGTGGAATGAATGGCAGGATCTTATAAATATGCGCCCTATGTTCATGTGGAATGCCACATGCAATTTGCATTCCTACCCTTCTAATTAACAATTGGACCCCAACATGAAACAAAAAGTAAGTCATAATTATTAACAATACCAATAGAACATGTTACACTTCCTGTCTAATTGTAAAATTCATAAAAAAAAAAAAAAAGAAAATATTTCATGACCTATTCAAATTTATCTTTATAAAAGCATGATTCTATCAAAGTAACATAAATTTAATAAAATTAAAAGAGAAGAAATTAAAACAAGAATTGCTATAGTGACTTAAATAAGTAGGATTTCAAATCATTCTCCCATGCTTGCCAATGTGAAGCGCTATGTAAGATCCAAGAAGTTCAGGCGATGTCCCATGGCTTGAAAATTAGGGCAGTCTAGGCATCAGGTGGGCCGCACATGCTATGTGTGGACCACTTTTCTAGCTTCTGCTCTTCTAATTTTGCATTCAATTCTCTCTAGAAGTTATATTTTACCTTGTTAATTTTGTCTATTGCATCTAATCATCATGAAAAATTTAACAAAATAGCTTAGCTTGAGAAATGAAGATATCTTTGTGAAAAGATGAGAACTGATGCGGATTTCTAGAATACTTAAAGTATAAGCATTGTCATTATAAAATAAATTAGCAATCTTGCTTGTCTATTACTTGGTTTTGTCTGATCTGTGTGCAAGGATTAATAAGCTGAGCAAATAAACTCAAGAAAAGAAGAGGATATCTGTGTGTAAAATGAGACATGAGGTGGATTTCAAGAATGTTGAAAGTATATCCATCTTCATGATAAAGTAAAATATAAACCAGGTTTGTTTAGTACTTGGAACTGATCTGTCATGGCTAGAGACGGGTGGGGTAGGATGAAATCCATGTCCCATTTTAAGACATGATCCAAAAAATTAAAAATCTGAATCTCAGGTGGACCATAGTATAGGAAACACTAGTAATCGACCATTACGTGGGCCACAAAAGTTTTTGGACCAAGATGATATTTGTGTGGTCTCTTCATTCAAGTCTTTGTTACTTTATCAACAGGTTGGATGGCAAATAAATATTCTAGTGGACCCATGAATTTTTTTAATGGCAGTGATTCGATTAAGATTATTTCTTGTGGTGTGGCCCAGTTAAGATTTGGATCAGGTTCATTTTTTGGATCATTCCCTAAAATCATCTTCCAATACAGATGGACAGTGTGGATGTAAGGAAAGTACATCATGGTGGCCCCGCTATCAGGTATCCGAAATCGCCCCTAGGAAAACAGGGTCACTGATGCAAAAGAAAAAATATGACGAAGAGAAAAAAAATAAAAAACAAAAATAAAATAAGGGTTAGGGCTTACCTTGCTAGAGAAAAGAGAAAGAGAGTGAGGAGGAGACGCTGAGAGAGAGAGAGAGAGAGAGAGAGAGAGAGAAAAGGTAAGTACACTTTCAATGCAGCTGCGTTTCCACCTCCCTCTCCCAAATTCGAAATGGATAGCCATTGCCTGTAACAAAGTAACCTGTGTCTTGAAAAACACCTAATTCCACTATTACATTTCTTGCAATCTTACTTGATAGAAAGTTACAAGTTGAGACTTTGTTACCTGTAACATTTCTCCCCTAAACACAAACTGTAAGAAAGTCACCTGTAACTTTCTTACATTTTACAGAAGTTATAGGCATCCAAACGGCCCCTAAGATCCTTTCCCTCAAAGATAATAGCAGTAACCCACATCTGGGCTTGCGGCTGCAATGTTCTCAAGGAAGCGGATATACTACAGTTCGAAGGAGGCTAGGTCACAGGTGGTTGGGCAGGACTGGAGATGGTAATAGCCTAGGATTTGGTGGGAGATGTGGAGGAGGAGAGGTCCAGGGAAAAGGGTGGGGCCGAGCTCTTGGGGGGACGATGTGAGAGATGTCATGGGAGATGTAGGAGAGCGGGTCCTGGAATTTAGATTCGAAAGGGCGCTAGATGGGGCTTGGGGGAGAGCTAGGGTTTGGGATGAGGTGTTGGAGTAGTGCATTTGGACACCTTTCTCCACCACCCAGGATGACCTTTTCCCATTGCAAAGATTCTTAGACGAGAAGGGAAGAAAGAGAGTGAGAGGGCGATAGAGAGGATTCTTGGGCGAGAGAGCGAAGATCGGTGGTGTTCTTGAGGGAGAGGGCGAGATGGGGACATGGATAAGCTACTGACAAGTTTTGTAGCGAGACTAGCTACTGAAGTGATGTCACCAAGTTCTGTGGTCCCCACCATGATGTATATTTTATATCCACACCGTCCATCCATTTGGAGAGATCATATTAGGATATGATCCAAAGAATGAGTCAGATCCAAGGCTCGAGAGGATCTCACCATAGAAAATAGTGCGGAGAGTGAAGCCCACCGTTAAAAAGTTCTGAGGGCCACAAAAGTTTTCGATTAAGTTAATATCCCTTCTTCCAGACAATTTTCAATCAAGCTAATATCCCTTCTTTCATGCCTGTGTTAACACATGAACAGATTGGATTTCAAATAAACATCATGGTGAATCTTCAGAAGGTTTCAATGGTGGGCGTCAATTTCCCCACTGTTTCCTGTGGTGAGGTCCTGTTGAGCCTTGGATCTACCTAATTCTTTGTAACACGCCCTAAAATTATCTCTCCAAATGTATTGACGATATGGATACAAAAAACAAATCATAGTGGAGCCTACCGAACTTGGCAACGTCACTTCAGTAGCAAGTCTCACTCCTTAACCTGTCAGTATCTAATCCGCGTCCATGAGACGGGGACGAGAAAAGACCGTTGTGCGCGTACATTTGAGAAAGAGAGATTTGAATGGGATCCGGGGTTTGGTTATATATATTTGCATCAAGCAAACCTCACTTACATACACGAGCGAGGGATGATGCTTGATATGCAGGAGAGGGGTTGTTACCCTTGGTGGGCGTTACCCTTACCGTGTGGGGCCCACCATTGTTTCATATCCACACCTTACTTCCATTGTTATAGATTATTTAAGAACATTAAACAAAAACTTAAGCAGAAATAAATCTCTAGTGGACCACACCATTGGAAAAAGTGGTGAACAATCATTAAAAGCTTTATATAGGCCAAAAATGTTTTGGATCAAGCTAATAATTGTATTTTCCCTTAATCCGATTTTGGTTAACCTTATCAACGAGTTAGATTTGAAACAAACATTATGGATATGCTTACAAAGGAACTTAGGAAGTTTTAATGGTGAGAGTTAAATCATCACTGTTTCTTATGGTGTGAGCCGCTTGAGATTTCGATGTGAGAAATTTTTGGACCATAAAGTAAAATGATATATATTAAAAATGGATGGACGTAGTGGATATACAACATATGTTCAAGGTGGGCCCTACGGTAAGGATAACATGCACTAAGTTGTTACCAGGGTAGCACCTCGTCTGTGCTCCATACATGCTCCAATAAAACTGACTAGATTGTTTGTCCCACTGTTTTAGGGGCATGCATTTAGTACTATCCTAATGTCACGTCCCAACCGAAATCTTGGTCATTGCGAAGATACACATAATGATTTGGTTGCGCATCACAAGCCCGAGTGTATAGTGGATGAATGAATAAATAGATCAAGAGCAAAGTATGTAAATCCTGTTAGCAAGCTCGCATGTGACCGCCACAGTGTCTGATGTGGGACAAGGTTCTGCCTCAATGTATACACAGTAGCCTGCCAACAACTGGTAGCTCGCCCAGGCCCTTAGGCCCCGCCCACATTAGCGTCCGCCCATGTGTGTAATAGTGACGAGTCATCATAATATCCAAAACCGTACATCTCTGGGATTACCACCGGGGTCGAGTACACTACCTACCGACTATCGCTCTCCAAGCCGCACAGCCTAACGAGCGTAAAAGACGTCACTACCTGCCTGTGGATAGCCAATCACTAACAAGGCTCGATAGTAGCGGACCCATTTACGAGCTGGTCAAACTCAGCTTAACTATATCCCCTCACTCAAGCATGTAAGGCCACACCCCCTTCCAACTGATCACTCTACAGTGGGAGACGCAGCCTAAGGGTAAAAGCACTCGGGCACTCATGTTTTTCACTTAGTCTCGGTGTTGGGGCGTCTCTTGGTACCATGGAAGTTTAGAGGCTTTCACCCAAGGACATCCTAAGTGCCCTATATGCTCGATAACATTTTCGGTGTCCCAACTGGCCATCCACGACATATATGTGGATGCCATGACCCTGATGTCGCTAGGGTGTACAGTGGTCATATCACAAAGTGATGAGATATATACGTCATATCATCCAATTGTGCAATGATTCGCCCAATGGCATGTGCTATAATCACTCCTCATAACACATGTACATGTAATGTGTATGGCATAACATGAAGCTATGCATGATTATCGAACTTAACAATGATCAATCACACAATCGCAATGGGCCTCTCACATCACATTGAGCCTCACATAATCACATCGAGTCTCATGCCATAAGCTTCGTATAATCATAATGGGCCTCACATAGTCACAATGAGCCTCATATACTCATAATAGGCCTCACATGGTTACGATAGGCTTCAAGTAATCACAATGAGCCTCGTGCTCATATATTCATAATAGGCCTCATAACATCACAACATAATGGTCTTCACACAACGCAATGGTTCTCACAACATCACAGCACAATGGTCTTTACAAAAGCAATGCGCTTCATACCATCACAACATAATGGTCTTCACACATCGCAATGGTCCTCACAACATCACAGCACAAGCAATGAGCCTCATACCATTACAAGGGACCTCATGCGAACATAATGCTATGTTAACACATACCCAGTGCATATACTAACATTGTCGGAATCAATAATCGGCCTATATACGGTGGGGTCCCCAGAAGGATAGGAGATCTAACTTGTAACATGAGGATCGGTCCTCAACGGTGGATATACCAAATCCGATACCACTGATCCTACCATCTACAGTGATGATGTAATGGCCTCACAACAAGGGTGGATCTAGATAGCCTACTCATGGGCCTAATAATGAGCTTTCAGGTTTAGGTACTTCTACTAACATCAATAGGGACCCAAAGAATTGGGATGACCCAATAAGGTGGGATGGATCATGCTAATAATAGTGGGGGCCCATTCGTTTGGGCTAGCCCACTAAGGAGGGAATGAGAACGGGCATAATCAGTGGGCCCTAGGGAGGATCACAAGATGGGCATTTAACCACCATTACTCTTACAATGTAGACATTTAACCATCATTGCTCCCAAGGCATGGCCCATAGAATCTATCTCATGATGGGGGCCTAAGACTTATACTGACCAAGAGAATGATTGGGCAAACGTAATTATAGTGGACTTACGCATTATAATGGCCTCATCACATGGGCCTCTCATATATTGCATTAGGCCTTAATAAGGGTCATAAATACATTGTATCGGGCCTCACTGAAGGGACGCAAACATATTATGTTGGGCCTCATACAAGGGACATAAACATACCATATTGGGCCTTGCTCAAAGGGCCTCATATGCATCACATTTGGGCCACATACCATAGGCTTCGTACAAGGTTCTCGTGAAATAGCCCATGGCCCACACAATAGCTAAAAAAATAAATGGGTATTATCCACAATATTCTACACACTATGTTAGGCTCCAAGTAATGGCCCAAGGCCTAAATACATCAAATGAGCTTCATGAGGGGCAGCCCATGGTCCAAAAACATTATGGCTAAGGAGAACATCCCACTCATGTGTTATGTTGGACTTCATGGGCAACCCACATGCCCTAATTGAATAGCCAATGTATAACCAACATTCACCAATGTGTGCTTTACAATTCAGCCTAAAACTAGGCAAGTCGGGTGGGCGGCAAAGATTTAGTCATATATATCATATTGGGCCCTTATAGGACGGTCCATAAAATCCAACAGAATAGATGAGTAGCATGTGCAACACATACATCATAACAGGCCCTCATGGGGCAGCCCGTGGCCCAGAAAATAGATAGACAGTGTGTTTCCATTATACACATCCGGATGAGGCTCACAACTGTACCATGGGCAGCCGGTCATACAACAAATGAGGCCATTGTACATCAGGAATGAGCCTCACCAAAAGGTGTCTAGCATGGATATGGTACATACAATATAGTACAACCCATTTGGACTACGGAATTTAACTTATAATGGGGTCTACGGCCCATACACAATCTGGGAAAAAGGGATGGACAACATGTGCATACTGCTCATATATGGTGGGCCTCATACGGCGGCCCACCGTCCCCAAATGGATGAATAGTATGGATATAACATATACATCATATTGGGCCTCATAAGGCAGCCACGGTTGGGTACCCCAGCCCAACACATATTCTGGTGGGTATCCACCTGAGGTTTAAGTCTGGTGCATATAATCTTGGCCCACACCATAGAGTGGGCTTGGGAGAGACTGGTGGGGAGTGCGGGGGCCCCACACATCACTAATGGGCCCCACAATTAATGGCCATCAGGCATATACAAAACATGCAGCAAGGTGGGCCATCTGCTGGGCGGTTAGCCCACCTGTGTGCTGGGCCTGTTGGGCGTCCAATAAGTGGACCGCCTGGATAAGACACATATATATGGTGTGCCCCACCTGGGGACGGTCCATCAGAGGCGTGGGGCCTGTCCAGATGGGCCACAAAATGGATGGATGGAATGGATTAAACATAAACATCACAACGGGATCACCTGCTGCTGGACGCCAGTCAAGCAGACTGTGGGTCTGCCTGATTACTGGGCTGGTCCCATGAGCCGTGCAAACATCATAGTGAGTCCCACAGGGATGTGGACCACCCAAGAAGTGGACCGACCTCAACTTCCTGTAAATCAGGTGAGCAATGCGGCCAAACAGATGTAATAAGGTGGGCCAACGGTCAGCTTTTTCGCTGCTACTAGGTTTGCCCAAAAATTCAGGCCCACACCCTGATGATTTCTTAAAATAGATGGGATGGATGTAATACACACACATCGAGGTGGGATCCACACTTGTGGGCCGCCCCACACATCCACCCATCGGGCGGGCATGGGCGTTTAAAATACATACACCATAGTGGGGCCTGCTGCCGCTGGATTTGTCCATTTTTGAACTCATGAATCTAAAATGATCTCCTCGATTGGATGATGTGGACACAACACACATACGTCAAGATGGGGCCCACATCAGTGGGTGGTGCAGATACAACACATTCAGTAAGGCAGGGCCCCATGATCTGGACGATCTGGGTGACCCACGTTCTAAAAAAATATGGTGGATGGTGTGGATATATTACATTCGTCAGGTGGGTTCCCACCGTCCCTTGCTGGACGGTGGAGGTGAAACACACACATCAAGGTGCGTCCAGCACCATCCCATGTCCAGGTGCTGGACGGTGTGAAGGTGAAACACAATCATCAAGGTGGGCACCACGTCCCTTGTTGGACGGTGTGGGAATAAAACACTTACATCAGTGGGTCCCACCCACTAGATGGGCCATGAGAATGAAAGGCCTAACCACCACAGCAGTCCTATGGCTGGGAGAATTTCTGCCCAGCAGGAACTATCCGGGCCTCCAAATCTGGAAATGAACGGTGTAGGTGCAACCCACGTGTGCCAGGGTGGGATCCATGGTCCGGACGGTCTGGATGACACCGTCCCAGCCAGCTGGACGGCTGGATTAAACAGATGGACGACTTGAATGTAAAACGCACACATCAGATGGGTCCCACCGTCCTTTGCTGGACGGTGCGAACACCACACGTGCTCAAGACAGGCCCCACCGTCCAGGGGCTTGGTCGGTGTGACAAAACACATACATTAGGGTGGTGCCACGTGGTGGCCCACCAAAGCTTTAGATCAACTGATATTTGTTTTCCTCGTCTAAGCCCCACCATTTGGACGGTTCTTTTGCTGCAACAGACAGCCCACAACGCATTGGATCTGGACTCGTGAATCTGCCCATCTGGGCGCAGGTCCTAAAATAATCTCTTCAAAGGTGGATGGTGTGGATACACTCAGTAAATATCAAATGGGGTCCACGCCAGTGTGCCACACGATGGATGGATGGAGTGGATTAAAACCAAATTCAAGCAGCAGACCCAACAGCTGCTGGATGTCAGTCTAGCAATAAGTGAATCTGCTTAATATTTTACCGTTGGATCTGCCCATCTGGGCATTAGATCTGCTTTAAGAATGGGGCCCATGATCCTGTATGATATGAAAAGAATGGATGGATGGTGTGGGTGCACAGCACACCTCAAGGTGGGGTCCACGCATGTGGCCCACCAACGCTGGAATCAGGCTGATATCTGCTGCTGGTGCAGCCCACAAAACATGGGATCTGGGTTGTGTAGATGAGTAGCAGAGGATATAGGATACATACATCAGGGTAGGCCCACAGCAGTGTGGCCCACTCGTTTAGGATTAAGTCGATATTTGTTTTCTCCTGCATCTAGTCCTGCTGGACGGTCTGGACAACAACCGTCCAACAGCTCCTGGCTGGTCATGGCCCACCTATCCCTAATGGATTTGGCCACAATGCTAATGGACGGTGCAGATATCGAGTACATTAAGGTGGAGTCCATGCATGCGGGCCACCCCACTCATAAACATTAACTGATAACTGAAATTTCCCTTCAACCATCCCTGCATGACCGACCGGTCATGCAGGCTGGAAGGCGGATAATAGGCTAGCCCTGCTTGCTGGGTGGCTGGGATGAAATGCATGCATCGTGGTGGGGTCCATGCAGGTGGGCCACCACTAGTTCAAGCTGGTCTTTGTATTTCCTATCAGGCAAACCTGTATGCAGGCCTATACCGGGTAGTAGGTGATCCACTTGCTGGACTGCAAGGTGGGCTGGTTGGTGGTCCCACTGGATGGACAGCAAGGATATCATGCATCATCAGGTGGGCCACACATCACCAAGAAAGAAAGGGAGAGAGAGAGAGATAGAGAAGCGCCCACCTAACTTTCTTCTTCCTCCCTTATGCTCCAATACACCTATGAGGCTCTTACAACGGTGGAGATCATGACCCGAAGGTTGGATTGGTGGAGATCTAGGGTGGGAGAGGGCTGGATTTTTAAGATTTCTTAGACGACCATGGGTCTTACAATGGAGAAAAAAAATGAGGAAAAAAGAGGAGGGATAGAGACATGAGAGAGAGAGAGAGAGTAATTATTTTGTAAGATCATAATTACTTTTGGGAAGAGGGAGAATCATTGCATGTAAGTAATTATGGGCTAGGGTCATTAATGCTTTGACTAGTAATTATGGGTGGCTTAGGCTGATGTCACCCTAGCCTCATGAAATGTGCCATTGTGATAGGTGGGTCCCACCAAAATACAATCAATGGTCCAAATAAAGCACAGCCTATATCTTTTGATGTACACATCGAATTCATGCACGAAACGCGACGTTGGAACCGCAGCGACGATGCGGTCGCTATGGTGCTAGTTTCGAATCGATCTGGGTCGGGTTTACATGATGGAATTTAATGATTATCGTAAACGAAATCTGTAAGTCGCGGGTCGCCGAAATTTAACAGGGAGGACTGCGGGATCCCACAGAACAGGAAGGTCACTAGAACAAAGGCCTCACACCTAACCAGGACCTAGCTAGTTACAAACAATCTTATTAGAGGCTTTGTGAGGCCTGCCATAACATATGTATTTTATTCAAGCCTTTCATTCCTTTTGAAAGATCATTTCAAGGCATGAACTGAAAAAAGAGGTAGGTCAAAGGCTCCGGTGGACCACACTACACGAAGCAGGGGTGACAATGACCCACCATTGAAACCTTCCCAGGGCCATCGTGGTGTTTATTTGATATCTAATCTATTCGTAAAGTCACATAATCGTATATGAAGGAAAATAAAAGAATAGGCTTGATTCCAAACTTGTGTGGCTCCTAAGAGGATTTTGGAAGTGCCCATTCAATCCCCGCTATTTCCAATAATGTGGTCCATTCAAGTATTCAATCTTCCTCATCTTTGGTTTCATTACATAAAAAATATATATTTTTTAATGGATGGTCAACATGAATAAAATACATACATTAAAGTGGGCCCCATGGAATCCCTGGCAGGACCATCCATCTCTAAGTGGGTTCTAGTGGCCATAGTACCCCGACTACAATCCAAACATCAGTTTGGTTGAATAATCATAGGCTTTGATGCTTGTTTATGGGAATAGGATTGTGAATAATAATATTTTTGACCATCTAATAAACACACACTAGTCCGATAGTCAAATAATCAAAATCTTAATTCTTGTCTCATGGTGCATCTACAATGTTTACAATAATTTGGATGGCTTAAGTTGAGGGTATGTGAAATAATTTTTATATTACGATAAGTGACCAAATATATCCTGTCTGTGATTGTTGTGGATTGTATGATTGGGAAACTATAACGCCCCTAATTTTTGCTAGTTGGGAATTGGACGTCCTTGAGCAGTACATTTGATTTTTGGACTTGAGTGCATGTCCGTGTGTGTATTCACACATGTTTGGGACCAAAAGAAATGACCTTGGATCCACCAAAACTGCACGACCGAGTGAAATTTGAGAATTTTGAAGAACGAGGACAGTAAGGTTCGGTTGAATTGAGTGGAACTCAGTTGCATCGAGCAAATTGGGGCAATCTGGACAGCAACGCTCAGTTGCACCAAGTAAACCACAAGCAACTGAGTAAATCTAGACAATAGCGTTCGGTTGCACTGAGTGGGACTCAATGTAACCGAATAACTTTGTTCAGCAATATTCTGCATGTTCTGATTTTGACAATTTCAATGAACTGACTTCAAAATTTCACATATATTTTTCTACAATTCTAATCAAGGTGATTTAAAATCCAGATTAAATCTTGATAAGTCTAGTTTCATAATAAAATAAATAAAAATAAATAAAAACACTAAAAATATATTATTTAGGAAGTTTTGTAAACTACCAAAAATCTTAGTTTTAAACTGCTGGTTCTTTTAGAATTTTTGTAGAACTCAAAATGTAATTAAATTTTGTAGAGATAAAGTAAACTTGATAATGAACTATTAAAAAAATAATTAAAATAATATAATGACTAAAAGTACCAAAATTATTATATGAAATAGACCTGTTGAAATTAAAAATTTCTGCAACTACACGTTGTCAATAGACCATGTATATCATTTTCATCTTAAAGTTTTTAGGTTTGGTATCTTCTTAAGAATTGCTTGTAATCATATTAAGAATCATCTTATATGATTAAATTAATATTTTCTATTTTTAGCATATTTTACAAATTCGGATAATTTCTAGTATAGTTGAATTAGGGTTCCTGATTAGGGTGATTAGAGTTGAATCACCATTTCCTCTAATTGAAAACAAGTCACACTAAGAATTTAGCTAATCCAAGCCCCAATAATCGTGCGTGAGAAATCTTACTGTCCAATTCCTTCCGAAAATGCCCAGATTCATCGGATTGGATACAGATCGCATGTTAGTGGTTCGCTAGACTTGAAGCTATAAAATAACGACCGTCTTACCGGGCTTGATGTCCACCCGGATGTTGAGCCCGTATAGTGTCTCGAATTGCTCAACTTGGACTTACTAGGTGAGTGTTAGAGATATGCAAATACCTTGAAATGTACCCTTTTCACTTTTGGCCTAAGTTGTAATTTTTAGGCCATTAAATCACAAACAAAATTAGGACACTAACTTAAAGTAATGTCCTACACGTATCTGTATAGGCGTGACCCCGATCGATGATCGATGGTTGTCGAACTGACTTCTTATCACACTCGTCGATCGACACATCTAAATGACGAGTCGATCACGTCCATATATAGATCATCGATATCACCAACTATCATACGATATAAATTAACTCGTACACCTCCTTGCGGGTCTCATTGGTTGAAAACAATCCCATATAATGTTAATATATTAAATAAAGGGTCATTAGGGCTATTTTCATCACTTTTGACTATATAAAAGGGCCTCATTTGGGCACCCCTTCTCCCATACGAATATTTTCAAATCTAATGAGAAAGAGAAAGAAGAAGAGAGAAATGAGAGAAATTGTGAGGCTCGATGCTGAATCATGCCATCCAACGTGCTTGCCGGATTCGTGTAAGATCTCATCTCTATTTCTGGTCTCATGTCTTCCACAGATGAAATCCAAAGATTTCAGGTCGGATTCTCTACTCCCTTTCTAGGTAAGAGGTTTCCTACTTGTCTTTTCATATCTTTCTTTCATTTTCTACATTTTGGGCCATTAAGGTTAGAAACCCCTTTTTGTTTTCGCTGATACTCGCAAACCTTAATGTTAAGATTGATTATGTTAAGATTCCAAGTCACAATTATTGATTAGAGCAGTCTATACTCTTGTGGAAGTCATAATCGGGCTCGACTCTATTAAGATTTCAGTTGTGCGCTGATTTTGGGTCCCGATTCGTTGAATCAAATTGAAGGATCATTCCAATCGAGTTAGTTAAGCCATAATTCATTGTTTAACGTTTAATTAGGATTAAATCAACATCGTTAAGGATAGCCTTATTTTTTTAATTTAGGTTTGGAGTGTTTTTCTCAAAATTTTGACGCTAGTGTCGCATCTGAGTTGGAATTTCAATTTTAAGGTGAAGATCTACCCCCAAGATTCTACTTGACATTTTAGAATAATTAAATGCATTTATTTACTATTTGATTAATAAAATGCTTGATGAAATGCTTGAACGATATGAAACTCTTAATATTATAATTTTTTAATGTTGAATGCTTACAAATACTAATATGATTAAATTGTATTATTGCGGTGGATCAAGCTTCACAAATTATTTAAATATGCGGATAGCCCGCTTTAGGGAGGCTATCCCAAGCTTATACGGAAGACTGGAATTGAACATGGATGATCGACAGTAGTCGGAGCTACATGGGATGCTTTGCACCCAGTGCCAGTTTGTTATGGGTCCTCCGTAATCGATCACATCAGTCTAATGCAAGCTCGATCATTTTTGTGCTTGGTGATTGTATAATGTTTAATCGAATCTTGGATACCACCATTACCATTTATTTAGTCTATTTATAACCATTAGTGTGTTACGATCCCTAAAGACTCATGAGCCAGGCATGGTGGTATAAGACATTGTGTTCGAGTTGTCGGCCTATGATGGGGTGACAAATCTCCCCATAGTGACCATTAAACACTGATAAAAGTAATATTATGTTGTTCGAACGGTCCCGTCAAATTACCCGGCTGGTGGTTCCATGCCAAAGTATCGTTCGAACAACCGGACGTGAATGAAATTGGGTAACGAGTTATTTCCTTTGTATAAATTTATTTTTGAATGATAAGTCCACACCTCTGAATTGATGGTTTATACTCAGTATTGGATGATGACCCATGCCTTTGGTGCCTTAATTTGAATCAAAGAACACTGGTGAGGAGCCGCCACGTGCCGCAACAAGCCACGTGATTTGGATAATGACTCGTGATATAATAGCGGTATTCTTGCTTTGCCAACCTATTGTATGAATTGAGACTAATAATCACTTGGCTAATTATGCATATCCTAAGATAGGTTGTGATTTGACATTGGAGTCGCTTGTGAAGGAGTGTTAGCATTTGCGAAATAGGTGTGGAAGTCACTTGTGAGGGAGTTTGGATTGTGAGGAGTATGCATCATTTCATCATAACATTAATATACTTACCAATTAGATTATGAAACTATTTTTTTCTATGCCTTCATTACTTACGCTATTTGTATTGATAACATGTGTAACTGCATAGTATCTGTGCGTTAAATGTAATATGCTTAAGTATATTACATGTATGAATACGTAATTGTTATTAACCTGTTATTCCCTAAATTGTCCTAAGTTACAATCTTGGAGATAATTCTTTAATATGCTGGCGTTTAATGCATCCTATTTAACACATGCAGATTACTTAAGAATAGGATTGGTCGATGGTGTGCTCGGGGCGAGTAGATCCCTAGCTTCTTTTCACTTGATAGTTGTTTTTCTATTCATGTTGTAATTGTTGCGATTTGTATAATTCTCACATGGGTGGTCACCACTTTTGAAACTATAACTTGTAGGTGTTAGCCCTATATTGTTGGATCTTGATATCTCTACCTCGCTTTAGTTCTGCTAAATTGAAATGCATTACTTTGATTGTTTATGTGTGAAATAAATGTGAATTTGAATCAGGATGCATGTGAATTTTATAAAGTTAATACCTGGAAACTCGAGATTAAAGTCTACATAATCTGGTGCCAATTTTCAGGGTGTTATAGAAACAGTGTACAATGCTCACCTTTCAAAATTTTTCCCTTAGTGGCGCCCATCTAGATCATGAAGCACAACAACCTTGATTCTAAGCATAAATTATGATGTAGCATCCAATTATTAGAGTGGGTTTTTGTTGGAGTTCATGCTCTTATCACATTACTTCGATGTAAACTCGAATCACGACAAGCCCAAATCGCCATCGGTATTAGAAATTTAGATCTAACACTCACTACGTGAAAAATGAAAAAAAATGATGGATTTCGAGATGGTTCTGAATTGTCTCTAAAATTACTTGGTTTAAAGAAGCTTTAGAGACAGCCATAAATCGTCTCTAACATTTTAGACAGCCCCTAACCATCCTTAATATTGTTTTAAAAATTTGAACGTCCATAAATCATTTAGGACAGTTGCTATCTTATATGTGGTCATTTGAGATGGTTATTGGCCGTCCGCATTAGAGACGGTCCTTGACCGTCTTATATGGGGTCATCTGAGACGGTCATTGGCCATCTCAATTAGAGACAATCATTGGCCATTTTTTACTTATAATCTGAGACTGTCAAAGACCGTCCCTATTAGAGACGGTCCTTAGCCGTCTTATAGCCCTGGCAATGACTGTCTCTATCAGAGACTGTCAAGGACCGTCTTTATT
Source organism: Magnolia kwangsiensis (assembly GCA_037074715.1). Taxonomy (NCBI): domain Eukaryota; kingdom Viridiplantae; phylum Streptophyta; class Magnoliopsida; order Magnoliales; family Magnoliaceae; genus Magnolia; species Magnolia kwangsiensis. Next base: position 62,652,049 of record CM073572.1, read on the forward strand.
AAAGATGGTCAAGGACAGTCTCTAATAGAGACGGTCCTAAACCATCTTATATCCCTTGCAAAAACCGTCTCTAGAAGAGACTGTCAAGGACCGTCTTTATTAGAGACGGTCTTGGACAGTCTCTATTAGAGACGGTCTTAAACCGTCTCTATTAGAGATTGTCCAAGACCGTCTCTATTAGAGGTGGTCCTAAACCGTCTCTAATGCTCAGGTCAAAAATTAAAAAGCTTAAAAAAATTATGAATTTCAAAAAAAAAAAATAGTTGAGAAGCTTAGAAAAATAATTAACAATGTTTAAGAAAAAATTAAATTTTTTTTAAAAAAACTATAATTTTATAAAAATCTAGATTTTGAAAAAAAAAATTAAGAACATTGAATAATGTTGATAATTTTGGAAAAAAAAATTTCGATAAAACAATGATATTTTGAAAAAAAAAATTATAAAATTAGACAATTGTGAAAAAATTGACAAATTGTAAAAAAAAAAAATATATTTTTTAAAAAAACTAAATTTTGTAAAAAAAATGTTAAATTTATTTATAATAAAAATGATATTTAGTTAAAAGAGTAAAAAAAATTTACATTTTGAAAAAAAAATGTTAAATTTATTTGTGAAAAATAAAATTACTATATTATTAGGCACATCCACTAATTGAACCTTTAATCAATTTTGGACAATTTAATCAGTTCAAATTGAAGAGTAAATAACTTCAGATGTTTAAATCAAATTTCACTAAAATTGTTGATCAATCTTGTATGCCCAATATCTTTCTCATATGTAGCCTGATTGAGGCGAGTAACTAGTCAAATTGAGAGTATTGATAGTAAAATAGAGTGAATAGACTAGGCATGTAAAATGGGCCAAATATTTTGATTAAAATTGTGACTCAACTTACCTCATGAAAACTTAAGAATTAATGTTAGTAAGTTTTGTGGGCCCCATCATGATGTGTGTCGAACATCAACACCGTGGATTTGATGTGTCTCCTTTAGGTTATGAGATATCTCAAAAATCATCGGTAAACGAAACTCAAGTGAGCCATACCATTTAAAACTATGTGAACACATCCTAAAAAATATAAAAACACTTGGTGAGGCCCACATGAGTTTTGGATGCGGTTGAAACTTGGTCTGTCCCCTCATCCAAGTGGGACACACATAATGAGTGGGTTGGATATGTGAATCACATTTAGGCAGACCCGATATATGATTATGAATGTTTTAAGAAAATCCTTCTCCACTACATTTAAGTAAGTTACTCGTTACCTTTACCAGAGTAAACTCTGTGGGGTTCACCGTTATTTATTTATTTTATCCATTCCATTCATCCATTTTAATAGATAATTTGAGGTCTAAAGAAGAAAAAGGAAGCATATCCAAAGCTCAAGTGGACCACATCACAGGAAATAGTGTGATTGAACCTCTACCATTTAAAATTTCTTGGAGGCCATAGAAGTTTTGGATCAAGTTGATGTTTGTGTTTTCTATTCATTTATATTTTTTGATATTATGAACAATCTTTAACTGTTTTTGGACAATCTGATCAGTCCGGACATAAAGAGTAAATAACTTTAGATGTTTAAATCAAAATTCACTCAAATTGTTAATCAATCTTGTTTGCCCAATATCTTTCTCATATGTAGTATGATCGAGGCGAGTAATTAGTTGAATTGAGGGTAATGATCAATAAAATAGAGTGAATAGACCAGACATGTAAAATGAGCCCCTCATGATGTGTGTCGAACATCAACACCGTGTATTTGATGTCTCCCCTTTAGCTTATGAGATATCTCAAAAATCATCTGTATACGAAACTCAGGTGTTGATTACCATCTAAAACTATGTGAAGACATCTAAACAAATATAAACAGTACAATATTAGATGTCATACCATTTTGGGACCATAAAAGTTTTGGATCAAGCTGATTTTTGTTTTTTCCCTTCATCTGGCCCTGTATGACCTAATCAACATATTGGATGTCAAATAAATAGTACAGTAAGCCTTAAGAGGATTTTAATGATGGATATCCAATTACTATTGATTTCATGTGGTGTGGTGCACTTAAGATTTTTGTGGTGGGGTCCATTAGAGATTTTTATCTGCCTCATTCTTTGGCTCATGATGTAAAATGATATCTCAAAATGGATGGACGGTGTGGATATAACAAATACATCATAGTGGGGCCTACAAAACTTGGTGGATGTTCGTCGGTGCTCTATGGGTCCCACCATGATGTATGTGTTTCATCCATGCCGTCCATCCCTTCTTACAAATCATATCAGGGCTTGACGCCAAAAATGAGAGGGATATAAATCTTAGGTGGACCACACCACATGAAAACAATAGTGATTGGATATCCACCATTAAAACCTTCCTAAGGCTCACCGTACTTTTTATTTGACATCCAATATGTTGATTAGGTCATACAGGCCGAGATGAAGGGGAAAAAAATATCAGATTGATCTAAAACTTTATATGGCCCCTAAAAGGTTTTTAATGGCCAATGCTCATTCAACACTGTTTCCTATAATGTGGTCCAGTTGAGATTGGGATATACCTCATTTTTTGTCTCATGCCATAAAATGAAATGAAAAAATAGATGGATGGCGGGGATGAAACATATACATCATAAAATGATCTCTCCAAATGAATGGACGGTGTTGATATAATACATACACCATTGTGGGACACACAAATCTGACACTTTTTTTGGATCAGCTGTTAAAATAATCCGTTAAAATGAATGACGGAGTGGATAAATAACATACATCACAGTGGATCCTAAAACACTTGAAGACTAGGAGACGGATTGGCTACTCCCCCTGACACCAGCCCTTTGGCTGGTGGTCAGTGCTTCGTGGGGCCCACCATGATGTATGTGTTTTATCCATTTTTACAGATCATTTTATTAATTTACAAAAAAAAATTATAGGGATATAAATCTTAGGTGGACCACACCACAGGAAAAAAATAATGATTGGATATCCACTATTAAAATCCTCCCAAGGCCTAATGTACTGTTTATTTGACATCCAATCTGTTTATTAGGTCATAAATACCTAGATGAAGGGAAAAAATAAATATCAGCTTGATCTAAAACTTTTATGGCCCCCAAAATGTTTTTAATGGTCAACGTTCATTAAACACTTTTTCCTGTAATGTGCTCCACTTGAGATTTAGATATAACTCATTTTTTCTTTCATACTATAAAATGATGTATAAAAATAGATGGATGGAGTGGATGAAACACATACATCATAGTGGGGCCCACAGAGACCAACCACCAGCCAATGGCTGGTGGCAGGGGGAGTAGCCAATCCATTTCCTAAATACTTAGCCCCTCCCAATCGCTATTGTTTTCCTGTGGTGTTGTTCACAAGAGATTTATTTCGTGATAATTTTTTGATACAAATCTTTAAAAATTATTTATAAATGGATGTACGGTGTGGATTAAACACAAGCATCATGATGGGGCCCATAGAGCCCTACTAGATCCAAAGATCAGGCCACCGTTTTCATTTGTACGGTGAAAGCATGTTGGATTTGCATTTTATGTTAAATAGTGGTGACTCGTTCATAGAAAATGTAGGTTTGTTATATGGCTATCCAGACCATCCAAATAATGGGTCTTATTGTAGATGGTTTATATTTATAATTATATTATGTAATATTATTATATTATGTAATATTATCTTAACCATCCACTAAATGGACACTTAAATGTATGGCTGTGAATACAGTTTATTATATAAAATATCAAAAACTCACAATTTACGGATTTGTACCCTTATCCCATTTCAGAAGAGGAATTTTCATTTTCCCTCTCTCGACCGCCCTTTTCGTCCTCTCCCTTCCCTCTTTCGAGCGCCATTTTCATCGTCAGTCGATCGCCCTTCGATTGCCTTTCTGCCTTGCCATGGCGTGATGATTCAGATAGTTCATCCAGAAGCTCGTATACAGATTTCATGCTAAGGTGAGTCATGGAATGTAATCATATTTTTCTTTATTAAATCATGGGAGAAGATAACACATCCCCTACTGTCATCACCATCCGCAGTCATCTCTGTTAATTCCAGCATCTCATCAGTCCAAACCCGCACTTTCACCATCGATCTCATCTCTTCCACAAGACCTGAAATCCACGTCTATTAGGCCTTCCCACCTGTAGAAGGCCACCAGAAATAGATCAACTCATGAATGTAAATGATCTCTGTACTTGTGAGGCGTGTCCAAATGGAGCAGTGACTAACGGTAAACTAGGGTCATCCCTATCTGATCGAACAGATTCCTACAACATGATAAGAATAAGATCTAAAATGTTTTAATTCAACACAACTTCAATAAACAATAAAACATCGATTTTACAAAGTTTGATAGGCCCACAGGAACTTGTACACGTGTAGGACATCTGAGTCCTGTATCAGATAGGACCCACCATGATCATCCAGCCAAAGAATGTAGTCGATCAACTATCAGGTAGTTTATGCGAATATAGAACCAAAGCACTGTGTAAAAAGTGCTTTTAGATAATACATAGCTTTCTATGTCTAGCCTATCTGATGGTTGAACTACCAAAAAAGCTCGTCCAGAGAATCTATATGGTGTATCACACCTGATGCATGGCTTGGATGTCTCACATACATTACATGCCAAGTTGACACGTGTCTCTCTGTAAAGGCGCAAGGAGGCTACCAAACATCTAATTTCACAATGCCATTATGCTAACAAATTAGCTAGACAACTGTGTCGAAGTCAGAAAATAAAAATAAAAATAAGAATATAGAAACAACAATCTTATGAACTAAAGATGGGGCAGAAAAAAATGTGAAATATTAGCACGCAAGCTAAAGCTCAATTTCATACTGAAACTTGATGCCTGTTGAATGTATAACTAAAAAAGGAGTGGTTTGGTTTTTTTGCTGAACCATTGTGTTTAGTTTAGCATGGAAAATAGTAACCACGACTAGGCAGGCTTTTGTTCCTGTGTTTTCTGTACCAAATCACATGTGAGGTAAGAAGCTGATCTTATCACAACACCAATTTAGGCCTAGTACCACCCATCTACCCAATAGAAGGAACACCCAAACAAAACATTAAAGCCACAAGATGACCATTATCACTTCTCAGGGTACATTGGAGTCACGTCTGATATGCATCTTAGCGTTGAGCAAGCCTTTAATTTTATTTTCTTTTGTATCATGCCATTCATTTGTTGATGAGTTTGACTTTGGCAGCATGGAAAACAAAAACCACATTAGGCATGTTTCCATTATGTTGATTAATGCTTAGGGAACAATTGTTAGCATGGCATTGCTAGGTGCAATTTTTGGAGCTGCCTTAGGGGGTCGGACTAATGATGTTTATGGAAATAAGAAAGCTACCCTCATCCGAGCAAGTGAATGTAGGATGGCTGCATTTTATGTTGGTTTCCCTTGTATGCTTCTTTTTACATGGGCTATTTGGGAACAATCGGTTTCTTTTCTTGTTCTATCATTTGTATTTACTATCTATCTGTGTCAAACAGAAACTGTGCCTATTAGAACCGTAAACTGGCAATGCTCATCTGAACTGATGGTAGGATTGAGGCCTACATAGTAGCTACGATGCAGGGCCTTGCATTATATCAAAATCGAAGAAAGGGTTGTACGACTGGGCCAGTTGGATGTGATAAGGTATTTTGAGTTAAACCTAAATATGGGTGTTGTGAATTTTCAAAATAAAAGGATTATTTTGTCTCTTGGTTGTGTCTTCTATTGACTCCTGGTTGTGTCTCATGGTGCCTTTTAGCGACTAGTTAGTCTTTTAGTGAATAATGTGATGGAAAGTTAAAACCAAATCAAGAGATGCTATGAAAGGACGTGTAATTATGGGTCTGTAATTGAGACTTTTTTTGTAAAATCGAATGCACTCGATTTTTGGCTTTTGTTTTTCATTTTCTGAGTTCAGGTTGGTATATGACATATTAGAGCAGATATTTTGGTTTTCATGTAACTTATACTTTTTTCTGGAGTCAAATGAATGCAATTTCAGGGTTTTCCCACAGTTCTTGAGTTCAGATTGGTAATTTTGAGCTCCTGATGTCTAATTCTTGCACTTAAAAAAAAAAAAAAAAAACACAAATCAGAGTACAAATTGTGTTGTTTTTTTTTTTGTTTCTTTTCTTTTTTATGTAATTGAGTGTTTGATTTTGAAGTTGAAATCATGCAATTCTTGGGTTTTTCATGTTTTTTATTTTTTTATTATTTTTATTATTTTTAAAATTTTTATAGTACACATTGTTGATTTTGGACTCTCGATTATGGCTTTCCATAGATATCGTGGTTTTGGATGCAAATTAGAACACAAATTACAATTTTACAGGCAATCGAGATTTCTTTCAAAGTTGAAATCATGCAATTTTTGGGTTTTTCATAATTTTTAATTTTTAATTTTTATTTTTATTATAGTTCAGACTTGGTGATTTTGGACTCCAGATTTTGCCTTTCGTAGAAATTGTGGGTTTGGATGCAAATTAGAGCACAGATTGCAGTTTTGCAGGTAATTGCGATTACTTTCAAAGTTGAATGCATGCCATTTTAGGGTTTTTGTGATTTTGCAAGACCATATTCTGCTTATGAAGATGGTGATTCTGGAACTTATTAGTTATTAAGATGGTGATTCTGGAACATCTTAGAAATTACAGCTTGGGATGTTAATTAGAGTAGAAAATTACGGTTTTTAGGTAGTCTAGACTTGTTCCAAGTTAATGCATGAGATTTCAGTATTTTCGTGCAGTTTTTGAGTTTAGAATGCTGCTTTAATCTTGTGATCTTTGCTTTCCATAGAAATTACATTTATCAAATGCAAATCATAGCAGAAGAGGGCATTTTTCATGTATTTGGGACTGTTTTTGAAGTCGAATGCCTGTTATTTTTGGTATTTTCTGCAGTTCCTAAGATCATATTGCCAATATTAAGTTCCCCATCTTTGATTTTCTTAGGAATTACATTTTCCGAATGCAAATCAGAGTGGACTCTTGCATATTTAGTTAATGGGATTGTTTTTGAAGTTCAAAGCATACAAATTGAGATGTTTTGTGCTGTTTCTAAGATTGAGTTGCTGATGTATGCTATTTTTATAGTCATTGCGGTTTTAAACAAAAATTTGAGAAAAATTATTGTTTTCGGGTAATTGAGACTGTTTTGAAGTCGAATGTTGGTGGTTTTATGGTTATGTGCTGGATTTTGTTTTTATTTCTTTTACTAGTGGGAATTGCACATGCAACACATATATAATAATGTTATATATGTTCCCTCATCATCTTGTGTGCCCTTATATTTACTTGTACTTTCTTGAGTTTGTTAACGTGTAGAATGTCTCCACTGATGTACAATTTAACTGACTCTTATTTAGCTGGCCCCAGTAACAGCTTAAGAGCTAGCTGAAATCTTACTTGATGATCTTTGTCTACTAAATTTCTTTCTAATCCAATCTTTCGCGAAGAGTAAAATCTTCTTGTAACTTTCTTTGAGTAGATTTTATTTTGTTGACCTTGTCTTTCTTGTGTGAAGAAGTTTGTTAATGTGTACAATGTCTCCACTGACTTCTTCTTCTTCTTCTTCTCTCTCTCTCTCTCTCTCTCTCTCTCTCTCTCTCTCTCTCTCTCTCCCCTTCTTTTTTTTATTACTGGTGATACTATTTAGTTGCGATCATTAGTATGCCTTTAGTACTGTATGCTAGTTGGTTTGGGCTATTGAGCTTAGAATGCTTGGAACTACCTCACTGATTTGTACTGTATTTGTTTAGGATGCTATGTCGTGATTTTCCAATCAATCATATCTAAGGCCATTTCCTGATTTGAATTATGATTGGAATGAATACTTGATTCATTGGAATGTTTGAGTGGATATGAATCCTAAGGAGTGATGTGTGACTAAGTGTAACATAACTTTAAAGTTTGTTCCCTTTCCTTGTGTTCTAATTAAATTGTAATCACTTTCTTGGATCAGAAAACTCGTCCTTGCTTACTGTGGCATAAATACCTGCTTATCTTGATCATCCAAATCATGCTGGATGTGGAAATTGGCCTGAAATACTTTGAGCAAATGAGCCTTACCCTTAGATTGGTGGCTATTAAATAGATGGGTTCAATAAAAATTGTAAGATCCAAATTGCATGGGAAAATTTCAGTAGTCTTGATTGTGTATTTCATGATCCTATCTCATTTAGTTAGCATTTGATGCTGACTTTTATTTACCATTTGTTATTTGAACTTTGTCTAGTGATCTTGTTATTCTAATCTTGTATCTAGACTCTCAATGACACATTCACATTTTTCCTTGAGACATTTAGTAGCCTAGGTACCATCATTCTATTTACACATGGAAAGGCTACCCTTTTCATGAGAGCTAAAGCCATTTCCATTATGGATGATGTGGGGTTTTACTTTTATATAAAGTTAAAAATAGAGTGGGGATTTAGATGCTCCTGCCACCAAGCATTGCTATCATGATTCTACCAATTCTACATTTAACTTCAGTAGATTTATGGAATCTAAATGTCATTAAGCATCTAAATCCTTAGAAATAGAGTCGCTAAATAAGTTTATTCTATGTAATAAGTTGTCGTCACCATCATAGCCTTTTCCTAGCTTTTTGGGGTTGTCTTTGTAAATCATATTTTACATTAAATACAAACATTAGGGCTTTTTTTTTTTTTTTTGGTAAACAGAGGTTGAATAGCATGGGAAACAGTTGATACATACCAAATAATTGCAATCCCGAATACATTTGATGGAATATCATTTGAATATCTTTTTTTTTTTTTTTTTCCCTATTTACGAATGAGTTTGTTTAGCTAATGGCAGGATGCGAGATCACCAATCTCACTAATTGGAGCCTACATAGAAGATGGTCTGATGATAGGAATTATCTACGTTCTGTTCTGGATGTTATGTTTAATGATAGGAAAGCAAACAAAAAAATAGGCGCACTATTTTATTTCTGCATAGCTCTTACAAAACCAAGGAATGGGTGCGGCCATTACTCGAGGTAAAAGTCAAACACTGCTATGAATTTTCTCATCTCTTTACCATTGTACAGAATTCAAAACACCATGGACTAGAAATGAAATGCAATTGTAATTTGAGAGCTGCTTCCTCATATGATTACTAGGCAACACAATATCATTTCTTTCTTTTAATTGTAATTCTTCTTTAACTGTTTTAGATCAATAAGGGACCTCCCCATATTCAAGGAATGGTTTCAACATGACAACGATGGTAAGCTTAACTCTAAATATCACCTTTATAATAAGAATTTATGCTCTTTATTGTCTATTTTTGAATTATAATTTTTTATATAATTAACACCTTTTATCTCGGAATATGATCCATGAAGTAGCATATGAACACAATCCTTATCAAAATCCACACCGAGGGGAGCACAAATAAGAGGATTGATCTTCACAGTATGGTCGTCATGGACAGAAAATGCTTGCAATGAATGTTTATGAGTACTTGGTAATTTTGGAGTCCTTGGTTAGGGTTTGGGCTGAAAGTACGAGTGTTGGAGCTGACGCTTTCGGAGTCCAAATTCATTCTTTTGAAAAATAGAAAAATGGAAATATTAATAAATATGGATTTTCTTGTTAAGAAGAAAATGGAAGATGGATTGAAAAAACATAAAAGAGTTTTCTTTATAAATAGATTTTCATTATAAATAGATTAAGAGCCAATGATAATTATAAGTAGACTTGCAGCCAAAAATAAAGAATTTGATTTTTTTCAAAACATGAAAAGACTAATTAGTCTTACTTCTTATAACTTCAGCCACTACTTCAAATGGAGGGATTGCACAAAGATTTGGTTAGAGAGACTACTGATGGTGAACTAGCAGCTGTAACAAATATGAGAGTTATAAAAGTGAAAAGAAACATAAGGCGGTTGGTAAGATAAGATGTATGATTTTTCTTTTCAATTGTTAGTATAGATTGACAGTATTTGTTTCAATTTTCTTGGATGGATGATGAATGTATTTGAGAATGTAAATGAAAATAAAAAACTTATAATATATATATATATATATATATATATATATATATATGTTATCAATGGAGGATACTTTGTTTAGGGGGATATAAAATTCTTGTAGCTTATGATATGGTGCCCTATATTGGTTGTATGTTACTAGTATGTAGTAGATAATACAAGGTTCAATAGTAGATAATACTAGAGAATCCCTAAACCTAAACCTAAACCTACACCTAATCCTAATCTACTCCTTAACCCGAATCCAAACCTAAACCTAAACTTAAACTAATAACCTTAACCTAAACCTATTCTCAAATCCCAAAACCTATAACCTAAACCTTAATCTAAACCTATAACCTAAACTTAATTCCCTAAACCTAAACCTAAACCTATAACCTTAACTTAAATTCATAAACTTTAAACTATAACCCAACCTAAATCTATACTTATAACCTAAAACTATTCTCAAATCTCAAAACCTATAACCTAAACCTGAATCCAAATCCGAACCCGAATTCCTAAACCTTAACCTAAACATATAACCTATAACCTATAACTTAAGCCTATAACTTAAACCTAAACTTAAACCTATAACCTAATCCTAAACCTATAACCTAAACTCAAATCCCTAGACCTTAGCCTAAACCTAAAACCTAAACCTAAACCTATAACCTTAACTCAAATCCGTAAACCTTAACTTATAACCCAACCTAAAACTATTCTCAAATCCCAAAACCTATAACACCTAAACCCGAATCTAAATCCGAACCCAAATTCCTAAACCTTAACCTAAACATATAACCTATAACCTATAACCTAAGCCTATACCTATACCTAAAACTTAAAGCTAAAGCTAAACCTATAACTTAAACCTAAACTCAAATCCCTAAACCTTAACCTAAACCTACAACCTAAACCAATCCCTAAACCTTAACCTATACATAAAACCTAAACATAAACTTATAACCTTAACTCAAATCCGTAAACCTTAACCTATAACCCAACCTTAACCTATTTATAGCCTACAACTATTCTTAAATCCCAAAACCTATAACCCAAAGTCGAATTCGAACCCGAACCCGAACCCGAACCCGAATTCTTAAACCTTAACCTAAACATATAACCTATAACTTAAGCCTATACCTAAACCTAAAGCCTTACTTATAACCTAAAACTATTCTCAAATGCTTAAACTTAAACCTTAACCTAAACTTAAACCTAAACCTTAACCTAAACATGTAACCTAAACTCAATTCCCTAAACCTAAACCTTAACCTAAACCTAAACCTAAACCTAAACCTATAACCTTAACCTAAACATAAAACCTAAACCTATAACATTAACCTAAACATAAAATCTAAACGTATACTTAAAACCTAAACCTATTCTTATAACCTAAACCTATTCTCAAATCCCAAAACCTATAACCTAAACCTAAACCTATAACCTAAACCTAAACCTATAACCTAAACCTAAAACTTAAACCCAAACCTAAACCTACACTTATTACCTATAACCTAAACCTAAACCTAAAACCCAAATTTAAACCTAATCTCAAACCCGAACCTGATTTCCTAAACCTAAACCTTAACGTATTCTCAAATCCCTAAACTTACACCTACACCTAATCCTAATCATAACTCCTTAACCTAAACCTAAACCAAAACTTGAAAATTAAAAACTAAACCCAAACCCAAACTCAATCCTGATTTCCTAAACCTAAACTTATGACCTTAACCTAAACCTATTCTCAAATCCCAAAACTTATAACCTAACCTAAACCTTAGCCTAAACCTATAACCTATAACCAAAACCTATAACCTAAACCCGAACCCATTCTCAAATCCCCAAACCTATAACCTAAACCTAAACCTTAACCTATAACCTATAACCTATAACCTAAACCAAAACCTATAACCTAAACTAAAATCAAAGCCTATAACCTTAACCCGAACCCAACACTGAACTCGAACCTGAATTCCTAAACCTTAACCTAAATATATAACCTATAACTTATAACTTAAGCCTATATCCAAACCAAAAACCTTACTTATAACTTAAAATTATTCTCAAATCTTTAAACCTTAACCTATAACCTAACCTAAACCTATACTTATAACCTAAAACTATTCCCAAATCCCAAAACCTATAACTTTAACCTAACCTTTCCCCAAACTTATAACCTAAACTCAATTCCCTAAACCTAAACCTATAACCTAAACCTAAACCTAAACCTATAAGCTTAACTCAAATCCCTAAACCTTAACCTATAACCCAACCTAAACCTATACTCATAACCTAAAACTATTCTCAAATCCCAAAACCTATAACCTAAACCCGAATCCAAACCCAAACCCGAACCCGAATTCCTAAACCTTAACCTAAACATATAACCGATAACCTATAACCTAAGCCTATAACTTAAACCTTAACCTAAACCTATAACCTAATCCTAAACCTATAACCTAAACTCAAATCCCTAGACCTTAACCTAAACCTAAAACCTTAACTCAAATCTATAAACCTTGACCAATAACTCAACCTAAACCTATTTATAACATAAAACTATTCTCAAGTCCCAAAACCTATAACCTAAAGTTGAATCCAAATCTGAACCCGAACCCAAATTCCTAAACCTTAACCTAAACATATAACTTATAACCTATAACTTAAGCCTATACCTAAACCCAAAACCATACTTATAATCTAAAACTATTGTCAAATCCTTAAACCTAAATCTTAACTTGTAACCTATAACCTAAACTTATAACCTATAACCTAACCTTCACCAAAACCTAAAACCTAAACCTTAACCAATAACCTAAAACCTAAATGTATTCTCAAATCCCTAAACCTAAACCTACACCTAATCCTAATCTCAACTCCCTAACCTAAACTTGAAAATCCAAACCTAAATTGGATCCCGAACCTGAACTCGATTTCCTAAACCTAAACCTTAACCTATTCTCAATTCCCTAAACCTATAGCTTATAACCTAAACCTAAACCTAAACCTAAACCTAAACCTATAACCTTAACCTAAACCAAAACGTATGACCTAAAACCTTAACCTATAACCTATAACCTAAACTTATATCCTATAACCTAAACCTTAACCTATAACCTAAAACTTAAACCTAAACCTTAACCTATTCTCAAATCCCTAAACCTAAACCTACACCTAATCCTAATCTAAACTCCCTAACCTAAACCTAATCTAAACCTAAACTTCAAAACCCAAACCTAAACTCGAAAACCCAAACCTAAACTCGATCCCGAACCTGAACCCGATTTTCTAAACCTAAACCTTAACCTATTCTCAATTCTCTAAACCTATAGATTATAACTTAAACCTAAATCTAAACCTTAACATAAATAAAAACGTATGAACTAAAACCTAAATGTAATCTCAAATCTCTAAACCTAAACCTACGCTTAATCTTAATCCCAACTCCCTAACCTAAACCTAAACCTGAAAACCCAAACCTAAATCCGATCCCGAACTCGAACTCAATTTTCTAAACCTAAACCTTAACCTATTTTAAATCCCTAAATCTAAACCAACACCTAATCCTAATCTCAACTCCCTAACTTAAACCTAAACCTAACTTGAAAACCCAAACCTAAACCCGATCCTGAACCTGATTTCTTAAATCTAAACCTAAACCTTAACCTATTCCAAATTCCCTAAACCTTAAACAATAACCTAACATAAACCAAAACCTATAACCTGCACTTATAACATAAACCTATAACCTAAACCTAAGCCTAAAACCTAAACCTATGACCTAAAACCTAAATGTATTCTCAAATCCCTAAACTTAAACCTACACCTAATCCTAATCAAAACTCCCTAACCTAAACCTAAACCTAAACTTGAAAATCCAAACCTAAACCTATAAGCTACACTTATAACCTAAACCTAAACCGATAACCTAAACCTAAGCCTAAAACCTAAACCTATGACCTAAAACCTAAATGTATTCTCAAATTCCTAAACCTAAACCTACACCTAATCTTAATCTCAACTCCCTAACCTTAAAAAAAAAACTGAAATTTAAAAACCCAAACCTAAACCTGATTTGGAATCCGAACCCGATTTCCTAAACCTAAACCTTAACCTATTCTCAATTCCCTAAACCTATAGCTTAAACCTAAACCCTAACCTAAACCTAAACCTAAACTTATAACCTTAACCTAAATCAAAACCTATGACCTAAAATCTAAATGTATTCTCAAATCTAGAAACATAAACCTACACCTAATCTTAATCTCAACTTCCTAACCTAAAGTAAAGCCTAAACTTGAAAACCCAAACCCAAATCCAATCCCGAACACGAACTCGATTTCCTAAACCTAAACCTTAACCTATTCTCAATTCCCTAAACCTATAGTTTATGACCTAAACCTATACCTATAACCTTAACCTAAACTAAAACCTATGACTTAAAACCTAAAGGTATTCTCAAATCCTTAAACCTAAACCTACACCCAATTCTAATCTCAACTCCCTAACCTAAACCTAAACCTAAACTTGTAAACCTGAACCCAAACCCGATTTCCTAAACCTAAACCTTAACCTATTCTCAATTCCCTAAACCTATAGCTTATAACCTAAACCTAAACCTAAACCTATAGCTTATAACCTAAACCTAAATCTTTACATAAACCTCAACCTAAACCTATAACCTTAACCTAAACCAAAACCTATGACCTAATACCTAAATGTATTCTCAAATCTCTAAACCTAAACCTACACCTAATCATAATCTCAAATCCCTAACCTAATCTTAAATTTAAACTTGAAAATCCAAACCTAAAGCCTGATCTCGAATCCGAATTCGATTTCCTAAACCTAAACCTCAATCTATTCTTAAATCCCTAAACCTAAACCTTCACCTAATCCTAATCTAAACTCCCTAACCTAAACCTAAACTTAAGCTGAAAAACCCAAACTTAAACCCGATTCGAAACCTGAACCCGAATTCCTAAACCTAATCCTTAACCTATTCTCAAATCCCTAAAACTAAACCTACACCTAATCCTAATCACAACTCCCTGACCTAAACCTAACCTAAAAACCTAAACCTAAACTCAATCCCGAACTCGAACCCGATTTCTTAACCCTAAACCTTAACCTATTCTCAATTCCCTAAACCTTAATCTATAACCTAACTTAAATCTAAACCTATAACCTACACTTATAACCTAAACCTAAACCTATAACCTAAACCTAAGCCTAAAACCTAAACCTATGACCTAAAACCTAAATGTATTCTCAAATCCCTAAACCTAAACCTACACCTAATCCTAATCTCAACTCCCTAACCTAAACCTAAACCTAAACTTGAAAACCCAAACCTAAACCCAATCCCGAACCCGAACCCGATTTTCTAAATTGAAACCTTAACATAATCTCAATTCCATAAACCTATAACTTATAACCTAAACATAAACCAAAACCTTAACCTAAACCTATAACCTTAAAGCCAACACCATTAACCTAAAACCTTAACTTATAACCTATAACTTAAACTTGTAACTTATAACCTAACCTAAACCTTAACTAGTAACCTGTAACCTAAACCTAAACCTAAACCTAAAACCTAAATGTATTTTCAAATCCCTAAATCTAAACCAACACCTAATCCTAATGTAAACTCCCTAACCTAAACTTAAACCTAAACTTAAAAATCAAAACCCAAACCCGATCCCGAACTCGAACCCGATTTCCAAAACCTAAACCTTAACCTATTCTCAATTCCCTAAACCTATAGCTTATAACTTAAACCTAAACCTAAACCTTAACCTAAACCAAAACCGATGACCTAAAACCTAAATGTATTTTCAAATCTCTAAACCTAAACTTATACCTAATCCTAATCTCAACTCCCTAACCTAAACCTAAACCTAAACTTAAAAACCCAAACCTAAACCCGATCCCGAACTCGAACCCGATTTCCTAAACCTAAACCTTAACCTATTCTCAAATACCTAAACTTAAACCTACACCTAATCCTAATCTCAACTGTCTAATCTAAACCTAAACCTAACTTGAAAATCCAAACGTAAACCCGATCCCGAAACTGATTTCCTAAACCTAAACCTTAACCTATTCTTAATTACCTAAACTTTAACCTATTATCAATTCCCTAAACCTTAAACTATAACCTAACCTAAACCCAAACCTATAACCTACACTTATAACCTAAACCTAAACCTATAACCTAAACTTAAGCCTAAAAGCTAAACCTATGACCTAAAACCTAAATGTATTCTCAAATCCCTAAACCTAAACCTACACCTAATCCTAATCTCAACTCTCTAACCTAAACCTAAACCTAAACTTGAAAACCTAAACCTATAACCTACACTTATAACCTAAACCTAAACCTATAACCTAAACCTAAGCCTAAAACTTAAACCTATGACCTAAAACCGAAATGTATTATCAAATTCCTAAACTTAAACCTACACCTAATCTTAATCTCAACTCCCCAACCTAAACCTAAACCTAAACTTGAAATCCCAAACCTAAACCCGATCTCGAACCCGAAGCCGGTTTCCTAAACCTAAACCTTAACCTATTCTCAATTTCCTAAATCTATAGCTTAAAACCTAAACCTAAACCTTAACCTTAACCTATACCTAAACCTAAACCTTAACCTAAACATATAACCTTAACCTAAATCAAAACCTATGACCTAAAACCTAAATGTATTCTCAAATCTATAAACCTAAATCTACACCTAATCCTAATCTCAACTCCCTAACCTAAAGCTAAACCTAAACTTGGAAACCCAAACCTAAATCCGATCCAGAACACGAACCCGATTTCCTAAACCTAAACCTTAACCTATTCTCAATTCCCTAAACCTTTAGTTTATAACCTAAACCTATAACCTCAACCTAAACCAAAACCTATGACCTAAAACCTAAATGTATTCTCAAATCTCTAAACCTAAACCTACGCCTAATCTTAATCCCAACTCCCTAACCTAAACCTAAACCTAAACATGAAAACTCGAACCCAAACCCGATTTTGAACCCGAACCCAAACCCGATTTCCTAAACCTAAACCTTAACCTATTCTCAATTCCCTAAACCTATAGCTTATAACCTAAACATAAACCTAAACCTAAACCTATAGCTTATAACCTAAACCTAAATCTTAATCAAAACCTAAACCTTAACCTAAACCTAAACCTATAACCTAAACCTAAGCCCAAAAATAAAACCTATGACCTAAAACCTAAATGTACTCTCAAATCCCTAAACCTAAACCTAAACCTAATCTTAATCTCAACTCCCTAACCTAAATGTAAACCTAAACTTGAAAATCCAAACCTAAACCCGATCTCGAACCCGAACCCAATTTCCTAAAACTAAATCTTAACCTATTCTCAATTCTCTAAACCTAAGGCTTATAACCTAAACCTAAACCTTACCTTAAACCTAAACCAAAACCTTAAACTAAACCTATAACCTTAACTTAAACCAAAACCTATGACCTAAAACCTAAATGTATTCTCAAATCTCTAAACCTAAACCTACACCGAATCCTAATTTCAACTCTCTAACCTAAACCTAAACCTAAACTTGAAAACCCAAACCTAAACCCGATCTCGAACCTATTGAGGGTCAAATATTATATATCAGATCCCATTTATTGTCTAGATTTACGAGCATGGTACCGTTTAATAGCCCGATTTAATCGTGTTTGTGATACAGGGTGCCTTTATGAGCTTGAACTGAAAATGGGTGTTAAAAATATGATTTTAGAGCTCAAGATGTACCAAGGCAAGTTACGGGACTCCAGGGGGCCAAAATCGACGGAATCACATGCCAGGGATCGAAGAAAACCGAGAAACTGAAGCTCAAATGACTCGAAAATTGGTCTAGAATGCAAGATCACAGGGTCCCCACCCTCTGATTAACTTGAAACTTCACACACTTGATGGAGGCCATAAATTAACTGTACATGTCAAATTTTAGCCATTGGATCCATGTGAAAATAGCCTAATGGAGAGATCAAAAGGTGTTAGCCATTAAAGCACATCTTAGGAATCCATTAGCGATCAAGGCTCAAAATTAGGCGTTGGAAAGAGCATGAAAAATAACAACTCCTGGTGAAATTTGATCTCATTTGAACGGTGCAATCAAGAGATACAGATGGCAGAAGTTATAACAAATGAGAATGAAAAATTTGTAAATAGATGGCATGCATGGCATCACGTGAAGCAAATTATGTTTTTAACGGTGAATATCATCTACATAGCAGTTGGCTGTGTGGCCCACTCTGAAGTCAGATCTACTTCAAACTTGGGACCATGGGCTATCATGATGTGGTGAAAACGGTGAAGGGAGCAGATTTTTTGAGAAATCACCATAGTGGACCCCACCTATTTTTTGTACAAGACATCCAAATAGTGACGAACGTGCTTTGCATTGGGTTTTGACTGTAGGCCACCATCATGGTCCATATGATGAATCTGGACCGTTCATTAGAATCCCATGGCCCATACAACCATCACCTAGGTGATGAAATTTTAAGGTACAACAGAGATTGATTTTTAACCGCACAAGCATAGAACGGACGGTAGAGCAGAAAATCAGGCGGGCCATATCAATGGATACCCAAAACTATCCCTTCCCGAACGATTTTTCAAGAGGAATCCAACATACGGCTTAGATTGATGAAAACAACATCGAAGTGGGCCCCACCAACATCTCAGCGTAAGACAGTTACGCATGCTCTGTTTCGCAGTCCGTGAAAGCCGGATGTTGTGGCCAGCTGTGTGATCAAGAATGGTATCGGATCAGCAATCCAAACCGTTCAAACTCATCAACAGGGGACCGTTACCATCACCATGAAGGCCGAAAATGGAGATGGACAGCCATCCGTCCCCAAAAAAGTCTGTCCTGCGTTTTCTGTGTAAATGTCGACCTTCCGCACCGACTCCAGCAATTTTGCACTCCAGCAAGCCGACCGACTTCCTGCTGCTATAAGAGAGAGAGAGAGAGAGCCATGGAGGGGGATCTCTGGGCTTGGGGGCTGGACGTGCACAAGGGGGAGATCTAAGTATTGGAGGCTTGGCTTGGAGGAAGACGTGGAGAGAGAGAGAGAGACGGAGTTGAGTTTGTATTTTTTTTTTCCTTTTTATTTTTGCTTTATGTTTCTAAGATATTTGAGTCCACCGTGTCTATGAGTGGCTAAACCTCTTAGCTAGGGCTAAGAGGTGAAGCTTGTAGCGTGATGAAAACTTTTTGCTTGTGTTTTGTTTAGATTGAATTAATATTGATGCTAGTTTAATCAATGGAATGTTCTTAGTCTTTAATGGTCTATTGTGACTGAAATTACAATAGGTCTGCAATGGCTTTGAGTATTTCCTTTTTCTTTTAGTGTTTATGACGTCAAGAAGTCCTGTTGTTCACCATAGTCTCCTGGGCATGGTCGGATGTCGGTACCCTTCCTAACCTTCATACATGTGATTGGTTGGTAATTAGTTTAATTCTGTTATTTGCCATAGTCTCTTGTGCATGGTTCGGTGATGGAATCCATTCTAATTCATATACCTTTCATCTCTTGAAAACTATATCAATGACAGTTTAGTTAAATTCCATGATTCTTGAAGCAGGCGTAAAATCTCTCTGATCTCTACAAGTGGATCCTCTGAATCCCTAGTTTCCTTACCTCTGATTTCTCCTAAGTTTTAGATAAATATTCTATCATTATTTCTTAAATTCTATTTGATTTAGAGTACATCTTAGTCTAGTTCTAGTTCTATTTAGTTTCAGATAGCGTACAAGTTTTAGTCCCTTGGGATTCGACCTCGGTCTTACCGAGTTATTACTACATCACAACCCTGTACTTGGGGAGTGAACAAGTTTTTGGCACCGTTGCCGAGGATTGACGGCTACGCTTTCTGAAATTAATTAGTTTTAGAATTAGATTAAGATTAAGATTGTACTAACTTTAGGTCTAGATTTTTCTGATTTTTTAAGAATTAACCTAACTTTCCTGTTTTGTAGGATTCTGAGATAGAAACTTCTAATTTGGTGATATCTTTCTAATTTCTTTATTCTTTCTATTTTTAGAATTAGGGTTTTTAGAAATTTTCTAATCTTAGACTAACTGTTTTAGAAACTAATTTGTTTTGTTTTCTTCTGCAGGATTTTAATATAGAAACTTCTTATTTGGTAACACCCTTCTAACTTCTCCTCTTACTTTCCACATTGTTGTAGGAACTTTTTCTCTATTTTTCATAGGATTAAATTCAGATTAAGGGTTTCATTATGTATATGCATGAGTGGCAACGTCAGTATGCTGAGAAGAATAACCTATTTTGGGATGATGATGATATAAATCAACCTATGTCTCAAAACTTTTCTGAAACTATCATTGAGAACCGATCAGAATATAAAGATCCACCTGCTAAGAAGTCCTTACATGATTATATGCAGGAGAACAATTACATCCCACAGATTAATAAAACAGTACGTGAGTGTTGGGGTTATCATAACTATGGTTGTGAGAATTATTATCACCCATCCAATAAAAAGAAAACACTGCGTGATTATATCATGAGTGATAATAAGTATTACCAACCATCAAATTCTCCCACCTATGATTCGTATGACTATAACCAGTGAAAACATCAAAATTGAGAAAATGAACCAACAACATGTTATAATGATTATTCTATTGGATCTCCTACCTTTGAGATCCAACCAAAAACGATCCAAGAGGATTCATATCAGAGTGACATGGCCTGTCTTGAGGAAATTTGAAACGCAGTAGAAACACTCATGTCGCACCTTGAAAAGATAGAGGAGGCTTGCTCATCCCAACCACAACCCAATCGAGAAATACAATGTAAGGAAAGTGATCCGCATTCACTTTTGAAAAAATCTGGAATTTGTAATGAGGAGTTGGATTCTGTTAATGAGCATGTGGTTCAATTTCTCGATGAGTTAATCTGGATGACTGTTCGAAAGAATGGTAAAGATACATGGGTGTCTTTTAAATACATTGATGATGACACACCTTCTTTACATGACACACATGATTTCAATGATGAGGAGGTTAGTTTATTCGAACCTCAACTGAATTTAGTAATAGAATGTGAGGAAGGCGATCCCATCTCAACTGTGCACTGCACGGAACTGGATGATGATGCGAATTGGGATGATGATCCTGCATGTGCAGCTACAGTCCCCCTAGAATCCTTCTCAAGTTTGGTCCAGAGCAATGATCAAGATGTACATGAAGTGGTCGGTCATAATGAGCCACTCCCATCACTTGACATGTCTGATTTAAAGGTGGAGGATGAGCCCCTTACGACCGACCCTTCTAACTCTTGTGAAACATATTTAGACCACTCCCCTAAATTGAATGATAATATGATTCGGGAGGAGTTGCTCGCTATGACTCTGAAATTTGAAACCACTCAGTTGAGGCCACCATCTGAGCTGTACATATTTGATAATTCAACGCCTAAATTGAGTAATTTCAATGAACAGAGTGATCACATCAATGCTTCACTTACTGATCTTCAATCTGTCTGTGTAGAACTGGAGCAAGAGAGCGTACCTCCATTCACTGTCAAGGATGATGGATTCTTTGCACAGATCATCACGAGCCATAATAAATCACACTCAGCTGAACTTCACAACTCTTGGGATTGATTGACACACTTTGTAGTTTCAAACGATCCCATGTTAAGGGACAAAGCGGATGCCCTGCGAGATAAAATCTCGGTAGTCGTCACTGACCGAGAGAACCCTTACTTTGAAACCCTCTCTTCCCCTGATCCTAAACGTCTACCAGTAAAGGAGAGGAGCTAAAAATTAAACCGAAGTTTGGAGATTCGGAATGTGTTGAGACTATATCAATTCTTAGAAAGTTTTCTGAACTTTATTTACTTGTAGTCTCTGATTCACCACGCGATACTAACGTTGAAACTTCTTCTGTCTTAGGTGAATCATATAAATTATGGATACCTCAAGCAATTCAATGGAAGATTTCGTATGAGGTACATAAGTCTCTCTGGAAAGTCATGCTCCAGAGCGCCCAAGCTTATTGTAAAAAGGGCTTTTGGATGATCCTGTTGAAGAACTTACTGAGAAACTTATCAAGATATTGGCCGGAAGAGGAACCTTACGGCATGATCCATTCAATGTTTGTGGGTAACATTACTACAAACCCTCACGAGACTACAACTCGTCCACTAGGGGTAACCTAGGGGTTTAAAGGCTTATTGCATACGCTAAATGCAATCGAGAGCACCTGCGAAAGTGGTATAGGTAGGATTTTTATTTTTTTTATTTTTGTTTTGCTGACCGGTTTTCATACTGCGATCTCTTGGAAAGTCTATCTCTCGATTCGTTATCCAGGTACTATCTTCCTATCACTTTACTTTCGTTGTCCCATGTGCATTGTATGTTCATACCTTTTACATTGAGGACAATGTCGATTTTAGGTTGGAGGTGGGAGATTAGGTACCTAATCAGTGTTTTCTTGGTCTTGAGAAAAAATTATGAAAATTTTTTAAAATTTTCTGGAAATTTTTGGGAATTCAATGTGATTTTGACGACTATCTTGGATTAAGAAGTGTAAGATACGTAATGTTGGATTTATGACTCTTGGATTCAGTATTTGTTAGATTTTACGGTTAAGTTTGAATTGTTAATCCAGAATTATACGTTGTAAACATTGATTGAGTCATGAATTCACATATCATATCTCGTTTCCACATTAAGATTTCAGTTTGATATTGAAGGATTGACTTGGTAATCATTAAGCATGAAAGGAACTAGCCTGGAAAATTTGCCTATTATGATCAATATAAAAAGTAAAAAAAATAGAATTGAGGAAAAAGAAAATACCCAGGGTTGGGCAGATGGCCTTCACTGTAGGTTTGCTCCCTACAGTTGAAGGTTTGATTCTCCAAGATTAACAGCCAAAACTTATTGGGTGACTGGTCTTTACCATAGGTTTGCTCCCTATAGGTAAGGATTTGATTCCCCTCCTAGGCATTACTTTTAAGAGAAAAATCAAAAGCTAGAATTTCTGAGGCAGGTTTGGTTCGGATTTTATTTATCATGAATTCTTTTGTGGTTACCAATGCTATCATGAAATAATGAATTGAATTTTAATGACGATGAGCCGAGATTACACTATACACCCATGAAACTCAATGTTTAGAATTATTCTAATTGATGGATTAATACTTTGAACTTGATTATAAAGTTTACTGTGTGCTTGAGTCCATGAGAAAATAATTTTAAACATTCATGAGTCTTAAAATTAATTTTAGTATCAGGATTGTATTCCAAAAATCACCCGAGTTCATAGAAATCATCCCATAATTCTCAACTTATTTTTCGCATACTTTGCTCGGGACTAGCAAGATGCTGGTTGGGGTTTGTGTTGAGGGTCAAATATTACATATCAGACCCCATTTATTATTTACATTTACGAGCATGGAATCGTTTAATAGTCCGATTTAATCGTGTTTGTGATACAGGGTGTCTTTATGAGCTTGAACTGAAAATGAGTGTTAAAAATATGGTTTTAGAGCTCAAGATGTACCAAGGCAAGTTACGGGACTCCAGGGGGCCAAAATCGACGGAATCACATGCCAGGGATCGAAGAAAATCAAGAAACTGAAGCTCAAATGACCCGAAAATTGGTCTATAATGCAAGATCATAGGGTCCCCACCCTCTGATTGACTTGAAACTTCACACACTTGATGGGGGCCATAAATTAACCATATATGTCAAATTTTAGCCATTGGATCCATGTGGAAATGGCCTAATAGAGAGATCAAAGGGTGTTAGCCATTAAAGCACATCTTGGCAATCCATTAGCGATCAAGGCTCAAAATTAGGCGTTGGAAAGAGCATGAAAAATAACAACTCCTGGTGAAATTTGATCTCATTTGAACGGTGCAATCAAGAGATACAGATGGCAGAAGTTATAACAAATGAGAATGGAAAATTTGTAAATAGATGGCATGCATGGCATCAAGTGAAGCAAATTATGTTTTTAACGGTAAATATCATCCACATAGCAGTTGGCCGTGTGACCCACTCTGAAGTCAGATCTACTTCAAACTTGGGACCATGGGCTATCATGATGTGGTGAAAATGGTGAAGGGAGCAGATTTTTTGAGAAATCATCATAGTGGACCCCACCTATTTTTTGTACAAGACATCCAAATAGTGTAAAAACACGTCCAGTGACAAACGTGCTTTGCATTGGGTTTTGACTGTAGGCCATCATCATGGTCCATATGATGAATCTGGACTGTTCATTAGAATCCCACGGCCCATACTACCATCACCTAAGTGATGAAATTTTAAGGTACAACAAAGATTAATTTTTAACCGCACAAGCATAGAACGGACGGTAGAGCAGAAAATCAGGCGGGCCATATTAATAGACACCCAAAACTATCTCTTCCCGAACGATTTTTCGAGAGGAATCCAACATATGGCTTAGATTGATGAAAACAACATCGAAGTGGGCCCCACCAACATCTCAGCGTAAGACGGCTATGCATGCTTTGTTTCGCAGTCCGTGAAAGCCGGACGTTGTGGCTAGCTGTGTGATCATGAATGGTATCGGATCAGCAATCCAAACCGTTCAAACTCATCAACAGGGGGCCGTTACCATCACCATGAAGGCCAAAAACGGAGATGGATAGCCATCCATCCCCAAAACTGTCTGTCCTGCGTTTTCTGTGTAAATGCCGACCTTCCGCACCGACTCCAGCAATTTCGCACTCCAGCAAGTCGACCGACTTCCTGCTGCTATAAGAGACAGAGAGAGAGAGAGCCATGGAGGGGGATCTCTGGGCTTGGGGGTTGGACGTGCACAAGGGGGAGATCTAAGTATTAGAGGCTTGGCTTGGAAGAAGACGTGGAGAGAGAGAGAGAGACAGGGAGTTGAGTTTGTATTTTTTTTTCTTTTCCTTTTTGTTTCTGCTTTATGTTTCTAAGAGATTTGAGTCCATCGTGCCTATGAGTGGCTAAACCTCTTAGCTAGGGCTAAGAGGTGAAGCTTGTAGCGTGATGAGAACTTTTTTCTTGTGTTTTGTTTAGATTGAATTAATATTGATGCTAGTTTAATCAATGAAATGTTCTTAGTCTTTAATGGTCTATTGTGACTGAAATTACAATAGGTCTGCAATGGCTTTGAGTATTTCTTTTTTCTTTTAGTGTTTATGACGTTAGGAAGTCCTGTTGTTCACCATAGTCTCCTGGGCAAGGTTGGATGTCGGTACCCTTCCTAACCTTCATACATGTGATTGGTTGGTAATTAGTTTAATTCTGTTGTTCCATAGTCTCTTGGGCATGGTTTGGTGATGGCATCCATTTTAATTCATATACCTTTCATCTCTTGAAAACTATATCAATGACAGTTTAGTTAAATTCCATGATTCTTGAAGCAGGCGTAAAATCTCCCTGATCTCTACAAGTGGATCCTCTAAATCTCTAGTTTCCTTACCTCTGATTTTTCCTAAGTTTTAGATAAATATTTTATCATTATTTCTTAAATTCTATTTGATTTAGAGTATATCTTAGTCTAGTTCTACTTCTATTTAGTTTCAGAGAGCGTACAAGTTTTAGTCCCTTGGGATTCGACCTCGGTCTTACCGAGTTATTGCTACATCACAACCCTGCAATTAGGGAGTGAATAGAACCTGAACCCTATTTTCTAAACCTAAACCTTAACCTATTCTCAATTCCCTAAACCTATAGCTTATAACCTAAACCTAAACCTATAGCTTATAACCTAAACCTAAATCTTAACCTAAACTTAAACCTAAACCTTAACGTAAACCTATAATCTAAACCTAAACCTAAACCTATAACCTAAACCTAAGCCTAAAACCTAAACCTATGACATAAAACCTAAATGCATTCTCAAATCCCTAAACCTAAACCTACAGCTAATCTTAATCTCAACTTCCTAACCTAAACCTAAACCTAAACTTGAAAACCCAAACCCAAACCCGATCTCGAACCCAAACCCGATTTCCTAAACCTAAACCTTAACCTATTCTCAATTCCCTAAACCTATAGCTTATAACCTAAATCTAAAACTAAACCTAAACCTTAACCGAAACGTATAACCTTAACCTAAATCAAAACCTATGTCCTAAAACCTAAATCTATTCTCAAATCTATAAACTTAAACCTACACCTAATCCTAATCTCAACTCCCTAACCTAAAGCAAAACCTAATCTTGAAAACCCAAACTTAAATTCGATCCCGAACACGAACCCGATTTCCTAAACCTAAACCTCAACCTATTCTCAATTCCCTAAACCTATAGTTTATAACCTAAAACCTAAACCTACCTATAACCTTAAACTATAGTTTATAACTTATCTATAAACCTATAGTTTATAACCTAAACCTAAAACCAAAATTTATTCTCAAATCTCTAAACACAAATCTACACCCAATCCTAATCTCAACTTCCTAACCTAAACCTAAACCTAAACATGAAAACCCGAACCCAAACCCAATTTCCTAAACCTAAACCTAAAACTATTCTCAATTCCCTAAACCTATAGGTTATAGCCTAAACCTAAACCTATAACTTTAACCTAAACCTAAACCTAAGCCTAAAACCTAAACCTATGACCTGAAACCTAAATGTATTCTCAAATCTTTAAACCTAAACCTACACCTAATCTTAATCTCAACTCCCTAACCTAAACCTAAACTTAAACTTGAAAACCCAAACCTAAACCCGATCTCAAACCCGAACTCAATTTTCAAAACCTATACCTTAACCTATTCTCAATTCCCTAAACCTATAGCTTTTAACCTAAACCTAAACCTTAACCTAAACCTAAACCTAAACCTTAACCAAAACCTATAACCTTAACCTAAATTAAAACCCTACAGCCTAAATGTATTTTGAAATTTATAAACTTAAACCTACACCTAATCCTAATCTCAACTCCCTAACCTAAAACTAAACCTAAAATAGAAAACCCAAACCTAAATCCAATCCCGAACACGAACCCGATTTCGTAAACCTAAACCTTAACCTATTCTCAATTCCCTAAACCTATAGTCTATAACCTAAACCTAAACCTAAACCTATAACCTTAACCTAAACCAAAACCTATGACCTAAAACCTAAATGTATTCTCAAATCTCCAAACCTAAACCTACACCTAATCCTTATCTCAACTCCCTAACCTAAACATAAACCTAAACTTGAAAACCCGAACCCAAACTCGATTTCGAACCCGAACCCAAACCCGATTTTCTAAACCTAAACCTTAACCTATTCTCAATTCCCTAAACCTATAGCATATAACCTAAACCTAAACCTAAACCTAAACCAATAACTTATAACCTAAACCTAAATCTTAACCTAAACCTAAACCTAAACCTTAACTTATACCTAAACCTATAACCTTAACCTAAAACTAAACCTATAACCTAAACCTAAGCCTAAATCCTAAACCTATGACCTGAAACCTAAATTTATTGTCAATTCCCTAAACCTAAACCTAAACCAAATCTTAAACTCAACTCCCTATCCTAAACGTAAACCTAAACTTGAAAACCCAAACCTAAACCCGATCTCGAACCCGAACCCGAATTCCTAAACTTAAACCTTAACCTTTTCTCAATTCCCTAAACCTATAGCTTATAACCTAAACCAAAACCTTAACCTAAACCTATAACCTTAACCTAAATCAAAACTTATGACCTAAAACCTAAATGTATTTTCAAATCTATAAACCTAAACCTACACCTAATCCTAATCTCAAATCCTGTAACATCCCGAAAATCGGGGGGTCGAGTAAAAACCCAACTCCCGAGTTTCAAAATGTTATTTATGCAACATAGATATGTATAATTGAATGTTGTCTGTATTAATGTATGAAACATGAGTGGGATTACGCCAGAACAGCATATCATACTCCAGAGACAGTTAAATTAACCAGCGGAAGTCTGTGATAGTATGTACAACATATATAAACTGTTGTGTGTCTCTAAAGTATGAACATGTTACCAGGTTAAACATATACATGTATACCTCAAAATAGAAAGAAAGTATATACATGAGTGCTCTAAAAATATAAAATGACAAGTGTCAAGACATTTAATCAACCTCCCTGTAATCCCGTCGATCAGAACACACATAAAGGAGGGATCCTCCTCATCATCATCAAGTCCGGCTCCGCCTCGCAGGCCGCGCCATCATCTGAAATCACAAAAGGGTCTGGTGGGTGTCCGGAAACACCATCCCGTAACGTGGGAGTGAGTAGCTAACTCAGTGGAATAATAGAGCAAGGATTAACATGTTCTCAAATCAATCATGCGATAATAGTGAAACAGTAAATCAAACAATCCTAAAACTGTTGTTAATGCAATATGACATGACGTGATGTATGCCCTCACCGACGATCTCCCTTATACGGCACCATCTTACGACCGTGGCATACAATCGTCCCTCAAGTGCTCCACATCTTCCAGGCACATGCAATGGTATGGTGATATGATTTTCGAGTTGTTATTAGTCCATTCAAACAGTAGGATTTGGGAAACTAAGGTACTTCCCTTATATCAATTCCAACACAGATTCTGTCTAGGGTCGTCACTCCTAGTAATCTCATACGATGTATATTTTGTAGGTCGCTGCAAGGGCTGTCAGGGCTGTTGCACGCACTCGTTGCACCGCTCCCCCATCACCTTATCAATACAGGCCTACTGTACTCTACTGCTACGGAAGGGTCGTCGCCTCCCGTAGACTCAGAATACGCTCGCGGTCACTACAAAGGGCTGCCAGGGCTGTTGCTCGCACTCGTTGCACCGCTCCCCCATCACCTTATTAATGTAGGCCGACATCAAGAATATAGTGTCCCATATCACCATAATCTGCTCACGAGTCATAGGTGCTCACTGGTCACTACGGGGAGGTTTGTGGCTCCAGCGTAGGCCGACAGCTTGACCACGGTGTCCCATACCACCATGCCCGGCTCATGAGTCTTCGTGGATCAAGGTACCATGGTTAATAGGGTTTACAATGGTAAGTTCAGTACCCTAGGTTCAAGCAGTTATGACTCATGCAGGGTGAACATACAACGGCCAGTCGGGTTACTTGACGGGCTCAACTAGCACGATCGCATCTCAAGTTGTACGACATGAAGTGCGTAAAACATTTCGTGTGGCCTAACCACTGCCGCCAACTCTAAAACACGGCTCGCGTTCATCGACGCGTCGTTCGTGGCGAAGATAAGCTAACCACGAATTCGCTCGGTTACCGACTGCCTGGACTAAGTATAGTCCCAAACATGTGGAATCACATCAGCAAAGCATGTGAAAGTATTGGAAATGAAATACAACCATATGAGCATGTTAACACATGTTGTAACATATAACTTAAGAAAATCACCTGATACATGCCTTTCATACATATAATGAAATTATGCACATCGCCAACATATAGAAAATCATTTCCATCAGCAAATTAATTGAGAATTCAATCTCAAACTAAATCATAATGAAATCATCAAGCACATGTTATAACATACAACTTAAGCGAATCATCAAGTACATGCATTTCATCCATATAATGAAATCATGCATATGGCTAACATGTAGGAAACCATTTACACCAGCATATTAATTGAGAAACCAATCTCAAACTAATCCATAACATCATTTAATTCAATAGATACTAATACAAACATTTATACAAACACTTACACTACACACTTAAGTCTACATATAGTATGTCGACCCGAAGTGCGTAATTAGGCGAATCTCTTCGCCAAACTAATTATGCACGCATTTCTAACATTCTAATGCGACAATAAACCATGTCAATCACATCAGAAAAATATGCATGAAAACAATACTTCCTACAAATGACTAAAATGCCCTAAATCTCATATTCTTCGCCGGTTTACGAAACAGGAAATGGACAGCATATTGTACATGTCAAACGGCGATGCCGTCGATAATCTACTATTAAACGACATTGAAAGTTTTGGAAACAGTCAATCAAAGCGTCTAAAATTCGCATCTTGTCTCTTATGGATGTGTAAATTCGAACGGAGCGTATACGCTTCGTCTACGGCGATTAGAGAACTTAATACACAAGTTCTATTAGCTACTTCGCTAGGAAACGAAAGGAACCTCAAATCAGCAACCTCTAGGGTATTTTCTTACCTGAAAACGTGGAGGAATCGCCGGAAAAGTGATCGGAGTGCGTTGCCTAAGCACGTACAGCACGTGGCATAAGCAGCAGGGAATTCTCTCCCACATTCTCTCACAAACTCTCACCTTTTCTCTCTCCCAATCTAGGGATTTTTACAAATTCGGATGGGAGAGAGGAGTGAGGGTTTCAACCCCTTTTATAAGCCCAAACTTGCCCGAAATAGGCTCCGGTACAAAGTTCACTTAGTGCATATCCAAATTGGGACTGTTTCGGTCCAAAAGATACTTTCTGGTGGTCCCCTGACCGAATGCGATCGGACTTAAGCTCACGCGTACCAGATCTAGCACGTATTAAATTTTCAGTCCGGCTGGGTCCGCAGATCGCACGTGGCGGACCAGTTTCAGTTCAGCGGTCACCGCACGTAGATCAGGGCTGAAAGTCTCATGATATAAAATAGAAATTTCTCCTGATCCGAGGGTGTAATCTGGCTGAATTTTGACGGTCAGAACGCTCAATACTGACGCGTCAAGTCGTGTGCCAGATTTGAATTTGAAATTTCAATTCTGTCCCTATTCGCACTCTCTTCGGTCCAGACTCAATGAAATGGCCTGTGATTATCGGTTTGACTTGATTTTCGAAATGAGTGTCAAGTCCAGCTAGGCGGTTCTAACGGTCTAAGATAGGAGGTATCGGACTTTCGACGTGCGGTCTAGATCCAATACAAAGATTCAAAGTGGTCCAGAGAACAAACCTGCTTAGAGTTTGGTCCGAGGTTATAGAGTATTATAGAGTCATTGGTTCTACTCGATTTGGGTTTTGTAGAACGTATTTAAAGTGATTAGGGACTATTTCCCAGCTATTCCAGCGTCGCGCTAGCTAACTTATGCTTAGTTTGTAAAGGAATTAACCCTAAGTGATTTCTTTGGCTATGGAATTGGGTTCTGAGCGATTTTCTAGGTGTTTTAATTGAACCATTGCCTAAGGACATCTAATCTCAGGTTGGCCAGAATTCGGGGTGTTACAAATCCCTAACCTAAAGCTAAACATAAACTTGAAAACCCAAACTTAAATCCGATCCCGAACACAAACCCGATTACTTAAAACTAAATCTTAACCTATTCTCAATTCCCTAAACCTATAGTTTATAACCTAAACATAAACATATAACCTTAACCAAAACAAAAACTTATGACATAAAACCTAAATGTATTCTCAAATCTCTAAACATTAACCTACATCCAATCCTAACCTCAACTCCCTAATCTAAACTTGAAAACCTGAATCCAAACATGATTGTGAACCTAAACCCAAACCCGACTTTCTAAACCTAAACCTTAACCTATTCTCAATTACCTAAATATATAGCTTATAACCTAAACTTAAACCTAAACCTAAACCCATAGCTTATAACCTAAACCTAAATCTGAACCTAAACCTAAACCTTAACCTAAACCTATAACCTGAACCTAAACCAAAACTTATGACCTAATACCTAAATGTATTCTCAAATCTCTAAACCTAAACCTATACCTAATCATAATCTTAACTCCCTAACCTAAACCTAAACTTAAACTTGAAAACCTAAACCTAAAACCTAAACTCGAACCCGAATTTGATTTCCTAAACCAAAACCTTAACCTATTCTCAAATCCCTAAACCTAAACCTACACCTAATCCTAATCCAAACTCCCTAACCTAAACTTAAACCTATAACCTTAACCTAAATCAAAACTTATGACCTAAAACCCAAATGTATTCTCAAATCTATAAACCTAAACCTACATCTAATCCTAATCTCAACTCCCTAACCTAAAGCTAAACCAAAACTTGAAAACCCAAACCTAATCCGATCTCGAACACGAACCCGATTTCCTAAACCTAAGCCTTAACCTATTCTCAATTCCCTAAACGTATAGTTTATAACCTAAACCTAAACCTAAACCTAAACCTATAACCTTAACCTAAACAAAAACCTATGACCTAAAACCTAAATGTATTCTCAAATCTCAAAACCTAAACCTATACCAAATCCTAATCTTAACTCCCTAACCTAAACCTAAACTTGAAAACCTGAACCCAAACTTGATTTCAAACCCGAACCCAAACCCGATTTCCTAAACCTAAACCTTAACCTATTCTCAATTCCCTAAACCTATAGCTTATAACCTAAACATAAACCTAAACCTAAACCTATAGCTTATAACCTAAACCTAAACCTAAACCTTAACCTAACCCAATAACCTTAACCTAAACCTAAACCTAAGCCTAAAACCAAAACCTATGACATAAAATCTAAATGTATTCTTAAATCCCTAAACCTAAACCTACACCTAATCTTAATCTCAACTCCCTAACCTAAACCTAAAGCTAAACTTGAAAACCCAAACCTAAACCGGATCTCGAACCTGAACCCGATTTCCTAAACCTAAACCTAAACCTTAACCAATTCTCAATTCCCTAAACCTATGGCTTATAACCTAAACCTAAACCTTAACCTAAACAAAAACCTAAACCTTAACCTAAACCAATAACCTTAACCGAAATCAAAACCTATGACCTAAAACCTAAATGTAGTCTCAAATCTATAAACCTAAACCTATACTAATCCAAATCTCAACTCCCTAACCTAAAGCTAAACCTAAACTTGAAAACCCAAACCTAAATTCGATCCCGAACACGACCCGATTTCCTAAACCTAAACCTTAACCTATTCTCAATTTCCTAAACCTATAGTTTGTAACCTAAACCTAAACCTAAACCTAAACCTATAACCTTAACCTAAACTAAAACCTATGACCTAAAACCTAAATGTATTCTCAAATTTCTAAACATAAACCTACACCCAATCCTAATCTCAACTCCCTAACCTAAACTTGAAAATCCAAACCAAACTCAATTTCCTAAACCTAAACCTTAACCTATTCTCAATTCCCTAAACCTATAGCTTATAACCTAAACCTGAACCTAAACCTAAACCTATAGCTTATAACCTAAACCTAAACCTATAACTTTAACCTAAACCTAAACCTAAGCCAAAAACCTAAACCAATGACCTAAAACCTAAATGTATTCTCAAATCTCTAAACCTAAACCTACACCTAATTTTAATCTTAACTCCCTAACCTAAACCTAAACCTAAACTTGAAAACGCAAACCTAAACCCGATCTCAAACCCGAACCCGATTTCCTAAATTTAAACCATAACCTATTCTCAATTCCCTAAACCTATAGCTTATAACCTTAACCTAAACCTTAACCTAAACCTAAACCTAAACCTAAACCTTAACCTGAACCAATAACCTTAACCTAAATCAAAACTTATGACCTGAAACCTAAATGTATTCTCAAATCTATTAACTTAAACCTACACCTAATCCTAATCTCAACTCCCTAACCTAAAGCTAAACCTAAACTTGAAAAACAAAACCCAAATCCGACCCTGAACACGAACTCGATTTCCTAAACCTAAACCTTAACCTATTCTCAATTCCCTAAACCTATAGTTTATAACCTAAACCTAAACCTAAACCTATAACCTTAACCTAAACCAAAACCTATGACATAAAACCTAAATGTATTCTCAAATCTCTAAACCTAAACCTACACCTAATCCTTATCTCAACTCCCTAACCTAAACCTAAACCTAAACTTGAAAACCTGAACCCAAACATGATTGTGAACCCAAACCCAAACCCGACTTTCTAAACCTAAACCTTAACCTATTCTCAATTACCTAAACATATAGCTTATAACCTAAACTTAAACCTAAACCTAAACCCATAGCTTATAACCTAAACCTAAATCTTAACCTAAACCTAAACCTTAACCTAAACCTATAACCTGAACCTAAACCAAAACCTATGACCTAATACCTAAATGTATTCTCAAATCTCTAAACCTAAACCTACACCTAATCATAATCTTAACTCCCTAACCTAAACCTGAACTTAAACTTGAAAACCTAAACCTAAAACCTAAACTCGAACCCGAATCCGATTTCCTAAACCAAAACCTTAACCTATTCTCAAATCCCTAAACCTAAACCTACACCTAATCATAATCCAAACTCCCTAACCTAAACTTAAACCTATAACCTTAACCTAAATTAAAACTTATGACCTAAAACCTAAATGTATTCTCAAATCTATAAACCTAAACCTACATCTAATCCTAATCTCAACTCCCTAACCTAAAGCTAAACCAAAACTTGAAAACCCAAACCTAATCCGATCCCGAACACGAACCCGATTTCCTAAACCTAAACCTTAACCTATTCTCAATTCCCTAAACGTATAGTTTATAACCTAAACCTAAACCTAAACCTTTAACCTTAACCTAAACAAAAACCTATGACCTAAAACCTAAATGTATTCTTAAATCTCAAAACCTAAACCTATACCAAATCCTAATCTTAACTCTCTAACCTAAACCTAAACCTAAACTTGAAAACCTGAACCCAAACCTGATTTCGAACCCGAACCCAAGCCCGATTTCCTAAACCTAAACCTTAACCTATTCTCAATTCCCTAAACCTATAGCATATAACCTAAACATAAACCTAAACCTAAACCTATAGCTTATAACCTAAACCTAAACCTAAACCTTAACCTAATCCAATAACCTTAACCTAAACCTAAACTTAAGCCTAAAACCAAAACCTATGACCTAAAACCTAAATGTATTCTTAAATCCCTAAACCTAAACCTACACCTAATCTTAATCTCAACTCCCTAACCTAAACCTAAACCTAAACTTGAAAACTCAAACCTAAAGCCGATCTCGAACTTGAACCCGATTTCCTAAACCTAAACCTTAACCTATTCTCAATTCCCTAAACCTATGGCTTATAACCAAAACCTAAACCTTAACCTAAACCAAAACCTAAACCTTAACCTAAACTAATAACCTTACCCGAAATCAAAACCTATGACCTAAAACCTAAATGTAGTCTCAAATCTATAAACCTAAACCTATACCTAATCCAAATCTCAACTCCCTAACCTAAAGCTAAACCTAAACTTGAAAACCCAAACCTAAATCTGATCCCGAACACGACCCGATTTCCTAAACCTAAACCTTAACCTATTCTCAATTTCCTAAGCCTATAGTTTGTAACTTAAACCTAAACCTAAACCTAAACCTATAACCTTAACCTAAACCAAAACCTATGACTTAAAACCTAAATGTATTCTCAAATCTCTAAACATAAACCTACACCCAATCCTAATCTCAACTCCCTAACCTAAACTTGAAAATCCAAACCAAACCCAATTTCCTAAACCTAAACCTTAACCTATTCTCAATTCCCTAAACGTATAGCTTATAACCTAAACCTGAACCTAAACCTAAACCTATAGCTTATAACCTAAACCTAAACCTATAACTTTAACCTAAACCTAAACCTAAGCCAAAAACCTAAACCAATGACCTAAAACCTAAATGTATTCTCAAATCTCTAAACCTAAACCTACACCTAATTTTAATCTTAACTCCCTAACCTAAACCTAAACCTAAACTTGAAAACCCAAACCTAAACCCGATCTCAAACCCAAACCCGATTTCCTAAATTTAAACCATAACCTATTCTCAATTCCCTAAACCTATAGCTTATAACCTTAACTTAAACCTTAACCTAAACCTAAACCTAAACCTAAACCTTAACCTGAACCAATAACCTTAACCTAAATCAAAACTTATGACCTGAAACCTAAATGTATTCTCAAATTTATTAACTTAAACCTACACCTAATCCTAATCTCAACTCCCTAACCTAAAGCTAAACCTAAACTTGAAAACCAAAACCTAAATCCGACCCTGAACACGAACCCGATTTCCTAAACCTAAACCTTAACCTATTCTCAATTCCCTAAACCTATAGTTTATAACCTAAACCTAAACCTAAACCTATAACCTTAACCTAAACCAAAACCTATGACCTAAAACCTAAATGTATTCTCAAATCTCTAAACCTACACCTACACCCAATCCTTATCTCAACTCCCTAACTTAAACCTAAACCTAAACTTGAAAACTTGAACCCAAACCCGATTTCGAACCCGAACCCAAACCCGATTTTCTAAACCTAAACCTTAACCTATTCTCAATTCCCTAAATCTATAGCTTATGACCTAAACCTAAACCTATAGCTTATAACCTAAACCTAAATCTTAACCTAAAGCTAAACCTAAACCTTAACCTAAACCTAAACCTATAACCTTAACCTAAACCTAAACCTATAACCTAAACCTAAGCCTAAATCCTAAACCTATGACCTAAAACCTAAATTTATTCTCAAATCCGTAAACCTAAACCTAAACCTAATCCTAACCTCAACACCCTAACCTAAGCGTAAACCTAAACTTGAAAACCCAAACCTAAACCTGATCTCGAACCTGAACGCAATTTCCTAAACCTAAACCTTAACCTTTTATAAATTCCCTAAACCTATAGCTTATAACCTAAACCTAAACCTTTACCTAAACCTATAACCTTAACCTAAATCAAAACCTATGACCTAAAACCTAAATGTATTCTCAAATCTATAAACCTAAACCTACACCTAATCCTAATCTCAAATCCCTAACCTAAAGCTAAACCTAAACTTGAAAACCCAAACTTAAATCCGATCCCGAACACGAACCTGATTACCTAAACCAAAACCTTAACCTATTCTCAATTCCCTAAACCTATAGTTTATAACCTAAACCTAAACCTA
This sequence comes from Magnolia kwangsiensis, assembly GCA_037074715.1. Lineage (NCBI taxonomy): Eukaryota > Viridiplantae > Streptophyta > Magnoliopsida > Magnoliales > Magnoliaceae > Magnolia > Magnolia kwangsiensis. Next base: position 62,688,978 of record CM073572.1, read on the forward strand.
AACCTAAACCTATAACCTTAAACTAAACCAAAACCTATGACCTAAAGCCTAAATGTATTCTCGAATCTCTAAACATAAACCTACAGCCAATCCTAACCTCAACTCCCTAACCTAAACTTGAAAACCCGAACCCAAACCCGATTGCGAACCCGAACCCAAACACGATTTCCTAAACCTAAACCTTAACCCATTTTCAATTACCTAAATATTTTTTTATAACCTAAACTTAAACCTAAATCTAAACCTATAGCTTATAACCTAAACCTAAATATTAACCTAAACCTAAACCTTAAACTAAACCTATAACCTTAATCTAAACCAAAACCTATGACCTTACACCAAAATGTATTCTCAAATCTCTAAACCTAAACCTACACCTAATCATAATCTTAACTCCCTAACCTAAACCTAAACGTAAACTTGAAAACCTAAACCTAAAACCTGATCTCGAACACGAATCCGATTTCCTAAACCAAAACCTTAACCTATTCTCAAATCCCTAAACCTAAACCTACACCTAATCCTAATTTAAACTCCCTTACCTAAACCTAAACCTTAACCGAAACCTAAAACCTTAACCTAAATCAAAACCTATGACCTAAAACCCAAATGTATTCTCAAATCTATAAACCTAAACCTACCCCTAATCCTAATCTCAACTCCCTAACCTAAAGCTAAACCAAAACTTGAAAACCCAAACCTAAATCCGATCCCGAACACGAACCCAATTTCCTAAACCTAAACCTTAACCTATTCTCAATTCCCTAAACCTATAGTTTATAGCCTAAACCTAAACCTAAACTTATAACCTTAACCTAAAGAAAAACCTATGACTTAAAACCCAAATGTATTCTCAAATCTCAAAACCTAAACCTATAACCAATCCTAATCTCAACTCCCTAACCTAAACCTAAACCTAAACTTGAAAACCCGAACCCAAACCTGATTTCGAACCCGAACCCAAACTTGATTTCCTAAACCTAAACCTTAACATATTCTCAATTCCCTAAACCTATAGCTTATAACCTAAACATAAACCTAAACCTAAACCTATAGCTTATAGCCTAAACCTAAATCTTAACCTAAACCTAAACCTAAACCTTAACCTAAGCCTATAACCTTAACCTAAACCTAAACCTAAGCCTAAAACCGAAACCTATGACCTAAAACATAAATGTATTCTTAAATCCCTAAACCTAAACCTACACCTAATCATCTCAACTCTCTAACCTAAACCTAAACCTAAACTTGAAAACCCAAACCTAAACCCGATCTCGAACCTGAACCCGATTTTCTAAACCTAAACCTTAATCTATTCTCAATTCCCTAAACCTAAGGCTTATAACCTAAACCTAAACCTTAACCTAAACCTATATCCTTAACCCAAATCAAAACCTATGACCTAAGACCTAAATGTATTCTAAAATCTATAAACCTAAACCTACACCTAATCCTAATCTCAACTCCCTAAACTAAAGCTAAACCTAAACTTGAAAACCCAAACCTAAATCCGATCCCGAACACGAACCCGATTTCCTAAACCTAAACCTTAACCTATTCTCCATTCCCTAAATCTATAGTTTATAACCTAAACCTAAACCAAAACCTATAACCTTAACCTAAACCAAAACCTATGACCTAAAACCCAAATGTATTCTCAAATCTCTAAACCTAAACTTACACCCAATCCTAATATCAACCCCCTAACCTAAACCTAAACCTAAACTTGAAAACCCGAACCCAAACCCGATTTTGAACTCGAACCCAAATCCGATTTCCTAAACCTAAACCTTAACCTATTCTCAATTCCCTAAACCTAAACCTAAACCTAAACCTATAGCTTCTAACCTAAACCTAAATCTTAACCTAAGCCTAAACCTAAACCTTAACCTAAACCTATAACCTTAACCTAAAAGTAAACCTATAACCTAAACTTAATCCTAAAACCTAAACCTTTGACCTAAAACATAAATGTATTCTCAAATCCCTAAACCTAAAACTACACCTAATCTTAATCTCAACTCCCTAACCTAAACTAAACCTAAACTTGAAAACCCAAACCTAAACCCGATCTCGAACCCGAACATGATTTTCTAAACCTAAACCTTAACCTATTCTCAATTCCCTAAACCTATAGCTTATAACCTAAACCTAAACCTTAACCGAAACCTAAACCTAAACCTTAACCTAAACCTATAACCTTAACCTAAATCAAAACCTATGACCTAAAACCTAAATGTATTCTCAAATCTATAAACCTAAACCTACACCTAATCCTAATCTCAACTCCCTAACCTAAAGCTAAACCTAAACTTGAAAACCCAAACTTAAATCCGATCCCGAACACGAACCCGATTTCCTGAACCTAAACCTTAACCTATTCTTAATTGCCTAAACCTATAGTTTATAACCTAAACCTAAACCTAAACCTATAATCTTAACCTAAATCGAAACCTATGACCTAAAACCTAAATGTATTCTCAAATCTGTAAACCTAAACCTACACCCAATCCTATTCTCAACTCCCTAACCTAAACTTGAAAACCCGTACCCAAACCCGATTTCGAACCTGAACCCAAACCCGATTTCCTAAACCTAAACCTTAACCTATTCTCAATTCCCTAAACTTGTAGCTTATAACCTAAACTTAAACCTAAACCTAAACCTAAACCTATAGCTTATAACATAAACCTAAATCTTAACCTAAACCAAAACCTAAACCTTAACCTAAATCAAAACCTATGACCTAATACCTAAATGTATTCTCAAATCTCTAAACCTAAACCTACACCTAATCATAATCTCAACTCCCTAACCTAAACCTAAACTTAAACTTGAAAACCTAAACCTAAAACCTGATCTCGAGCCTGAATCCGATTTAATAAAACCTAAACCTTAACCTCTTCTCAAATCCCTAAACCTAAACCTACACCTAATCCTAATCTAAACTCACTAACCTAAACCTAAACCTTAACCTTAACCTAAATCAAAACCTATGACCTAAAACCCAAATGTTTTCTCAAATCTATAAGCCTAAACCTACACCTAATCCTAATCTCAACTCCCTAACCTAAAGCTAATCCTAAACTTGAAAACCCAAACCTAAATCCGATCCCGAACACGAACCCGATTTCCTAAACTTAAACCTTAACCTATTCTCAATTCCCTAAACCTATAGTTTATAACCTAAACCTAAACCTAAACCTATAACCATAACCTAAACCAAAACTTGAAAACCTAAACCTATAACCTACACTTATAACCTAAACCTAAACCTATGACCTAAACCTAAGCCTAAAACTTAAACCTATGACCTAAAACCGAAATGTATTATCAAATTCCTAAACTTAAACCTACACCTAATCTTAATCTCAACTCCCTAAACTAAACCTAAACCTAAACTTGAAAACCCAAACCTAAACCCGATCTCAAACCCGAACCCGATTTCCTAAACCTAAACCATAACCTATTCTCAATTTCTTAAACCTAAACCTCAACCTAAACCTTAACCTAAACCTATAACCTTAACCTAAATCAAAACCTATGACCTAAAACCTAAATGTATTCTCAAATCTATAAACGTAAACCTACACCTAATCATAATCCCAACTCCTAAACCTAAAGCTAAACCTAAACTTGAAAACCCAAACTTAAATCCGATCCCGAACATGAACCCGATTTCCTAAACCTAAACCTTAACCTATTCTTAATTCCCTAAGGCTATAGTTTATAACTTTAACCTAAACCTAAACCTATAACCTTAACCTAAACCAAAACCTATGACCTAAAACCTAAATGTATTCTCAAATCTCTAAACCTAAGCCTACTCCCAATCCTAACCTCAACTCCCTAACCTAAACTTGAAAACCTGAACCCAAAACTGATTTCGAACCTGAACCCAAACCTGATTTCCTAAACCTAAACCTTAACCTATTCTCAATTCCTTAAACTTATAGCTTATAACCTAAACTTAAACCTAAACCTAAACTTAAATCTTAACCTAAACCTAAACCTAAACTTTAACCTAAACCTATAACCTTAACCTAAACCAAAACCTATGACCTAATACCTAAATGTATTCTCAAATCTCTAAACCTAAACCTACACCTAATCATAATCTCAACTCCCTAACCTGAACCTAAACTTAAAACTTAAAAACCCAAAACCTAAAACCTAATCTCGAACCTGAATCCGATTTCCTAAACCTAAACCTTAACCTATTCTCAAATCCCTAAACCTAAACCTACACCTAATCCTAATCTAAACTCCCTAACCTAAACCTAAACCTTAACCTAAACCTAAAACATTAACCTAAATCAAAACCTATGACCTAAAACCTAAATGTATTCTCAAATCTATAAACTTAAACCTACACCTAATCCTAATATCAACTCCCTAACCTAAAGCTAAAGCTAAACTTGAAAACCCTAACATAAACCCGATCCCGAACCTGAACCCAAATTCCTAGACCTAAACCTTAACCTATTCTCAAATCTCTAAACCTAAACCTACACCTAATCCTAATCTCAACTCCCTAACCTAAACCTAACCTAACATAAAAACCTAAACCTAAACCCGATTCAGAACCCGAACCTGATTTCTTAAACCTAAACCTTAACCTATTCTCAATTCTCTAAACCTTAACCTATAACCTAACTTAAACCTAAACCTATAACCTACACTTATAACCTAAACTTCAACCTATAACCTAAACCTAAGCCTAAAACCTAAACCTATGACCTAAAACCTAAATGTATTATCAAATCCCTAAACCTAAACCTGCACCTAATCCTAATCTTAACTCCCTACCCTAAGCCTAAACCTAAACTTGAAAACCCAAACCTAAACCCAATCCCGAACCCGAACCCGATTTTCTAAACCTAAACCTTAACATAATCTCAATTCCCTAAACCTATAGGTTATAACCTAAACCTAAACTTAAACCTTAACCTAAACCTATAACCTTAAAACCAAAACCATTAACCTAAAACCTTAACTTATAACCTATAAGTTAAACTTATAGCCTATAATCTAACCCTAACCTAAACCTAAAACTTAAACCTTAACCCATAACCTAAAACCTAAACCTAAACCTAAACCTAAAACCTAAATGTTTTCTCAATTCCCTAAACCTAAAATTACACCTAATCCTAATCTCAACTCCCTAACCTAAACCTAAACCTTAACTTGAAAACCCAAGCCTAAACCCGATCCCGAACCCGAACCCGATTTCCTAAACCTAAACATTATCCTATTCTCAATTCCCAAAACCTATAAGCTTATTACCTAAACCTAAACCTAAACCTTAACCTTAACCTAAACCTAAACCTAAACCTAAACCTATAACCAAAACCTAAACCAAAACCTATGACCTAAAACCTTAACCTATAACTTATAACCTATACTTATATCCTATAACCCTAACCTTAACCTATAACCTAAAACCTAATCCTTAACCTATTCTCAAATTCCTAAACCTAAACCTACACCTAAACCTAATCTCAACTCCCTAACCTAAACCTAAACTTGAACTTGAAAACCCAAACTTAAACCCGATCCCGAACCTGAACCTGATTTCCTAAACCTAAACCTTTACCTATTCTCAATTCCCTAAACCTTAAATTATAACCAAACTTATACCTAAACCTATAACCTGCACTTATAACCTAAACCTAAGCTTAAAACCTAAACTTAATCCTAATCTCAACTCCCTAACCTAAACTTAAACCTAAACTTGAAAACCCAAACATAAATTCGATCCCGAACCCGAACCCGATTTTATAAGCCTAAACCTTAACTTTAACCTATTCTCAATTCCCTAAAGCTATAACCTATATACTGTAACCTATAACCTAAACCTTAACCTTAACCTAAACCTAAAACAAAACCTATAACCTAAACCTTAACCTATAACTTATAACCTATTACCTAACCTCAACCTAAACCTTTTAACCTAAACCTATAACCTAAAACCTAAACCTAAACCTAAACCTAAACCTAAACCTAAAACCTAAATGTATTCTCAAATCCCTAAACTTAGACCTACACCTAATCCTAATCTCAACTCCCTAACTTAAACTTAAATTTGAAAACCCAAACCTAAACCCGATCTCGAATCCGAACCCGATTATTGTAATAATGTAGCTCAATCACATGGCAACAAACAAGAATGTATCCCTTTTAACACATGCCCCTTTTTACAAAGCTTTAATTTTTATTATTATTTCTAATAATTGAAACAATTTTTTACATTATTTGCTCGTATTAGTTATATTTTAATGATCATTTTTATTTTAAAAAAGTGCCCACTTTTTTGGAAGAAGTTTCTGCTATTCTTCATGATTTTGAATTATAATGTTTTGTTGGTTGAAGATTTTTTTCCTTTTTTTTACTTATGATGTTGAACTTATATGTATTATGTATGGATGAATGTAATGTGGATAAGATTATGTTTGGATGGATGTAGTTTGGGTTTAGATGGATGTGAATGTGAATATGGTGAAATATATTGTATAATAGGTGTATATCAGGAAGAATACGATGAAATATATTGTAACAGGTCAAATTTGAAAATGTCTTTCAAGGGTCATAAGAGACGGTTGATAGCAGTCCTTTTAAAGGACAGTCCATAACCGTCTTTTGAAGGCTCATAAGAGAGTTTATAGCAGTCCTTTTTAAGGATGGTTCATGACCATCCTTTAAAAGGACGGTCCATAACCGTCCTTTGAAGGCTCATAAGAGACGGTTTATAGCAGTCCTTTTTAGGGATGGTGCATGACCGTCCTTTAAAAGGATGGTCCATGGCCGTCCTTTGAAGGCTCATAAGAGTGTCCATGATAGACCTTTTTCTTTTTAAGGACGGTCCATGGCCGTCCTTTGAAGGCTCATATGAGTCGTCCATGACGGTCCTTTTTAAGGACGGTTAATGACCGTCCTTTTTTCATCAATAAGAAAGACGGTTTTCAACTGTCCTTTAAGTAATATGACACGTCAAAATTTGACGGCCCATGCGACGGTCCATGACCGTCCTTTTTGGTCATTTGAGATGGTTTTGGACCATCTTTTTTTCGCTGTTTTGGCATAGTGACTAACATGAATCCGTGCGCTTTGTGAAAGTACATTTAACGAAGATAGAACATTAAAATAAACAGTAACTAATAAAGAAATCATACAAACAAAAGACATTTAACATGGAAAACTTTTGTAGGAAAAAAAAAATCAAGGCACAAAGCGACAGAAAGCCACTATAATAATAATAAAAAAACTAAGAAAAATCTAGCCCCTTAAGAAAATCTCTTTGCGATATGCACCTAAGAAAAATCTAACCCCTTAAGAAAATCTCTTCCCAAGCTTTACAAGTATTTTAGAACCCTCTCACCTCGTAATCCCTTGCCCTAAGAGAGAAAATACCCATATTAACTAAGCCTTAATCATGTTCGGACTTAAATACATTGGTTTGCGCTAATCTGTGTAACATGTTCGATCGGACTGGATGTGTCACGCCCCAAGCCCGGAAATCGGATTCATAAGAATCCCGATCGCCGAATCCGGTGCCGACAGCCTCCGTAGTACCCCATTCTCGACTCCTAGCATTCACATGCCAGATTCCGATCCTGGAATCCTACAAGGAGGATTTTTTTTATTATTTACATTTAACTAGTAATAAGCATAACTAAAAGATTACCCAATTCACAAAGGCAACATCATCATCACATATCCACTAATATAATCATTTGAGTATAACACTGAAGGGGAAATACATAAATAAAAAATCAAGTTCCAGAAGACTACTGCACGCTCCAAGCTCAACACTGCTGCAACCTATCATCACCTGCACGCATCTATCGTGCGTAAGCTTATAGAAAGCTTAGAGGGTGGTGTAAGTGTGTGCACAAGGTAAGTGCCAAGTATTCAATACAATACCATAATCATACAATACCGAAAAACTGGTAATCTATAAACCATGCAATGTTTGAATAAGCAGAAACACTGATAAGAGCATGAATTATCAGAGTAAACAGAATTATCAGAGTAAACAAAAATACTGACAAGATCATAAATCATACGATAACAGATTATGCGGAAGTATGGACAAATCCATAAGTCAATCGATATCAGAATACGCAATATAGAATAGCTATGCGATAAGGAGTCATAAAGAGCTAAATATCAGATGCCGAGGATGCAATACAATATACAAATCCTGCTAAGTCTGTCCAGACCATATAAGTGCAGAAATACAATAACCCAAAATGCCGTATGCCACGAATGTCATGCAATATGCGGTGCGAATGGAACAACCATACTAAAGTGTGAAGTCGGGATGATAGTACGTAGTATCGCAGGCTACGGGGTCCACCACAAAGGACTTCTATCCAAACCAGTCCCATACCTAAATTTGGATAGTCGGACTCAATGTGATAAACTCCTGACCTCAGGTTAGTCGCGCGTCCCAACCGAAATTCTGGCCATTGCGAAGGTACACAATAATTAGTTATGCACTACCAGCCCGAGTGGATAGTGAATGAAACAAATGCATGAGTATGCAACTCCTACTCAATGAGTCCACATATCAGTACGGTTCCTCTATGGAAAATCACCGGGGTCTATTATACAAACCAGATTACCGCCCCATCGCACGCAACAAGGTGAGTGGAAGAGACCTCACTATCCGCCTGCCAATATCGGGCACGGCTCGTCGATAGCGGACCCATTCCTCGAGCTGGTTAGACTCAGCCTAGCATTGCCCCCTCCTCTCGGGCAGGTAAGGCTGCACCCCCTTCCAACCGACCACGACACAGTGGGAGACGCAGCCTAACGGTATACGGCCCTCATGCACTCATGCATTCACTCGGTCTAGACATTGGAGCAACCCTTGGAACCAAGAGAGTTTAGGGACTTTCACTCAGGAATATCTATAGCACCCCATGTAGAATAGATTTTTAGTATCCCATCTGGCCATCAACAAAATGTCTGTGTAGGCTACGACCCTGATGTTGCTAGGGCGTACTGTACAACACAATGCAATACAAGATGCATGAGTCATGCAATCCAGTCATGCATCTATCCTGCGCATACCGTGTGCTTATATGGGACAATCTTCGCCTATCAGGGAGTCATAACAACATGCCCAATGACATATGCAATGGTCAACCACATCTCATAACAAACATGCAGATGATGCGTATGGGCATATATCATGATGTTATGCTATCACATACTCACAATCGGTATCAATAACCGGCATCAACAATCAGCCTCAACAATGTGGACATCTAACCAACATTGTCCTAAGGAATGACCCTCACAGATCCTAGATATAGTGGACCCATAACCTCACACAAGGGTCAAATATACAACACCATCGCCTCGCTCAAGAGCTTAATACATATGGCGATGGGCCTCACTCATGGGCCACATATATATCAAGTGGGTCGCACCTCACAGGTCTAATACACATCGCAAAGGGCTACTCCCACTGGCCTAAGATACATCAAGTTGGGCCTCACCATATGGACCGAAAATATATTACAATGGGCCACATCCCATGGGCCTCAAATACATCACAATTGGCCTCAACAATCAAAATTGACCAATAATCGGAATCGACAAATCGGTCATGTCAATCAAAAATCTGCAATCGGTCACGATAATCGACCTCGATCGCTAATTGGCAATCGGTCAAGTCAATCGGAATCGACAATCGGTAAATCGATCATAACAATCGGAATTGATCGATAATTGGAATCGTCAAATCAGTCACGTAATTTGAAATTCAGCTATCAATCATGACAATCGGCACCGATAATCAGCATCGATAATCGGCATCGATAACCAGGGTCGATAACCGGCGTCAGCCTCGATAATCGGCACCGATAATCAGTAGATAAACAAGCAGGGTCCATAGATGATCAGCCGATTAACTATAGCATAAAGATTGACACTTAGCCGTGGTAATATCAAATCCGATAGCACGGAGTCATCCATCTACGGTGAATGGGGCCCACTTATTTGGGTTAACCCACTAAGGGAATGATGAGAATGGGCCTAACAAGGCCTAAGAGAAGGTCACAATGTGGACATCCAACCATCATTGCCCATCAATGTGAACGTCTAACCAACATTGCTCCCAAGGAGTGACCTTCATAAGGCCAAACATATAGTGGGTCCATGGTCTCGCACCTGGGCCTAATATACATCATCATGGGCCTCAATTACATCGAATGGGTCGAATTAAATGGGCTGAATCAAATGAGCTAATCAAATGGGCTGATCAAATAGGCCGATACAAATGGGCCGACTCAAATGGGCCGAATCAAATGGGCCAATACAAATGGGCCGATCAAATGAGCCGTTACAAATGAGCCGAATCAAATGGCCCAAATAAAATGGGTCGATATAAATGGGTCAATCAAATGAGCCGTTACAAATGGGCTGAATCAAATGGACCTAATATACACTACAATGGGCCACAACCCATGGGCCTAATACATCACAGTGGGCCTCACATATATCGTATTGGGCTTCATACGAAGGCCTCAAGTGTATCACAGCAGGCCACGCCCATGGGCCTTGAATACATCACATTGAGCCTCACCCATGGGCCTTAAATATCAAGTGGGTCGCATTACATGGGCCACACCATACAGGCCGTACCAATAGATGGCATAAATATACAATACATGTATCAATGGTAGGCCCTTGGATGGTGCAAATATATAATACGTACATCAAGGTGGGCTCCACCTTTAGACAATCAGCCCACTTGCCGCTGGCCCAGTTTGGTCATCGAAACAGATGGGCAACTAAGACGAAACACAGGGATAAGATAGGCCTCATTTGTGGGCCTCATAGCCTTTAGGTGGGCTTCAAACAAACATTACAGTGGGTCTCAAACCATAGGCCCCAAATACATCGCAATGGGCCTCGACCCATGGGCCCTAATATATCACCATGGGTCTCAAACCATGGGCCATAAATACATCACAATGGGCCTCAACACATGAGCCTTATATATATTAAATGGGTCTCAACCCATGGGCCTTATGTATATCAGATGGGCCACACCAATTGGCCGCACAAGTGGGCCATATACACATCAAGTGGGCTACACTAATGGTTCGCACTACTTGGGCTGCACCATCTACACCGTTCGTCTATTTTTAGATATCATTATAGAGTATTAGCCAAAAATGAATCATATCCAAAGATCACCTGAACCATACTAAAGATAACAGTAGAGATAATGTTTGACACCACTTAAAATTTTCAGGGCCCACCATAACGTTTATTCTCCACCCAATCTATTTCATAAGGTCACAAGGACCTGGATTAAGAGGAAAACATATTTCATTTTGATCCAAAACTTCTGTACTCCAAAAAGGGATTCAATGGTAGACGTTTAACCCCCACTGATTTCTTTAGTGTGGTCCACCTGATATCCTCATTTTTTGTCTCAAGTCTTAAGTCGAGCTCATCATTTGGATGGATAGTTTAGATATAATACATGTCTCATGATTAGGACCCACAGAACTGCTGATATACATACAACAGGTATACAACCTGTGGGTCCCCACCATCCAAATGGACGGCTGGGATATAACACATACAACATGGCGGGGTTCCACTGCATGGACGAACAGTGTAGGTAGAACAGTACATCACGGTAGGCCCCACAGAGTTTGCTGACATTAACCCAGCAGCCATCTGCTGCTGGATGGACCGTAGGGATAAACACATATAGCAGGGTAGGGCCCCACCAGTAAAATTGATGGCCAGTTTGGATGTGAAGTGGAGGGACGGTTTGGATATAGCACATCCATCACTAGGGCCCACAGCTGGACAGCTAGATGAAACGCATGTAGCATGGGGTCTATGCATAAATCACTCACATCACGTGGATTTCCAGCTGTCCAAAACGGACAGTGGATATACATATGCATCACGTGCGGGACCCACACAAATGAACAGATGGTGTGGATGTACAGAACATACACTAAGGTGGGTCCCACCTACACGTGTCACATGTGTAGTAGGTCCCACGTGCATAGCAGATGGACGACATGTGATGAAATACATACATCGTGGTGGCCTACTGATGCTGCTGGTCAAATCAGATGAATGGTTTGGATGAGACACGTCTGTGGGGCCACGTTGCTGGGAAAATGGATAGAATACTTAAATCACGTGTGGGCCCCACAGATTTTGCGGGCGTACAGTGCAGCAGTTGCTGCTGCTATAGTGGCTTGGTGGCCCACCGCCCAGACAGTGAACGGCCAGGATAGAACACATATTATCATGGTGGCGTCCCACCTATTGGACAGCCAGACATAGCACACATCATCAAGGTAAGCACCGTGGATGGATGGCCTGGATGAGACATACAGTCCAGGTGGGTCTCATCGTGCTGGAATGGATGGTGTGCATAAAATGCATACATCACAGAGGGCCTCACGTGGCAGGTGGGTCTGTACGTGTGGGACCCTCGAGCTTTGCATCCAGCTGATATTTGTGTTTTACCTTTATGCAGTCCAGCAGCTTTTGCTGCTGGACGTCCAATGACTGGACGGTGTGAATGGAACACCGACATCAATGTGGGGTCCACGACCGCGTCCAGATGGTTGGACGGTCTGGATGACCCAAATATCAGAGTGGGCCTGCGATCAGGCAAAACAAATAGACGTCGGGATGAAGCATATATATCAGCGGGGCCCATTGAGTGCTGACGTCAATATAACATCTGTATAGCTGGTGTGCGGCAGTCCAGCCAACCCACTTCCCACCATCAAATCCTTGGACGGTGAGGATTCACATGCTGATACAAGGTGGGCCCCACACGCTGCTATGGTGGGGTCCACATAAATCAAGTGGCCACATAATAAATAAAATAAAACAAAATAAAAATGGAGGGAGAGAGAGAGGGGGGGGGGGGGGGGGGGGGGGGGGGGGGGGGGTGGAATCGTGGAGATGAGTGGGACCCCGCCATTATGGGCCCTCCCTATACATGAATACATCAAGATGGGTCCCACATGTGTGGCCCTCAAATCATAAAAACAACAAATAGAAGCACCCACCTCGAGATCTCTCTTTCCTTCTTCCACCAATGCATGATAGGGCTCCAATGAGACAATTTCAACAGTTGAGATGGGCTTAGGATGGTGGAATCGGGTGGTAGAAAGGTGAGTCACACTACTCTCTCCCATGGGAACCATGGATGTGGATTGCTTGGAGAAAAATGAGGGAGAGAGAGATGAGAGAGAGATTGTTGTAAGAGAGAGAGGGAGGTGATGTGAGTGATGGGGAGAGGGATGGTGATGGGTGAAGAGTGTGTACTTGTTGTAAGAAAGAGTTGACTTAGAGGAGAGGTAGTTGTACTTGATATTAATGTGTGATATGTATTTGACATTTGACATGATTGATGGGATTGATTTGAAAGGTTGTAGAGATTCTGTTGAAATTTTACAAATGTGCGGTGTTTTCTCGAACTAAACGCGGGCCCACTTCTTCTGGCCTGGGTATCGCCTCGGCGCGCGAGACACGGCATCGGAACCGCAGCGACGGCGCGGTCGCTAGGGTACAAGTCTCGGGTCGATCCGATTCTGGTTGACGGCATGCGTCTCAGGGTCGCACGTAAATGTTAGATAAAAGTCAAAGGTTGCCGGAATTCGACCCGGAAGATTACGAAAGCCTACGGAACGGTACGGTATATGATACGGGTCTTATAGGATATATCCTTGGTCAAAGCAAACCAAAGTGACTACATATTTTGGTTGAACCGAAAACGTGTAAATCTTCAAAGTGTGCAAACTAAGAATCCACCCAATTTTTTTTCGAACTGAGATAGGACTACTTTGCACAACAAATTGGAAAAATTCAATACATCATGCACAACAATTTACACATTAACTTGCATTCTACCAAGTCACCCTTAAAGACCTTCCATGCAATTTACACTTTGAGCGTAGACCAATCCTTACATCTTCTACCTATAATGCAGCTCCATCTGTACCCCTATGAAACAGTGGGCGTCAAGTTCTCTACTATTTCTCTGTGGGATCCCCTTGAGCTCTGGATATGACTCATTCTTTGACTCATGCCATAAAATAATCTCTCTAAATGGATGGACGGTGTGGATATAACACATACATCATTGTTTGGATAGCTAAAAAGCATGCACAAAAATCCAAGGTCTTGTTTGGTGTATGATATTAGGTGGAATTAGATGGTACTGAATTTCATTTGGTCTCGGTGCAATTTTTAGTGATCAAATCCTCATCCACCCTATATGAACAATTTTAGTGATCGAAAGGTGGGCCACTGTGTCACGAAGCTTGCATTTTAGTGATCAAATCCTCATCCACCCTATATGAACAATTTTAGTGATCGAAAGGTGGGCCACTGTGTCACGAAGCTTGCATAAGGTAGCTCCTGTGGGTGCTCATAAGACTTGCATCTCTACCACATCCACCATTGTGAAAATGATTCATTTATCTGATAGACCACAACGATAGTAATAAATAGATGGTCATTCTCCATCAATTTGTTTCACAAAAACCATGTCCTACCAAATGAGTAGCCTAACATGGTGAGTATATCTTGGAACATCATGTATTTTGTATCTCCCGATCAGCACATGCACTGGGATGCCTCATGCTCGTAAGCACACTTGCCAATATGGCACTGGTTTGCGAGATCTAATCCTTCAATCAGTTGGGTCACACTATTTAGATCCACTTTCTCAAAAATTATTCTTTTACATAATTCCTTAATGTACAAGACATACAGGTTATGGGCCATCCACTTGATGAATATAAGATGTCATGTGAGGATACATTTGAACCCCAAGTGTATTGTGGATATCAAGGTTATTTTTATCCATGCAAAAGTTCTAGTAAAATATTTTGCATGGTGTTACGTGAGAGGCCCACCGCAGTTTGTATATGGCATCCAAAGAAACCTTACCAAACTTAGACCAGTTTAACCATCATGCACGCACTACCTGAATTTGGAGAATTTCCTATTGTTGTCTATTGTTTATATGGTGTGGCCCACTTAATAAATGTATAGGTCTTATTTTGGGTCATCCCATCGCCATTTTGGGGCTCACTTAATGAGCAGTTTCGATAACATATAAAATATGTTATAATGGGCCCCTTATAGAAACCTAAGACAACAATGGTAATCCAAGAAACTTAGCGTCAATAAGTTGTAGCACCTCTCTTTCTTTCGGGTACCTTATAAAAAAAATGTACAAAAACCTACCTAATTAATCATGCCTGCAAATGGGTTAGAGGCTCGAGTGGGCCTTATTATGATGGTTATCTAAAATTCACCCTAAGTATCGATGAACTAGCTCAATTAGTTATTCAGGCGGACAAAATTATTAGAAATACCGTACATGATTGGAAACAGTGTAAAACAGGGTGCCAGTGTCACCCTCTAAACTATTTCCATTAATGTGGCAGACACGAATCGCTGATATATATGATTTTTGGACCATGGGACTCAAATTTTATGTGAAATCTAATTGGTTGGAACGATTTCAATATAATTATCATGGTGAGCCCTACGAAAAATCAACATTTGGACATCTCTCTATCCCAACTAGTCTCACCAAAATCACTGGTCAAGTTGATTTTTGTCTTTTGACCTGATAGGGGCTAAACATCTAATGGCTGGAGTAAATTGCATGTAAACATCATTGTGGGCCCCTCTTAATTCAATTCTTTTCTAAGCAAACTCTTTGTATAAAATTCACTCCGATCATTAGATGCATAAATCCCAATAAGCCCATAGCAAAAAAAAGAAAAAACATGCTGTCTTATGATTCAGGTGGGCCATGCTAAAGAAAACAAGAGAGGCCTCCTCCCTTGATTTTGACAAGGTCCACCATGATGACTATATGAAAACACTCTATCAATCAGATGCCAAACTAAAATTTAGGCCTATGGCCTAAAATCAGGTCCATCTATGATTCAAGTGGGCCATACTAAGGAAAATAGTTTGGAGGGATACTATTATACCATGCACTATAAGCATCACGGTGGGGCCCACCCAAGCAGCTGACCCATTTCGTGCACCCACACAACCTGCCATTAAAGCTAGGATATGTAGGCCATATGATGTGTTTTTTTCTCATCTCATTAAGTTTAGTTTCAAGGACACGAGTTTCCCGCCCGCAACACTTGTACTTGGAGTTTCTAAAGCAAATGAAGCTCGATACGGCCCACTGATGTAAGTATAAAATTCACTCCGCCCTTCATTTTCAGTAATTCATGTTAGGTGAAAAATGAAGGAGATCAAAGACCCAATGGGGCACAATAGGAATTGGTGGGGAAGTAAATGCTCACCATTGAATCTTCTTATGGCCATAATTTTTATATGCCATCCCACCAAGATCAATTGAAGAATAAATATCAACCTGATACAAAACTTCTTTGGGTACCTGGATTGAGTCCACACATGGTAAGCACGTAGTCAAATGTACAAGGTGGGCCATTTTGTCATAGATATTTTTATCCATAAAGTGGGTCCTATTACTTGAAGGTCTGGATGGAATGGCTTGCTTGAATCACATGTCACCCTATTTTTTGGCCTTGGGTCTAATGTGGTATAATACCTCGAATGGTCGGAGTGGGTCTCACGTACCTATCACAATGAGCCTAATAAAAAATGAAAGATGGTGGGGAGAGGGGCCTCATCTGGATTTTTTAGGGGGCCTTTCTTCAGCCGAGGTAAAAAGTAAAAAAGTATGTGCCTGAAATCCTAGTAGTCTATTAGATAGGGTCCCCTATTAGGTAGACATGAATTTACACCATTTCTTTCCGCACCTTGAGTATTGCTTCTAATCATGGCCACCACATGAATCAAAGATGGTGAATGTTGCCTGGTACTCTGTTTCTAATCATCTGGTCCACCTGAATCACATATGGAGTTTATCAGCCCTGGGCTTATAATTGGGTCACTCACTGATGGTAGGTGTGGATTTTGAAAATACATGTTAATGGACACCCCATTTATACCACAAATTCATGATAATGGCTTTTACCCCAGACATACTTTAGTGTGGGGCCCTCACCACCTTTTACCGTGGAGCGAAGATTGTCAGCTCATTGTAATGCATGTATCTTATCCATGCTATCTTATCAATGCTCAAGTGGACAGCACCAAACAATGGGACCACAAAAGTCTTGCATCAAGTTGATATTTTTTGTTTTTCTCTTCATCCAAAATTGTGAAAGCTTATGAACATGATGGATGATAAATGAACATCATTGTGGGCATTGGGATGGTTTCAATGGTGGATGCCATCATCCCCACTATTTTCTATGATGTGGTCCACTAAGCTTTGGATATGCTTCAATTTTGGGCTCATGCCCTAAAATGAGCTAGGGAAATGGATGGATGGCATGGAAAAACACATACACTATTGTGGGCCCCACAAAATCTTCACACAAAATGGTAAAGAGCAGTGAGGGCCTCACTCCATACAATCCTATGGATATAAAATCCATATATGTAAATTTAATGCCCATTTATAATGGGCCCACAACCACGTGTTTTCAAAATCCACTCCAACCATTATAGGAAACACTAAAATTTATGCCCATGGCCTAAAAATCAACTTACCTATGATTCAACTAGGCCATACAAAGGGAAACAATTTGGAAGGTGGGTGTCCCCTTCATAGTTTATTTATTAGTATTATTTTTTTTCCACTCATGTGCCTCACCTGAATCATGAATGTGGCTGACTTTTGGGCCTTAGGCCTAATGTGAGCTAACACATATAATATACATAATGGAGTTCACACACACATCATGTTGAGGCCCACTTGCTCTGATCAATGCATAGGGTTGTAAAATGCTTATTTACGGTCCTAGTTTTAGGAGACTGGTGGGCTATGCTAGTCAAATGGCTAACTTCAAAGATTCACAAAAGGAGACCGCCTTGCATGAGTAGTGAGCCGGAAACGGGAGCTTCATGCTAAATTTTCATTGTGTGTCCCACTTTGATGAGGGGTCACACCAAATTTTAGGCCGTTCCAAAACTCAGTGGGGCCTCACCAATTGCTTTTAGATGTTTTAGGCTGATTTTTAGCATATCCCATGACCCAAAAGGGACCCTAAAATGCATGACATGACATGGATGTTCATCACACCTACATGAAGTTGACAAGTTCATAAATTTACCAAATTCCCATTCTCATTCATTATCCCAAACAAGCCCCCGCCGCTTGGATGGGCCCCACCATGATGCTTATAGTGTATGGCACAACAGTAGCGCTCAAAACTGTTTCCCTCATTATGGCCCAATTATCATCATGGCAAAGGGCATTCCAATTCATTTTCTTGGATACAACAAGTTTAGTCCTAAAACGAGTTGAAAAGGGCTAGCTTAAGTCCCAAAACAACCACTCTAAAATATCTATTCATAGTAGTCAAGAAGAATACCATTTGACTTAGACTACAAAGAAATGGACACAGAAGAAAGAAAAGATGTTTTAAGGAAATAAATCATAAGAAATAAATCTATTCTTTTTAATTTGATTTTCTTTAATATGAAAAAGTTTCAACTAATGAAGATAGCTAAAATAATATCATCAATCACAAAAGGCTGCAAGACGAGACATATAAAGCGAGAATAAATGGAAAAGAAACCGAAATACCTTCAACTCAACTTCATAATTTCAGTCCTGAGCAAACCCATATTTTAAAATGTTCTTCACTGCATTCCCTTAAGAAGCACCCATGAGAAATTGTACTTATTGACTCTCCCGTGGATAACACGATGGGTCAAGTTCCTGGGTGTTGGCTTGAATATGTTAAGGATATCATCCCACATATTTATTTTATTCACATCAATTTACATTCTCATGGCATTAATAGTATAATTGATGTAGAATGGGTCGCGGACAATTTCATGGTCAAGATGGATCAGAAAAGGCACGGTCGACGACAGAAATGATTTGTACCATCAGATCTTAGATTTGGCGTATCTCGCAATCCGAAATGAGTTATTTGACGTAAAATATATGATTTTGGGGTAGAACGAGCTACTTTAGCCAACCAACCTTGCTACGCCGGGTTGCATAGCTTGGATTTGCAAAAAATCCTCTGATCGACAGTCATTTTCCTGTTTTATTTTCGTTTTTACTATAAATAGTAAGTTTTAGTTTGATTATAGCTCTTCATCCGTTGGGCTTTAGGAGTTGTGTCCAACATGAAAAGTGCTTAGGATTATTAGGAGATAGGGTGAAGCCAAATAAGACACTATTTTTGGCCGAAAACCTTATGCACTAGTAGACATCACGATCGTCTATAAATAGTAAGTTTACTATTTATAGTAAGTCGCGGATTCTAGGAGTTTCAGTTGTAGTTTGCTTCTAATTTCTTTCCTATTGCTTGGTATCCTTATTTAAAGGGTTGTGAACTCATTTTTACTCATTCATTAATCAATTTTGAATTTATTATAAATTCTTTTTATTTTCTACTTTCTTTCCTCATGGATTCGAGGAGTCTCTGTGAGGAGTCCAGAGAAGTTCCATGGATTCGAAATATTTATCATCTAGAGGAATATGGTGCTCGACCTCATGTCCATCCTTGTGTCAGTTTGGTATCAAAGCGAGGTTTCTTCTCAGATCGATAGCTTCTAACGATGGGTCGGGCAACAAACCCATGGGCGGTGTCCCAAGGAATTTGCCTTTAACGGCGGCAACTTTCGAAGCGACCATGCAATAAAATCGGCAAGCCATGTAAGGGCTGCAGGCTTCCATGGACTGCATAACGGATCTCTTGGCAGAAACCCTAGGTCAACTCCGTGTTCCTGGGGATAATCCTCTACCGCCGATTACTGAAACTCTCAATCGCCCTGATTGCAGGATAGTACCGGCAGTGCATCCACGGGTCATTCCTGAGGAAGGGGGCTCTAGTGAGGAGGAAATCGATGACATAATCTTCCAACACCTCAGACAAGACGGAGAATAAGTAGATCAGACATATCGAGAATTCAAGATGCGGGTTGATATTCCTAACTTCAATGACCAACTACACATTGAGGATTTACTCGATTGGCTTTCCAAAGTTGAGTGATTTTTAGACTATATAGATATCCCTGAAGCAAAGAAGGTCAAGCTTATGGCCTATGAGTTGAAAGGAGGAGCTTTAGCTTGATGGGAACAACTGCAACTCTCACGAACTAGATAGATGAAAGCATCAATCTACACATGGTAGCGGATGAAGCAGCTACTACATGCCCGATTCCTTCCTAGCGATTACAATCAGATATTATTCCAATAATACTAAAATTGTCGATAGGGTAATCGGTCGATGAGAAAATACGTAGAGGAATTTTATCGCCTGACGGCTCATAAAGATTTAGTCGAGACTGAATCACAGCAAGTCGCCCTATTCAATGGTGGATTGGGTATGGAGATCCAGGATTGGGTCCAAATGTAGCCCATCTGGACGATGAATGATGCGATCAAGTTGGCTACTCGGGTAGAATGCAACTTGAACGTTCTACCACACGACCCTATTCTACCGTAAGGATCACTACGGCGGGTCCACCCCAGGTAGCTCCACCATTTAAGGAAAAAGAACTCGTATGAGCACGCACTCAACCTCCTACGTCTGAGAGCAGAGATCAGGGAAGCGGGCAAGCTAGGCCCCAAAGGTGCGTATCGACTGCTGCTGGTCCAAGTAGAATCTCAAACCTCTATGCTCGACCCCAGCCCGACAATTACTATTATTGTGGCCAACTGGGACACCTATCAAATACTTGTCCCCAGCGAAAGGTGGCAAACCTCACCATCAATGATGATAGTACTGATAATGTCGATGAAGATCTAGATGTTGAAAAACAGGAGCATACCACCGAGGACGAGGCAAATGAAGCAAGTTGGGTTCAGCGAGATCATGGAGAGTGACTCGTCTTGAGGCAGTTATTATATGCGCCAAGAAAATAAGTGCATCCACAGAGGCATAACATCTTCCGCACTAGGTGTACAATGAATCGAAAGGTTTGTGACGTGATTATTGACAGAGGCAGCAGCGAGAACATCATCTCCAAGGCCATGGTGGATAATTTATAATTAAAAATGGAGCGTCATCCCTCCCCATATACAATCAGTTGGATCAAGAAGGTCAGCGAAACAAAGGTAACTGAACGATGCACCATATCCTTTTCAATTGGTAAACATTATAAGGATGAAGTCATATGCGATGTGATTGACATGGAAACATGTCACATACTACTTGGTCGACCTTGGCAATTTGACCGTGACGCCACTCATAAAGGATGAGATGACATAATATCTTTATCAAGAACGGTCGGAAGACCATATTGGCCCCTATAGATATAGAGGGACTACCTAAAACTTCTAAAGTAGAGGGTCATTTTCTCTTAACCATACGGGACTTCGTGGAAGAATCTAAAGAAACAGGACAGGCTTATGCATTAATTTTAAAAGAAAAAGAACTATAGCTGTCACGCCCCAAACTCGAAAACCGGGCTCACAAAATTTTCGATCGCCGAATCCGGCGCCGACAGCCTCCGTAGAATCCCATTCTCGGCTCCTAGCTCCCATTCGCCAGGTTCCGATCCTGGGATGCTACGAGGAGGATTTTCAACATCAGTTTGATTCGTAATAAGCATAACCAAAGGCATAACCCACAAACAACAACCAAGTACTCCATTACATTTCCACTATGATCAAAAACTTTACAAGTACAATGAGCATAAAGGAAAATACAATGGTAAAGAATAAAAACTCCAAAATGATCAGTAACGTGCTCCTGCCTCAGCGCTGCTGCAATCCAACGTCACCTGCACGCAACGGTCGTGCATAAACTTACAGAAAGCTTAGAGGGTGGTGAAAGTGTCTGCGCAAGGTAGTAATAAGAACATGCAATGTCAGAGAAATGCGGAATATGCAGATGGAACCATAATATCATGAGTCGTACCAAGGCTATGCGATGCAAGACATAAATGGTATCGGCCACCCCAAGGCCATGCGATGTGCAATGCAACTCAAGCATACAGATCCTCATCTATATCCACACATCAATACAGCTCAAAATATGAAATATCACCGGGGTCTAGTACACTCTAAACCAAATTGTCGCCACATCGCGCACAATAAGGTGAGTGGAAGAGACCACACTATCCGTCTGCCAATATCGGGCGCGACTCGTCGATAGCGGACCCATTCCTCGAGCTAGTCAAACTCAGCCTAGCATTGTCCTTTACTATCGGGCGGGTAAGGCCGCACCCCCTTCCAACCGACCACGACACAGTGGAGAGCGTAACTGTCTGGTAATCGGCACTCAACGCTCATCTACCCACTCGGTCTAGACGTTGGAGTAACCTCTTGGTACCATAAGGGTTTAGGAACTTTCACTCAGGGATATCTATAGTACCCCATGTAGAACAAGATTTTTGGTATCCAATCCTGCCAACCACGATACACTATGGAAGTTACGACCCCGATGTCGCTAGGGCGTACAATATCCATGTCATACAAATCCGATATGTATGATTCACGCTATCCAGTCATGCATCAAATCCTGCGCATATCGTGCACTCATGTAGGGCAACACCGCCTAACCGGGAGCCCATAAACAACCTGCCCGAAGGTAAATACTATGATCAGACAATTCTCACGTCAAGCATACATATGATGCGTATGATCATGAGTCATGAAACTGTACTAAACATGTTATGAACTATCTTACAATGCAGATGGACCTGGACGGCCTATACACGATAAGTACGGCCCAGTAATGGGCCCTAAGGAGAGTCGTAATGTGGACATCCAACTAACATTACACTCGCAATGTGGACGTCAAATCAACATTGCTCCTAGGTACAATCTTCTTAAATATCGCTACATAATCGGTATCGGGATTACACATTGCAATGGACCTTAGGTTCATCCCGTTGGGCTTTTCATATATATGTCAAATGGGCCATATCCTATGGGCCTTTTAATCATCAGATGGGCCACACCAATGGGTCTTATGTGCATTCCAATGGGTCAAAACCCGTGGGCCTTGGATTGCATCAATTGGACCTAGTCACATGAGTCTAATATGTATCAAATGGGCCACACCAATTAGGCCCCACATGTAGATCAAGTGGGCCTCAACCCATAGAACTAACATGAGTCAAATGGGCCTAAACCCCTAGGCCTTAATCAAATAAAATGGGCCTAACTCATGGGTCTCAAATAAGTCCAATGGGCCTAATCCCATGGACCCTTTTTATAATCAATGGGTTTAGTCCCATGGGCCTTACAATATATCAACTGGGTCCACTTCCATGGGCTTTAAGAATGCAACAATGGGTCCAATTTCATGGGCCTTGAAGTATATCAAATGGGCCTAGTCCCATGGACTTGAAACATATCAAGTGGGCCTAAGCCCATAGGCTTTAGGTGTTTCAAGTGGGCCTAACCCATAGGCCATTTTCAATCCAAATGGGCCTAACCCATAGGCCATTTTCAATCCAAATGGGCCTAACCCATAGGCCTTAAATAAAGCAAATGGGCCTAACCCATAGGCCTTTTACAAGTTAAATGGGCCTAGCCCAAACATGAGTGGCCCACCCAATCAACCACTCATGCCTTAAAATGGATCCACCAAGCGAATGGACGGTCTGGATGCATCACAAGCATCAAGGAGGGCCCCACTAACGCTGGACAGGGGGGTGGCACACGCATCAAGGAGGGCCCCACCATTCGCTGGACGGTGGAGGAAATACTACATCAAGGTGGGCGCCACCGTCCACTCGACGGTGGCCTTAAAATATAAACATCATGGTGGCTCCCATGTGGGGCCACCAGAAATGTTCATTCGAAATCCAACCGTTCACAAGGTCCCTTGGACCTGGATGAAAGAAAAACATAAATTTCAGCTTGATCCAATACTTCTGTGGGCCCCAAAAATCTTTCAATGGTAGAATTCAATCCACACCGTTTCACGTGATGTGGGCCACCTAAGTTTTGGATCTGTCCCATTTTTGGAGGGTGGCCCGCTACTGGGGCGGCCCACCTCATGAGCTGGTTGGATGACAAACAAACATTACTGTGGGGCCCACGGCTGGAGCCGTGGGTCCCTAGCCGGACGCCCGCCCTCCGTTGCACGGCTGCACGTTGTCAGGGAGGGGGGGCAACTCCCTTTGCAAAATCTGAAAAAAAACTAATTTTTTAGGGTTTTTCACACGCGGGGCCCGCTGCACCAAAATCCGTCCCGGCCATTGCGATCAGTGGCTCGAGGCCGTCCCAATGAGTCCGAAGTTTGAATTTTTTTGATGCTTAGAAAGTGAAATAAAACAAAATAATGATCTTGAATGGTAGTGATGCATTCTTCGACGCCATGGCCCACCAGGTCTTCCAATCAGCCCCCCAACGGCTAAAACACCGTATGTAAGAGGATGGATGGCTTGGATTGCTTAAATACATCATGGTGGGGCCTATGCAAGGGGACCACCCAAAAAGCCTTACTTTACTTCTTTTTTTTTTTGTAAAGGAACGTTCAGCGTCCCAGACGCTGGACGATGAGCCCCTTTTTTTTGTTTTAAAAATGCATTGTGGTGGGCCTTTTGAAGTGGGCCACCACTGATGGATGATGGGGGTACGACATGCAAGGTGGGCCCCACTTGAAGAACCCTTGCACAGAATAAATACCTCAAGGTGAGGTCCATTCAAGTGGGCCACACAACCCCTTTGCATAAAAATGAAATAAAATAAAATAAAATAAAATAAAAGAAATAAAAGAGAGAGAGAGACGTGGAGAGTGGGACACGCCTTGTGATGGAGGGACCCCGACATTATGGGCCCTCCCTTGCAATGAATCATACAATATACGGATCCCGTTGAACATGAGACCATCAAAAATGTAAATTAACGGTGGAGATCCATTCCCCACCAATATGGACGGTCTAGATGACCTTTTGCAATGAAATAAACATCATGATGGGGTCCATGGAGAATGGCCCCATCATGGAATGATCATGATGATCCAAGTGGGTCATCGTCCTTATCTTAGGGTCCCAAGTGAGATCCACACTATTGATCGGTGGGCCTCACTTGGTCCACCATAAAAATAAGAAAAACTACCCTATAGAGGCACCCACCGTCCGATCTTCCCGCTCCTAGGGGTTCCTTGGCACCTTAGCTTCAACTTCAATGGTTAAGATGAAGAATGGAGGGTTGAGATGGGAGATTTTGGGGTAGGAAGGTGGGCCACTTGGAGCTTAGTAGGGTTTGAAAAACTCCATACATATGGGGCTTGGAAGTTGCTTGGAGATTTGAAATGAGAAAGAGAGAAAGAGAGAGAGTGATGTAAGGGAGAGAGAGAAAGTGATGGATGGATGTGGTGAGTGATGGTTGTGTAAGAAAAGCTTAACTTTTGAGGCTTTTGTGTAAGAGAGGTATGGGTGGTGAAGACTTTTGTGGTTGCTTGGGAAAAGGAATGAAAGTGATGTGTACTTGACATGTGATGGATTGATGGGTTGATTGATTGATGGGATTGATGTGATTGATGTGACACATCGTAGAGATTCCCTTAGTTTTCCAACACGCGGCGTTTTCTCGCACCGAACGTTGGCCCATAACTCTTGACCAGGGTATCACCTCGGCGCGCGAGTCGCGGTATTGGAACCGCAACGACGGCGCGGTCGCTATGGTATTGGTCTCGGGTTGAGTCGACTCGGGTTATCGGCACATGAATAAGGGTCGCGCGTCGATATCGGTTAAGGGTCGAAAGTCGCCGAAATTCGACCGGAAAGACCGCGGAAGTCTCTGGAACGGTACGGACCAAGATACGGGTCTTACAATAGCCTACCATTATCCTTGAAAGACTAAGGCCCTTGTTACATGAATTCAAAGAAATCTGGCCTGATGACCTTCCCGATGGGTTACCCCCCATGCGGGATATCCAACACTATATCGACTTTATCCCCGGGTCAAGTCTATCCAATCAGCCTCATTATCGAATGAGTCCGAATGAGTGCAAGATTCTGCAAGGAAAAGTGGAAGAGTTTATCCATAAGGGTCTTATTCAAGAAAGCATGAGTCCATATGCTGTACCAGCTCTATTAACTCCAAAGAAAGATGAGAGTTCGCTCATGTGTGTCAACAGCTGAGCCATCAACAAAATCACCATAAAATATAGGTTTCTTATACCATGGTTGGATGATATGCTGGACATGTTGAGGGTGCCAAAATATTCTCTAAATTGGACCTGAGGAGCAGTTACCATCAGATTCGAATACGCCGGGTGATGAGTGTAAAACGGCCTTTAAGACTAAGGAAGGATTGTACGAATGAGTGGTCATGCCCTTCAATCTTTCGAATGCACTTAGTACATTTATGAGATTGATGAACCAAGTTCTTAAACCTTTCATTGGGCGGTTTTGTAGTTTATTTAGATGATATTTTGGTATACAGTCAAGACGAAACTACCCATATGGAACACCTCAAGAAGGTCCTTCAGGTGCTTACTGACAATAAACTGTATCTCAATTTAAAGAAGTGCAGCTTCATAACTAATAGCCTATTATTTTTGAATTTTGTCGTAACATCCATGGGCATTCGGGTGGATGAGGAAAAGGTGAAGGAAATTAGAGAATGGCCTATTCCAACAAATATTCATGAAGTGTGAAGTTTTCATGGACTGACGACATTCTATCATCGGTTCGTGAGAAATTTCAGTACTATTGTATCACCAATCACAGATTTCATGAAGAAAGGGCAGTTTCAGTGGACTGACGAAGCCGACAGGAGCTTTGCCGAAAGCAAGCACAGATTATCCACGACCCTGATTCTTATACTTCCCAACTTCGACAAACTGGTCGAATGTGATGCCTCATATGTCAGAATTGGGGGAGTTTTATCTCAAGAAGGTAGGCCGGTAGCCTTCTATAGTGAGAAACTTAGCGATGCACACAAGAAGTGGTTTACATACGAGATCGAGTTATACGCGGTGGTCCAGACACTGCGACATTAGTGACATTATTTGATTCAAAGGGAATTCATACTTTACACGGACCATCAAACTCTCAAATTCATTAATAGTCAAGCTAACATTAACCGTGTGCATGCTAGATGGATCTCATTTTTATATGAATTCACGTTCGTGCTAAAACATAAGTCAGGACAATAGAACAAGGTAGTTGATACGCTAAGTCACCGTGCCAATTTGTTAGTAACTATGAGCAATGAAGTTGTCATGTTTGAGTGCCTCAATGACATATATGTCGACAATGATGACTTCAAGGATGAATGGGTTCGATACCAAGAAGGTCACTCCGGTGACTTACATATGCAAGACGAGTTCCTTTTCAAGGAAAATCAATTATGTATACCCAACAGTTTGGTAAGGGAATAGATAATCTAATAGTTACATGGAGGTGGCCTTAGTGGACACCTTGGGTGAGAAGAGATGCAAGCACTTGTGGAAGAACGGTATTACTGGCCGCAATTGGTACGTGATGTGGGAAAGGTAGTCCAATGTTGTTATATTATCAGACTTCCAAGGGGCAATCTTATAATACGGGCCTCTATACCCTGTTGCCCATTCCTGATGGCCCTTGGGAGGATTTATCTATGGACTTCGTGCTTGGTCTCCCACGAACACAACGCGGCATGGATTTAGTGTTCGTGGTAGTAGATCGTTTCTCAAAGATGGCACACTTTATTCCATGCAAGAAGACTCTCGATGCAACGCACGTGGTGAATCTATTCTTCAGAGAAATTGTGCGGCCACACAGGGTTCCCAAGACTATTACTTCTGATCGTGATACGAAGTTCATAAGCCACTTTTGGTAAACTTTGTAGACTTGATTCGATACATGACTTCCGTTTAGCAGCAACTACCACCCACAGACTGACGGTCAAACTGAGGTTGTAAATCGCACTTTGGGAAACTTCCTTCGATGTATTTTAGGAGAAAAACTGAAGCAGTGGGATTTGACATTGTCTCAAGCGGAGTTTACGTTCAACAACATGGTGAACCGCTCGACAGGAAAATCCCCACTCTAGGTTATTTACAGACGAGTACCTCGCCACACACTAGACTTAGTCCCTCTGCCCAAGCTCCCAGGCATGAGCATTACAGTAGAGCATATGGTAGATAGGATCATGGGTATTCATGTAGAGGTGCAGACCAAGCTACATGCCTCGAATGAAAAGTACAAGGAGCAAGCAGACAAGCATTGACGACAAAAGGTGTTCGAGGTGGGTGACCACGTAATGGTCCATCTGCGAAAAGAAAGATTTTCGACCGGAATGTACAACAAGTTAAAGAATAAAAATATTGGACCGATACCAATCATCCGAAAGATCAATGACAACGCTTATGTTGTTAATCTTCCAGATGACATGGCGATCTCACGAACTTTCAACATCACGGACCTGACTGAGTATAATGAATCAGAGCAAGAGGATAACTCGAGGACGAGTTCTTTTCAAGTGGAAGGGACTGATGTAGAGAAAGTTGCAGACAATTTCATAACCAAGATGGATCAGAAAAGGCACTGTCGACGACAGAAGTGATCCAGACCATCAAACCTTAGATCAGGCGTATCTCGCAATCCAGAATGAGTTATCTGAAGTAAAATCTATGATTTTGGGGTAGAATGAGCTACTTTAACCAACCAACCTTGCTACGCCGGGTTGCACAGCCCGAATTTGTGAAAAATCCCTTGATCGACGATCGTTTTCTTGTTTTATTTTCGTTTTTACTATAAATAGTAAGTTTTAGTTTGATTATAGCTCTTCATCCGTTGGGCTTTAGGAGTTGTATCCAACATGAAAAGTGCTTAGGATTATTAGGAGAACGGTTTGGTGAAGCTAAATAGGACACTTACTATTTTTGGCCGAAAACCTTACGCACTAGTAGACATCACGACCGTCTATAAATAGTAAGTTTACTATTTATAGTAAGTCGCGGATTCTAGGACTTTTAGTTGTAGTTTGCTTCTAACTTCCTTCCTATTGCTTGGTACCCTTATTTAAAGGGTTGTGAACTCATTTTTATTCATTCATTAATCAATTTTGAATTTATTAGAAATTCTTTCTATTTTCTGCTTTCTTTCCTCGTGGATTCGAGGAGTCTCTGTGAGGAGTCCAGAGAAGTTCTGTGGATTTGGAATATTTATCATCTTGAGGAAGACGGTGCTCAACCTCACGTCCATCCCTACGTCAATAATCCACGGAGAGTGAATTCTCATTCCATCATGAATTTTGTTTTAAGTTCCAATGCACAGTCTTTAAACAGGCCAAATAAAGTTTAAGTATTTGTTCTCCCATTATGGCATTATTACATCTTTCAAAAAAGAAATCAAACTAAACCTAGAAAATATGAAAATAAAGAGTAGTCTTCCTCAAGCCACTTTGGCTTCATCGTTTACCATCTGTTGCCATGAGCCTTCATAATAAGCTCCTCGAGGTTCGATCTATTTTACTAGATCGTCACCTGTATAATCTATAATTGTTTCTCCAATAAGAGGTATATGACACCACCAAAATCATGAATTTGCGATGGATGAAGTCCATTGTAAAATGAAATTAGCGACAGATTTCGTTTGTCGCTTGGTCCATCAGTGTTTGCTATGTTATAAAAATCCAACGACGGATGAGATTCGTAATGAAATTTCCACAGATTCAATATGTCATAAAAAAAAACAACAGATTAAGTTATTCGTAAAATATAAATGTCTGTCACAAAACTCTGATAAAAATCCCTACGGATTTCATCACGCTAAAATAGCTTATCGCGTATTTACAACTTATTAAATAAGTGTCGATTAGGATAAATGACATGCTTAGTAATTGAAATTATTACTTATGTAGGCATTTGGGGGATTTTTTAACGTTTCCCTTCACTTAGTTGCATTTTTCAGAGGAGATCCGACTTGTAAGGTGAGGATCACCCTTCAAGCTTTCCTACATTGTGATAATTATTTTAGTTTATTTATTTTTATTACTTGCTCAGTATAATATTTAGTGGAATGAATGATAAATGTTAGTTCTTATTTGAATATCTCTTTATATAGGGTTGATGCTTAGATTTCAATTTGAGTATTGTAATATGTTATGGATATCAAATTTCTCTATTATAGTTAAAGATGAATACTTTACATGTGTATTTGCTATCATTGTTATTTGTTTTCATTGTGGCTTATTTTTTCACTCGGAGATTATTAGATTGTATTTTGGGAGTTTCTCGAACTAGTGGCTATATATGAAATGGATTAAATGAAAATTGGATTATGGGCTTACCATCTTGTGAATCATTTGTGCCTATGTGGCTTTTAGGTTAATTCCTTTTTTGTTGTGTCCTTAAATGAAGTATTTTGCCCAATGTGGCTTTTGATGGACTATTTTTCTATAAACTTACAATAGTAAGTTTTACGTTTTGCATCATGATGGGCCACTAGTTATATAATAAATAGAATATCCTGATTTCATTGTATTACAAACACTATGTATAATCATTAAAATTCATTATGATTCTACTCACTAAAATTTTATGAGCCGAAAATGGTAGTATGGGATACTATGCCAGAGATGTCGGCCTATACCGGATGACGAGCCCCCCATAGTGACATTTTAGCTTTCTTAAAATAATTGTTTGTAAATTAGACTAATAACAGTTGGGTTAATTGAGCATTTCATGACAAACAGGCAATATTAGGTAGCTAATCTGGATGATACCCTTTCTTGAGGTATTTTTGTTGGCTCCCATACTATTGTCGATCAACCCAATTTGTTTAAGCTAATCACTTGAGCCCGTATTTATTATACTTTTGTGGTGATTAACCACTTTGAGATTGCATGTGGGTTTTACTCCACTCTATGGGTTTTGCCCTAATTGCGAGCTAGATGAGCATCCTCAGGGTTGTAAGCATACATTCATGCATTTAAACAAGAGTATAATTGAGAAATAAATTAATGTAATATATGAATGTCTTATAAAATCTGTCTTATTATTATGATAGTCAATGTGAATTGTTTATTGTAGACTTTTCCTAACAAACTGTGCTTAACTATTACGTTGTTTTGGTAAATCTTAGAGGGTATACCTCACTGGGATAATCACTAATGCTAACGAACCATATTTAGTTGATGCAGGGAATAGATGATGGTCAGGTGCATGTTGACAAGGAGCTAGATGATCAATTAGCTCAAAGACTAGTTATATTATGGGGATAACTAAACTGGTCCACTGCACGAAAAGTGTAACTGACCACAAGAAAAATGACTCAGACTTGATCTGGCTAAAAATCTTAGGATGAGCTTCTCGAGCCAATGCTACGGCACACATGTCAGAAGACATGGTTGATGATTCTTTCGACAAAGAGATTGACCCCCCAGTCGACCCTGAGTTGAGCTGCTTAATGCTAAAGCTCAGTTACAAGGGCCATCTCCCGAGTTGAGTAGATCGACCATAGTAAGAGTGGAGTGAGGATCTCGGAGAAAATCCTACCTTGAACCAAGAGAACATATCTGATATAATTTACCCGAAGATCACACTGACCGAGGCGAGCTCATTGATAAATTCGGGGGAAGATTTATATGTAGATAGGATTTTCCAGTGATTCTCGCTAATCTCACAAGATACATAGATCTCGACATCGCCTGGTGGACGCTATGTGTAGCTTGTTGTGATCAAAGGGAGGTAAGAGACAAAAACCTAAGCTCAAGTCTTTTCACTCCGGGTTTACTTGCCTAACTTAGGCATCAAAGCCATTATTGGCACCCTTGTTGACTTCTTTGTCTTATCTTTATAGGTTAACTCATGGACTCACCTTCGTGATCGATCATATCTGTTCGACCATATTTTGGCGATAACGAGTTATATTTTAGTTTTTTTTTTTTCATTGTTTAGTTGTTTCATGTTTATAATTTATTAGTCTTGAGACATTAGTTTATATAAGCCCTATGGGTAGCCACCTGTATATTTTGAAATGTATATTCAACTTTTTCTTTATACCCAATTTGTTATTCTACTGCTACAATGCTCACTTTAAAAAATTATATTGTGAAGTGTAGGCCATCCTTGAAGGTTAACACTTGGAATTTTGAAAAATGAATATGAAACTTGAGTTATGAAATTAGGGGCGTAACAAGGTATGATCTATACATTGAAAGTGTTAATGTTAGGAAATGCTTTTTGCTAAACTAAGTTAACAGGTTGGAGGTAACTCGGGCATTGCTTTTTTAAAAGGATCTCCCCTGTTAAAAAAATTGTTCTTCGATCAATCGCTACCTCTCTTTCCCCTACTACATTAGGAGGCTCATTCGTATATGAGAGACTTAAAATTTGTATGATGCATGCTTCTATCCCTTGACTTGCTATTGTATTGCTATTTCATTTAATTGTGGTGGACATTGTGCTTGCCTTGATTCATACTATCAGTTGTCCCACATCAGAAAAGAATATGATAGAAATGGCGTATCTCTCTCAAATAGGAGTAAGGAACTGCCCGAAGTATGTTCAATTGGAAAGTCTATTGACAGTTGCATCTCCCAACCCTATCTCATAAAGGCCCAGGTGCCTTATCTTCTCGATCTCACATGCCGACCCATAGCTGCCTATCAAATGAATGGGATGATTGATTGAACAACTTCTCGATACAACTCCTTCCTCTTTACTTGGGAGCCAGAAATTAGATTCTATATTGGCATACCAATGGTTTGGGTTATCATGCCGTATATCTCTTTATATGGATTTCTTACCTTCTTTTGAAAGAGGTCAAGCAACTTTGATCTCTACCACCATCCCCCTCTAATATGGATAGGGGTACTGTTAATATACCTAACAAAGAAATGAGATTCATTATGTAAGGTTTGACCGTGAAAAGGGGAAGAAGCCGAGTGAAAAGAAAAATTCCCATTGCTACAATAGTAACAATATATATAAGAGCCGAAATAGGAGTGGGCCCCTCCATGGCATTAGGTAACCCATACATGAAGGAAAAATTGTGTTGATTTAGCAATTGCACCAATGAATAATAAGAAGGCGCACATAGTAGTAAATAAGGAATTTACCCCATTATTATGGATCAAGTAATTGAAGATTTCGAACAAATCCTGAAATTGCAAACTACCTATTATCTAATAAACCTAAGATTCCCAATAATAAACAAAAAGCCCCTACACAATTGGTTAATAACACTTTTTGACAAGTATTAGCTTCAATTGGTCGTGTTAACCAAAAACCTATTAATAGATGCGAACACATTCTCACGAGTTCCCAAAAAAATATGATTTTTTAAAACCAAATTGGAACTAGTAACTAATCCTAACATAGAAGTATTGGAAAAAATCATATAAGCAAAAAATCTCGAATATCCTTGATTATGAGACATATAATTGTCACTATAAATATGAATCATGATTCTACCAGTGGTGATTAGTATTGATACAATAGAAGTAAGTGGGTCGATCATGTGGTCAAACTCAAAAGAAAAATCATCATTGATGGTCCAAGAACATAGATAATGATAGATAGAACTCCCATTGATTTTGTTAATAGATAGATTGGTTGAAAAACCATAACTACACTTAAAAATGAAACACTAGGAAAATGTTTCAAAAGAATAGCCCAGTTTCAAAACTACTGAGCGCACTAGTACGTAACATCCTTTTAGTAGCCAACAAGCAATAAATTTAAAGTCATTGTGCGTTAGCGCTCACATACATTTTTTAGCTTCAAAATTACTAAGTGTCAATGTGCACAATGGCTTTGAAGTCATTGCTTGCTGGTTTTAAAGTTTATTACCAAGGTAAAACATGCTAGCATGCACATACATTTTGAAGCTTGAGTGAAAGTGACTTGCCCTATAATAAGGGAGTGAGATGCGCAATCTAGTCAGCACATCTATTTTGGGTATAGAGGGTCATAGGTTCAACTTCCGTCACCTTCATGTGAGCTGAAGTCAACTAATGCTCTAATCTTAAATTTGTACAATATGAAAAATAAAATAAAATCTATCGACCATTACCACCTTTATTCTTTATATTCCACAACTTACTTTGACATTTTCAATTTTCCATAGAATCTCTAGGGCTTTTTTCTTGCCACTGTGGTCTTGTTGAGTCCTTTTCTTTGTCCGAAAATAGGTTTAATTAGTATGACATATGAGAATTTCTTCCAATCCTCAATTCATTGAAGTTCATCCCAATCTGTAGAATGTCCAATATTCGTTTTACATCTTTTATGCGAAAATGCTCTATTCTCACCAGATCTTCTTGACAATAATGTATGTATATTAGACATCCTGGGACAATTATAGGTCCTAGGAAGCAATTTTGATTAGTCAATAAAAATACATTTTAATGCAATTCCATTTTTAAATTTTTTTTCCTTATATTAGAAAATCTATCATGAAAGGTTAAAAAAGGTACAATGAAGGGGTTTGGATTGTCTTCTTTATGTCTTGTTCCTCTATGTCTTGTTAGAGTCACACTCATGATGAGCTAGTCGAATTGGTTGAAGTAATAGGTATTATCATTGTTCAATTAATTAGAGAACCATATCCTCCTTATGAGGTCGAGATCTCATTTTGATCTCCCCTCTTATGTTAGAGCCATTGAATTCATTAGATAATGATTCCTTTATTGAAAAAGTTTATACTAAAAAACAAATATGATTATTCGAGCTGGGCATACCATATATTTCGATCAGAAACAAGCATTGGAGAATGGAATATACGCATTCAATAATAATAATGAGAAAATCAATGAACAATCATCATTATTTAATTTCATTAATCTAAATTCTTATTGCATCTGTTACATGACCCTTGATTTAAAATAAAGTACATTTATTTTGTGTAATTAAAAATAGTTTAATAATAATTTAGTATGGTGTCCATCACAATGACAGAAGAATTGTATGAATTTCAAATCCTATCTTTACACTAATATGCATAGAATATATGTATAGGAGGTCGGATCCTGGATGAATATGTGAAAATGCATCATCATAGAACATATCGGGGACTCTTATTGTGCGGCTGCACAAACAGCCTATTGAGCGCTTACGCAATAGGGAGATCTTCTGCTCTTTGAACCTTCTTCCTTCTCTCCTTCCATAGCACATTGTTGGATACCTAGATGTCGCGACTTTCGAATATTAAGACTATCAAAGATCTCTTTGATTTCTCTTATGTTCTTTGTTGCGGGTCAAATATTGCATAGTATTCCCCCATTTATATCTTGATTTTATGAATATGATAATGCTTAATGGTATACTTTATACATATTTACGTTGCAAGGTGAATTTGAGAGCTTGGATTGAAAAGAATGTTAAAAGCATGGATTTGATGCTTAAGAATCACCAAGGCAAGGGATGGATCTTAAGAGACTAAGATTGAAGAATTCACATGCCAAATATCTAAGAAAACCAATTGATGAAGAAGAGAATCGAAGATTTGAAGTAAAGAAAAGGAATCCTGAAAATTGTCCTGAAAACAAATTCCGGTACCAGAAAAGTATAGTTCTGAAAAATTATCAAAATAGACTTCGATGCATCGAAGATCATATCGAAGGTACTTAGATGTATCGAAGGCGAAATTGAGAATTTGATGATTTTCAAGCCAAACTCGATGGATAGTTTTGGACAACTTTCGATTACATAGAAAGTACTTAGATGCATCGAAGATTATATCGAAGATCATATTGAAAGACCTTTAATGCATCAAAGTTGTTATGCGAAGCCTATGCGGACTACGCAAATATAAGGCGGTTTCTGAAATCTTCCAACTCAGTGCGAAAGTTGGAATTCCCCAACTATAAATAGGACCTCCTAGGATGCTCCAAAGCATCATTTAGGGTTTGGAGAAGTAAAGCACAAGGGTGAAGAGCCATTGCCAAGAATTTTTCTTCCTTTCTTCCTTAATTTTCATGTTTTCTTAAAGGATTTTAGATCCAATCATGTCTATGGTTGGCCAAACCTCTTAGCTAGGGCTAAGAGGTGAAGCTTGTAGCGTGATTGGATGTTTTTATTTCTTTGATTCATGTTTATGTTGAACTTACTTTGATTCTAGTTTGCTAGTTAAGGAATACTTTCAGTTTTTAATGATTTATTACGACTTAAATTACAATAGATCTGTAGTAGCTTTGAGTATCTTTTTTTCCTATTTTAAAATTATGAGATTGGTAAATTCTTTTATTTGTCATCATCTCATGGGCATAGTTTGGTGATGGAATCCCTACCAATTATCATAATTCTCCACTTTTGAGAATTAGGTCAAAGGAAGTTCAGATTTGATCTTAATTGTTGTATCTTCAAATTGTATAGGATAAGACTCCAATTCTAATTGTGTTACGTGAATCAAGTAAGGAATCACCCTGATTGCCACAAGTGGATCCTTGGAAACCCTAGTTCCTACCTTTGAATACTTAAGTTTCTAATTAAACACTTCACAATTACTTCCTTTTTATTCGCAATTTAGATTTATTAGATCTCCTTCTAGTCTTGATTCTAGTTACTTTCAGAATACACACGAGATTAATCCATGTAGATTCGACCTTAGTCTTATCGAGATTATTACTACATCGCGACCCTAGAATTGGGATTGTGAACATTCTTCACTTGATAATGTTTTAAATGCGAGAGGGAATGGGTATTTATAGGCCTCCACATGTGTGAACTGCCAAACCCATACAACTGATGGTTATTCTCAGTCGCACGTCATACTCCTGTTGCACGATCACGCAACAGGGCTTCTATTCAATGAGGGTAGACTGCCCTATGCCAACCATTCCTAGCATCATTCTCCATTTATAGCGTAACTATGCAACTCACCTCTAATGCGCGACCACGCAACATTGCTATCTTTTTTTATATTGTTTGATTTTTGTGCTTCAACACTATATGTAATGATATAATACTTCATAATAAATAAAAAGAAAAAAAAGTAAAGCATTCCATTTTGACAAAAGTCTCATACCCAAGTTTAATAGTTTTGTGTCTACTATCCCGATCATGATTTTTCTACCCTTAAAGGTAAAGGAAATGTCCTTCCCTTTTGGGTTGGTTGTGAGCGAGATGGGATTCAAACCCCTGATATCATCATTTATTGCTACATGCTATAATCCTTTAATCTATAGGTGTAAGGCACATATCCTAGACCGTATCGTTCCTTAGACTCCTGCGATCCTCCCTGTTGAATTCTACCGACTTGCGACCTGTAGTCAACATTTACGCGTGACCCTAAGTCACATCCCGTAGACCTGAGTTGACTTAACTCGAGACTTGTACCTTAACACTATGTCGTCGCCGCGGTTCCAACGCCGCATCTTGTGCACCGATGCGATACCTAGGGCAAGAGTTGTGGACCCACGTTTATTTTGAGGAAACATCACGTGTTACAAATCCCAAGAGAATCTTTACCATCGATCGCATTAATTAATCAATCATTAGTCAAGTACTCAACCCATCACTCCACCCATCACACCCATCCCTCTCTTACACAATCCATCCCCAAAGTCAACTCTTCCTTGCAACAACCCATCCCTCTCTCCTTTCATCTCATCTTTATCTCATTCCCTCTACCATTTTCTAAGCAACGAAAGAGAGGGTGGACGTCCAAGCTTTCCAAGAGAGAAAGATCCTGGTGTGTGGCCCACTTCCTACCCCTAAACTCTCATTTTCACCCTTCAATCCTCATCTTCCACCATCAAAGTGGAAGCCAAGGAGCCTAACACTCCAAGGAGCCTAAAAGATTAGCAATCAGTGGGTGATCTTAGGATTTTCGCAATTGATCTTGATGATTTGAGGGCCCACATGTGGTGAGATCCATTTGATGTATGCATTGTACGATAGGGAAGGATCATAGTAGCGAAGCCCCTCCCCTCCACACGTCTCTCTCTCTCTCTCTCTCTCTCTCTCTCTCTCCCTCCCTCCCTCCCCCCTTCTCTCTCTCCTTCCTTGTATGTTGGCCACCCAATATATGTGAATGCAGGCTGTCCAGGGGTAGCAGCCCATTGTGATGCATGAAATCCACGTCGACTGTCCAATGGGCGGGCCTTGCTACTTGTCCGTTTGGACAAGCCTGGGCAGAGAGGGAAACCACAAAAATCAGCATGATTCAATGCTGGTGGGCAGGCACGTGGACCCACCAGATGTATATGCTCATCCGCACCGGCCAACATTCTGGACAATGAGACCCACCATTGATATATCTGTATATCCACACCATCCAGCATTTTCTCGACAGTGGAGCCCACTGGCATGTGTGATCTACACACTTTCCATACCCTGAACGGTGGGGCCTTCCATAATACATTTGTTTTAATCCACATTGTCCATTTAGTTGGGATGATAGGGACCCCATATGATGTATGTGTTAAATCCACACCATGCACTATGTGGTCCACCTTGATGATATGTGTTTTATTTAAACCTTCCATCTATATGGACTTCAATAAGTCTGTAGACCGGATCATGAGGTATGTGTTATATCCCAACATTCCATCTCATGGGGCACAAACCCCACCCACATGAGACCCACCTGCAGTGGGAAAATGGATTGGATGGTGTACCTTGCATAGTTATATAGTTGTTGTATTGACGTCAGCAAGTTCTGAGGGTCCTTTTTTTTTAAAAAAAAAAATTTACACACACACGCACACACACGCACACACACTCCACACACGCACGCCATGGGATTTCACCACTGGTGGGTACTCGAACCCTTGACCCGAGGTTGAAACTCCTGGGAGTCTACCACCCGGGTAAGAGTAAGGACCCAAGTTCTAAGGATCTAATCATGAAGTATGTATTAAACCTAGACCGTCCGTCTATTTTTATCTAGACATGAGACCCACCCACACATGCTGCATGTGTGGGGTGGGGCCCACCTTGAGGTATGTGTTGTATCCATACTGTCTAATCATATGTAGAGATCATTATATGGCATTATAAGGAGAATGAGATAGATCTACATTTCAAGAGGGACCCACCATATGAGTTTTATCCTCATCATCCATCTGGACATGGGACTTCACACATGACGTATGTATTTCATCTACATTGCCTGGTCCTGATGGTGAGACCACCATGATATATGTTTTGATCCACACTATGAATCCATGAGACCCACGTGATGTATGTATTTTATATCCACACTGTCCAGTTTTCTAGACGGTGGAAGCCACCATGATATGTGTTTTATTCTCGCCGTACATCAGTTGGGGTGGGCCACCTACTGACTACACAAAGTCCACTTGCTGTAAGGCCCATTGTGATGTATTTGAGGCCCATGAGATGTGGCCCTTTGTGTTGTATTTGAGGCCCATGGGTTGTGGCGCATTGTAATGTACTTGAGGCCTATGGGTTGTGGTCTAATGTGATGTATATGAGGCCCAATGTGATGCATGTGAGGCCCATGAGTGAGGCCCAACGTGATGTATGTGAGGCCCTTGTGTGAGGCCTAACAAGATGTATATGAGGCCTAATGTAATGTGTGATTCTACCATGACGTATGTAATAGTGTTTATGATGCCTATTCATCTTCTTAGTTGGTTTTAAATGGGCCATGCCTTGGGAGCAATGATGGTTAAATGTCCACATTGTAACCCTTCCTAAGGCCTATTGTTAGGCCTATTCTCGCCTTCCCTTAGTGGGCTAACCCAAATTGTTGGGCCCCCAAATTCTTAGGCCCATCCTTGATATGAGTAGGACATCTAGGCCCATCTTTAATATGAGGAGAGTATATCATCATCATATAATATGCTTAGTATGACTTCATGATACATGCCCATACGCATCATATGTATGCTTGATACGAGGAGTGATTTATCATAGCATATGCCATTGGGCAGATTGTTTTTCGGGCTCCCTAATAGGAGGATTTACCCCACATGAGCGTGCGATACACGCAGGATTGTTGCATGACTGATAGTTTGATTCATGTATCTCGTATTTGTATGACATGATTACCGTATGCCTTATCAATATCAGGGTTGTAGCCTCCACAGGCATATCGTGGATGACAGGATTAGACACCGAAAATCTCTTTCTCTACATGGGGTGAGATAGAAGTCCCTGTGTGAAATTTCTTAAACTCTTATGGTACCAGGAGGTCGCTCCAATCTCTAAACTGAGTGGATGCTTCGAGCGTAGAGTATTGAATACTAGGAGGCCATGCTTCCCATTGTGTCGTGGTCGGTTGGAATAAGATGCAGCTCTACCCGCCCGAGAGCAGAGAGCAAAGTTAGGCTGAGTTTGACCAGATCGAGGAATGGGTCTACTACCGATGAGCTGAGCTCGATATTAGTAGGCAGATAATGAGGTCTCTTTCACTCACCTTATTGTGTGCGATATGGAGGCAATCTGGTTTGTAGTGTCCCAGAGCCCAATGATATTCTAGAGATGAATTGTATTGATATATGGATTCTAATGAGGACTGACATGCTTGAGTTGTATTACATCTGCATATGACATTTGGCAAGGTAGGCCTTTCATCACATAGCCTTGGTATGGCTGATAGCATTCATGAGCATGTCAGCATGTTTTCACACTACTCTAATACTACATACTTGACACTTACCTTATGCACAAACTTACACCACCCTTTAAGCTTTCTATAAGCTTATGCATGATCATTACATGTAGGTGACATTGGATCACAGCAGCGTTGAGGCAGGAGTGTGTCGTAGATCATCTTAGAGCTTTTGTCTATCTTTGTATTTCCCTTTCCACATTGTACTCAAAGTTTTGATATAGTGGATATGTGGTGATGTTGTTTTGTGACTTGGTTATGCTCCATTACAAAAATTTATATTGCAAAATCCTCTTTATAGGATCCCAGGATCGAAATCTAGCATATGAGTGCCAAGAGCAGAGAATGAGGTACTATGGAGGCTGTTGACACCAGATTCGGGGATTTGGAATTCTATGAGCCTGGTTTTCAAGTTTGGGGCATGACAAAAGTTGATATTAGAGCATAACTTGGGAATACCTAAGGATCACATCACATATCTCTTATAAACTTAGAATGTATAGGTCCCGAACCTAAATAACTTATCAACTTTCTGATGTAGACCCTTAACATATGTGACTTCGAGAGATCTCAAGGCTGATAAATACCTTTGATCTTTTCTGTAGACCATACCGCCTAGGCGAGGCACCTGAGGCACCCGAGCGACTCGAGCCGCCCCTGCTCCACTGCAGGAGATTCCCGCTCCACCACTAGTAGTTCTTGTTCTACCACCCGAGACTCCTATAGATCCTGTGCCCCTGTTTGAGACCAGTGTAGTCTCTACTGTACCAATTAAAGTTGATTAGTTACAACAGATGCTCCCGGCTGTGACAGCCGCCCTCCATGGCAGGACAGGCACCCCATTGACTCCCAGGACCAGGCAGAGCAGGAGCACGCAAGTGCCTTATTATGATATTTTCTTTGGCTTGATCCCCCACGATTCTAGGGAGAGCCTGATCTGACCGTAACAGAGAGGTGACACTCCCGAATGGAGAAGATGTTCGAGACCATGAGATGTATGACCCAGCAACGGGTCCCATTAGCAGTGTTTGTACTTAAGGGAGAGGTCGAGCATTGGTGGACCTTCGTCTCCTGTACTGCAGGGCTTGATTTTGTCTGGACATAGGAGGATTTCATCGACTAATTCGACTGACAGTACTTCCCTGACCACATTCGTCGACAGCAAGCGTTGGAGTTTAAGACCCTGGTGCAGGGAGACATGTCCTTGTCGCAATACGCAGCTAATTTTGTGGCACTATCGAGGTTCACACCGTACTTGATTGATGATGAGGGGTGGAAGGCTCTCCATTTTAAGAACGACTTACGTCATGGTCTCTGAGGCCGTGTTGTTAGGAATGAGCTTCTGACTTTGGAGGAGGTAGTATAGAGGGCCCAGATTTATGAGGATGAGTGGGCCGGCGTGTAGAGTGACCGTGATTAGAGGAGAGACCGGAAGAAGCAAGCCCCATCCGGTGGCTCCCAGCAGTGTCGACCACAGCAGAGGTGCACAAGTTGCCTAGCCTTCCGAGTGCTAGCACCTCCAGTACCACCTCTAAGGCAGTTCAGCATTGTTTATTTTAGGTGCGGTGAGATAGGGCACCATATTTGGGAGTGTCCCTGCCCTCAGTAGTAGCAGCTGAGAGCACAGCAATAACCTCCACCGCAGCAGCAGCAACCGCAGCCACCTCAGCTGTCGAGGCCCCAGCAGCAGCCGAGGTAGAAATATAGGCCACCACAGTGGCAACAGTAGCAAAAATAACAGAGACCTTAAAGAGGACAGACACCTCCCCAGCCAGCTCAAGCTAGATTTTATGCCGCCCATTTAGACCTTCAATCATTAGGAGGGGTCATCGAGGGTACCCTCCCTATTTTTACATACATAGCATGTGTATTGTTTGATTCTGGTGCATCGCATTCTTTTGTGGCCAAAGATTTTTATCGATTGACCGGTTTTCTATTATAGTCTGCTCGTGAAGGTTTGTTGGTATCGATGCCCTTGGGGAAGACTATAGTGTTGGTCCAATTTTGTTCATTTTGCCTCGTTCTGGTTGGGGATATCTGTAACGCCCCGTGTTTTTAGGACCCAAGTATACGACCCGTTTCCTAAAACCTGAGTGTTGACCTATAAAGAGCCAAATTCTATATATAAATTATTTATCATTCAGAGTTAACAGATAAGTGTAGAATGAACAAGTCAGCATAAAGGAAATTTTTCATTTACATTTAGAATAACAAGAGGTTGCTCATAATGACTTATACAAACCAATGTCTCTGAAATCAACAAGTACAAGATTTACATGATTTAATACATGAAAAATAACAGAAAGC
Organism: Magnolia kwangsiensis; assembly: GCA_037074715.1. Lineage (NCBI taxonomy): Eukaryota > Viridiplantae > Streptophyta > Magnoliopsida > Magnoliales > Magnoliaceae > Magnolia > Magnolia kwangsiensis. The sequence goes on from CM073572.1 coordinate 62,731,803, forward strand.
ATATAAATATAAGTCGCATTACTGCGCAACTCCTCTTAGCAATACAGTTGTGCATCCCTGACACTTGTACCCGGCTCCTCATCAGTCTGAACCTGAAAATCAATTAAGCCACTTGGGCTACCTGTATGGTTATATATTTGATGAATGAGTGACCAACTTAGTATGAATTTCTCTCAAGGTTACATACCGTCGCCTCCAACAAGTATAACATGAAAGCAACAAAGCAATCAAAACAACAAAATACATTCATATTATATGCATGGATGCGTGAATGCATCATCGCCCTGGGGATGCTCATCCGTGCTGACATTGGGCTCATCACCTATGCAATCATAGACCTGGGAATGCTCATCCAGTCAGACTTGGGCTCGTCACCCATGCAAAGAGGCTGACTGTTGGTGAAGTACATCACGTTCATATATCACGTACCGCATACCAACTGCCTATCGTACATCACGTATGCTAGTGATAGACGTTGGTCTGTGCCATATATGCAAGATTAGCCAAGCCTTTATTAGTCCAATTATAATCGACCGATTTGGTAAAACTCAAGGTCACCACAGGGGCTCGTCACCTACGTAGGCCGATGGCTCGGACATAGTGTCTCATGACCACCATCCCTGGCCCATGAGTCTACCGCCTTAAGGTATGTATAGAATCCATCAACACGTGGCCAATCAATTCTCAATGTATGGGAGCTATCATCGTATATTGAGTAGAAATGGATGTCAAAGATACTAAGATACAATAATTAAAAGGAGTCGATAGGCCTACCTTAAACACGAATAAGAAGCGATAATAAAAACGTGAAACGGTTCATCCTAAAATCAAATTGGTGGATTCAACCCATAGATAGTAAGTCCCATGAATAAATTTTCGCTAACATAACCTCCATGTTGAGGGTCTATTTTTGGCACAATCAGTCTCATTACACCCTGAGTACGAACTCTCTTTCTTAAATTGAGTTTCACCTCATAAACTAGAGAGATTACGATTCATATGTGTCTTGCAAGCAGTACCATAGCATATTCAGATAGCATAGAGATCAAGTATCGAACTAAGTTACCATTCTAATAAAGTGCAACTTAGGTACAAATGTATATATGAATCAAGAATTATTAAATGAATCAAGGTTTAACATATGCATTTAGTATTCATGATCAATTCTCAAACATATATCCAAGTAAGTTAAACGTATAATTAATCAAGTTCTAAGGTATCATTTATAATAAACTTTAAAGCTATCCTTGATCTAATTTAAAGATGGAAAGCTCAAGGGGAAAAGTCATCACTTGATACTTTGAATCACTAACTGAGGTTGTTAGGAAGCGGTACACCCTTAAAATTGAATCCTACCATGGATTATGAAGTTGTACGTGAGATCAGATTTCTACAAAGTATTCATGGTCAAGATTAATACAACTTAGGGCTTGCATTTGCTTACTTCTAGGGTTTTGATATAGAATTAGGTTTTCATCTTAGAATTTAGTTAAATGCTTAGATTATATAGTTTGAATCCTAGATTATCATTATTATAATAATAATAATAATAATAATAATTATTATTATTATTATTATTATTAGATAATGGATCGAATAATATTCATAATAGGAGTATTAATCCATCAATATTAATAATGATGGTTCATAAGTTCATATTTAAATGTATCGACATTTTTTAATGAGGACTACATACAAATAATTATATTAACAAGTATTATACTAATCCCACGAGGAAAATGATAACTATTTTCTACTATTAATAGTCATAACTATCAATAGTAAATCTAGTCATGATACTAGATACTATGATCTACCATGAATTATGAAATTCTACAATTAGCTCAATCCTAACACACTATCTATGTTTAGGGTATTGACCTAGAGCTTAGATTACTTAGGTCTACGATAAATTTTAAGATTTAATTTCTAAAATATTAATCTAATAACGACTAACGATGTATAGTTGATCGTAATGCTAATAATAGTTAATAATTTCAAAACGATCATTAATATCAACAATATACTTAATATTAACTAATGAGACACTAATAGTTATTATAATGAAATAAATAGTATGCTCTAATCACCATTAATAATATTTAGGGTTGACACGATAAAACTCTAATATTTAATAATGATAATTTGTATTTAATAACTAATATTAATATAGATAATGTACTAATGGCTATTCATATGTAATATTAATAATCTTAATGATGATAGTAATGGTGACAATGATTCTTAATGATGATAGTAATGGTGACAATGATAATAGTGCACTGAAACAAATCTGGAATGGGGATAACATGTGGACTCACCTTGTTGACTCGGTTCGAGCTGAGTGACTCAGCTCAACACAACCACCCCCACTTTCACTCTCTCCTTCTCTCTCTTTCTTCCTTTCTTTCTTCCTGTCTCGACCAATGATCTAGCGGCCAGTTGGACAAATCAAAGGGTAGTGAGTCTAGGGTTGAGCTCATGTTAGGATTCATAACCCACTTATCTAACAACTATGATCATCCCATGTATGGGTGGTCTTCCATGATAAGTCAATGTACCAAGCCGTTAAAAAGTTAGGTCCATCAGCTTAATCCATTAGCATGAAAATCAAGCCCATCTACTCATCAAATGGGCCACCGAGTAACATTTTTGCTAATACGATGGTCCAATCCATCTGAAACTTGGCCATCGTTCCGATGTATGGTTAGGATACTTATGGTTATATGGTCAAGTAACTCCTTACAGCAGCAATCAACCCATTATTCAAGTATCTCAATCGCTGATATTAACATCTCCAATGTGAATGAACCATGTAATGACAGTCTCCTTGGAAAAATCTGAACACTTTGTCAAGTGGCAGAAATTTAGCACTAAAGAAAAAAAAAAGAAAAAATAATAATAATAAATCAATGATTTGTAATCAACTAAGAAAATGCCAGAAATTCTAAGTTATGGTCACCTAATTCAAAGGGAGTTTTAATGCACGACCTATCTATAGTGAGGCCCTTGAAACCATCAGTTTGAACCACTAAGACATGGACCACGCTTGTACAAACTGAGAACATGAATAAAAAAAATCTCAAGAAACCAATATGAATTAGGGCCTTTTTTTCAGTTGAATGTTGGACCTAGTGTGGGCATGACCTGGCCAACCCATGTTGACTCGACCCGATCTCGAACTGGGCTCGGTTCGAGTTGGTGAAGTAACGCACCAGACCTCTCACTTTCTTTCTTTCTTCCATTTTTGTCTCCTTCTTTTACGTTTCTGGAAAATCCAGCTGTCGCTAGACTCGTCACAGGGGCGGCCCAACTCTGCAAACTCCACCTAACTCGTCCTGGCTCAAGCTTGGTTGAGTCAGGTCGAGGTGGTGTGGTGCAACAATGCACCCGCCTCTCCGCTCTCTCTTCTGGATTGTTTGGATGGCAATGATGTGGGCCACATGTTCGTAACTCCAGACCCAAAAACGACAGCATTATAAGCTATGCTGATGGTGCAAGCTCGCCATGGAAGATGATTGAGCTCCAATGGTGCTTCTCAGTTTGATGGTACTTCCCTGATCCCACTTCTTTCAGGTGGTTCACATACACCCATAAGAGCTAATGGAGGCTTGAAAACCAAGCTCCAGGGGTGTTTTGCAGGTTCTCTCGAAGGTAGAAAGGGGCTATTATTAATGGCAGATCAAAAGAAGGGCTTCGTTCCTTCGATCTAGAGGTGCTGGATGATTTGAATCAGCAGCCGTGGATTTCCAAAGGTTGAATGGAGTTAGGATGGTGAGCTCAGATTTGGGAGATGGGTCGGTCATTCTCTCTCCCTCTCTCATTCTCTTTCATCTCTAAAAACCTAGCTTTAAAGGGATAGGATCACTCCAGGATGGAGGATCAGGAAGGAGAATCCCTCCACTCTCGGATTGCCAGTGTGGAAGAAAAACAAAGCTCTCTATTTTTGGAAAATGACAACACAAACATCCCTCTTATGCTGGTATTTATGCGTACTTGGGCGCGATTCATTAGGTGGACCAACCATGGATGCTCTATCAGATGGGTGGTTTGGATCCCCCAACTGGGATGGGATGGTGGGCCACATCTCGATCAAACGTGGGAGAGAAAACACAAATAGCTATTTTTATATGGCTGAAGGCTGGAGAGTTTTCTCCTTCTGGAAAACATTAGGTTAGCCCGACTTTGATAGGGTTGGCATGCCCGGTGTAAGGCCCGTATCCTAGTTGTACCATTCCATAGACTCCCATGATCCTCCCAGTTGAATTTTAGCAACTCGCGACCTGTAATCAATGTTTTCTTGCGACCCAAAGTCTCACCCCGAAGATCTATGTCGACTTGACTCGACACTTGTATCCTAGCGACTGCACCGTCGTCATGATTTCAATGCCGTGTCTTGTACATCGATGCGATACCCAGGCTAGGAGTTGTGGGCCTGTATATTTTTTTGAAGAAACGCCACACGTTACGAATTTTGAGAGAATCTCTACAACCCATCACATCAATCAATCATTCACAAGTCAAGTACAAAACCTATCCCTCTCTTACACAAGCCATACCCAAAGTCAACTCTCTCTCTCTCTCTCTCTCTCTCTCTCCACCCATTCCTCTCTCATCTAAAATTCAACAAAAGCCCATACCCTCCATGTCATTTTCTTACAACATTCATTCCTCCCATTCCACGTCTCTTATAACACCCTCTTCTCTCTCATTCTCTCCACCATTTCCCAAGCTTCCAAGAGAGAAAATCCTAAGGATAGAAAAGATCAAGGCCCATTCCCTACCACCCAATCTCCCATCCTAATCATCCATACTTCATTATCCTCCATCAAAATCAAAGCCAAGGGACAAAGAAGATTAGCAATCAGTGGGTGTTTATAGGATTAGATTTGTATTTTGATAATAGGCCAAGTGGGGCCTACTGATCGATGGTATGGATCTCACTTTGGACCCTAGGTGTAGCCGAAGGCCCATCATGATTCATATGCATGATGGGGCCATTCTCCATGGACCCCATCATGATGTTTATTATTTTACTGTAAAGGGTCATCTAGACCTGCATTTTGGTGGAGAAGGGATCTCCACCGTTGATTTTGATTGGTGGGCCCACATGTAATGAGACCCACTTAATGTATGTTGTAATGCATGGAAGGGAGGGCCCATAGTGCCGGGGTCCCTCCCATCGCACACGTCTCTCTCTCTCTCTCTCTCTCTCTCTCTCTCTCTCTCTCTCCCTGTTTGAATGACCCACCTTGGAGCATGATATTATCTACGCCATCCATCACTCAGCGGTGGAAAACCACCTCTATGTAAGTTCACCCAGACCGTCCAGGGCTTGGACGTTGGTGATGATTTAAAAAATATATATATATATATATGTATATATATAAAATAAAATATTATATTGCATGCGGTGGGCCACACGTGGGACCGACCTGATATGGAAGCAGGTTGGTTGGTGTATCTCACACCAGCTATATAAGCCACACGTGTGGGATCCACACCGTCCAAACCTTGGACAGTGGGACCCACCGCTTGGATGTGTTGTATCCACACAGTCCAATCCTGGATGGTGTGTACCTGGACACTGGCTTATAAATAATAATAATAAGAATATAAAAAGTAAAATATAAATATAATAATAATATACTATTACTAGTGGCCCATGTATGTGGGACCCACCTGATGAAGACGGATTGGCTAGTCTAACATTCACCAGCTATATGGCTGGTGTAACTAATGTCAGCAAGTTCCGTGGAACCCACCTTGATGTATGACTCCATCCACACCATCCATCCACTTGCTGGACGATGGGACCCATCCTGCACGTGTGGGGTCCCCACCGTCTAGCGGGATGTGGACCCCACCACTAGTGTGTGTGTTACATCCATACCGTCCATCCAATTATTGTGCTCGTCTTAAGGCTTAAGATTAAAAATAAGACAGATCTATTAGATGGACCACACTGCAGAAAACAACGGAGAAGTGAACGCCTACCATTAAAACCCTTTTGGAAGCACGAAAGTTTTAGATCAGTACTATTTTTTTTCAATTTAATTTAGGTCTTTGTGACCATATGAATAGATTGGATGGAAAATAAATGTTATGGTGGCCCTATGAGGGTTAAACAGTGGAAATCATTATCTTCACTGCTATTTATGGTATGGTCCAGATGATCTTCCGATATGATTCATTTTCTTTTAAGTAACGCTCTAAATTTACCTCTAAAATAGATGAATGGTGTAGATGGTGCGGCCCATGTGTTGCAGCCCACTTGATGTATGTGAGGCCCATTAGTTCGGCCCATGTGATGCTACCCCCTTGATGTAATATGAGGCCCATTGGTGTGGCCCATGTGATGAGGCCCACCTTCATGTATTTGTGGGCATTCATGAGGCCGACCTTAATGTATTTTTAGCCTATCCATGAGGCCCACCTTAATGAATTTGTGGCCCATTCGTTTAGGCTCACCTTGATGCAATTGTGGCCCATTTAATGAGGCTCGATGTGATATATATTGGCCCATATGATGAAGCCCACTTGATGTATATGAGGCCCATTAGTGTGGCCCATTGATGTGGCCCAGTTGATGTATATGAGACCTAATATGATTTATTTGAGGCCCATGAGTAAGGCCCAATGTGTGTTTTTATGGCTTATGTGAGGAGGCCCATTATGATGTGTTTGTAACCTTTGATGAGGCTCGATGTGATGTATGAGAGGCCTGTATGATTAGGCCCAATGGGATGTGTATGAGGCCATGGGCCCGCTATATTTTAGGCTTTATGTGGGCCACTCGTTGGGAGCATTATTGATTAAATGTCCACATTGTGACCTTCCCTTAAGCCTTGATAGGCCCATTCTCATCATTCTCTTAATGGGTTAACCTAAATTATTGGTCCCCATTGATGTTGCATGGTTCATCCTTGACTTAGACTCTGCGCTACTGGAATTGATATATTCATGACTGAGGGTCGATCTTCATATTATGGTTTAAATCGGCTGTTCATTTATGGACTCCGCCTTGCATGTAGGCCGATTATTGATGCTGGTTTTCGACATCGATTACAAGTATTCTTAGCATATCATCATGATATATGCCCATACGCATCTTCTGTATGAGATGTAGTTGACCATTGTATATGTCATTGGGTAGGTTGTTATAGGACTCCCTGATAGGCGGAGATCGTCTCATATGAGCGTACAGTATGCACAGGATTGATGCATGACTGGATTGTATGACTTATGTATCTTGCATTGTGTGTTGTGATTACTGTACGCCCTAGCGACATCGGAGCCGTTTCCTCTACAAGCATATTATGGATGGTAGGATTAGATATCAAAAATACTGTTATTAGTATCGGGGCGCCATAAATGTCCTTGGGTGAAAATTCTTAAACTTAATATTACCGGAAGATGCTCCAACATCGAGACCGAGTGGATATATGAGCACACAAGGGCCGTATACCAGTAGTCCGCGTCTTCCACTGTATCGTGGTCAGTTGGAAAGGGGTGTGACCTTACCCACCTGAGTGAGGGGGTAATATCTTGGTCAAGTTTGACTACCTCGAGGAATGGGTCCATTATCAATGAGCTAGGCTCGATATTGGCAGACGGGTAGTGAGTCTCTTCTACTTACCCAGTTGTGCGCTCGGATAGGGGCAATAAGCTAGCGTAGAGTGTATTAGACCCTGATGATTATCTAGAGTGAGAACTGTACTAATATTTGATGCTCTAGTGATGAACTACATTGATATGTGGATTTAGATGAGGATTAGTATGCTTGAATTGCACCTTGCATCGCATGGACTTGGTATGGCCGACACCATTCATGTCTTACATCGCATGGCCTTGATGTGGTCAATAGTATTCATACCTTACACCGCATGGCCTTAATATGACTGTTAACATTCACGCCTTGCATCGCATAGCCTTAATATGACCGATGACATTCATGCCTTACATTGCATAGCCTTGGTATGACTGATAGTATTCATGGATTCACTAGCATATTCTGCAATACTCTGATATTGCATTCTGAACATGCTTATATTGAGCACACACTTTCACCACCCTCTAAGCTTTTTATAAGCTTATCCATAATTGATGCATGCAGGTGATGCTAGGCCATAGCTGAGCAGGAGGAGGAACGTCCCGCAGAGCTTCTGGAGCTTTTGATTATCGATATTGTATTTCCTTTTATGTGCATTATACCTTAAAACTTTTGATTATAGTGTATTTTTTTATAGTGTCTTGGTTATTATTCGTGGGTTATGCTTATGGTTATGATTATTGCGAATCAAATTCATGTTAAAAATCCTCCTTGTAAGATCTCAGGATCGGAACCTGGTATATGGGTGCCAGGAGTACGAATGGGGTACTACGGAGGCTGTCGGTGCCGGATTCGACGATCAAAAATTTTGTGAGCCCGGTTTCTGAGTTTGGGGCGTGACACCAAATGCATGGCGGGTGTACACCAACTATACACATGCAACCCATCAAGTGGGGTCCACCATGATGTTTCTGATCAATCCACTCTGTTCATTCATTTTGGAGGACCTATCAAGGCCTCATACTAGAAAATCAGGCAGATCTTAAATTTAGGTGAGCCCCACAACTTAGTTTAGGTCCTATTTATGAACTCACGTTGATCTGACGATCAGGTCATCTTAAAATCGATCGTCAACGGGTGAGAGGATCTAAGGGACCATTTAAGGTGGGAATCAATAGCTAAATTTTGGATTTTATGACCTATCATGTTTTTATGACATGTTACAACACTTTTAATAATGTTGTTTTTTTTTTATTATAGTTTTTAATGATAGATTATAGATTTTTGAAAATCAAGGATTTAATTGATTTAAATTTGTTGATTTCTACCAATTCTGTGGGTGGATAGCTCCTAACTTGAACTAGGTGGTTTTAAGGGTCATGGACTAGTATAGGTGCATCTAAATGGTCACTTACATATGAATTCTTAAGCTATCAAACTCACAGGCTACAGTGCATCACTTCATCCAACCATTTGATTAAGTCATTTTGGGCAAATGTGCATCTCCATAGTTGTACACTCAATCACAATGTTTGCTTTATATAATTCAATGGTCAGTTTGCCTCAAAATCATTTTTCAATGCTCCTAAGGTTATTTAGATGAAGGTCGAATTAATGATCTGATGCCCTAAGTGTAATAATCAAGTAGTAGGCCTTCAAGTTAGATATTATGGATCTATGAGTTTGGTCTCAATTCTGGTGAGTTACAATCCAGCTTAGGTATGACATGGGTTTCTAAACCCTAAGAGTTAATGATCAAATGACTTAATATTTGAATGAGATTGTACCAGATAGTCGAGATGCATAGATTGAGGATCATTGGGTGATGATGCATAAGGTGAGTCATGTGTGTTCCCACACACGTGCAAGCTAATTTAAATCTCTATAGTAGCACCCGAGTACTGAAAGTACGGGGTGTTATAGTATCTTTTTGCTTGCTGATTTGTTCGTGTTGTTGATGTCCGAGTTTGATGTCATCTTGGGCATGGATTGGCTCACCGAGTATCATGCCATATTGGCTTGCTCCGCAAGGACAGTCACATTCTGTATACCTAGCATGATGTAGTTCTAGTTTGTAGTAGAGCCCAGAGGGGAACAACTTTCTTATCTCATGTTGTGCACCGTTGAGGAGCCCATTACCTTGTGTATCGACCTGATGTCGGTCATTTATGGTTTTTCCAGTGTGTTCATGAGATTTAGAGATTAGTGGCTTGCCGACACACCGAGTTTCAGATTGATCTTATGCCCGGTACTGCGCCTATTTCAAAGGCCCCGTATTGTATGACACCTTTAGAGTTGGGGGAACTGTAGAAGCTGTTGGATGAGTTGCACAAGTTAGGAATTATTCTTCCGAGTAGTTCACCGTGGGGAGCGCCGATACTCTTCGTGAATAAGAAGGATAGCTCGTTGATTACCGCGAGCTCAACAAAGTCATGATCAAGAACAAGTACCCGCTCCCGAGGATAGATGATTTATTTGATCAGCTGCAAGGTGCACGGTTCTTGTCGAAGATTGACCTACGGTCTTGCTATCATCAAATTTGGGTCCAAGAGGAGGACATCTCAAAGACAGCATTCAGGATGCAATATGGTCATTTTGAGTTCCAGGTCATGTCCTTCGGACTGACCAATGCGCCTCCAGTATTCATGCAGTTGATGAACGAGGTCTTCCATCTGTATCTCGATCAGTTTGTTGTGGTATTCATCGACGACATTCTAATATATTTGAGGACCCAAGAGGAGCATGAGTAGCATCTGGAGATTACCTGACAGACCCTCCGCGTACATCAGCTCTATGTGAAGCTAGAGAAGTGCGAGTTCTGACAGGAGGAGGTGAAGTTCCTCGGTCACGTGGTGACGAGGGAGGGTGTCGCAGTGAACCCTTCGAAGATTGATGTAGTGCGTCAGTGGGGCCAGCCCACGAACGCATTTGAGATCCACAGTTTCCTTTTTTAGTGGGCTACTATTGACATTTTATTGAGGGCATCTCCCGTATTGCAGCCCCATTGACCAGATTGACTCGGAAGGGCACTGAGTTTGTTTGGAGTGAAACATGTGAGCAGGCATTCATAGAGTTAAAGGACCGTATGACGTCCACACTAGTCCTCACTCTTCCCTCTAGAGTGAAAGATTCATGGTTTTTACCAATGCCTCGCATATTGGTTTAGTTGTTGTCCTGATGCAGCACAGGAAACCGGTGGCCTTTGCATCTCTCCAGCTCAAGGTCCATCAGTAGAACTACCTCATGCATGATATAGAGTTGGTTGTCATTGTCTTCCCACTGAAGGTGTGGAGGCACTATCTTTATGGAGTTAGGTTCAAGCTCTTCTTTGACCACAAGAGCTTAAAGTATCTCTTCTCATGGTTTGAGTTGAACCTGAGGCAAAGGCGCTGGATGGAGCTTCTAAAGGACTACGATTTCGATCTTCAGTACCACCTGGACAAGGTGAATATGGTGGAAGATGTTCTTAGCCGTTAACCACAGGGCCTGGTGGCGCATATGATGGTCTAGGACTGGAGGATGCTTAAGGATATGACAGAGTATAACTTCGAGTTTGGTCAGTTGTCTACCATTATTCAGCTATCGAGCCCGTTGATTCAACCCTCTTTTATCGCAAAGGTGATCGAGGCTCAGCAAGAAGACGAGTCGTTACAGGGTTACTAAGTAGAGGTCGCATCCGAGTAGTAGTCAGATTGGCAGATTGGTTCTGATAGTGGACTTAGTTTTAGAGGCCGATTGTGTGTTTCGGACGTTCTAGAGTTGCGAAAGATTTGATGATTGAGGCACACCGATTGAGGTTTACTATCCACCTAGGCTCCATAAAGATGTACCGTGACATGAAGAGGCAGTATTTTTTAGTAGGGATAAAGATCCAGATTGCCAATTTTGTGGCTGAGTGTGACACATGCCAGTGTGTCAAGGCCAATCATTAGAGACCCCTAGGTCCATTGCAGCCATTGGGCGTCCCAACGTGGAAGTGGGAGCACGTATCCATAGATTTTATCATGGGTTTGTCAAGGACTCAACACAGTCATGACGCCATCTAGGTTGTCATTGATCGTCTGACAAAATTGGCTCATTTTCTTACGATTCATGTGACTTGGCCTTTGGACCGGCTTGCCAAATTATTCATCAAGGAGATTGTGAGACTGCATGGCATTTCAGTTTCAATTTTCACAGAAACCCGAGGTTCATGTTTCTGTTTTGGAGGAGCTTTTAGAGAGTGATGGGGTCTGTTTTGTAGCTTAGCACCGCGTATCATCTGCAAACCGATGGACAGACCGAGAGGGTGAACCAGATCCTTGAGGATATGATCAGGGCTTGTGTGATTGACTTCACGGGTAGTTGGGATGAGCATCTACAATTGGTTAAGTTTATATACAACAACATCTATCAGGGAGCATTAGCATGACTCCTTCTGAGGTACTATATAGTAGATCATGCAGATCTCTGAGTTATTGGACCGAGGTTGGGGGGTAGCATCTCCCATATCTTGAGCTTGTGCAATAGACATTAGAGGCTATTGATATATTTAGGTAGAAGATGCGCATAATTCAGAGCTGGTAGAAGAGTTTTGTTGATTATCGGCATCATCCTTTAAAGTTTACCATTGGGGACCATATGTATCTCAAGGTCTCACCCTTGAAGAGTGTGGTTCATTTTGGAGCGAAAGGCAAACTTGCCTCGAGATTCATAGGAACTTTCGATATCACTGGGCACGTTGGTGCCGTGACATATAGACTTGGCTTGCCACCTCAGTTGTCTGACGTCCACAACATTTTTTATGTCTTTATCTAGAGGAAGTATGGGTCAAACATCATTCCTGTGATTGATTGGCAGCCATTAAAGGTCCATGAAGATGCTTCCTATATTGAGCAGTTCGTTCGCATCCTTAATCGGAAGGAGTAGGTCCTTCAGACCAATGTCATTCATTTGGTGAAGGTTCAGTGGGGTCACCATTCTGTTGAGGAGGCGTATTAGGAGCGTGAGGTTGAGATTCATGAGCGTTATCCCCCATCTCTTCGATGTTCGATTGTATGTTGTATTGTGTTTTGATTATATATGATGCTATGATTTCTCTCCTTTTATGAGTTAGTTTAGATGTGATGATAGTATAAATTTCAAGGATGAGATTTTTATTAGGAGGGAAGAGCTGTAAGGCCTGTATCCTAGACCGTACCATTCCTTAGACTCCTATGATCCTCCTTGTCAAATTCTGGCCACCCGCAACCTATAGTCGGCATTTGAGCGCGACCCTAAGTCATATCCTGTAGACTTGAGTTGACTCAACCTTAGATTTGTACCCTAGCGACTGCGCTATTGTCGTGGTTCAAACGTCTTACTGATGCGATACTCAAGCCAGGAGTTTTGGGCCCATGTTTATTTCAAGAAAACGCCACACGTTGCGAATCCCGAGAGAATCTCTACCATCTATCACATCAATCAATCAATCACTAGTCAAGTACTCAACCCATCACACCCATCCCTCTCTTACACATGTCATCCCTAAAGTCAACTCTTCCTTACAATAACCCATCCCTCTCTCCTTACATCTCAACTCTCTCTCATTCCCACCACCATTTTCCAAGCAATTAAAGAGAGGGTGGACGTCTAAGCTTTCAAAGAGAGAAAGAGCCTAGTGTGTGGCCCACATCCTACCCCATCTCCACCCTTCAATCCTCATCTTCCACCATCAAAGTTGAAGCCAAGGATCCTAACATTCTAAGGTGCCTAAAAGATTAGCAATCGGTGGGTGATCCTAGGATTTTCATCATTGATCTTGATGATTTGAGGGCCCACATGTGGTGGGACCCATTTGATGTATTCATTGTACGATAGGGAGGGCTCATAGGGCGGAGCCCCTCACCTCCACATGTTTCTATCTCTCTCTATCTCTCTCCCTCCTCTCTCTCTCTCTCTCTCTCTCTCTCTCTCTCTCTCTTTCTCTCCTTCCTTGTATGTTGGCCCACCTGATGTATGTGAATCCAGGCTGTCCAGGGGCAACGATCCACTATGATGCATAAAATCCACGCCGTCTGTCCAACGGGTAGGCCCTGCTGCCTATCTGTTTGGACAAACCTGGGTGGAGAGGGAAATCCCAAATATTAGCGTGATTCAATGCTGGTGGGCCAGCACGAGGACCCACCAGATGTATATGCTCATCCGCACCATCCAGCATTCTGGACTATGGGACCCACCATTGATGTATCTGTATATCCACACCGTCTAACATTTTCTAGACGTGGAGCCCACTGGCATGTGTGATCTTCACACTGTCCAAACCCTGGATGGTGGGGCCTGCCATGATACATGTGTTTTAATCCACATAGTCCATTAGGTTGGGACAGTGGGGACCCCATATGATGTATGTGTTAAATCCACATCATGCATCTATGTGGTCCACCTTGATGATATGTGTTTTATCTAATCTGTCCATCTGTATGAACGTTAGCAAGTCTGTGGATCTGATCATGAGGTATGTGTTATATCCCAATTGTCCATCTGTTGGGGCGTGGACCCCTCCCACCTGGGACCCACCTGCTGTGGGAAAACAGATTGGCTGGTGTACCTTGCACAACTATATAGCTGATGTATTGACGTCAATAAGTTCTGATTGTTTGATCATGAAGTATGTATTATATCCAGACTGTCCATCCATTTTTATCAAGACGTGGGACCCACCCACACGTACTGCATGTGTGGGGTGGGGCTCACCTTAAGGTATGTGTTGTATCCATACCGTCCAATCATATGTAGAGATCATTTTATAGCATTACAAAGAGAATGAGATAGATTTCAAGAGGGACCCACCATATTAGTTTTATCCTCACCGTCCATCTGGACATGGGACTCCACACGTGACATATGTATTTTATCTACACCATCTGATCTTGATGGTGGGACCAACATGATATACGTTTTGATCCACACCGTGAATCCGTGGGACCCACGTGATGTATGTATTTTGTATCCACACTGTCCAGTTGTCTGGACAGTGGAAGTCACCATGATATATGTGTTTTATCCTCGCCTACATCGGTTAGGGCGGGCCACCTGCTGGCTGTGCAGGGTCCACTTGCTATGAGGCCCATTGTGATGTATTTGAGGCCCATGGGATGTGGCCCATTGTGATGTATTTATGGCCCATTGTGATGTATTTGAGGCCCATGGATTGTGGCCCATTGTAATGTACTTGAGGCACATGGGTTATGGCCCAATGTAATGTATATGAGGCCCAATGTGATGCATGTGAGGCCCATGAGTGAGGCCCAACGTGATGTATGTGAGGCCCTTGTGTGAGGCCCAACCGATGTATATGAGGCCCGATGTGATGTGTGATTCCACCGTGACATTTGAAATAGTGTTTATGATGCCCATTCATCTTCCTAGTTGGTTCTAAATGTGTTTGAGCAATGATGGTTAAATGTTTGTAATGTAACCCTTCCTAAGGCTCGGTATTAGTCCCATTCTCATCTGCCCTTAGTGGGCTAACCCAAACTGTTAGGCCCCTATGATTATTAGTCCCATCCTTGATATGGATAGGCCTTCTAGGCCCATCTTTGATATGAGGAGAGTACATCATCATCATATAACATGCTCAGTATGACTTCATGATACATGCCCATATGCATCATATGTATACTTGATACGAGGAGTGACTGATCACAGCATATAACATTGGGCAGATTGTTTATGGGGCTCCTTGATAGGTTGAGTTATCCCACACGAGCGCATGGTATGTGCAGGATTGTTGCATGACTGATAGTATGATTCATACATCTCACATTTGTATGACAGGATTATTGTATGCCCTAGCGATATCTGGGTCATAGTCTCTATATGCATATCGTGGATAACATGATTGGACACCGGAAATCTCTTTCTCTACATGGGGTGCAATAGATGTCCCTTAGTGAAATTTCCTAAACTCTTATGGACCAGGAGTTCGCTCCAATGTCTAGACCGAATGATATTATTTTGTGACTTGGTTATACTTGTGGTTATGTTCATTACA
The DNA here is from genome assembly GCA_037074715.1 of Magnolia kwangsiensis. Classification (NCBI taxonomy): domain Eukaryota; kingdom Viridiplantae; phylum Streptophyta; class Magnoliopsida; order Magnoliales; family Magnoliaceae; genus Magnolia; species Magnolia kwangsiensis. Next base: position 62,747,369 of record CM073572.1, read on the forward strand.
AAAATTTATATTAAAAATCCTCCTTGTAGGATCCTAGGATCACAATCTAGCATATGGGTGTCGGGAGCCAAGAATGGGGTACTACGGAGATTGTCGGCGCCGAATTCAGAGATAGAAAATTCTGTGATCCCGATTTCTGAGTTTGGGGCATGACAATAGACCCATCCCCATCTCCATTGGATTTGTTCCGGAGAGTACCCTAAAAAAAGAACATTTTTCTCTTCTGAGCCATTTCAGGTCAAGGAGATGTTAAAGCATGTTTCTCTCATTTCAGTTATGGCTTTTGAGCGTGCCTCTTTGAAGAATATGGTGCCATTGAAGTCCCCTTGTAATTGGCTTTTGTGCTTGGACCTTAGATCTATGATCTTCCTTTCTATAAGTGATAGGTAGTGGTGAGAAGTGGAGTGCATAAGCCTGGAATGAGCAGCAGACAACTTTTTTTAGAAGGCATGGGAGCCTTATGAAGAAGCTTCGTCATTAATGTTGTAGTGAGCTAGGGATCCTATAGAGTGACGGTTCCCTCCCACTTCCCTTTGAGTCAGTTTTTTTTTTCTTTAGTTTATTTACGGAATGGTTTTTAAGTGAAAATGGAGAATATAATTATTGGAACTAGTTGAACATGACATTTACTGAGGAATAGGCATCCATTAAATGGAAGTTAGGTCACATCATGGATATACATAATTTGAGATTAATCTTCTACACCTTCACTTCGCTTACACTCAGCAAAGTCATAATCTTCTCTCTTGCTCAAGATCACTACATTCTTTTTCTTGAAATAAATAGATTCTTTCACTTTCACTATAATCGACTTCATCCCCAGATTTTGGCAGATCGCTCAACATGTTTTATAGTTACTCCAGTAACATACTGAGAATGACGAGATGTTAAGTATGCAATATTATATATTTTTCCCTTATGTGCATTGGTTTTATAAGCATATATGTGTTTAATTAATTAATTTATGTATGTTTTTCTATGCAAGGTAATTTGGAGAGCTAAGATGAAAAGAACGATTAAATAGAAGATTCAATGCTCAAATAATGACCAAGTAAAGATTTGGAGGTGATTAATGAAAATTTCAAGTTGTAAAGATCTAAGAAAATCAAGTGTAAAGGAGAGAGAAGATTGGGAAAATTACAAAGTATATGAAAAAAAATAACAGACTATTTGGTCACACTTGGAGTTGGTTCGCTCCAATGGATTGTGGACAAAATAGTCCAACAAGAAATTGTGATGATCAAAGTTAATTCGTCTCGACACTTAGGTTCGACTGAAACCATGTTTGGTGCCACTGAAAGGAGGTTTGGTTCGACCTAAGGGAGACAGAGACTTCATATCTATTTTGGTGAAATTTGGCTACAACTGAAGGTATCTTTGGCTAGACTCAGTGCAACTTCAGTGCGACTAAAGGATATCGTCGGTGAGACCAAAGCGTAAAATAAGTGTATAAAATTGAAGTCAGTTCCTAGTTGGTACAAAATTTTCTTATATAAAGGGGTGGTTTTAGCCCTTTTAGACATGAATTAGGGTAAAAGAGAGACCAAGGAGTTGAGGAGCTTCTACAGAGTCTTCCTTCTTCTCCAATCCTTTGATTCTTCTTCAGTTTTTATGTTTTCTTTCAAGTTTAGTTCAATAATATCTATGGTTGGGTAAATATCTTAGCTAGGGCTAAGAGGTGAAGCATGTAGTAGTTTTTAATGTCTTGGTTTTCTTTGATTTAAGTTAATTGATTTGATTATTAAACTATTCATTGATATTTGGTTTTAACAAAGATATATTTTTAGTTTAATTGGATCCATTATCAACTCCGGGAACATTCGATGCATAGGAAAGTTAAGAGTATTTTCTTATCTATTTTACAAGCGATGAATATGTGAAATATATTAATCTAACATAGACTAAGGGCACGATAGATGCTTTTAATTCCTTTTCATCAATACTTTAATACTTTATGTTGGAACCAATTCAATTGAAGTTTAAATTTGTTTTGGTTTATGAATGATGATTTAATCTCTCTATTATCCGACAGATTAGTATAGGACTTCGATTCCAGTTGAGCAGTCTAATTGAATAAAGTGAATTAAACATTAAGAATGACTATAAGTGGATCCTTAACGCTCTAATGCATATCTTTATTGATTTTCTTCTCAATTACATCATTACTTCTTAAATCAAAATCCATAAACTAGTTTTTGATATAGTTCTAGTTCTAAAGTATTCCCAAAATAGTACAAATATAAGCCCTTGTGGGTACGACCTTGATCTCATCGAGTTGTTACTACATTGTAACCCTGCACTTGGGGTTTGTTTTAATTACGTTTTTGGTGTCATTGCCAGAGATTTCAGCCGTATCTTTCTGAAATTCCTTAGTATTAGAATTAATATAGGATTATGATTATATTTTTTTTGTGTTTCTATATTAGGTTTTTATGAGATTTTCATCTACTAACATTACTTGTCTTTCTTTTGTTTTGTAGAATCTAACTAGAATCACCAATAAGGTATTATCCTTCCAAAACTCTTGCTCTAATTATTTGAGATTTCTTATTTTGTTGTAGTTTTTATTTTAGTAAGTTTAGTTTTAAAATTAGGGTTAAGAGTGGTTTATGCCCAAGTGGGTTCGTGATAACACTCACCGTCTCTTAAGTGAATGAGGATTAATTGAAGGATTGACTATCCAGCGCCGGATTAGACAACACCTAAGATTCTCTAAATTGGCCAAGAATATGGCTGAGAATCAACCTCATCACTATGCCAATGAGCCAAAAGATGAGAACGAAATGTAAACCGTCCATCTAGTTAAAACTGTACAAGATTATTTATAACCAGCTAGGACGAGCACACCTTCCTGCCAGATCTTTTCACATAATGTAGGAAACATGGATTTTAAGCCAAGAGTGATCCAATTGCTTTTAAAATTCTATGAACTAAATTTTGAGAGTCCATACCTACATCTCAAAGAGTTTGATGATATTTGAGCAACCTTACACTTCAACAATGTGTCAAATGACACCCTGAGATTAAAATTATTTCCTTTCCCATTGAAGGAGAAGGCTAAGTCTTGACTTCACTCCTTGAGACCGAGATCGATTGGGACATGAGTTAAGATGACCCAAGAGTTCCTTAAAATGTTTTTCTTGGTTCATAAGACCAATACTCTTAAAAGAGTCATTATGAACTTCTTGCAGAAAGAGGAATAAACATTCTTCCAATGTTGGGATATGTTTAAGGATATTCTCGGCACTTTCTCACATTATGGCTATGAAGTTTGGCGAGTCATAAGGTTTTTCTATTATGGTATGACTTTGCTCATGAGTCAATTCATAGAGATGATTCGCAATGGGGAATTCATGAACAAAGATATTGATGACATGTGGGACTATTTAGATATGCCAGCTGAAAATGCTTAGTTATGGGATATACTTTAGTGAAGCCAACCAATCCCAAGTCAACTCAATCCAAAAACAAGGGAGAAATATATGTTTTAAGGAAAGAAGATGATGTTAAAGCTAGGGTGGCCAACCTTACAAGAAAGGTCGAGGCCATGGAATTGAAGAAAGTAGAAACGGTCAAAATCGAGGAGACTGTTGAAACTGTTTGTGGTATTTACAGAAGTAACATACACTTGACGCAAGAGTGTCCTACAATTCCTATGTTTCAAGAGTTGTTACATGAGTAATCCAATGTCGTAAATAATTATCAAGGGTCATTCAGTACTCCTATATCAAACATGTATAATTCTATTTGGTGGAACCACCCGAACCTCATTTGGAGGAATGAACCATTAGCTAATACAGACAAAAATCCTCAAGGGTCTCTTCCTTCGATCCTCATTCAACTACTAACTCAAAAAAGAATCCAAGAGGATCTGATTTAAAAATTCATGCATGATTAAGAGCAATTTAATTAGAATACTTTGCAAGTATTCCAGGACATTAAAACATCATTGGGAGGGTTTGCATCATCTATTTAAATATTGGAGTCACAATTTACTGTTAGGGAGAAGGGGACTCTTCCAGCCCAAACTTCTACCTAACACAAAACCAATATACGAGATAAATGACCCTAGCCGTTCAACTCAGCATGTTGAGCAAAAAAAGTCTATCACCACTCCTAAAAGTTGAAAAATGATTCATAAAAATATCTCGATGAGGGCTTAAAATCCTAAATACTCGAAAGAATCTAAGAGAGATGATGGGCCTAACAAAACTACTCATGGGAAAGAACCAGAAAAAGAATACAAGCTAATTGCTCCATTTCCACAACAGTTTATCTCACCAAAACTTTACGAAACACTCGAAATGTCTTAAAGGTTCTAAAACAGGTGAAAATCAATATCCCTCTGTTAAATGTCATTAAAAATCCCATCATATGCCAAATTCTTGAAAGATCTTTGTAAATCCATGAGACGACGCAATGCCCAAAAAAACTATTTTTCACAGAAAAAGTGACTGGTATCATCAAACAAGATGTACCCAAAAAATATAAAGATCCCGGTAGCCCAACCATATCAAGTGTGATTGGGGACTACTAGATTGAGCATGCACTACTTGATTTGGGGGCGAATGTGAAATTGATCCCATACTCATTCTACGAACAACTTAGCCTAAGTGAATTAAAACCCATCAATAGCGCACTCCAACTCATGGATTGATTGATTCGTATACCGAGAGGGATGATAAATGATGTTTTAGTCTAAGTTTATAAATTCTAATATCCATTAGATTTTATTTTATATGATACAAAATCCATCATTGATGCTAGCACTCAGATTCCTGTCATCCTCGACCGACCATTCCTAACAACAGGATGATAGTGATGATGTCTATGAGATTAACTTGATAGATTCATTTGTGGAAGATAAATCACTTTAACTTTATACTCTGACACTTTAGAGATGTGTTTGGCCCACTCTATTGATTTATATGATGACATAATTAGGAAGATGGATGCCTTGCTTGATGTTACGTCAGTACTTAAAACTAATCGATAAAGGCTTGAATTTGAAAGATTACCTCAAACTAACTCAAAGCCTCTACTGTTTAATATCAAGGCATTGAAGCTTCACCTAAAATTGTTTCTTAATGATCTTAAATATGCTTATTTGGGTCAAGATGAGACATATCCAGTCATGATGTCTTCCCACTTGGATGAAGAATAAGAGTGTATGTTAATTTCTAATCTTAAAGAACATAAAGGAGCACTTGGATGATTGCAGACCTCAAGGGAATAGACCATCTGATTTATACTCACCACATTTACCTCAAAGATAATATGAAAACATCTAGACAACCACAACGCCTTCTAAGTCCAAATATCAAGGAAGTGGTGAAGACTGAGGTGTTAAAGCTATTGGATGTGGGTATCATATACCCTATATTCGATAGCCAATAGGTGAGCCCAACTCAGGCGGTGCCTAAGAATTTCGGGATTATCATCATAGCCAATGTGGATAATGAACTCATGCCTACCAGAGTCACTACTAGTTGGAGAATGTGCATTAACTACTGAAAATTGAATACCATCATAAGGAATGACCACTTTCTTCTGCCTTTTGTTGATCAAATTTTAGAAAGATTAGAGTCATTCATAGTATTGCTCCCTTAATATATATTCAGGATACAACCAGACAAAGATAGCCCTTAAGGAATAGGAAATGACCACATTCACATGTCTTTTTGATACTTTCACCTACCGCAAGTTGCCATTAAGATTGTCTATTGCCTTTGCCATATTTCAACGATTAATGTTGAGTATTTTTTCTGACAATGTGAGATAGTTTTTAGAGTTCTTCATGGATGATTTCTCTATCTTTAGTTCATCCTTCAGCAAGTGTCTTGAGCACATGAAATTGGTGCTGAAAAGATGTGTATAAAACAACCTTATGCTAAATTACGAGAAATATCGTTTTATGGTTCAAAAGGGAATAGTCATTGGACACACAATATCGTTCAACGAAATTGAGGTGGACAAAGCTAAAATCGATTTAATATCTAACCTACCACCATTTAAGGGCATACGCTACATGCGAACTTTTTAGGCCACTTTAAATTTTATGGAAGGTTCATAAAGGACTTTAGTGTCATCTCTCACCCTTTATGCAACATTCTTCAAAAGGAAGCTCCCTTCAAGTGGAGTAAGAAATGCCAAAAAGCTTTCATCAAGCTCAAATGCATGTTGACAAGCTCTCCTATAATGAAACCACCCAATTGGAGTGTACCTTTTAAAATCTTGTGCGCTGTAAGTAACTATCCAATTAGGGTAGTGATAAGCTAAAGAAAAGAGAAGAAGTCCTACGTCATCTAATATGCAAGTAGAACTTTAAACTCTTCCCAAGTACACTATTCTACTATGGAAAATAACTCCTAGTCATATTGTTTACTTTAGAGAAGTTTATGTCATACTTGATAGGGTCAAAGATCATCATCTTTACCGATCATGGGTTGTAAAAATAATTTTTTTAAGGACTATAAGCCTCATTTACTGAGATGAATCTTTCTACACCAAAATTTTGACCTTGAAATCTGAGACAAGAAAATAGTAAAAAATGTAGTGGCTGACTACCTCTCTCGGCTTGTCCTATCCAATTCCATGGAGACAACACCTATAAATGACATGTTTTTTAATGAACAACTTTTTAAAGTCTTCCAATTACCTTGGTATGCTAACATTGCCAACTATCTTGCAACAAGTACAATTCCTACCCATTGGACTGTGCAAGATAAGAAGAAATTCGTTATCAAGCTATGCAAGTTCTTCTAGGATGATCCTTATCTTTACAAATATTACCTAGGTCAAATCACAAGAAGATGTGTGCTTGATCACGAACAACACACTGTCATGTCCTTTTCCCATTTATACGCATGTGGTGGCCACTTTTTGACTAAGAAGACCTACATGAAAATTCTACAGTGTGATTTTTATTGGCCCACTATGTTTAAAGATACAAACGAATTCTGTAATGTGTGTGAGCAATGTCAGAAATTGGAAGGATTATCTTGTCAAAATACGATACTGCCAAACTCCATTCTAAGCATTGAAGCATTCGATTGTTGGGGCATTGATTTCATGGGACTATTTCTCCTAACCTTTGGAAAATCTCTATATTCTTCTCATCGTGGACTGTCTCCAAATGGGTTGAGGTAATTCCGTGCTTGAATAATGACCATCGCATGGTCATTATGTTTTTGAAAGAAAATATTTTATCTAGGTTTGGAACACCTTGAGCCATCATAAGTGATGGAGGATCTCACTTTTGCAATAGACCATTCGAGATATTAATGAAGAAATACGGTATTTGGCATAAAGTGATCACCCTTTATCATCCTCAGATGAGCGGCCAAGCTGAAATATAAAATAGAGAGACTAAACAAATTCTTGAGAAAATGGTTAACCTGGATCACAAGGATTGGTCACTTCGACTAACCAATATATTGTGGGCTTACCGTATAGCGTACAAAACCCTTATTAGTATGTTACCCTATAGACTTTTCTATGAAAAGGCTTGTCACTTACACTACGTGAAAAACGAAAAAAAGGACAGATTTTGAGATGGTTGTGGACCGTCTCTAAAATTCCTTGGTTTAAAGATGGTTTAGAGACGGCCGTAAACCATCTCTAAAATTCTAAACAGCTCTTGACCGTCCCTAATATTGTCTTAAAATGTTGAACATCCACAAATCATTTAAGACGGTCAAAATTCATCGTTAACTATGGAGAAAAGACGGCTATTGACCGTCTGGAATAAAAGACGGTCTTTGACCATCTTATATGCGGTCATTTGAGACGGTCAAAGACTGTCCGCATTAGAGATGGTCATTGGCCGTCTTTTACTTACAATTTGAGACCGTCAAGGACTGTTTGCATTAGAGACGGTCATTGGCCGTCTTTTACTAGTAATCTAAGACTGTCAAAGACTGTCTGCATTAGAGATGGTCCTTGGCCGTCATATAGCCCTGTCAAAGACTGTCTGCATTAGAGACCGTGCTCAGGTCAAAAATTAAGAAGTTCAAAAAAATTATGAATTTTGAAAAAGAAATAAAATAGTTGAGAGGCATAGAAAAATAATTAACAATGTTTAAGAAAATTTTAATTTTTTTTTTAAAAAAAACTGTGATTTTATAAAAATCTAGATTTAAAAAAAAAAAAATTAAGAACTTTGAATAATGTTGATAATTTTGAAAAAAAAAAGATTTCAATTAAAAAATGATATTTTGAAAAAGAAAATTAAAAAAATTAAACAAAATTATGAAAAAATTGTCAAATTGTAATATATATATATATATATATATATATATATATATATATATATATATATATATATATATTAAAAAATAAAACTAAATTTTGTATTTTGACAAGAAAAATGAAAAGTTAGATAACAAAAGTGAGATTTTGATGATGTGTTGTATATTCTTGCCGCCCCTATGCTTCTCCAACCCATTTTTGGGACGAGTCTAAAAAATTATGTAGATTTAAATCTTAAGTGGACTACACCACTGGAAAGAATGATAATATAGTACCTCGCCATTAAAAATTATAAAGAGCCCATCGTAAGGTTTTAGTAATTTTATTTGCAATCCAACTTGTTGATAATGTAAAGAAGATCTAGATGAATGTAAACTGCAAAGATCAAATTAATCCAAAACTTTTGTTGCATTCAAAAGGTTTTTAGTAGTTATTCATCATTGTTTTGATTGGTATGGTCCACCTAAGATTATTGATTTCTTATGATTTGAAATCACATCCTAAAATATGATGGAAAAATATATGGACGGTGTCGATATACATAAAATATATCAAGGTGGGCCCTACACGATTAGAGTAACACCCATGAAGGAGTTACCTAAATACTGAAATGGTACTATAAGGTCATCTCATGGGAACTTCCCATGAGGTTAATCTATGTGTGCCCTACCATGATGTGTGTAGAACATCAACACCATGCATTTGATGTGTCCCCTTTAAGTCCAAAAATCAGTCATATACGAAACTCAGGTGGGCTATAGCATCTAAAACTATGAGAAGACATCCCTAAAACATATAAAAGCATTTGGTGGGGCCCACATGAGTTTTGAATGTGTATGAAACTTGGTCTGACTCCTCATCCAAGTGGGACACACATAATGAATGGGCTGGATCTATGAACCACATTTAGGTGGGCCCAATAAATGATTATGAATGTTTTAATGGGAGGGTAACCCTCTCAACTATAGTATGTGGTGTGGCCCAACCAAGTTGTGGATTGACTTTATTTTTAAGGTCTTGGCCCACCATGGAATGGTGCATCTGATTGACGGGGCAGATCCAAAGTTCAAGTGGACCCACCATAGAAAAGAGTGGGATAGTGACACCCACTATTGAAACCTTCTTAGGGCTCAACACGATGTTTATTTGAGATCCAACCGTTTTATAAGTTAATACAGACATGGAATAAGGTGGGACATACACATAGTTTTGATGTGTCCCCTTTAGCTTATGAGATATCTCAAAAATCATCCGTATACGAAACTCAGGTGGGCTATACCATTTAAAACTATGTGAAGACATCTAAAAAAATATAAAAGCACTTGGTGCGGCCCACATGAGTTTTGAATGCAGCTGAAACTGGGTCTGACCCCTCATCCAAGTGGGACACATAATGAGCTTGATCCGAAACTTCTCCAACTCCCAAGAAGTTTTTAATGGTGGAAGTGCAATGCCCAATTTATAGTCCACTCAAGCCTTGTTCCTGCCTAATGTTTTGCATAATACTTTATAATGATCTGACAGAAAAGATTAGGTTATAGGTCTCTATAGGGCCTACAAAAATATATGTTTTATATTGAAGCCATCAATCTATTTTGAAATATTATTATAGGGCTTTATAGGGCCTACAAAAATATAAGTTTTATATCTAAGCCGCCCATCTATTTTGAAATATTATTATACGTCATGAAACTAAAAATCAGGTATATTGAAGGCTAAAATGGACCACACAGTAGGAAACATGAAGATTAAATCACATGTGCTTCCTATGGTGTGGTCCTCTTGGGCCTTCAATCTACTTTATTTTTGCGATCATGTACTAAAATTATTTATTAAAATTAATGGATGGACTGGATAAACAAAATATATCATGGTGGGTCCCACAGAGCTCTGGACAGGACATCCATGTCCATCTTATCCCATCCACACCCAGAATTGGAAAATGGATTGACTACTCTTGTAAGACCCGTATCTTAGACCGCACCATTCCATAGACTTCCACGGTCTTACCGGTCAAATTCTGACAACCTTCGACCCTTAACTGATATTTGCGCGTGACCCTGATTCGTATGCCGTCAACCCGTATCGACTCAACCCAAGACCTTTACCATAGCAACTGCGTCGTCACCGCGGTTCCGATGCCACTACTCGCGCGCCGAGGCGATACCCTGGTCAGGAGATATAGGACAGGGTTCGTTACGAGGAAAATGCCGTGCATTACGAAACCCAAGAGAATCTCTATGACTTGTCAAATCAATCCCATCAATCAATCAAATCCCATCGCATCTCATGTCAAGTACACATCACCTCTCACCCTTCCCCAAGCAACCCTCAAAGTCAAAAAGTTCTTACACCCATCACCACCCATTCATCACTCCATCACCCATCACTCCTGCTCTCACTTTACAAGTATCTCTCTCATTTTCAACCCATTCCAAGCAACCAAAAAAATTTCATACATATGAACCTCCCCCTCTCTTTCAAAACTCCAAGTGTGGCCCACCTTTCCTACCCCTTCATCTCCCATCTTAACCATCCAAACCTTATCTTATCCCTTGAAATCGAAGCTAAGGGGCTAAGGAACCCATAGGAGCAAGAAGATCGAATGGTAGGAGCTTGATAATAGTAGTTTTTCATATTTTTAAGATGGGCCAAGTGAGTCCAACCGATCAATGGTTTGGATCTCACTTGGGACCCTAAGATGTGGCCGATGGCCCACTAGGATTATCATGATCATTCCATGATGGGGTCCATGGAGATTATCATGATCATCTCCATGGACCCCATCATGATGTTTATTTTCTTGCATTAAAAAGGTCATCTAGACTGTCCATATTGGTGGGGAAAGGATCTCCACCATTGATTTCAATTTTGGTGGTCCCATGTGTAGAGGGATTCATTTGATGTATGATTTTCACAAGGGAGGGTTCATAGTGGCGGAGCCCTCTATCACAAGCGTGTCCGACTCTCTATCTCTCTCTCTCTCTATTTCATTTTCTTTTTTGAGATCATGATATGGTTGTGTGGCCCACTTGAATGGACCCCATCATGAGGCATGTATTCTATCTAAATCATCTACATGTGGGGCCCACCTTATATGTATTGTACCCATACCATCCATCATTGGTGGCCCATGTGTACAACCACTTGAAGTATACAGCCATCCAGCATCCCTGGATGCTGGACGATTTCATGGAAACACAAATACATGCTTGTTTTTAAGACTATGAGGTGGCCCACTCACATAGGCCTCACCTTGATGTGTGTATTCAATCCATGTCATCCATTCCTTTCATGAACTCATTTTAGGTGTTGAGCCAGAAAATGAGGTTGATCAGAGCATCTGGTGGGCCATAACTTAGTAAATAGTGATCTTCGCCATCTAAAGTTCCCCAGATTTTTTCTATACGCTGAAAAATGTCCAATATTGGACTTATTGGGCTTGTTTTGAGCCACGGAATATAATGGATGGGTTAGATTTACTTGATGAGGGCCCCACCTATGAAAAACCACAAGAATTGGTTTTTCTTTTAAAAAAAAAATATAATGCAAAAGGGGCAGCAGGCGCTGCCCCATCTGACACAGTAGCAGTCGCACGCTGCTGCGCGGCCCCACATGTGGGCCCCACTATGATATGTATTTTCCATCCAAGCCTTTCATCTGATGGGTCCTTCCCTGATGTGGGCCCCCTCCAACTTTCAGCTTCAACCACAACTCAGGTGGCCCACACTGTAGAAAATAGTGAGATTGAACCTCTGCCATTGGAACCCTTCTATGGGCCACAGAATTTTGGATCAAGATGAAGTTTGTGTTTCCTCCTCATCCAAGTCCGTGCGACCTTATCAATGGATTGGATGGAATATAAACATGGTGGTGGGCCCCACGTGGAGCCCACAATGATGTATGTATTTTAAGCACCATCCACGGCCGTGGACGGTGGCAGCCACCATAATGTTTGTATTTTAAGGCCGTCCAGTTGCTGGACGGCCAGTAAGGCCCCACCCTTGGTGTCTGTGGTGGGCCATGTGTGTGGACCCCACCATGATTCATGTGTTGCATCCAAACTGTTCATCCACTTTGCCAGTTCATTTTACGGCTTGAGATAAAAAAAAAAGAGCCAGATCCATAGTCCAAGTGGACCCCACCTTGGCATGTTTTTGAGGCCCATCTTAATGAAATTGTAGTAGTTCATTGGGGCTCACTTTGATGTGGATATAAGGCCCATGTCATGGGGTCATTTGACGTATTTACGACCCATGGTTAAGACCCACTTTGATACATATGCAAGGCCCATGGGTAGAGGCCCATTTAATGTATTCTAAGGCCTATGGGATTAGGCCATTTAGTGTATTTTAAGGCCTATGGGATTAGGCCATTTAATGTATTTTAAGGCCTATGGGATTAGGCCCATTTGATATTTTAGGGGCCCATGGGTTAAGGCCCATTGAGATGTAATAGGGCCTATGGGTTGAGGCCCATTTGATGTACATATGGGGCCCGATTGATGTGGCCCATTTGTTACATATAAGACTCATGAGATTAGGCCCATTTGATGTAATTTAAGGCCCACGAGTTATGACCCATTGCAATGCGCATAAGGCCCATTGGTGCGGCCCAATGATGTGGCCCGCTTGACAAATGAAAGGCCCATATGAAATGGCCCATTTGATGTATTTAAGGCCCAATGGGATATACCTAAGGCCCATTATAATGTGTGATCCTAACCTGGTTCATGTAATGATATTCACTACGGGCTACGCCTTGGGAGCAATGTTGGTTTGACGTCCACATTACAAGATTAATGTTGGTTAAATGTCCACATTACGACTCTCCCTAGGGCCCATTAATAGGCCCGTACTTGTTGCTTGTAGGCCATTTAGACCCATTTACGTTGTAAGGATAGTTCATTACTTTATCGCATGATTGGTATAGTTTCATGACTCATGATCATACGCATCATATGTATGCTTGATATGAGAGGTGACTGATCATAGTATATGCCTTCGGGTAGGTTGTTTATGGACTCCTGGTTAGGCGGTGTTGCCCTACATGAGTGCATGATACGCGCAGGATTTGCTGCATGACTGGATAGCATGATTCATGCATTTCGCATTGTGTGATATGGTTACTATATGCCTTAGTGACATTAGGGTCGTAGCCTCCACAGGTGTATCATGGTTGGCAGGATTGGATACTAAAATTCTTATTCTACATGGGGTGCTATAGATATCCCTGGGTGAAAGTGTCTAAACTCTTATGGTACCAAAAGGTTGCTCCAATGTCTAGACCGAGTGAGTACATGAGCGTTGAGTGTCGATTACCATATGGTTGCGCTTTTCACTGTGTCGTGGTCGGTTGGAAGGGGGTGCAGCCTTACCCGCCCGAGTGTAGGAGGAAATGCTAGGCTGAGTCTGACCAGCTCGAGGAATGGGTCTGCTATCGACGAGTCGAGCCCGATATTGGCAGACGGATAGTGAGGTCTCTTACACTTACCTTATTGCGCGCTATGGGGCGACGATCTGGTTTAGAGTGTACTAGACCCCAGTGATATCTCAGATTTGAGCTGTATTGATATGTGGACTTAAATGAAGACTATATGCTTGAGTTGCATTTCGCATCGCATGGCCTTGGTATGGCCGACATCATTCATGTTTTGCACCACATAGCCTTGGTACGGCCAACAGTATTCATGGATCCTTCAGCATATTCCATGTTATTCTGATATTGCATGATCATATTACTACCTTACGCACACACTTTCGTCACCCTCTAAGCTTTCTATAAGCTTATGCACGACCATTGCGTGCAGGTGACGTTGGGGCACAGTAGCGCTGAGGCTTGAGCACGTGACAGATTACTTTGGAGCTTTTGGCCTATCATTATTGTATTTCCCTTTATGCTCATTATACTTGTAAAGTTTTTAATCATCGTGGAAATATAATGGAGTTTTTCGTTGCTTTTTGTGGGTTATGCCTTTGGTTATTTTTTATTACAAATTAAACTGATGTTGAAAATCCTCCTCGTAGCATCTCAAGATCGGAACCTGGCAAATGGGCATTGGGAACCGAGAATGGGGTCTACGGAGGCTGTCGGTGCCAGATTCAGTGATCAGGAATTTTGTGAGCCCAGTTTTCGAGTTTGGGGCGTGACACCTCTCCCAGCCACCAGCCCCATGACTAGTGGTCGGTGCTCTGTGGGCCCCACCATGAAGTATGTGTTTCATCCATTCTATTCATCCATTTTTAAAGATCATTTTATCGCTTGATCCTAAAAATGAGAGGGATATAAATCTCAAGTGGACCACACCATATGAAAATAATAGTGATTGGATATCCACCATTAAAATCCTCCTAAGGCCAACTATACTGTTTATTTGACATCCAACATGTCGATTAGGTCATGCAGGCCCAGATGAAGGGAAAAAATAAAAATCAGCTTGATCCAAAACTTTTATGGCCCCCAAAATATTTTTAATGGTCGACGCTCATTCAACATTGTTTCCTGTAATGTAGTCCACTTGAGATTGGGATATACTCCATTTTTGGTCTCATACCATACAATGAACCATAAAAATAGATGGACAACATGGATGCAACACATACATCATGGTGGGTCCCACAGAGCACCGACCGTACCGTTTTCCAAAATTGGGCACGCGCTCAAAATAGAGTCGCGCCCAAAAAGCCCTCCATTTCTCTCTCTCTTTCTCTCTCTCTCTCTCACACCGTTCCCTAACCCTATCTCTCTCCCGATCTTACTCCAGTTCTCTTATCTTCCTCCCTCTCTCTATTCGTTCCCCAATCTCTCTCTCTCTCTCTCTCTCTCTCTCTCTCTCTCTCTCTCAATCTCTATCAATCTCAATATCAATTTAGGGATTTGGGGATTTAGGGCATGTTTGGGCAGTGGGATTAGAAGGGATTAGGTGGGATGGAATTGTAATTGGTCCTGTGCCTTTGATGTGGATAAGAGCCATGGGCACTCAAAGCTGTTGCCCATTCCTTCTTTTGGTGGTGTTATTTTCTACTCTGCCCGAGTGCGATGGTTGGTACTCAAGCATTAGGGACTTGTACATGCTGCATGGGTTAACTCAAATTAGAGATGATACATTTTAGGACTTAGTGCACATAGGTAATGAGTCAGAATTTAGATCTGTTTAAGGATCATACCCTGTTATTAATGTGAATGTTTTTGTCAAATCAAGGTCGTTCATTGTTTTAACTAGTCCGGCCATTATATTAGATATATACCAAATGGAAATTTAGAATATTTTTTTTATGAAATATTTGGTTCTCATGAAATCGTAGATGAGGCCCATTATTAAATAGTTTAGTTTTTTCTACGTCGACGTATCAACCATCATGCTCTGCCAGAGTATCAACATTTTTCTTATCTTTTTATTGTATATATTTAATTGATGAACTTCAAGAGTCTGGTGTGGGCTCTGTGTGAAGACGGGAGTTGCAGTTGACCGCGCCCGTTTCGTCTAGACATATAATTGATTGGAATTGTATATTTTTCGATTGTTATATACATACACAGTCACTGACTCGATGGGAAATATAGTGGCCTCAATTATTTCAAGCTTCTTTAAAGTTTCTCATATGGAGAGATGTTGATTGGCTGGGCTACAACAATGGATGGTCATACACTTCATTCTGGGATAGCTTAGTCACTAGTTCTTTATTGCTTTTCTCCAACCATTTATTTGTTTGCTGAAAGGGATCTTGGGTTACACTGAAGATGATGTGGTTTCCACTGACTTTGTTGGTGACAACAGGTAAAGAAAGATTCATATTTACTTGTTACATTTGTTTCAATTTTCTTGGATGGATGATGAATGTATTTGCGAATGTAAATGAAAATAAAAAACTTATAATATATATATATATATATATATATGTGTGTGTGTGTGTGTGTGTGTGTGTGTGTGTGTGTGTGTGTGTGTGTGTGTTATCAATGGAGGATACCTTGCTTAGGGGGACATAAAATTCTTGTAGCTTATGGTATGGTGCCCTAATATTGGTTGTATGTTACTAGTATTTAGTAGATAATACTAGGTTCAATAGTAGATAATACTAGAGAATACCTAAACTCGATCCAAATCTAAAATTAAATCTGATTCTCTAAACCTAAACCTAACCTAAACCTATACTTATAACCTAAACCTATTCTCAAATCCCAAAACTTATAACTATAACCTAAACCTTATTCAAAAACCTATAACCTAAACTCAATTCACTAAACCTTAACCTACACCCTAACCTAAACCTATACTTATAACCTAAAACTATTCTTAAGTCCCAAAACCTATAACCTATAACCTAAACCGAAACCTATTACCTAAACCCGAACATAAACCCGAACCAAAACCCGAACCCGAATTCCTAAACCTGAACCTATACTTATAACCTAAACCTATTCTCAAATACCAATACCTATAATTATAACCTAAACCTTAACCAAAAACCTATAACCTATAACTTAAACCTATAACCTAAACTCAATTCCCTAAACCTTAACCTACACCCTAACTTCTATCCTTAACCTAAACCTATTCTCAAATCCCAAAACCTATACTTATAACCTAAACCTAAACCTTAACCTATAACCTTAACCTATAACCTCAACCTATACTTAAAACTTAAACCTATCCTTATAACCTTAAACTATAACCTAAACCTATACTTATAACCTTAACCTATAACCTAAACCAATACTTATAACCTAAACCTATACTTATAACCTTAACCTAAACTTCTAACCTTAACCTAAACGTTAACCTATAACCTAAATCGATACTTATAACCTTAACTTATAACCTAAACCTATACTTGTAACCTAAACCTATACTTATAACCTCAACCTAAAATTCTAACCTTAACCTAAACCTATTCTCAAATCTCAAAACCTATAACCTAAACCTAAAACTTAACCTATAACTTAACCAATAACCTATAAACGATACCTATAACCTAAACCTAAACCCGAACCCGAACCCGATTTCCTAAACCTAAACATATAACCTACACTTATAACCTAAACCTATAACCTTAACCTAAAATTAAAACCTAACCTAAACCTTAACCTATAACCTATAACCTATAACCTATAACCTAAACCTAAATCTAAACCTTAACTTATAACCTAAACTTAAAACCTTAACCTAAGACTATTCTCAAATCCCAAAACCTATACTTATAACCTAAACCTAAACCTTAACCTATAATCTAAACTTATAACCTTAACCTAAATCTATTATCAAATTCCAAAACCTATACTTATAACTTAAACCTAAACCTTAACCTATAAACTAAACCTATACTTATAACCTTAACCTTAAACTAAACCTATTATCAAATACCAAAACCTATAACCTATAAGCCATAACCTAAACTCAATTCCCTAAACCTTTACCTATAATCTATAACCTACCTAAACCTATAACCTATAACCTAAACTCAATTCCCTAAACCTATAAATATAACATAAACCTTAACCAAAAACTTGTAACCTATAACCTAAACCTATAACCTAAACTCAATGCCCTAAACCTTAACTTATAACCTAACTAAACCTAAACCTATAACTTACACTTATAACCTAAACCTAAAACCTATAACCTTAACCTAAATATAAAACTTAAACCTTAACCAAAACATAAAACGTAAACCTACACCTAATCCTAATCTCAACTCCCTAACCTAAACCTAAACTTGAAAACCCAAACCTAACTTAAAAACCCAAACCTAAACTCGAACCCAAACCCGGACCTAATTTTCTAAACATAAACTTTAACCTATTCTCCATTCCTTTAACCTTAACCTATAACCTAACCTAAACCTAAACCTATAACCTACACTTATAACCTAAACCTAAACCTAAACCTATAACCTAAACCTAAGCCTAAAACCTAAGCCTAAACCTAAAACCTAAATGTATTCTCAAATCCCTAAACCTAAAACTACACCTAATCATAATCTCAACTCCCTAACCTAAACTTAAACCTAAACTTGAAAACCCAAACCAAAACCTAATCCCGAACCCGATTTTCTAAATCTAAACCTTAACCTATTCTTAGTTCCCTTAAGCTATAACTTATATATTATAACCTAAAACCTAAACCTAACCCTTAACATAAACCTATAACCTAAACCTAAACCTTAAACTAAACCAAAACCTATAACCTAAACCTTAGCCTATAACCTATAACCTAAACATATAACCTATAACCTAACCTTAACTTTAACCTATAACCTTAACCAAAACCTAAAACCTAAAACTAAACCTAAAACCTAAATGTATTCTCAAATCCCTAAACCTAAACCAACACCAAATCCTAATCTCAACTCCTTAAACTAAACCTAAACTTAAACTTGAAAAACCAAACTTAAACCCGATCCCGAACCCGAACCCGATTTTCTAAAACTAAACCTTAACCTAAACCTAAACCTATAACCTTAACATAAACCAAAACCTAGGACCTAAACCTTAACCTATAATCTATAACCTAAACTTTTAACCTATAACCTAACCTAAACCTTAACCTAAACCTAAACCTATAACCTTAACATAAACCAAAACCTAGGACCTAAACCTTAACCTATAATCTATAACCTAAACTTATAACCTATAACCTAACCTAAACCTTAACCTAAACCTAAAACCTTAACCTATAACCTAAAACCTAAACCTAAACCTAAAACCTAAATGTATTCTCAAATCCCTACACATAAACCTACACCTAATCCTAATCTCAACTTCCTAACCTAAACATAAACTTAACCTATAACCTTAACCTAAACCTATAACTTTAAACTAAACCTAAAACCAAAACCTAAAACCTAAACCTAAACGTATAACCTAAATGTATTCTCAAATCCCTAAAACTATAGCCAATAACATAAACCCAAACCTAAACCTATAACCTTAACCTAAACCTATAACCTTAAAATTAACCTAAAATCTAAACCTAAACCTAAAACCTAAATGTATTATCAAATCCCTAAAACTAAACCTACACCTAATCCTAATCTCAACTCCTTAACCTAAACCTAAACCTAAACTTGAAAACCCAAACCTAAACCCAAACCCGAAACCGATTTCCTAAACCTAAACCTTAACCTATTCTCAATTCCCTAAACCTTAACCTATAACATAACCTAGACCTAAACCTATGACCTATAACCTAAACCTATGACCTATAACCTAAACCTAAACCTATGACCTATAACCTAAACCTAAACCTATAACCTTAACCTAAACCTAAACCTAAAAACTAAATGTATTCTCAAATCCCTAAACTTATAACCTAAATCCAAACCTAAACCTATAACCTTAACCTAAACCTAAAACGTAAACCGAAACCTATAACCTAAATGTATTCTCAAATCCCTAAACTTATAACCTATAACCTAAACCCAAACCTAAACCTATAACCTATAACCTAAACCTATACTAATAACCTAAACCTATTCTCAAATCCCAAAACCTATAACCTAAACCTAAACCTATAACCTACAACCTAAACCTAATTCCCTAAACCTTAACCTATAACCTAACCTAAACCTATACTTATAACCTAAACCTATTCTCAAATCCCAAAACCTATAACTATAACCTAAACCTTTACCAAAAACCTATAACATATAACCTAAACTCAATTCTCTAAACTTTAACCTACACGCTAACCTAAACCTATACTTATAACCTAAACCTATTCTCAAATCCCAAAACATATAACCTAAACCTAAACCTTAACCTAAACCTTTAACCTATAACCTAAACCCGAACATAAACCCGAACCCAAAACCTATAACCTAAACCTAAATATAAAACCTAAACCTAAATCTATACTTATAACCTAAACCTATTCTAATAAGCTAAGCCTATACTTATAACCTAAACCTATTCTCAAATCCCAAAACCTATAACCTAAACCTAAACCTTAACATAAACCTAAACCTACACTTATATTTTATAACTTAAACCTATAACCTAAACCTAAACGTAAAACCCAAAAGTAAACCCGATCTCGAACCAGAACCTGATTTAGTAAACCTAAACCTTAACGTATTCTCAAATCCCTAAACCTAAACCTACATCTAATCCTAATCTCAACACCCTAACCTAAACCTAAACCTAAACTTGAAAACCTAAACATAAACCCGAACTTGAACCCGATTTCTTAAACCTAAACTTATAATCTTAACCTAAACCTATTCTCAAATCCCAAAATCTATAACCTAAACCTTAACTTATAACATAAACCTTAACCTAAACTCAATTCCCTAAACCTTAACTTATAACCTAACATAAACCTAAACCTATAACCTATACTTATAATCTAAACCTAAACCTATAACCTAAACCTATAACCTATAACCTAAACCTAAACTTAAAACTTAAATGTATTATCATATCCTTAAACCTAAACCTACACCTAATCTTAATCTAAACTCCTTAACCTAAACCTAAACTTGAAAACCCAAACCTAAACCCGATCCGAATTTTTTAAACCTAAACCTGAACCTATTCTCAATTCCCTAAAGCTATAACCTATAACCTAAACCTAAACCTATAACCTAAACCTAAAATCTAAACCTAAACCTAAACATAAAACCTAAATGTATTCTTAAATCCTTAAACCTAAACCTACACCTAATCCTAATCTCAACACTTAACCTAAACCTAAACTTGAAAACCCAAACCTAAACTCGAACACGAGCCCGAACCTGATTTCCTAAACCTAAACCTTAACCTATTCTCAATTCCCTAAACCGTAACCTATAACCTAACCTAAACCTAAACCTATAACCTGCACTTATAACCTAAACCTAAACTTATAACCTAAACCTGTAACCTTAACTTAAACGTAAAACCTAAACTCGACCCCGAACCTGAATCTAAATCCCTAAACCTTAAGCCTAAACCTAAAACCCAAACGTAAACTCGATCTCGAACCCGAACCTAATTTCCTATACTTAAACCTTAACGTATTCTCAAATCCCCAAACTTAAACCCACACCTAATCCTAATCTCAACTCCTTAACCTAAGCACTACCAAAAAAATGATCAAAAGCTATGGACTATTTTGGTTTTAGCTACGGTTTATAGCTGTAGCTAATTTACTACGGCTTAAAACCGTAGCTAAAACTGTCTAAACCGTAGAAAAAAGGTATCTCCGCCAGCCACACGTACAAGCTTGGATACGGCATAAGGGACTCTACGAGGTCCATTAAAGTGTGTGTACTCCATCTAATACGTCTATCTATTTTTAAGGAATACGTTAGGCGTGAACCCAAAAAATGAAGTAGATCGAAGGCTCAAGTGGACCACACGATAGGAAACAGTGGAGATTAATCCATTGATTAATGGTGTGATTCAATTAGACCTTCGATTTACCTAGATTTTAGGTTCATTTTCTATAAAAAATATTAAAAAATTAATGGATGGAGTGGATATATCGATTGCATCAATATGGACCCCACAAAGCCCTTGACAAGGCAGTCCGTCCAGATCCCGTCAAATGTGAGTCGTGGAGGGCCCGTTACGTATTGTTTAATTTCTATGGTCATTTTATCTTTTAGCTACGGGTAAAAATCGTAGGAAGACCGTAGCAGTTAAAAATGTGAAAAACCGCGCGCGCTGCCTTTTGTCTTTTCCCCCATTGACGAAATTCATTTCCCTCCACTCCCTCACCCCTACTCCCTCTCTCTCTCTCTCTCTCTCTCTCTCTCTCTCTCTCTCTCTCTCTCTCTCTCTCTTTGCCTCTCCCTCTCCCTATCCTCTCGCTCTCCCTCTCGCGTTCGAATGCCCCTTTTCCACCAGCGTTAGCTAGTGTTCGTACTTCGACCCTTTGAAAACCCCCCAAACCCTCTCTCTCTTGATCGACTCTCCCCTTCTCTCTCTGATCTATCTCTCTCCCTCTTACATCTGCCAACGATGTTCTACTGCAACCCAGCGGTGCATCAGCCGCATCATAACGGAGATCCGACCATACCTCAACATCTAACGAATAGGGTTTCTACCCTGGAAGGTTTTTTTTTTCTTCATCTTGTTTATATGATTGTAGTGGGGATTGGAATTAGTCGTTTCAATTTAGGATTGGAATTAGGGTTTTTCCTTTTGGGATTGGAATTTGGTTTTTTGTTTGTGATTGGGATTTGGATTGGAATTAGGGCATTTCTTTTGGGATTGGGATTGGAATTGGGGTTATTCATTTGGGATTGGGATTGGCAAACTTCTCCCCCATCACATAATCTTAGCCATCTTATATTCAAGTTGCTGGTTACATAGGCAATTCATATTGGTGAGCTTTGACACTGAGTCAACTTGGCTGAGTCATGACAACTAGGCCATGTCTTGGCTGGATGCCATGATCCTTTTTTCCATGTGCTCTGGTGGTTTTATTAGTTATACTGCGAGTATCAGCTGACATTTGCATTTATTGCACTTCATGTACTATATCATCTGCTTTAATATTCTCTTGTTTGAGAAGCACCATCTCCCTTGGATGCAGAAAATATCCAAAGAAAAGATAACATACAGTATGAGGATGACATAAAAAATTCAATTCATGCAGGCATTCCTGCTCAGAATTATGAAGTTGACATACTGCCAAGATATAAGGAAGCTTTATCCTTGGGCCTGAGTTCGTACAAGCATCACTTGCAAAAAACAAAGATAACTGCATCAACAGGTTCTGTTTTCAAAGTACGCTTCTCCATTTGTAATGTCTTTTTATATGCTTGGTTTTTAGATCTAAAGTTGATTATTACTATTTTTAAAGTGTTGACTGTCCAAAGAGACATGAGTTAGCTTTTTCTACAATCTGTGATATTAATCAATAACAATGTCATATGTACAAAGCCAAACCTTAGTGACTTTAATTTCTCTTCACTGCCAACTTCTCCATTTGATGAAGATAATGTCCTTTTTCTCTTTTCAACAAAGATAAATTCAGATTCACTGTGAAAATTAAGCAGCCATATATATTGCCTCTATTCTTGTTTTCCATGAATGAACCAAACATATAGAACTTCATTGTCACTTTGTTTGAGAGAAGTTGATAGCTAAAATTCTACATACTGCATTTGTTTGTTCCAAAGATCAGTATGTGGACATTTTCACCAAGGCATCATCATCTCACCACTTCAAGAACATTATCGGCAAGCCTGACATATGTGATATCCATGCACCAGCTTGAGAGGGAGTGTTAGAGTACACGGTGCTTTCTTATATATGCAGAGCTCCATCCCAGCATATTCTAGCATACATTGCTCTATGGTACTTCGAAATACCCTATACTTTTTGTCCCTTTTGGATTTATTTTTTTCTTATCATTGTAACGACCTTGATTATTAAAATTCCACATGTTCTCCCCATTTCCCCTCTTTCTTCCTTTCCCCAGATTACAGACTGAAATAAGGATTATCTTCACACAATATATTTTTGCACATTAGGACCATTCGATGGTGAGTTTATGGGGGTACATAATCCAATCATTGCATGGATAAATTGCAAGAAATTGGAATGTTTCAGTTACCCATGAAAATATCCAACCAACCATACTTTCAATTTCATACTTGGATTTCTTGGCCACGAAAACAGAGAAGAAAGCTTAGCTTTCTAAACATGGAATAGGCAGGATGCCAGCAATGGCAGGAACAGTTGATGTAACCAGATTGCAGATCGCTACATATGTTGTCCCATCAAAGCTCTGGTCATTATGTTTGAGATCAGGCCATATATCTTTTTCAAATTCTTGCAAGCAAAAACAAATGGTTAATACTTTTGACCTTAACTGGGAAGAAGGAATCAAATTTGCATACATCAAATGAACTGATGGTAAGTCCTGAATCAACTGAAAGTTGCACATGTAGCTTGACGCCCATTCACATTTACTTTCTGCGGAAACACATGGGGATTTCTATGTCCATATGTGGTGGAGGAGACCAAAAGTCATTTTTAGAAGTAAATGTGTTTCTATAGAAATTAAAAAAGGGTTGCAATCATAAGCCAATCAAATTTCTTTACAATACATTTCTTTGCCTAACTTTGTTAGTATTATAGCCGAATTATCTGAACTGAGAAGACTTGCTTGCTTAATCAGGCTACGCCTGAATCTTGGGGTATTTTTGTCCACTTCATTAGTATAATTTTGCTACCAATAGTTGGAAATGAGACAAAACATGCTAGTGCAATCATATTCTCTTTTAAGAACAAGGTGGTGTGCAAATATATTTGATGGTATTTGGAATCTATTACTATCTTATGATTGTTTTAAGTATAACTTTGGATATATCACTTAGGACATATCTTTAGGTGTTGCTTTGGGGTTTGTAACTTAAATATCCATGTTTGGGTAAGATTTTGAGGTCCTAAAAATTCAAATGCAT
This sequence comes from Magnolia kwangsiensis, assembly GCA_037074715.1. Lineage (NCBI taxonomy): Eukaryota > Viridiplantae > Streptophyta > Magnoliopsida > Magnoliales > Magnoliaceae > Magnolia > Magnolia kwangsiensis. The sequence goes on from CM073572.1 coordinate 62,772,016, forward strand.
TTACTTTTCAAACATCGAAGATTTTATAATTGTTTCCTAACTTGACTCGGGTTCCTTTTAGCGTAATTGCTACATGGATTATGGGCATCCCAATGGATCTTGACTTCAACCTCATGGAGACTGGATCACTTTTCATATCAGTTCTTCTAAAAGCCTTCACTTTACAGGTATAATCATTTGCCTATTCATTTGAATATCAAATTTCTATTGCAATGTTCAAAGCCACTGATTATGAAAATTTTAATAAAGACAGTTGGACATGGAATCGAGCAAGTTAGGGCTAATCCGACTTGATTTGGTTTTAAAATAGAGTTGACCTTAACTCGACCCGACTCGCAACCGAGTCCAGCATGCCCGATCTTATTCGAGTCCTAGTCTGGATTGGATTAATCCGGACTGAGTTTGACCCGGTCACAGGTACCGAGTCAAGTCGAGTTAGCACCGAGTTGGGTCGAGTGTGGTGGGTATTCGCGGGCTGAAATCACAGCTCAAAAACTAGGTGCACCTATCAGAATTGCCACATTTCCATCAAAATGAGCTTATTCTGATTCATCTGCTTGCCATAACTCAAATCGTATCAGCAACAGTTTTTTTTTATTCATCTGATGCATAACCACCAGTTATCCTGTGGTTATGCTACTGATGTTAACTTGTGTTGCAAGAGCGTGAAAAATTCCATGTGTGTTGTGTATACTTCTGTTACAAAAGAAACATGGTTTTCTGCTCCTATTCAACAAGATATTAATTTGAAATAGTTATAATCATAGTTTGAAGACTATCTTAAATTAGGACCTGTAATTTGGGAAGTTTAATTTCAATAATTTGAAGACTATCTTAAAGTAGTACAATGGCAATGTCTAAAATCAATTGTTATGTGTACATGACTTCAGTTTTTATCCGTAGCCTTTGCCCCTTTTTTTGGTAGTGTATGTTTTCCTTTTTTGAAAATGGAATCCGTGTACCAGAGATGGTTACGTGGATGAAGAATGGTTCATCTAAAAATGCACATCATTTTGAGTTGGTTTAGTTACATTTTGTTCCCATATGTGAATCCATCCATGTTTTGTAATTGAAGAGTGATTTATAAAAAGAATCTCGTCTACAAGGACAATGAAGCTGTCCATCACCACTTATACAACGGTTAACCATTTTCATTTTCTCCTTCGGTTGATTTTTTTTTCTAATGTACTTCATCTATTTGATCTTGACTAGGGTTTAACAATATCTATGCAATTGCCAGATTCTAACAGGAAAATGCTGTAAATTTATTGATAATGAAGCTCGCATGTTCAAACTCCGCAGTCTATACGTGAAAGAGTTGGCAATGCTCTGTTAATTAGCTCCCCAAAATTGGCTACTTGTTTAGTAGATTTTGGGTTTTTGAGTGCTCATAGCAAGCCCCACTTGCACCAACATATCATTAACATAATTTGAAATTTGTAAGTTTCTCATGCCCTGTTTGGATGTGAAATTTCAGTTTAATCAAAGATGAAATTAATTATATAAAAAAAGAGGTTGCCCTCATATTTCAGTTACGTTTCTTTTATGCCTAATTTTGATAAGTATCTATGCAATGCTTGTCTATAAATTCATGGCCTGATGTTGATGTTCGGCTGCTTGCTTCCACTAGGCCGAGTGTGAAGAGCTAGCAGCCAAGGTGGATAAATTGAACAATGAAAATTAGACACTCAGGAATGAGCTTCAACAGCTTGCTGAAGAATGCGAGAAGCTATCATCTGAAAATGCATCCATAATGGTTGATATCTTCTCCTTCACTCTATATATGTGTAGTGTTGGTAGTGTTTGTGATGCTTGCTTTTGAGTGGCAACAAACTACTGTTTGCTAATACTTTTGATTCCTTGCATGTGGGACCCATGGTTAGGTGATTCAGATTGTTGATCTGATGGTCACACAATGGATTATGATGACCCTAAATTCTCCAAAATAGATCATAAAGCCTTAATCCTTATACCTTTTCCATATGTTTACTGAAAGAGGAGCAATCGGCTTTTGAACAATTGTTATAGGTACTGTTTTCATGACTGCCAAGTCATAAGCAGATCCCATCTTATTTGTTTGAAGGATATCTGTCGTGGATTTGGCATGAAATGGAAGATAGAAACTACATTACATAGCCTGCTATTTTGTGTATTTTTCTGTTTTGCTGAAAAACATTTTTCATGTAGTACAGCTGCTAGGAATCCTAGTTTCTGAAAATCTCTAGTGCAGACCTTGAGTTTTACTCTTGTTGTCAATGTTGTAGCTGCCTAAACTTACCAATGGGACTGAGTAGATTTGCCCTTCCAGGGTGTGCCCAAACTCACTTGTTCTACATGTGCTTGAAATCTAGGCTCTATTCTACATTACTAATTCTACTACATCTTATGGACTGTGTTCATGCACAACATAATTTTGTTCCTATTCAGTGATTGATTTTTGTTTAAAATGAGCAATCTCACTAAGGTTCAAAAATTGTAGCTCATTTCTACTCATGGATTTGAATATTCGTATGTTGTTCATCTAATTGGGTTGGCACAGGAAAATGTAAATTGCGTTAAGTCAGATTTCTTTTATGCTCTATTGCTACCCCAAATTGTAATTGGAGCTTTTAAGCGAAGCTTCCAAATGCACCCTGACATTTAAACACCTTGACATTTAAGTCAGGTTTGTTCTTTGTTTAGTTTTAGCCCTTTTTGGTAGATTGTTTCCTGTTTGATTGAAAGGAAATGATTGTCTCCTCCACCAAAATCGCCATGCACCTTTCCAGGATTAGGGGCAGCAGTCTCAGGTTCCAGCCTGTACAAAGGCTATTGTTTATTATTATTGGACCAGCTCTCTCTCAATGATATCATACTCATCCATCAAGTCTGCCTTCCTGGTCACGTCAGCTCAGGATTTCCTTCGCTTCTGCAATGCTGCCTTCACCTTCTCCTTATCAATCTTTTTGATGGCATCTGGCGGACAGCAACCTTTCGGCCCTTCACCGTAGGAAGAACTCTGACCACCCATGTTGCTAAATACCTTGTGCAAAAACCCTTCATCCTTCCATTCCCTTGCTTTGGCAGTAGTCTCAATCCTTTCTAAATCTGAACCAGTTACATTCTTGCCGCTGCCATAAGGAAATTGATCTGGTTCATGATGTCGCCAGTCCTAACTTCCACCACCGTTATCTACTACCTTGTAGTCACCCTTGGTCTCTGTGCTTCCATAGTCATTACTTTGGTTTTGATTACTTCTTTGAGGCATGCTTTGATGATTGTCTGTAGATGATTGGTCTTGCTCCATTCGAACTGATGATACAGTTGGGCCTCCTTGCTTGAGAGTCGCTGCTCCTGCAATAGCCGGAGAATAACTGTTTATTAAGACAGGGTCCTCAACAATGGTTGTAGTCTTCATCATTGTGCCTTGATGGTGATTCAACCCTTCACTTGCACTCCCATGGGAAGGTGGCACCCTACGGTTTTGTCATACAGTTCCAACATTTTATTGCTTACCTCTTCCAACTGTCATGGGGTAACATCAAATTCTTGCCACCAGACCTTCTCTCCATCCAATGGAAGCTTTACTTTGAGAAACTTAGCGGCAAGGAATATGACACCGGCCACAATATGATGGGGTTTAAATTGCAGGCAGAGTGATGTCCGCAGCCCATCATTGACAAAATTCTAGGCAACTTGAGCAAGGGCATTCTGCGTAACCTTGAAAAAATGATGACAAAATATAATTGCCTTAGCTATTGTTACCTGAGGTACTTTAATTAAGCGTCATGCCCAAATCCTGCAGAAAAGAGCAGTATGATTTACGAAAATATGTCTCTCTCTTCAAATCAATGCCATCTTTTCTAGATGGGGAATTTTCTTCGATCTCCTTCGGGGATAAATACCAAATAGAACTAGAATGATCAAGTTCATCTAGCTTATCACTGAGTTCAAATACATGCTGCCAAACCAGCCTTTACTATTTCAATTTAAATAAAATGGTCTATCCAAACACTACCTTATGTAGTTAAATAGGAAATGTCCCATATTTTGTTTTCTAAGTCCTTCCTATCACTATTTCTCAACACTTTTAAGGTGCATGATTTTATGTAGAGAACAGATGGTGGCATACTTACCTTTTGTATTGAAAGGGCCTAGCTATATGCCCTAGAGGGGGGGTGAATAGGGCAATGCCAAATAAAACTAATAACAGCGGAATAATAAAAGATTTAAAGCACAATGCTGAATATAAAACAATCACAATAGCCTAAAGTAAAGAGATTGATACTTTATCAGTTCCAAGGACAACCTTACACCAAAAACCAGAGGTTTAAGGTAGGACAACCTTATTTCTAGAACGTCCTTTGTATCACAAATCAAAGAGGAATAATAAGCAATGAAATAACTTGCAGAAAATAAATCCTAAGTTATTACAACATTCATCCACACTTGTTAGAAGTGATTACAACATTCATCCACAAACACAAATCACAAAACTGAATGAATAAAGGAATGAAAGAATAAATCACATCCACAACACAACGATATATAGTGGTTCGACTGTGTGTACACCAACTGTTATCCAACAGCCACATAAATTGCTACTCCACTCCTAATATCCTCACACAGGGGATATTAGCATGCACTATCAAAATAAGTTTCACAGGTTCACCTAAAACCTTCACAATTGTGTCTTTGATCTTGGGCTTACACAATCCAAAAATCCCTCAATCTGAGTTTTCTGGCTCTCCTCAGATAACCAATACAATGAGATTTTTCTGGCGAATCTCAAATAAAAACTAGAGAAAGTAAATTACAAATAATGTAAAATACCTGAATCACCTTTTGAAGAAGCCCGGTAGAACCAATCGGAGTAGATGTTCGATTCGACGTTCAAAGTCCAATACTCACTTTAAGAATGGTTCTAAGTCTAATTGATTTTAGATCAAACAGGCTAGATCTATTTGATTTTGAATCCAAGAAGAAGGAATATCAGAAATTCCCCTTTTCTAATAAGATTGAAATGTAGATCAAAATCAAATAAGAATAAGCTAGCAAAAGGAATATTAAATAAGCACAAAGCAGCTTAAAATAAACACAAACTTATCTCAGAGTATAGCCTAAAGAATGCTTGAATAGAATTGATTTGAAGTACTAAAACTCTGAAGTTCATGCTCAATTTATAGACTGAAAAATCCCGTCTACGACTGGTCTTAGGATCCTAAGACTGGTCGTAGCATCAAATATTTTTAAAAAATTTTCGCGGGATAAGATTTTTAGTTCCACGACCGGTCCTGGGTGGTCTACGACAGGTCGTGGGCCATCTACGACTGGTCGTGGGACACCTACGACCGGTCGTAGGACCCCAAAATAGGTTGTTGGAGTTTGAGTCGTAGGGCTACAACTGATCGAAGTATGAATCGTAGAACTTCCAGGACTAGTCGTAAGATGTCCAGGACTGGTCGTAGGACAGTTAGAAAGATCTGAAAATCTTCAACTACCAAGGACTAGTCCTGAAAAATCTAAGACTGATCGTAACAAAGCTAGGACTGGTCTTGAAGTCCCTAGGATTGGTCTTAGAACACTCCAAACCAGCATATAAAAATATATGAGTTATGTATCCGGAATGACCTACAGTAAAACCCATCCTAAGGTCAATCTAAGGTCAAACAAACCTTAAAAGTGAGATGGACATTGAAAGTCTGTACACTCAGATGACCCTTAAGAGAAGCTTGTGAATATTCAAAACTTGTAGTAGGCCTTCATGTGCTTGATCTTGACTTGACAAAGTCTTCTAGTAAAATTGAACTTGATCAAATCTTGAACATGTAACCTTAAAAACTTCTATTCTTGATATCTTCAATCAAGACTTGAAAACTTTCTTCTTTTAAGATCTTGTCTTGAAATGTGATGTCTTGATATGTCTTGATTGCAATGACTAGTCTTCAAACATAAAACACAAGATATACAAGACATAGAAATAGGTTTTGGCACAACAAAATTTGACAACAAAAGGGATATGAAATCATAGCACTTACAATCTCCCCCTTTGTCAAATTTGTGACAAAACACAGCATCAAAGATAATAAGGACTAATAAGTCATGAAATGCCAAAATACTCTACTCCCCCTGAGTAATACGAGTATTGCTCATACAATCAGTACATAACATGAAAACCTCAAGACTACAATCCACATAGCCATCAATCCACATATCCTTCTCAATCAATACAAACAGATTTACTTACTCCCCCTATCCGTATTACTCCCCTTCCAGCATTAGCATTAGCATACTACTCCCCCTTTTTGTCACAAAATGACAAGGGTAAGGAACAATAGAAAGGAGAACAATAGAGAGCAAACAATGAGAAGGTGATATGAAAGGACATAATATAAATCTTAAGCATCAAGTCATAATCCATTATCCAAAAGACAATACCCAAAAGATAATGTAATCAAACCATAATACATATCCAAAATAAAAAGAAATGAAAAAATTATCCAGAAGCTAATTCACTTAATCTGATCCAGAGGAGGGAGCAGGGATAGTTGGATCAATCTGATGTAAGCCCTTATTTATGCGACAAAGATATTTTCGCATGTACTTGAATTTCATATCATGGGCTATATTCATATTATCAAGTTTTTCCTCTAATGCACTAAGGCGTGCATCAAAACCAGATGGATCATAGTCTGGATCATTAGGTGAATCAGATTCAATATCATCAAAAATATCATCCATTTTAACATCTTGAGGAAGATCGCCAGCTTCCTCTTCGTTTCCAGCATCACCACCATCACCACCAACACCACTAACACCAGCTTCATCAAATTGGCCAGGACGCAGATCCAACTTCATCTTATTAAGATTGGAATTGTTGAAAATAAGATGATGAATTGGTGCCTCATTAACAGGTTTATCAACAAGCATGTGAGTGGCTAAAACAGTCAAAAGATAACCGAATGGAATATCACTATGACCTGGATGAAGACGAAACTGAATAATGAAATGAAAAATCAAAGATGGAAGACAGACCTTCGTATCAGAAGCAATAGAATGCAACACACGAACCATGAAAGAAGTCAACTCGATTTTATTACCGGACCGAGGATAAACATTTGAAATGAAGAAACGGTGTAAAATTCTGTATTTGGGTAACATATACTTTGCAGGGAGCGCATTCCCTTTGTGAGTCCAATGCACATCAATTTTGCATAAATCTCTGGTTAACATGCATTTTTCCGATTCAAAAGGTTTATCGTATAAAGTATGATCGGTATTCCTTCATCATTAACAAGTATATCCATAATACCTAAAATCAAATGACGATCAACTTCAAATTTCCCTTCTCTAGTATCAATAGAAAATGTTAAATTATCAAGGGAAAAATCTGAAATGCATGCAACCATTAATTGAGCAATGGACTGGTATGCAGGCCCACCCCAAAGCAAAATGTTAGTCCAACCTACAGATTCAAGAAGGAGAATGACACCATATGGAACAATGTGATTTAGATCAGCGGTATGCTCAACGATAATGTTACGGACACGTAGATCTCTTACATCTTGAGAATCATTTTCGGGTGACCGAAGGTGCCGTTTAGTTATTAGTGCAGATCTGAAAGAAGATGGACCACGGGATGTTTTCTTTTTCCCTCTAGCATCCATATTCAGAAATATATACTAAGAACAAGTAAGATGCACAAATGAAAGATGGGTTTTCTCTAGATCAACAAATTAGAGAGGAAACCCTTGAAAAAACACCAAGAGATGAAATCAAGCTATACTATGAACAAATCAAAGCATGGAGAGTAAGAAACTTCAAGAAAAATGATGAAATAGGACTTACTTTGAAGAAAATCGAGAAATCCTAAGACTAGTCGAGCCACGACTCGTCGTAGGTCTGTGTGAAAATGAAGAAGAAGGGAATTTTCTCCAAATTATATGATTTTCATGAGCTCCACGACCGGTCGAGTGCTGTGCATGACTGGTCGTGTACATCCACGACCGGTCGTGTATCGACCAAAAAATTCATTTTTAATGAAAAACTTGAAATTTAAATAATTATAATATGAAATATAATACACTATGATACATGCAAGCAAGAATATTTAATGTAAAATGCACATACCAAGATCAAATTTTAATTTATTAAACCTGCTTTTATCGAGCGGTTTAGTAAATATGTCAGTAAGTTGAGTTTCGGTTGGTATATATTCCAAAGAAATAACTTTTTCTTCAACCAACTTACGAATGTAATGATACCTAATGTCAATATGCTTAGTACGAGAATGCTGGATTGGATTTTTGAAAATGTTTATAGCACTGAAATTATCACAATGTAAGATCATTGAATCTTGATTAATTCCATAATCGCTAAGCATGCGTTTCATCCAAACTAGTTAAGTACATGCATATCCAGCTGTAATATACTCAGCCTCAGCAGTGGAGAGTGATATTGAGCTTTGCTTCTTGCTGAACCAAGAAACTAAGCAATTTCTAATGTAAAAACAACCACCACTGGTTGATTTTCTGTCATCGATATTACCGGCCCAATCAGCATCTGAGTACCCGGCTAATTTAACATTAGTATCAAAAGGATACCAAAGTTTCAAATTTATAGAACTTGCGACATATCTAATAATCCGTTTAACAACAATAAGATGGATTCCTTAGGATTAGACTGATATCTCGCATAAATTTCAACACTAAATGCGATATCAGGTCTACTAGCAGTTAGATACAATAAACTACCAATCATACTGCGATATAGTTTAGGATCTATATCTTTACCTGAAGAGTCTTTTGAGAGTTTTACCGTTGTACTCATAGGAGTATCAAAGTTCTTCCCTTTCTCAAATCCAAACCTTTTAACCAAGTTTGAAGCATATTTGGATTGAGAAATGAAAATTCCATCAGGTTGTTGTTTTACTTGCAACCCAAGGAAATAGTTAAGTTTGCCAACCATGCTCATTTCGAACCTTGATTTCATTAACTCTGCAAACTCAGTAGACATGTTAGAACAAGTAGATCCATAAATAATATCATCAACATATATTTGAACCATCAAAATATCATTGTTATTTTTCTTAACAAAAAGCGTCTTATCGACACTACCTACTTGAAAGCTATGACTAAGTAAGAATTTAGTTAATTTCTCATACCATGCCCTGGGTGCTTGTTTTAGACCATAGAGAGTCTTTTTGAGACGAAATACATGGTCAGATAACTTAGGGTCTTCAAACCCTAAAGGTTGTTCAACATACGCTTCTTCATGTAAATCGCCATTCAAGAAAGCACTCTTTACATCCATCTGATAGATTTTAAATTTTCTAAAACATGCGATGGAAATAAAAAGTCTGATTGATTCAAGGCGAGCGACTGGAGCAAAGGTTTCATCGTAATCGATGCCTTCAATCTGAGTGTACCCTTATACAACTGTTGAGGGTCAAATATTGCATATTAGACCCCAGATATTGTTTGGATTTACGAATATAATGCTATCTAATGGCTCGTTTTCTCATTCTTGTGTTGCAAGGTAATTTTATGAGCATGGATGGAAAAAGGACGTTAAAAGTTGAGATTTAACGACCTGATGACGCCAAAGGCAAGGGAAACACTCCAGGGGACCAAGATTGACAAATATACACGGTCAGAAATTCAAGAAAAGTAAGAAATTGAAGCTCAAGTGGCCTGAAGGACGTCCAGAATGCAAGATCACGGGGTTTCCAATATCGGTTCGGCTCGAAACTTTATACATGAGATGAGGGCCATAAATTAACCGTACACGTCAAAAATCATCCATTGGATTACCCTAAAAGTTTCCCAATGGATAGATCAGCCCATAAAATCTCAAATTGAGGCCCACTGGATATCCGGATATACCTCAGTTTTGGTCCCGACGGTTTAAAAAATACAAGAAACAGGATGGATGGATTGGATGTCTTACATGCATCAAAGTGGGACCCATTTGTGTGTGAGAGATTACACACTCATGTGCACTCATATAACACCGAGCCATGCAGTCAGATTGACTGCATGTTGACCGCGCCTGCTCGGTTTCCACATAGAGAACGGAGTCTCTGTTTTCAAGGCAACCGCTGATCCATCAGTGGCCCACCATCATTGTGTAAATAGTCAATCCGCACCGTTCATCGTATCCAGAGGGGGGTCGTGACCATCTCCAAGCTCACCTTTTTGGCCCATGCACGTGTACGCACGTGAATCGTCAGCAAACGCAGGATGGACGGCTGGGTAATAAATTTTGTGGGCCACATTGAAATCAAACTGGACTTTGCCTTCCTGGACGGTTTTTCATCCTGAAGCCAATGGACGGTATGGATTTTCAAAAAGAAAGCTCAGTGGACCCCACCGATCATCACAGCGGAGAAGTTTCCGCTTACGCACCGCGTAATGCACGGCCGCTGGCCGTTTTTGCGATCGACTGTGAGCCCCACACGTGCCCCATAAGCTCAATCCAAACCATCCACCGTGTAGACAGCTGCGAGCACTACAAAACCATGTTGTCACTTTTCACCCATGCGCGTACACGTGTGAGATACAGAGGCCACAAAAGGGCTGCCCTGCAACATTCAAAACTGATTCTTTTGTGATTTCTTCTCTAAGTCACGTCAATGGACGTTCAAAACCACCCATTCTTGACTGAAATTTCGTTCTGAATCCAATGGACGGGGTGGATTTTCCATAAAATACTTCTGTGGGGCCCACCGATCACAACAGCAAAATAGTGCGAAAGGTTTCGTACATCCGCGAAAATTGACTTTTTCAGGCAGTTTTGGCCCACCATCTTTGATCATATGGAAAATCTGAACCGTCTATCATGTAGAGGACCCAAGAAAGTACTAAGAGATGGTGTTTCTTTAGAATTTGAGCGAGGAAAGTGGCGTGTTTCGAGGCACCGAACTTGGCTGTGAAAATTGCACTCCGTGTCCTGCTACAACTCTGTCACTGACTCCAACCTTCCGGCAGCTATAAAAGGAGATTTTTGGAGGTGGGGATCATTCATTCAGGTCTAGGAAGGAAGAAAGAGAGAGACGTGGAGGCTCGGGCAGGGACTTGAAGCAGACGTGAGGGAGAGAGTATTTTCTTTTCTTTTCTTTTATTATGAGATTTAACCCGTTCATGGCGGGCTGAACCTCTTAGCTAGGGCTAAGAGGTGAAGCTTGTAGTGAGATGGGAGATTTAATTTTATTTTAATTTTAATGCATGAATTGACGTTGATTTTAGTTAATTATTATGGGAATGTTTTAGGTTTTTAATGGTCTGTTGTGACTAAAATTACAATGGGTCTGCGATGGTTTGAATATTTCTATTTCCTTTTCATGTTTATGACGTCAGGACGTCCTGTTGTTCACCATAGTCTCCTGGGCATGGTTGGATGACGGTACCCTTCTTAACTTTCATAGCATGTGATTGGTTGGAAATTAGTTTAATTCTGTTGTTTGCCATAGTCTCTTGGGCATGGTTTGGTGATGGAATCCATTCTAATTCATCTTCCTTTCATCTCTTTGAAAACTAGATCAACGGTATTTCAGTTAATTTCATGATTTTTGAAACAGGCGTAAGATCTCCCTGATCTCTACAAGTGGATCCTCTGATTCCCTAGTTTCCTTTTCTCTGATTTCTCCTAAATTTTAGATAAATATTTCATCATTATTTCTTAAAATTCTATTTGATTTAGAGAGCATCTTAGTCTAGTTCTAGTTCTATTTAATTTTAGATAACGTACAAGTTTCAGTCCCTTGGGATTCAACCTCGGTCTTACCGAGTTATTACTACATCACAACCCTGCACTTGGGGAGTAAACAACAACCAGTCTAGCCTTGTTTCGTATAATATTTCTGAGTTCATCAGACTTATTTTTAAATATCCACTTTGTTCCAATAATGTGTTTATCTTTAGGTCTAGGAACAAGATACCATACATCATTACAAACAAATTGATTAAGTTCATCCTGAATAGCAACTATCCAATTTTCGTCAGAAAGTGCTTCTTTTATGTTGACCGGTTCTATTTGGGATGTAAAACAAACATAATTACATATGTTCTCAAGTTGTTTGCGAGTACGAACTCCAGTGAGAGGATTTTTAAGTATTTGATTGGTTGGATGATCTTTAACAGTCCTTGGTTCAGATTCTTTTTGACTTGATGAGATATCTTGATTGTCAATGATAAGAGTTTCATCATCATCTGAACTTGAGGCTGGTGTATTCAAATGATCATCAATGACCACATTGATAGATTCTTGAATCACACCAGTTCTCTTATTTAGAACCCTATAAGCTCGACTGTTCAAAGAATAACTACGAAAAATTCCTTCGTCACTCTTCGTATCAAACTTACCCAAATTTTCACGATCCCGTAAAATATAACACTTGCTGCCAAAAACTCGAAAGTATTTGACAGTAGGTTTCTTATCAAATCATAATTCATAAGCAGTCTTATTATCAGATTTACTGATATAAACCTGATTAATAATATAACATGCGGTATTAACTGCTTCAGCCCAAAGATTTCTAGAGAGCTTCATGCTATTCAACATAACATTAGTCATATCCTAAAGCACTCTATTTTTCCTTTCAACTATACCATTTTGTTGCGGTGTTTTGGACGCTGAGAATTCATGTGATATTCCCTAATCGCTATAGAATTTTTCAAAACTACTGTTTTCAAATTTAGATCCATGATTACTATGGATCTTACTAACATGAGAACCTTTCTCATTTTGGATTCGTTTGATGACCTTTTTCACTTCATCCAGGATTTCAGTTTTATCTTTCAAGAATGATACCCAAGTGAATCTTGTATAGTCATCTATGATAACCAAGATATATTTTTTACCTCATCGACTCTTCGATCTGGTAGGTCCAATAAGATCCATGTGGAGTAGCTCGAGTGGTCTACATGTGGTGTTAGAGTTCACTTTCTTGTGAGAACTTCTAATCTGTTTGCCCAACTGGCATTCACCACATATTTTGTCTATTTTTTACAATTTAAGTAGACCTCTAATTAGTTCTCTTTTGTTCAATCTAAATAAGTTTCAATAGTGTACATGTCCAAGGCGTTTATGCCATAATTCAGTCTCATCAGTATGGACCATGTAACATGATTGAGTAGATAAGCTTCCATCACTAACTATGTAGCAGTTTTCAGAAGTTCTATGACCAGTTAATATAACAAAACCCTTTTTATTAATTATTTCACAACCTTGATTAGAAAACTTAACACTATGGTTGTTATCACATATCTGAGAAATGCTTAGCAGGTTGTGTTTTAAGCCCTCAATATATAAAACATTCTTAAATAAGGGAAGGTTATAGAGCTGAACCGTACCTTGGCCAATAGTTTTACAATTGCTTCCAACACCAAAAGTGACTTATCCTTCAGTCATATCTTTAAGATTGATGAATAAGGCTTTGTCACCTGTCATATGCTTGGAACAACCACTATCTAGGTACCACTTTGAATGGGTTGTTGCTTTGAAAGCAGTGTGGGCAACCAAGCTGGCAACTTTAGGAACCCATTTCATAATTGTTTTGGGTTTAGGAGTATAGATGGTCTTTTTCTATCTATTGTTGTAGGAGAGACCTATAGAGTTTGACTTTAATAGCTCCTTGAGAAGATCAATTATTTTTTTAGCCAATTGATTTCGGTTTTGAAAATTAAAGTTGACATGGCCATCTTTAGATTTTTGAAAAGGCCTAGAATTTTTGAAAAAACCTTGATAGGTATTTTTTCTTTTGAGGTTGAAGACTCTCCTTTTACAAATTTAGGAGCAAGGTTCTTTTGTTTAGGAGATGTATTCTTATCATAGCCCAACCCGGATCGATCGCCACATTTTCTTGATCCGGACAATAATTTTTCCAATTTTGGATCACCTTGGGCATATCTCCATGTGTCTTTCAAACTCAGAAGAGAAGCGACCTCATTTTTAAGTTTTTCTTTTTCGGATTTTAAATCTTCAATTTGGGAGGTTTTGAAATCTAAATCACATTTGGTCTTTTCAAAAGAATCAGAAATATGAGACTTTTCTAAAACAAGAAACTCATAATCGTCCTTAAGCTTAGAAAATTTTTCTTTTTGTAATTTAAGCTTAACAGCAATTTTACAAGCCTCTTTATAAAAGGCATTATAAGCATCTTGAAAATCCTCTTCATTATCACAATCACTATTCAGATTTTCTTCACTAGATGTATCATCATGATCTGAATAGGTGATCTTGGCTAGAGTCATAAGGGCTTTAACATCATCGCCCAACTCGGTTTCAGAATCTTCGGATTTAGAAGAGGATTTAGAATCAAATGATTCATCCCAAGTAGCCATCATGCTTTTCCTTTTTGATTTTTCATTTTTAGGACATTTGTTAGATAAGTGCCCATACTCTTGACAGTTGTAACATTGACTATCTTTCAAGGATTTACGAGTTCTAGGTTTAGATCGTCTCTTATCATTTGATTTTTGAAAATCAACCTTTTTCTTGTTTTTGAAGATTTTGTAAAACTTTTTTGCTAAAAGTGCCATATCATCTTTGAAATTTTCTGTATCCGAAGTGGTCTCTTGTGAAACATTTTTAGATGATTTTAAAGCTATTGATTTTCCTTTAGGAGCCTTAAAGGATAACTCATAGGTTTGAAGTGAACCAACTAGTTCCTCAACCCTCATGGTATCCGGATCACGAAGTTCCTGAATCGCAGTCACTTTAGAATTGAACCGTTTAGGAAGTGAACGTAGTATTTTTGCACACACTTTACTTTCTGGGATTCTATCACCAACACCCCACATAGAGTTCACAATGTCATTAATCTAGTGTAGAAGTCTATAAACATCTCATTCTCCTCCATATGAATTTCTTCAAATTTAGTTGTAAGGAGTTGGACTTTAGATTTCTTGACAATGGATGTACCCTCGTGTGTCATTTCTAATATCTCCCATGCTTGTTTTGCATTTTCACAAGAGATGATTCTTTTAAATTCATCTGGTGATAGTGCACAAGTAATTGCATTTAGTGCTTTTGCATTTGCAGTACTTTCACTTTTCTGAAGTGTAGTCCAAAGAGAATAAGTCGTTACTTTCATTGATTTTGAACCATCACTATTAGTTACTTCACTGATAGGAGGGTTCCATTCATTCACTGTGGCCAGCCACACACTTTCATCCAAGGATTTAAGGAAGATCCTCATCCTGGCTTTCCAATAGGCATAGTTTGTGCCATTAAAAGGTGGTGGCCTAGTGACTGATAGGCTATCAAAATTTGACATCTTAATATAGCTTAGATCGTTAGCTCAGGAAATAAATCCAATAAATAAACAATAAGCATGAGCTATTAGGCTCTGATACCACTTGAAAGGGCCTAGCTATATGCCCTAGAGGGGGGGGGGGGGGGGGGGGGGGGGGGGGGGGTGAATAGGGCAATACCAAATAAAACTAATAATAGCGGAATAATAAAAGATTTAAAGCACAATGCTGAATATAAAACAATCACAATAGCCTAAAGTAAAGAGATTGATACTTTATCAGTTCTAAGGACAACCTTACACCAAAAACCAGAAGTTTAAGGTAGGACAACCTTATTTCTAGAACGTCCTTTGTATCACAAATCAAAGAGGAATAATAAGCAATGAAATAACTTGCGAAAAATAAATCCTAAGTTATTACAACATTCATCCACACTTGCTAGAAGTGATTACAACATTCATCCGCAAACACAAATCACAAAACTGAATGAATAAAGGAATGAAAGAATAAATCACATCCACAACACAACGATATATAGTGGTTCGCCTGTGTGTACACCTACTGTTATCCAACAGCCACACAGATTGTTACTCCACTCCTAATATCCTCACACAGGGGATATTAGCATGCACTATCAAAATAGGTTTCATAGGTTCACCTAAAACCTTCACAATTGTGTCTTTGATCTTGGGCTTACACAATCCAAAAACCCCTCAATCTGAGTTTTCTGGCTCTCCTCAGATAACCAAAACAATGAGATTTTTCTGGCGAATCTCAAATAAAAACCAGAGAAAGTAAATTACAAATAATGTAAAATACCTGAATCACCTTTTAAAGAAGTCCGGTAGAACCAATCGGAGTAGATGTTCGATTCGACGTTCAAAGTCCAATACTCACCTTAAGAATGGTTCTAAGTCTAATTAATTTTAGATCAAACAGGCTAGATCTATTTGATTTTGAATCCAAGAAGAAGGAATATCAGAAATTCCCCTTTTCTAATAAGATTGGAATGTAGATCAAAATCAAATAAGAATAAGCTAGCAAAAGGAATATTAAATAAGCACAAAGTAGCTTAAAATAAACACAAACTTATCTCAGAGTATAGCCTAAAGAATGCTTGAATAGAATTGATTTGAAGTACTAAAACTCTGAAGTTCGTGCTCAATTTATAGACTGAAAAATCCCGTCTACGACTGGTCTTAGGATCCTAGGACTGGTCGTAGCATCAAAGATTTTTGAAAGATTTCAGTGGGATAAAATTTTCAGTTCCACGACCGATCCTGGGTGGTCTACGACCTATCGTGAGCCATCTACGACTGGTCGTGGGACACCTACGATCGGTCGTAGGACCCCAAAATAGGTTGCTGGAGTTTGAGTCGTAGGGCTACGACCGATCGAAGTATGAGTTGTAGAACTTTCAGGACTGGTCGTAAGATGTTCAGGACTGGTCGTAGGATAGCTAGAAAGATCTGAAAATCTTCAACTACCTAGGACTGATCCTGAAAAACCTAAGACTGGTCGTAGCAAAGCTAGGACTGGTCTTGAAGTCCCTACGACTGGTCTTAGAACACTCCAAACCAGCATATAAAAATATATGAGTTATGTATCTGGAATGACCTACAGTAAAACCCATCCTAAGGTCAATCTAAGGTCAAACAAACCTTAATAGTGAGATGGACATTAAAAGTCTGTACACTCAGATGACCCTTAAGAGAAGCTTGTGAATATTCAAAACTTGTAGTAGGCCTTCATGTGCTTGATCTTGACTTGACAAAGTCTTCTAGTAAACTTGAACTTGATCAAATCTAGAACATGTAACCTTGAAAACTTCTTTTCTTGATATCTTCAATCAAGACTTAAAAATTTTTTTCTTTTAAGATCTTGTCTTGAAATGCGATGTCTTGATATGTCTTGATTGCAATGACTAGTCTTCAAACATAAAAGACAAGATATACAAGACATAGAAATAGGTTTTGGCACAACAAAATTTGAAAACAAAAGGGATATGAAATCATAACCCTTACATGTATGATGTCAGCTTCCAGCCATTCATCTGCATCTTCAAGCTTATCCTTGATCGCAGGAGCATAAGCAGAGAGGTGAACAAATGCAGCACCACCACCCGGCATAATCCCCTCCTCAATGGCAACAAAGGTGGCATTTTTGGCATCCTCAATCCGTAGCTTACAGTCCTGAAGCTCTGTCTCCGTCGCAGCTCTAGCCTTTATGACAGCAACACCATCAGAGAGCTTGGAGATTCTCTCAGCCAGCTTTTCAGAGTCATATCGAGAGTCAGTCTCAGCCAGCTCCTTCTTTATCTGCTCGATTCGGGCTATGTCCTTCTTTCTCGACCAAGACAGGTACAAAGTAAGTTGATTTTATGGACGAAAGGGATCTTCCTGTTCCATGTCCTTAATTGGGGAATGCCTTTTTCTTTTCTTTCTTTCTTTCTTAAGTGGTGCTATCATCTTGTGGGTTTTTTCTTTCTTTCTTGTCTTTATTCAATGGAGTTATGCCTTTGTGTTGGATTTTTGACCAAGGGTTAAAGTATCGTCTGAAGTATGTATGTACTGCCTAAGATGGATATGTTTCATCCATGAATGGCCTGGTTCTGGGGTCATGACCTTGATTTTTAGACTCATGCACTATCAATTTGTTTCTCTTTTCTTTGTTTTTTTTTTTAATCAATTCTCTCTGAGAAATTCTACTTCATGTTTCTCTGATGGATTTTGCAGGATTTCAGATTATTGTGTGTTCTTCATTGTCCTATGATAGACTAACCATTTGTTCTCGTCACTTGTTACTTTATCATATTGCCCTTGGATGTTATACTATCACAAGATCATAACCAGATTGTGGCTTTACTAAAGTATGTACAATATAATTTTCTACCTCTAATCCAGTAATGCTCTATCAAACTCATGAGTAGTATTCTAAGGTACCTTGAACTACCTCTGTTTGGACATTTATCATAGAAGTAGCTCATGATCTCAACTTACCTAATGTCTATTTGGGCATTTTTCTAAGGATGGCAAGCACTAAAGAACTTAAAGCTTAGTTCCCATTTTGGGCCAAAGCCTATATTCTGAGAGTAGTTTGTGAACTTAAGCCTAAACCTAAACTTGAAAACCCAAACTTAAACCCGATCTCGAACCCGAATCTGAATCCCTAAACCCTTATCCTGAACTTATAACCCAAACATAAACCCGACCTTGAGCCCGAACCCAATTTCCTATACCTAAACCTTAACGTATTCTCAAATCCCTAAACTTAAACCTACACCTAATCCTAATCTCAACTCCCTAACCTAAACTTAAACCTAAACTTGAAAACCCAAACGTAAACCCAATCCCGAACCCGAACCCGAACCCGATTTCCTAAACCTAAACTTATAACCTTAACCTAAACCTATTCTCAAATCCCAAAACCTATAACCTAAACTTAAACCTAAACCTTAACCTAAATCTAAACCTTAAACTATAACCGAAACCTTAACCTATAACCTAAACTTATAACCTAAACTCAATTCCCTAAACCTTAACCTATAACCTAACCTGAACCTAAACCTATAGCATACACTTATAACCTAAACCTAAACCTTTAACCTTAACCTAAACATAAAACCTAAACCTAAACCTATACTTATAACCCAAACCTATTCTTATAACTTAAACATATACTTGTAACCTAAACCTATTCTCAAATCCCAAAACCTATAACCTAAACCTAAACCTTAACCAAAACCCATAACCTAAACCTAAAACCTAAACCTAAACCTACACTTATAACCTATAACCTAAACCTAAACCTAAAACCCAAACAAAAACCCGATCTCGAACCCGAACCCAATTTCCTAAACCTAAACCTTAACGTATTCTCAAATCCCTAAACCTAAACCTGCACCTAATCCTAATCTCAACTCCCTAACCTAAACCTAAACTTGAAAACCTAAACTTAAACCCGAACCCGAACCCGATTTCCTAAACCTAAACTTATAATCTTAACCTAAACCTATTCTCAAATCCCAAAACCTATAGCCTAAACCTAAACCTAAACCTTAACCTATAACCTAAACTCAATTCCCTAAACCTTTACCTATAACCTAACCTAAACCTAAATCTATAACCTACACTTATAACCTAAACCTATAACCTACACTTATAACCTAAACCTAAACCTAAAACCTAAATGTATTCTCAAATCCTTAAACCTAAACCTACACCTAATCCTAATTTCAACTCCTTAACCTATACCTAAACTTGAAAATCCAAACCTAAACCTGATCCCGATTTCTTAAACCTAAACCTTAATGTATTCTCAATTCCCTAAAGCAACCTATGACTTAAACCTAAACCTATAACCTAAACCTAAAATTAAAACCTAAATGTATTCTCAAATCCCTAAACCTAAACTTACACCTAGTCCTAATCTCAACTCCTTAACCTAAACCTAAACTTAAAAACCCAAACCTAAACCCAAACCCGAATTCAAACCCGATTTCCTAAACCTAAACCTTAACCTATTCTCAATTCCCTAAACCGTAACCTATAACTTAACCAAAACCTAAACCTAAAACCTACACTTATAACCTAAACCTAAACGTATGACCTAAACTTATAACTCTTTTAATTTATTGCTTAGTTTCAATCAGATTGTATATAATCTGTTGCTAAGGAAAATAAAAGGGCTTAGTTTTTTAGTTCTTTTAGGCTTCCTTATCATCCATGCGTGGAACTACAAACCTTTACTAAACTGTAACTCTAATCGGAACTTTATGTGCAATCTGATCAAGTGCATTAACATCTAATACTATCATATTCCTTTGCAGGATAACATTGTCGTATTTATGGGCCAATGTGCTGCGATTCTTATTCTCATCATCATTGGACTCTCTTGCATGGGAATCAAGGATGTATCCCTTTAACACATGCCCCTTTTTACAAAGCTTTAATTTTTATTGTTGTTTCCATTAACTTGAATTGAAACGCTTTTTTTGCATTATTTGCTTGCATTAGTTTTATTTTAATGATTAATTTTATTTTAAAAAAGTGTGCCTATTTTTTTGAAAAAAAAAAGTGAATGAAGTTTCTGCAATTCTTCATGATTCTGAATTATAATGTTTTGTTGGTTGAATATTTTTTTATTAGATGAAAGACAAAGAAAATTGTTACTAATTTTTTTCTTTTTTTATTTATTTTTAATGCAAGAAATTTTCTGACGACTTTAGGCCGTCTGAAATAGTCCATAACCATCCTTTTAAGGTTCATCAGAGACTGCCCATAACAGTCCTTTTAAGGTTCATCAGAGACTGCTCATAACAATCCTTTTTAAGGATGGTCAATGACCATCCTTTTAAGGTTCAACAAGGACTTCTTATAACAGTCTTTTTTAAGGACAGTCCATGACCGTCCTTTTAAAGGACAGTTTATGACCATCCTTTTAAGGTTCATCAAACACTATCTATTGACGGTCCATGACCGTCCTTCTTTACAGACGGTCCATAACTGTCCTTTAAATGTCCAAATAAATGACGGTTCATGATCGTCCTTTAAGTAATACGATGCCCCAAAATAAGACGGCTGATGCGACGGTCCAAGACCGTCCTTTATTGTCTTTTGAGACGATTTTCAACCGTCCTTTTTTTACTGTTTTGGTGGTGTTACTTGTAGAGTTAAAACATATTGCGTAGTGGGATATAAAAAAATTCAACTTCAATCTTAACAACACTGGCTCGCTGCACAAGTTACAACTTAATGAACTTGAAAAAATATGGAACGAGGTATACGAAAACTCTCGAATATATAAGGACATGATGAAGGTGTTCCATGATAAGAACATTCTTCAAATTTTTTTGAACCAAATCAAAATGTTCTTTTGTATAACTCGAGAATTCACCTTTTTCTTGAAAAACTAAGATCTAGTTGAACCGACCCCTTTAAAGTTAAAATGGTTTATCCTCATGGGGTTGTCGAGATAGAAAACCTGTCAAATGGTAATATTTTTCAAGTGAATAATCATCACCTTAAACCATTTGTTGAGAATTTTGATTTAGAGTAAATGTCCATCCCTCTAAAAGATCATGTCTATCAGGACTGACCTTCTAGTCTGATGGAGGTCTTTCTATCCATTTACTGCTTTTTTAAGATTATGTTAGAATAATTTAGATTTTTTTTTTTTTGTCTAGTGGAAACCCCTTTAAATGGTGGAGACTTCAGGCATCTCATTGATCTACTTCGAGTATTCTCTCTTACTCATTCCTCTTTTATTTTTTTTGTCTCATATTATAATGAATTGCGTATCTTGTTATATTGAGGACAATGTAGATTTTATGTTGGGGGTGAGATTATATAAAATTAATCGGTAATAGTTTTTGAGCAACTTTTTTCAATTTTTTTTTTTCAATTTCCAGATTTCAAAACACTTTTTGAAGATTAATATTCTGTATATCTAAATATATTATATAATGATGAGATATAAAGTAATTTTTAAAAGTCTAAAATCTAGTTGATTAATAGATTTTTTAATAAAATTCTTTTAATAAATTAAATTGATAGGAAGATTTAAACATCAATTGAGCCTAGTTTACATTTCACATTTGACTCATTATTTAATGTTAACTTGAACTCCTAGTGTTTAGTTTGATGATTACTCAAGAGTGTCAAGAACCAAGTCTGGAGTTCCTTACCTACTTTGATATGAAAAGAAGAAAAAAGAACAAAAATAAATAAATAAATACATAAAAATAGGTGGAATCGAAAATGCTACCTATTGCATATGCTTAAAAGAGAAAATAATGAAGAAAAGAAGAAGAAGAAGAAGAAGAGATGATAGCGTGAAAGCTGTCGATAAAAAAAATTATAAAAAGAAATTATAAAAAGAAATGAAAAGGAGATAGGTTTAGAATTAATATCTTGTGTTGATCTAACCACTTTAAGGTATTCATCATAATTAACATGGAGAGAAAGCTAACTCTTATAGATTATATATTATAATTCACTGAGCACACTAGGAACTTGATATTTAAATGCATGTTATTAATTAATCGATGAAAGAGAATTTAGGTTAATGGTTTACTAGTGATATTAGTTTCTAGATTGATAATAAATCATCCTTGTATCTTTAAATTTTATCTACATGTGTAGGTGTAACGCCCCAGATTTTTGCCAGCTGGGAATTGGATGTCCTTACGCAGTACCTTTGATTGATCCACTTGAATGCATGTCCGTATATGTATTCGCACATGTTTGTGACTAAAAGAAGTGATCTTGGATCCACTAAAACTGCCCAACCAATTGAAATTTAAGAATTTTGAAGAACATTGACAGCGAGGTTCAATTGAACCTAGTAGAACTCGGCTGCACCAAGCAAACTGGGGTAGCAATGCTCCATTGCATCAAGTAAACATCGATTAACCAAGTAAATCTAAATAGCGGGGTTCGGTTACACCGAGTGGGGCTCGTTGAACCAAGTAGCCTTGTACAACAATATTCTGCATGTTTGAATTTTGACAGTTTCAGTGTACTGATTTGAAAAATTTATATCTATTTTTTTATAACTCCGATTGAGGTGATTCTAAAGCCAGATTAAAACTTGATGAGTCTAGTTTTATGAAAAAATTAAAGTAGGCTAATTTTCGAATGTTTTAGAAACTATATCAAAATCATTTGTTTCAGACAACTGGTACTCCTAGAATGTTTAGAATTTTTATATAACTCAAAATGAGAGAAAATTTGGTAAGTATAAAGAAGAGTTGATGACGAATTATTACCAAATTAATAAAAATAATCTAGCAACTAAAAATTCTAAAAAATATTATATGAAATAGACCTATTGAAACTGAAAATTTCTTCAACTACATGTTGATGTCTCGCACATATCCTTTTCATCCTAGAGTTTTTATATTCAGTATCTTGTTAGGAAATGCTTATAATCATACTAAGAATCATCCCATATGATTAAATTAATATTTTATATTTTTAGTACATTTTAGCAATTCAGGCAGTTTGTAGTATAGTTGAATTAGAGTTCTTGATTAGGGTAATTAGAGTCGAATCATCATTTCTGCAAATTGTAAATATAACACACTATGAATTTAGCTAATCCAAACCCCAATAATTGTGCATAAGAAATCTCACTACCCAATTCTTGTAAAAAATGCTCAAATTCACTGGATTATATACAGATCGCACATTAGTGGCCCGTTAGACTCGAAACTATAGGATAACAATCATCTTACCAGGCTTGATGTCCATCGTGGATATCGAGCCAAGATAGTGTCTAAGACTACTCAACTTAGGCCGAAGGCTGGGTGCATGGGATGTGCAAATGCCCTAGGTAGAAACTTGAAATTTATGTGAATTGGGCTCTATGCTATTTCGTGAAGTTACGCTTTCCAACCATTAGATTTCAACCAAACTTAATGTCAAGCCCCAAACCCAGAAATCGAATTCATATGAATCTTGATCACCGAATCCAGTGCCAACAGCCTCCGTAGTAACCCATTCTTAGCTCCTAGCGTTCATACGCTAGATTTCGATCCTGGAATCTTACAAGGAAGATTTTTTTTTCAATATACATTTAACTCATAATAAGTATAACCACAAGATTATCCAATTCACAAAGGCAACATCATCATCACATATCCACTAACATAATCATTCAGAACAATACTGAAACGGAAATACATAAATAAAAAATCAAGCTCCAGAAGACCGCTGCACGCTCCAAACTCAACATTGCTGCAACCTAATATTATCTGCACGCATCTATTGTGCATAAGCTTATAGAAAGCTTAGAGGGTGGTGTAAGTGTGTACACAAGGTAAGTGCCAAGTATTCAATAAATGTCATCATCATACAATACCGAAAATACTGGTAATCCATAAATCGTACATCATCGAAATCAGCAGAAATACTAACAAGATCATGAATTATCAGAGTAAGCGGAAATACTGACAAGATCATAAATTAGACATTAACAAAGTAAACGGAAATACAAACAAGTCCATTAGTCAATCAATATCAGAATACGCAATATAGAACAGTTATCCAAATGAGGAGTCATAAAGTGCCAAATATCAGATGTCAATGATGCAATGCAATATACAATTCCTAATGAGTTCACGAATACTGTTAATCGTATTTAAACCATATAGATGCAGAAACACAGTAACCCAAAATTTCATATGCTGTGGATGTAATGCAATATGCGATGCGGATGGAATGACCATACTGAAGTGTGAAGTCGAGATGATAGTACGTAGTATCGCAGGCTATGGGGTCCATCACAAGGGACTACTATCCAAACCAATCCCATATTTAAATTTGCATAGTCAGACTCAATGTAGTAAACTCTTGATCTCAGGTTAGTCGCGCGCCCCAACCGAAATCTTGGCCATTGCAAAGGTATACGTATCAAATTGTTGTGCACAACCAGCCCGAGTGGATAGTGAATGAATGAATGAATGAATATGCAACTCCTACTTAATAAGTCCACATATCAGTATAGTTTATCTTTGAGATTATCACCGAGGTATATTACACTCTACGCCAGCTTGCCGCCCCTATCCGAGCACACAATTGGGTAAGTGGAAGAGACCTCACTATCCACCTACCAATATTAGGCCCGGCTCGTCGATAGCGGACCCATTCTTCAAGATGGTCAAACTCAACTTAGACATTACCCCCTCACTCAAGCGGGTAAGGTCACACCCCCTCCCAACCGACCACGACATAGTGGGAGACACGACCTACTGGTATACGGCCCTCATGTGCTCATATATATCCACTTGGTCTCGATGTTGGGGCGTCCTCTAGTACCAAGATAGTTTATAAAATTTTACCTCGAGCCATCTATGGTAGCCTAATGCTAGTAACAGATTTCTGATGTCCCATCTGGCCATCCACGATATGCTTGTGGAGGCTACGACCCTGATGTCACTAGGGCATACAATAATCACAATACACAATGCAAGATGCATGAATCATACAATTCAGTCATGCATCAATCCTGCACATACTGTGCGCTCATGTGGGATAAACCTTCGCCTATCAGGAAATCTCATAACAACCTGCCAAATGACATATGTAATAGTCAACCAAATCTCATAACAAATATGTAGATGATGTGTATGGACATGTATCATGATGCTATACTGTCACATACTCATAATCGGTATCAATAACCAGCATCAACAATCGGCCTCGACAACGTAGACATTGAACCAACATTGCCCCCAAGGAATGACCCATAAAGAGCCTAACATATAGTGGACCCATGGCCTCACACAAGGGTCTAATATACAATACTATGGAACTCACTCAAGAGCTTAATATA
Organism: Magnolia kwangsiensis; assembly: GCA_037074715.1. Lineage (NCBI taxonomy): Eukaryota > Viridiplantae > Streptophyta > Magnoliopsida > Magnoliales > Magnoliaceae > Magnolia > Magnolia kwangsiensis. Next base: position 62,797,584 of record CM073572.1, read on the forward strand.
CATCACGATGGGCTGAATACACATCAAAACGGGCCGCATATACATCACATTGGGCCTCAAACAAGGGCTGAATCTACATCACAATGGGCCTCAAAATATGAGCCGCATATACATCATCTTAAGCCTCTACAATCGGCCTTGACAATCAGAATCAACCTCGATAATTGACCTCAACAATCGGAATCGGCCTCGATGATTGCAATCGGCAATCGACCACAACAATCAGAATCGATCGATAATCGGGCTCAATGATTAGAGTCGGTAATCGGCCATAATAATCAGAATCAATCAATAATTGGCCTCGATGATCGAAATCACAATCGGTCAGGATAATCAGCCTTGATCGCTAATCGACAATTGGCCACGACAATCGGAATCGATAATCAGTCACGATAATCAGCCTCGATCGTTAATCGACAATTGGCCACGACAATCGGAGTCGATCAATAACCAGCCTCGATAATCAAAATCGACAATCAGCCATGACAATAGGAATCGGCAATCGGTCACAATAATCAGTCTCGATCACTAATCGACAACCAGCCACGATAGTCAAAATTGACCAATAATCGGAATCGACAATCGATCATGATAATCAATCTTGATCACTAATCGGCTATCCACCCCGACAATCAGAATCGATAATCGGTCACAATAATCAGCCTCGATCACTAATCAACCTTAGCACAAGGCAGGGTTCATAGATGGATGGTCGATAATGGGTCGAGCAATATCAATGGGGCCCAATCGTTTGGGTTAACCCACTAGAGAATGATGAGGACGAGCCTAACAAGACTTAAGGGAAGGTCACAATATGGACATTCAACCATCATTGCTCAACAATATGGCCATTTAACCAACATTATTCCCAAGGAGTGGCATACATAGTGTCGAACGAGATAGTGGGCCCACGACCTCACACAATGGCCCAATATAATTCACCATGGGCCTCACTCATGGGCTATATATATAACACGTCGGGCCTCGCCATATGGGCCTGAATTTCATCATAATGGGCTGCATCAATGAGCCAATACACATCATAATGGCCCATGACATATGGGTCGAAATTATATCAAGCGGGCCGCATCAATGGGCCATAAATACATTACGTGAGCCCGATTCAAAGGCCATAAATGCATTATGACAGGCCTTACAGAATGGCCTTATATACATCAAATGGGCCACGTATCTGGGCCTCAAATACATCAAATGGGTCACACATCATGGGCCTAACACATAACATAATGGGCCTCACCCATAGGCCACGAATACATCACAATGGGCCTTACCCATAGGCCTCAGATTCAAGTAGGTGGGCCCCATGATATGGGCCTTAAATACAAGGAAGGTGGGTCCTATCATATAGAACGTAAATATATCATTGTGGGCCGCATAAATGGATGGTATAGATACACAATGCATACATCATAGCGAGTCGCATGAATGGACGACACACACACATCACGGTGGGCCACATACACGGGCCGCATCAATGGGCCACACCAATGGGCCATCATATACAACACATCAAGCCTCACTCGTGGGCCACATATAGATCACATTGGTGGGACCGTGAAGGTGCATGCAATGCACTCACACGAATGGCTAAGCTTTTATGTATGTATTTAAATAATATTACCAGACCTCAAGCCTCACACGTGCCTCCCCACCATGGTTTAGCTCATGCGCGAATCAGGTGTGTATCCCAATATGTCACATATGCATTCGATGTAATCCATCACTCATGCATGTATAACACATAACGTGGTGTCATTCACCTTACTACACACTCATCATGCATGCATACAACTATTACAGGTGCTAAATAGACAAGCATCACATGCATGCATACATACATGCCATGGATTAGAGTCATACAACGTGCCATGCATGCATGCAATCTGTCACCCACAAATAGCATGGGCCCACTCTACTATTAGATGGTGCTCCACGAACCCATGCATGTATCTTATCCAAACGGACGGTGTAGATATAATACATATTTCACCGTGGGTCGTACCTTCTGAGGGAAGGCACCAAATGATCAGGCCCACAGAACTTGCAGCGGGAATTCAGCAGCTACTACTGCTGGTGGGATGCAAATGTGGATGGTTTGGATGTGACACAGATGGACGGTGGAGAATATATATGTCATGCTAGTCCACAGAACTTGCTGACTTGCTGACGTCAAAAGTCAGCAGGTATAGTGCTGGTGTGAGGTCCACACGTGTGTGGGTCCATGGCTGCAATGTCGCAAGGGTAAAGTACATCCATCATGTGTGGCCACAGATACACGTGTGAGGCACACACCTCATGGGTGTCCACGTGTGGACAACACAAACATCAGGTGAATTCCCACTATCCAAAGATGCTGGATGGTGCGGATACTCCCATACATCAAGGTGGGTCCCACGTAGGACGTACCACACACACACATATATATGATATATGATATATTATAATATTTAATATCATGAGGGGGTGTGAGTGCTGGACGAACGGTGTGGGTTTAACAACCCAGTCGCATTTGCTGCAAGGGACCCACCGTCCCAGCTCCCTACGGAGGGCATGGATGAGCACTTAACAAGGTGGGCCACACATGTGGTCCACATATCTGCATAAAGCTGATATATGTGTTTCCTTCATCCAGGTCGCACTGTTTGCAGATGAATGGTCTAGATGCAACATTCATCATGGTGGGCCCCACAGTACTTGCTGACGTTAGTCAGCAGGGATATAGAATACATCACGGTGGAATCCCACTGTCCAGCAGTTGGACGGTGGGGATGAAATCATACATCAAGGTGGATCCACACGTGTGGGACCCACCAGCTTTTAGATTAAGCTGATATTCATGCTTTCTCTTCATGCGGTCCAGCAGCAGAGGCTGCTGGACGTCCCAGGGCTGGACGACATGTATGTAATACATCCATCAAGGTGGCTTCCCACACGTGCCATTTAGGCAGGCCCACCACTTGCTGATGTAAATGTCAATACAGCAGCTACATGGCTACGTGAAGTATCCCAGCCAATCCATGCCCACCGTCCATGGATTGATGATGTGGATGCGATGCATCAATACAAGGTGTGCCCCACACGGTGCCATGGTGGGGTCCACAACATAAGGGGGAGAGAGAGAGAGAGAGAGAGAGAGAGAGAGAGAGAGAGAGAGAGAGAGATGGGGTAGTGAAGGGGCCCCGCCACTATGGGCCTCTCATGTTTAAAACACATACATCAAAATGGGACCCATATAAAAGTGGGCCCTCAAATGGAAATTAACAGTAGATCACCCACCAATGGCGCTCCTTCTTGGCTCCTTGGGATCCTTGTCTTCTTGGCTTCAACTTTAATGGTGGAAGATGGAAGATATTTGGGTGGTAGGAAGTGGGCCACACCATAGGTTCTTTCTCTCATTGAAAGCCGTGGATGGTTGTTTCTCTCTTGGTGCTTGGGGAATGGATTAGAGAATGAGAGAGAGGGAGAGTGATGTAAGGAGAGGGATGGGTGTGATAGGTGAGAGTGATGTGTGTACTTGACTAGGTATGGGTTGTGTTGACTTGGGTGAGAGAGGGGTATGGGTTGTGATGGGAGGGGTACTTGAGATATGGTGTACACTTGATTAATTAGTTGATGGGATATTGTAGAGATTCTCTCGGGATTCGCAATTCATGGCATTTTTCTTGAACTAAATGTGGGTCTACATCTCCTGGCCCAGGTATTGGTTCAGTGCGCGAGTCGCAGCGTTAGAACCGCGACGACGGTGCGATCGCTAAGATACAAGTCTCAAGTCAAGCTGATTCTAATATACGGGACACGACTCAGCATCGCGTGCAAACACCGACAATAGATCGTGGGTTGCTGAAATTCGACTGGAAGGACCGCAAAGGCATGCGGAATGGTACGGGCTATGATATGAGTCTCACTCTTGAGGTGTAAGTTAAGGATATTTCCATGCACATATTTGTCTAGCTATGACCCTGATCGATCACTGATGATTGTTCATCATAAGTGGGGCCCTCATGACTAATCAAAGTGTCTGATTGTTGCTCGATTGTGTCCAAACATAGATCCTATAGTGGGGCACCTTTTCCATGACACAGATGAGTCAGCGGGCCCCCGCCAAGTCCTATAAGTCGAAAAAAACCTTCCCCAGAGCAAGTTTATTGGAGAAAGGGTCACTGAGGTTATTTGTGCACATTCTGGCACTATAAATAGCCCACATTTTCACTCTCTCACTCCCATATGAATTTTAAGTTGCAAGAAGGGGAAAGGGAGAAGAGAAGAGAAGGGAAGAGGTGTGAGAAAGGAGCGAGTTTGGAGGATTCTCCCTACCGCCACTAGCTGACGACATCGTCGCACCATGCCACATTATCGGGATCTTCCTGGTGGAAATTAGAGATAATTAGTGAACCCTTCTTAGTAATTGGTCCTTGGGGACCAAATGCATGATCTCTTACAATCTAACCATCTTGGTATAAGATGTCGGTGAACCATTAGGATGGGAAACCCTATTTCGTTTCCCTTATTTCTTGAAATTCCTAATACTAAGGTTTGATCATGTTAGGAATTGGGGTCTCGAAAATGGGTTAAGACCGGCTCATACTATTGTGAGAACTGTATTTGGGTATGGCCCCATGTGGATGCCATAGTACGCCAATCTCGGTCCCCAACTCGTCAAATCGAGTTGGGATTTGCTCGAACTAAGTTAGGTAAAAAACCCTTGACCCTTGGTTAAAACCTAATTATAATAAAATTCACACTATTAATAATGAAATTTTCGATGAATTAGGTTTTGGAGCGTTTTCTCCAATTTTTCTACATTGGGGTTGCATTTGAGTCAAAGAGTTTAACTTTAAGGTGAAGATCTACCCCCATGCTTCTACTTGATATTTTAAAATAATTAAATGCATTTATTTTCTATTTAATTAATAGCATGCTTGATGAAATACTTGAATGATATGAAACTCTTAATATTAGAATTTTTCGGTGTTGAATGCTTATAAATGCTAATGTGATTAAATTGTGTTGGAGTGGTGAATCGAGCTTTGCAAATTATCTAAATATACAGATAACCCACTTTAGGGAGGCTATCCCAAGCTTATACGGCTGACTAAAGTTGAATACGAATGATTGGTAGCAGTTGGAGGTCACGAGATGCTTTGCACCGAATGTCGGTTTGACCGGGCTCCTTCGTAGTCAGTCGTATCTGTCTAATACAAGCTCGATCATTTTTATGCTTGGTAATTATATAACAATTAATAGAATCTTGGATACCACCATTACTATTAATTTAGTATACTCATAACCATCAGTGCGTTACGATCCTCAAAGACTCATGAACTGAGCGTGGTGGTATGAGACACCGTGTTCGAGCTGTCGGCCTATGTTAGAGTAACGAGCCTCCTTATAGTGACCATTAAGCACTGATAGATGTGATAGTATGTTGTTCGAGAGGTTTCTGTTAAATTACCCCACCGATGGTTTCATGTCAGAGTATCGTTTAAATGACCAGGCATGAATGGAATTGGGGGATGAGCTCTTTCCTTTGTATTAATTTGGTTTTGAGTGACAACGTGCACTGTAAATTAATGGTTTATACTAGAAAATTCTCCTAACGGGTGCCAAAACAAACTTGATCATAATTAACGGTCCACACTTAATGATCAGGGCCCAATTTTAAGACAAATGTGTAGTCAGGATAGGCAAACGGTTAGATAAAATTTAATAGTTGATTGATGGTAGAAAAAATTTTAATATAAAATTTCATCTTTTCTGCTAAAAAGAAGGAACTGACTTTAACTTTTAACGATGTAGGATTTTAGATAAGGGCCTAAATTTCGTATAACCTCATAGTAATATGAGATTGGAGTGTAATCCAAATTTGAGTTGTGATAGACGAAAGGAAGTGGTTAAATATGAAGATCCAGATTTATAAGGAGTTGATAGGCCTTGAAAGAATAACTTCGTGCCTAAGGAAAAGCTTACCAAAGTGGGGTCTTTATATTTCACACCTGGTCCATGTTATAGGAAATCTAAGTTATTCATATGAAGGGAAATATCCTACTACGACTACCCATGAGGTTTCTTCACTCGATGAATACCAAAATAAACAGTTAAAGGGATAATTTGTCAATTGGGTCAGTTTTACATTGATCTAAGGGCTGAAATTTGACGTGTGTAGTTAACTTATGATACATAGGCATCGTATAAAATTTCACATCAAACGGATCGTGGGAACCATGTGATCTAGAATTCAGGAGTATGGGTTAATGACATTTTCATAATTATTGTTGATATGAGAGTTTTGAAAAATCTAATGGTTCTACATGATTATAACCATGTTTCTAAGTAATTCTTACAAAATCACTTATATCTAAATCATTATAAAAATTGAATTATTCACCAAACTAATTAAAGAAATGTACATATATTAACCAACATAATGGATGGTTAGATGACATACTAAAAATATGAAGACTTGATAGTTGGTATTCTAGCAGTGTATATAGGTATATATACGATCAGTTTTGTAAACGAAAGAATAAAAGGTGGAGTTTTTTAGAGTGATTAGGGGATAAAATATGTGTATCATTAGGTTAAAGTGTCTTGTCTACATGTGTAAGTTTCTCATATTGTGGTTATAATATTAGGTTAAGCATATTCATAAGTGGTGAACAAGATGAACGAATTAGAATCCTAACTTGATGTGTGTACGAGCGGATGTAGAGATCAAGTAGCTAGTTTTTTAGAGTGACGTAAGGTTAGGATATCTAGATTGGTATTGTACACATGTACATAAAAAGTTAAATTTTATGGTAACACTCAAGAACTTTCAATACGTGGGTATTGAAAAGTTTGGGTGTTACAATCTACCCCTCTTAAATAAAATTTTATCCTCGAAATTTATTTATTTATTACATTTTACACTAATCCATTATGTTTAATACTTCACTATATTCCTCGTGAGGTAGATGTATATGTCTAGGTGTGCGTATACTTAGCTACTTAGAAATCGAAATGCTACAATCTACCCCTCTTAAATAAAAATCTCAACGTCGAGATTTGGTAATTGGAGTAAACCACTTATGCCTTACTTGAATATGGTTCCATAAATCTATGGTCTCGATCATTCTAAATTCTTGGAGAATACCATGAAAATTTTCTCTTCACCATAAGGGTATCTTAGATTTCATAAAGGATTAGCTCAAATTATCCACTCCTTATTGAACTTAAGTTTTTGTGTCGTCTTTTATACGAACATTAATTCCCAAAATTGCTTTATATGGACAATTTGTCTCTCCTAAAATTTTAATTTTTTATTCATGTCCAATTTATTTAAAATTTAGAGTCTAAGCCTCTAACTTACTCTTAAGACTCTAGAAAAATATCTGAAGCATGATTCCATGATTTGGGGGGTATTTCACCCTCGTGAGGTGTACAAAAACATATTGTCCATTAGCAATTTCTACTGATCTTTGCTACTGTTGGATTTTTATGAAAATTTTTACAAACCCAATCGAGATAAAATTTTAGAGGAAGGTTAATGGAGACTTATGTGATCTATTGAAAAATTTTAAAAATTTTCTGATTTGTCTTCTACATACAACTAATGTAGATTTTATAACATGTTAGAATTTTGATAAAATAGTCAAAAATTCTAGAATAAATTAGAAAGTCTTTATTCTCATAAGGGAAACTTGTTTTTCTTGATTGTAATACTATTTAAGGATGACTTTTATTTCGGAATAAGTTTATTCAAAATTTTAGAGATTTATTATGGGGGTACTTAAATTCATAATTTCTAAATTCCACGTCTAACTTAGTATTTCCAATGGGGATCCTCAGTATGGGTTTCTAATTCATCAACTTCCCAGTTCCTTTAGGGATTCAATTAAGTATATGTATCTAACTCATAATCCTATCTTGGTTGCGTAAAGCTTATGATGGTCCATTCCCTCAGGCCCAGTTAATCTCATTCTCATGCTTTGATACCAACTATAATATCTCAAATTTTCATGGCCAAAGTTTTTACTCGTGCCCAAGAATTTCAGGTATTAATAATGTGTAAATTGGATTCTTTAAACATTGTACCATATTTTTTCCATTTAGATCACATTCAGTTACATTCATGAAGGCAACCATTCATGAGAATAAAATTAATTGTATTTATTATTTTATTAGAGTAAAAGAATTCAATAAATTATCAAATGCCCTATCAATGAGAGCTTATTACATTATCGAGTTTGCAGCGGAAATATAAAATTATCTTCTTATTCTTTTTGTATAATCTTCCATAGAGAGATGGTCCTCTAGATCTTCAATCTATGCATCAACTGCATCATCTGTATGGTTGGAAAGGGTCAATGCCCTACTCATAGTGATGGTTATCTTTTAAGATTTACAATAGTTCAAGAGATTCATATAAGTAATGTAAGGGTTCTGATATGTCCCATACTCCACTACTACAAGAGGTATCAATATGCACAAGCAACCAACGTGAGATGCATGCTTGGGAAAGTATATGTGGTTCATCACACTTAGTAATCACCACAATATGAAAAATGATTTAGAGTTATTCGGCTGGCTCTGCATCCCATTCAACAGAGATTTGTCGACATGTCTCACTTTTAACATGGATTTATGCGGTTATCTCAAGACGATAATAATGCATGACTTGGATGAATTATGTGATATGATTTGTTCATAGAGCGATTATTTGCAACATCCAATTCCAGAAGTGATGTAACACGCATTGCGAATTACATACATCGATTTATGCACCATTACCCAAAATTCATGGCATTGCATGTCGACCCAGGGGCCGCTACCGGAACCGCATTACATCCACGATATTTATTTGATCGCTAGAAGTAGGATTCCCAACATAGTACTTGTACCAAAGAGAAAATTAATTGAATCATGTGAGCTTTGAAATTATAAGACACATGCCCAAGCCTTAAAGGTAGATACCATAAGGTTAACAAAGTAAGGAGGAAAATAGCAATGGCTAGCTTAACAAAGAGGAGAGTAGCAATGGCCTACTCAATAAAAGTGGTAAAGGCAAGGGTAAGGTTTGTATTCATTTCCCCACATAAAAATAATGAAGATCACTCGTAATTAATATCATACCATAATTCCTAAATGACAAATAATTATTGGTGATAAATTAAACAATTGAAAGGAGAGAATCATAGTAACATGAAAGTATATAAAAAGAAAAAATAAATCATATCAACTTAAATCAAGATGAGCTTAAAGGAATCCCTCACATAAAATTTAGAAAGATTATGCATGATTAACATCACACCTTAACCATTATTCGCAGAGGATAAATATTGATGGTAGTAAATTAAATATTTGTAGGGAGGATTCAAAGTATATAAGGGAATAGAATAAATCAAACCAACTCAAGTTAATATGAACTTAAAGGAATCCCTCACCTTAGCCTTATATCTAAACTTTAGGTAGATATCTATGTAGGAAAGCTTATAAATGAAAAGCTTCCACATGAATCACGACATCGCTTGAGCAAGAGGGAGACACCATACATATGGAGAAGGTAAAGTGCGTCTAAGCTTCTCTTTCTCTCTATTTCTTTCTTTTTCATTTTCATTTTCTTTCTCTCTCTCTTTCTCTTTCTCTTTCTCTTTCTCTTTCTCCTCCTTGGATGTAGGGGGTATGGGCGTGTGAGTGGAGAGGGGATGTACACTCCTTTTATAAAGAACTGGGCGTGTGAGAGGGATGTGTTTCTCATCCCACTTGGATTGGGTTTCACCAATTTACCCTTTTCTGACGATCTTTCTTTAAATCTAATTTGTCCATTGTGTCAGTGTTGTTGAATAATGGTCGGGTATATGATTTTCTTGGTGATCAGAAATTTAGATAGACCTATCTTGAAAATTCACCTAACAGGTGCGAAAACGAACTTGATCTCAATTAATAGTCCACACTTAATGATCAGGGTCCAAATTTAGGACAAATATCTAGTCAGGATAGGTGAACGGTTGAAAAAAATTTAGCAATTGATCGATGGAAGAAATATCCTAAATCTAAAATTACACCTTTTATACCAAAAGGAAGGAACTGGCTTCAACCTTCAACGGTGTAGGATCATAGATCAGGGCATAAATTTTATATAACATCATAATCATATGACACCAGAGTGTGGTCCAAATTTGAATTGCGATGGACGGAAGGAAGTGGTTAAATCAGAAGATCAAGATTTATAAGGAGTTGATAGGCCTTGAAAGGATAACTTCGCGTGCCTAAGGAAAAGCATACTAGAGTGAGGTCTTTATATTTCATACTTAGTCCATATTATGGAAAATCTAAGTTGTTCATATGAAGGAAAATATCTTACTACGACTATTATAATGCCCTAAATTTCAAGGGTCGAGCAAAACTCAACTCTCGAGATTCCGAACGTCACTTATGTCCTGTGGAGGATAGTTTTTTGATTTCTTCCATGTTGACTAATTAATCATGCATAAAATTTCACTAAACGACATATCATACTCCAGATCGAATGTAGTTAAGCTAATATAGTTAAGCGAATGCATAAATTTAAACGTAGCTATGTGAATATGTACATGTTCCATAAATTCCTTCCGGAGTATAAGTTCACACGGGGTTCAATATATACATATATAAGTCCAAAATAAATAAAAAGTAGTAATGTGAGTGTGTCCAACTAAGCTCAAATGCCAGTGTTCCTGGTGTAACGGTATGAAGCCTGTATTGAAATTACGGTAATGACCGCTTTAGTTGAAGTGAGAATATGCTAATATGTCCTAGAGGGGGTGAATAGGACTTTTTAATATTTTATGATTATTTAAAATCCCATCAATTTTATCCTGAGTGAATATGCATGCATCGGGATTTCCTCAGAGTAACTCTAATGGCTTCCAAGCCAAATAGAGGATCTAGTCATAAAACTATTTATAAGATGAACAAGATGCAAATCATAGTTTATGATGAATGTGACTATGTGTGAGATGTGATCTCAGATAATCAAATATGAAAGCATTTAAGAAAATCACATAAGTAATGGAAGACTAGCAATCTCAAACACAGTCATTTTTATAGTGGTTCGACTACTTGTTTACTCCACTTCTGGTGGACACACCCAACCCTTGAGTGTACTGGATCTCACTAAAGGAGGTTTCACAATGAGTTCACATCAAACTAAAGGTTTTAAATCAAGTTCACCTCTAACCAGTACAACCTACACCTAGGCTGACATATCGTGTCTACACGACACAGTTTATGCTCTCATGAGCAAGGGTCAATACACACCACCCAAGTTTTAGACCACACAGGTCAAAAACCTACACAAGGACTAAAGAGTTTATGCTCTCCACAAAGCAAGGGTCAACATAAAGCACCCCCACATATACTCTCACCGGAGGCCTCCTATGAGGACTTGCAAGGGGTGAGAGACACCTTAAACCCAATCCTATAGAAATAATGATCACAAGGGTCCTTTGGACTCTAATGACTTACAGATAAGTAGATGAATCCCGTTTAGCATGGTAATGAATATCTCCTCCTTTGTTGACAAAGAATCTTCAGCTTCCTTGAACCGCAACTCAGAAGATGTACTAATACATGGCAACATGTTGGGTTAAGGTTATGGTAGAATCCTACTTTATTAAATATTTTTCTAGAAGGGAGATAGAATGATTCCAATCATCTATGCATTCAAGAAATCTCAGCTTAATGTTTTTCCATTAAGGTGGTAGCTCCAGGATCTTTGAATACGGATGTTCATTCCCAATCCACTCTATTGAATGTCAATGATGAAGGTGGAATGGAGGATAAACTCCCATGAGAGAAAAGGCTTGGGGTATATAATTTAGGGTTAAAAACTCAAAAGCACTCTCTATTTTCTCTACAAATAACCAAGGGCGAGCTCTCATTAAATAGGCAAAAGGTTCCAACGGATATAAAACAGTCATATTTTTTACAAAGTTCGATATCATCGAGCGTATACTCTTGATAGCATCAACTAGTCGCTCGATGACGCAAACTTAACTGTCAAATGCTTTTTGAAATCTTTTACTAACTGGTCAAGGAAATCAAACTAGCGTCGATATCATCGAATTTTAAACTTCAATTTCTTTAACACGAGGTTCAATTCCTCGACATATGAAAATGTGAGAGCACATGTCTTTGAAATATTTCAGGCAAATGATATGATCAAGCATCACTCGATATTATCAGAATTTGAATATCGATGATATCGAGGGCAGTGTCAATTCATCGATAATTCTAAGGAACTTTTCATATAAACTTGTTGTACAATTTTTGTCCACTTTCGATGACATCGACCATTCTTTGATATGATCAATATTTGAATATCAATTTTATTGAGTGACCCTCGATCCAAGAAAAATATCCTGAAAAATTTACTGGATAGATATGTATGTCCTAATCTGATATCATCGAAGGGCTTCCGATATCATCGAGATTTGAATTCCGAGGATATCGAGGAGTTCTTCGATATATCAAGGATTACATGATTTACCATAGCAATACTCTGGACAAAACAGACCTGATGTCGATTTCATCTAGTCGACTCGATGAACTCAAGATTCAAATTTTGATGATATCGAACCGTCTATCGATACATCAATAATTTCGTCCTGAGATCTTTGTGGTTGTTATAGATTTTATGTCCTCATTCGATAATATCGAGTGAGATTCAAGGACATCGATAACAAGGTTCGATTTCATCGATCCATGTATCGATAAATCGACAATGGTAGAAAACTTAAAGATTTTCCTATTTTTTGAAAAAAGTTTTCTATCCAAAAATGCTAGGATATTCTATCCAAATTTAAGGGTTTTTAATTACCTGGTGTTTTGGGACATGCGATATGAGACTAAGATTTTCCCATGGTGAGTTCGGGCACACATCCAATTGAGGCAGATGCCTGATCAATCGTCCTATGGGGCTTCTCTATCTAGCTGACTCAACAATCACGCTTATTGACAAACCAGGGCACTTTCAATCTCCCCCTTTATCAATTACGTGAAAAAACACCAAAACACCCTAGAAAGACTTCTTGACAAAACACTCTAAATTGTTTGTACATGAACTTTACGCAATTTTACAAAGTTATCTAGTTTGCACATTCACACATTTGGTAGTTTCTCCCCCTAACAGTAATCTCCCCTTGTCTTCTTGCAATTGCTCCCCCTAACACCTGCACCACCGTCTATAAACAGATACACACAATTTTCCTTCGAGGTGTGGATTTGTTCTCCCCCTTTTTGTCAGTCATTGGCAAAGGATAACATAACGGGGGATATTAACTGAAGTTGAAGCATATGGGAGAACCAAAATGCAGGAAGGATAAGCAGAATAGATATAAAAGAACATTCCTTAGAAACATACAGATCAACGAAATGCTGTGATGATTAATAATATGAAAATAAAGATCAAGCATCATAGACCATAGTCGATATAAGCCATATAAAATAGAGGATAAGATTCACAGATAAGAGCATCATTCAAAGCAGATTAGTAAGCATACCAAGGAAACATGGCAGTAGAGATATATGAGATATAAACAACCATAATCAAAACAAATATCCAATATGAGTGTTGCCCATGGTTGGCAGTAGTATAACATCCATCCAAACCAAAAAATCAAGCCCATCCATGGGCACCTAAAAACAAACACAAGTATCTAGCCCATCCATGGGCATATACATATTCAAAAACAAAAACTTGTCAGACTATGCAGGTTAGTAAGTCATCACATACACTCATGTGATCATAGGGCATTCAAAAAGATACCCATGCCCGTATGTTGAGATGAGACTAGAGTGTATGTGATGGCACATAGACTACCTATACTATGGCGGGGGTGTGGAGGAGGATGGTGTTGTGTCGTCGCGTTTGCAAGTGATTAGATCCACCAATTGTTGCACTGACTGTTGCACCCCTTTCACTAGTCGTTCCAAGACAGTGAACCTTACATTCACAGACAGTGAACCTTTAGCTGGGTGACTTCGTGCAGTGTAGCTCCAATCCTATCCTGATGGAGCTTAAACCTTTTTGCATGCCCGGGTTCGAATGAGAACAAAGCTTGTTGGGGCACGAGAGGGTCACCCTCATCCATTCCAGCACCTTTGACTGGAGCATCCCCTTCACCACATTCTTCTTCCTCGTGAATCCCTTCATCGGGTAGGTCTTCGGGAAATTTTTGGAACTTTAAATCCATTCTTCTAATGTTGTTCTTATTGAAGTGTTAAAGGGAAAGTTCTAGATCATTTGTTGTTGGAAGGCTGAGCGCATTGCACACAGTGTGAATGATCCAAGGATGGGGAAAATGCACATCTCGAGAGGTATGAATCACATATACTAGCTGATGACAATTAGGGTAGGAAGGAAAATTTTGATCCCTGTGGCTACAGAATAGACTATCATGGCCATGAATCTGGTGAGGTCGGAACGATTGGTACCATGAGGATAGATGTTGGAGGCAAAGATGCCATGTAGAACACAATACCGAGGTTCCATGAATTTGGCTTTAAGCATATTTCCTTGGTACCAGGGAATATCACAACCATGACAGAAATTTTGTAACCATGGACCAGGTTTCAACATTCTCAAGCTCCATGTCAAAAGATCGATGGGTGATAGAGTAAGGCCAAGGATGCTTGCAACGGCTGCAGGAGTAATTTCTACATCATCACCATCAACAGAAATGGTGATGGATGGAGGTTCAAGCACGGGAGAGTGACTAGATGCAAATAAGTTGTAGGTCCATTCATAGTGATAGGGACCGCCAAAATCAAGGAGAGGTAGCTAGCCAATTTCGGCTAATAGGGGTTCCAAATTATAGGGTTATAGACATTCCCTATCTACTCTCCTTTCAAGAACTAACTTCCTTCTAGCGTATTTGGTCAGCGTCGGATTGACCCTAGCAGGAGGAGGGGTCGGTGCTTCAGATTAGGATCCGCCATGCGACGTCTTCCTTGATCGTTGGCGAGTAGGAGTCCCATGTTCAGGAGCCCTTGCCCTTTCCCTTGGGACAAGAACCTTTTTCTTGAAAGATCTCGAAGATTCTCTAGGACTAGACACTTTCCCTTTGTCCTTTCCCATTTTCTGATACTCAAAGAGAGTGATTTGAGGAATTTGGGGATAAATGGACAGACTGTCTCTTGAAAAACTAGAAATACCCAACAAGCACAAGATGGAATCTTGATGAAAAAGGGAGAAATGGTAGGGGTATTACCAGATTTGAAGGACGTCGATGACTCTCTGATGAAGTTTTGTGTGAACCGGTTGAAGGGGACGAGCAGGGAGAAAGAAAAATTATTTTTAGAAGAAAAATGTGATTTTTCCCGCTCTACCGCCTTTTATCAAGCGCCATACTTCGATATCATCGAACATTGTTTCGATGATATTGATAGACCTCATTCAATGTTATTGAAGCTGTCTTTGATAACTTTCTCGATCATGTAACTCTTCCTATTCCAAAGAGGTGTCGATGATATCGACTCTTGGTCGATTTAATAGAGAGTCCATATGACTCATTAATAGACATATCGAAGGTGTATATTTTTCATTTTTCATCATTTCGACAAACTTTCATGTATAATATAATATATCTTTGAATCAAATAGTATGCACAGTAAAAATTTATACAAGCATTGTATAATCAAAATTATAAACATCAAGATGTTTATATATAGGTGAGGGACCTCAGATGTATCATTAAGAGTTCAACAAAATTGCATCTTTTCAGTAACTATCCAGATCTAGATGCATGACCTAGACATGTTTTCCCATGCTCAAATGTTTCTAGGCCTATGGATCAACCCTTCCTTTATTTTTAATGACATAACAGTGGTTATTTGTGCGACAACCCTTCATTATTGGTTTACCTGATAGGTCTAGGATTTCGCATTCCTGTTTGTTGAATGTAACCACATGCTCATTGTTACATATTTGAGAAATGCTCAGAAGATTATGCGTCAATCCTTTTATGCAAAAGGCATTCTCATTTTTAACAATATTTATTCCTTTGATAATTCCTTATCCAATTACCTTAGCGGTGCTTCCGTCTCCATAGGTGACTATCCCATCATTAAGATTTGAATAGTATGAGAGAAGGGATTTGTCACCCGTGGCATGTCTTGAGCCTCAGCTATCCAGGTACCACTTAGCATCATTGCTTGTTATATGGGTTGAGTGAGTAACAAGGTAATTTTCTTTTCTTTCACTACCCATTTTGTAACAGGATTTCTACTTGGGGTAGCTTTTGTTTCTTTAATCAAGTTAGGCAACTGAATTGTGTTTCTTTGTCTTATAAATTTCTTAGTTTTCATGTTTAATTCAACCACTTGATTCAATAACTTCTTTATTCTGTTAGTCATTCTGGGTGGTGATGGATGTGTATTTCTTCTAGCCATATTCCTAGGTGGACACCTGACGTCTTGTATTTTTCTGGTGGGTTTGAATTTACCAGTATGATTTTCACCAGAATTATGTTGAGTCCTCCTAGGTGACATGCATTCAAACTTATATTGACCAGAATGACCACATAAATGACAAACTGGAGTAGTTCTTGTTTTACTTCCTCAGGCAGTAGAATTTTCAGCCATTGGTGTTGCATTTTCAAATTTTGTTTTGAACTTATCATATCCTAAGCCACTCTTGTCTTTTTCGGGTCTACCCATCCCTAAGAGTTTTTCTAATTTTTCACCACTCTAGGAAAACTTATAGTTTATCCTAGTAGATTTTCTATATTTTTCTAAATCAAATAGGAGTGTGATTTTCATTTTGAATGAGCATGTTCTTATCTTTTAATATCTCAACACGTTTATTTAGTTTTTCAAACTCAGATTTAAGGAAATTATTAATTCTTTGTAACGCCCTGAAATTCGGGAGTCGAGCATAACTCAGCTCCCGAGTTCCAAAACATCACTTATGCAACATATTTGATGATGGTTGTATGTTGTCTGTATTAAAGCATAAAACATGAAATAAATCAAGCCAGATTAGCAGACATAATTCAGGGATATTGAGAAAATGCAAGTGAAAGACTTAAACACATATATAATTCAAAATAAATCCCAAAATGATGCATGCTCTGCTCAGAAAAATATACATATATCTATGTCTCAAAATACATACATGAACTGTTCAAAATGATCTACTACACATCCCAAAAATAATCCCCGCTAGTCAGGACGAGGCTCAGACGAACCTGCCTGAGAACTGCATATATGAGAATGCCTCCTGGTCCTCATCAAAGTCTGGCTCCGCCTCGCAAGCAACGCCATCTCTTGCAGCTAAGTCAGAGTCTGATTAGTGTTTAAACACCGTCCCAGAATGTGGGAGTGAGTGATCAACTCAGTGGTACTATATAGCAAAAGTTAACATGTTATCAATCCAATCAAGCAGTAATGATAAGGCAGTACATCACACAGGTCCTATATCTCTTGTTAATGCAAGGATGATATGAAGAATGATGCATGCCCTCACCACAATCTCCCTCATGCGACACCATCTAACGATTGCGGCATGAATCACTACTACTGTGCTCTCACACCAAAGCCAATGGCACATGCAGTGCGATGTCATGAATATGATTACCAAGTTTTTATTAGTCCTTTTCATACAGCAGTATTGGGAAGGTAAGACACCTCCCTTATATTATTTCCCAACATTGATCCATTCTAGGGTCGTCAGTCCTAGGATATCTCATATGATATTATGTTTCTAGGTCACTGCAAGGGCTATCAGTGTTGTTGCGCGCAATCGTTACACCACTCCCCCATCACCTTATCAATACAGGCCTATTAATATCCTCAAGACTGCATCAGGACTCTTCACCCCTATGCGGTGTCATGATAAACTCAGGGTCTCTACAGAGGGCTCGTCACCAATCAGTGTAGGCCGATAGTAAGAATATAGTGTTTCATACCACCATAATCTTCTCAGAGTAGGGTGCTCACTGGTCACTACGGGGAGGTTTATGGCCCCAACGTAGGCCGACAGCACAACCACGGTGTCCCATACCACCATGCCCGGCTCATGAGTCTTAGGGGATCTTAGAACCATGGTTAACGGGAGTTTCACTGGTAAGTTCTGTGCCTTAGATTCAAACAGTGGCGACCAAACATGGTGAACAAGCATTAGTCAATCAGGTTAGTTGATATGCTCAACTAGGCCAAGCGCACGTTGAGTTGAACGACATGGAATGCATAAGCACTCCGTGTGGCCTAACCACTACCGAACACCCCAAGCACGACTCAGATTCACTAAACTCATCCCATGTGGCGAAGACAACCTCAACCACCAATTATGAAACATTTTCTAATTGCCTAGACTGTAGCACAGCCCCATTCACATACAAAGCTAATAACTAGCATATGATTCATATCCTGCATTCATATGAACAATCATGGAATACAACTTGAATGTAAACACAGTACATGCAGGAATTCATACACTCATTTAACATGATTCGACTAAGTACATAATCCATGGAGGAAATCATACACTCATTTAGCATGAATAACCTAAATTACATGATTCGTGGAGGAAATCATACACACAAACATGATGGTTGAAATCCATACCTCAACCATCTTAGCAAATACATTTTCTAACCATTATCTCATTTAGACATTTGAGCAAACACTTAGCTTACACTATTCAACATACATCACGTATGTCGACACCGTTGCAAATTAGGGCAAGTCCTCTCACCAAGGAGTCGCCGCATACATATTAGGCATATGTTTCAATTCAACGGTCATTAAACCTAAATCAGGGCTACAAGCTTTATGACATGAAAGGGCTAACTTTTTTGATCCGAGGGTGAAATTTGGTCAAATTCCAACGGTCATAATGCTTAAAAATAACGCGCAAGTGAACCGTGTCAAATTTCATAAAAAATGTATTTAATTTTCTAAATATTTTCCTTTTTCTCACTCTCTTCACTCTGGACCCAGTAAAATATTGTCAGGACATCAGTTGGGCTTGATTTTTGAAAGGATAGTAAAGTCCAACTAAACGGTCATAATGGTCTAAGATTGTGGATATTGGACTTTCGACGCGCGGTGTAAATCCAATATAAAGTTACCATACATTCCCGGGAACAACTGGGTTTAGAGTTAGATCCTAGATTTCAGGGTATTATAGCGTCATTGATTCTACAAGTTTTAAGCTTTGCAGAACATATTTAAAGTGAACAGTGCAAATTTCATAGCCAGTCTAACTTAGCGCTAGGTAACTTGGGTTCAATTTCTAAGAGAATTAATCCTAAGTGATTTGTAATCGAGGTGGTACTCGGGTCTTTACATTCTTTCTAGTCTATCATTATCTAAGTGGTATTGCTATAAATCATTGATTAGGTGTGTATTAATTTTAAATATTTTATCCAGATCCTTTTGCAGCAATTCATTTTTATTTTCAGTTATTCCAAGCCTTTTAAGGATATTGATGCTATGAATGTGGAGTTGATTGTAAGCATCCTGTAGTTTATCTTGTTCTTCTTCTTCCTTCTCAGTTTCCTCATTATCTGATGGAAATGATTTAGTGGCATGTGGTTCTTTAACTTCTCGATTTCGATGGGAATGGTTGAGGCAGTGGAGATCATAAGAATTTTCAGAGATTTTAGGCCTTCATCGTTCTTTGAGTCGCTATATTCTGAGTTTGACTCTGTTGTGTCATCCCATGTGGCTGTCATTGCCTTTCCTTTAGTTTTTCTATTTAGGCATTTAGTGGACAGGTGTCCAAAGTTTCGATAGGCATAACATTGTGGTTCCTTGGTCTTTTTACCACTTTTGCCTGTAGAATGTTTGTTGTCCACTTGTCTTCCTTTAAATGGGCGGCCACGATTTTTCTGAAAGAGCTTTCTGAACCGCTGTGCCAACAAGGCTACTTCCTCATCTTCATTTTCTTTTTCACTTTTAATGTCCTCATTTGTTGTATTCTTTAAATTTTTGAGGACAGTTGTTTTGGATTTAGGGATTTGTTTGAAGTATAGTTCAAATGTTTGTAGGGAACCTACTAGTTCTTCTACTTTCATTTCATCTATGTTTTTACACTCTTCAATGGTTGTTACTTTAAGATTAAACCACTCTAGTAATGATCTTAGTATTTTCCTATAGATTTTTGGGACCAGAACTTTCTCACCTAATCCACCTATGGAGTTGCAAATGATGTTCAGTTTTGTGAAAAACTCCATGAAGGTCTCATGCTCTTCCATTTTAAGACTTTCAAACTATGATGTTAGGAGTTATAGTTTGGATCTCTTCATAGTGCTTGTTCCTTCATGGGTTATTTCCAATAAATCCCATCCTTCTTTGGCTATCCCACACATACTGATTTGATCAAAAACTTATTGAGACACAACATAGTAGAAAACATTCATAGCTTTAGCTTCAAAGGTTTTTTTTTCTTTATCAAATGCGGTCCACATCTCTTTGGATTCTGGTTTGGTGATAGTTTTGTCATTTTCAAGTACTATTGTTTGGGTGGTGGCACATATCCTCTTTCAGCAATGTCTCAAACATCATGATCCAAAGATCTCAGAAAGTAATGTATTATAGTCTTCCAGTATGCATAATTTGATCAATCAAATGTTGGAGGTCTAGTGATCGATGAGTCCTCTCCTTTGACCATATTACAAACTTCAGTCAAGATCACCCTCTATGTGGTGAAGCCCTTAGGTGAGATCCGCTTTGATACCAATTGAAATTGCGGTAATGACCACTTAAGTTGAAGTGACAATATGCCAATATGTCCTAGAGGGAGGTGAATAGGACTTTTTAATATTATTGGTTATTTAAAATTCTATCAATTTTATCCTGAGTGAATATGCATGCATCAAGATTTCCTCAAAGTAACTCTAATGGCTTCCAAGCCAAATAGAGGATCCAGTCATAAAACTATTTCTAAGATGAACAAGATGCAAATCATAATTTGTTATGAATGTGACTGTGTGTGAGATGTGATCTTAGATAATCAAATATGAAATCATTTAAGGAAATCACATAAGTAATGGAAGACAATAGTAATCTCAAACACAATTATTTTTATAGTGGTTCGACTACTTGTCTACTCCACTTCCGACAGACACACTCAACCCTTGAGTGTACCGGATCTCACTAGAGGAGGTTTCACAACAGGTTCACCTTAAACCAGAGGTTTTAAGTCAGGTTCACCTCTAACCAGTATAACCTACACCTAAGTTGACATAGCGTGTCTACACGACACAGTTTATGCTCCTATAAGCAAGAGTCAACACACAACACCCAAGTTTTAGACCACACAGGTCAAGGACCAACATAAGGACCTAAGCGTTTATGCTCTCCACAGAGCAAGGGTCAACACAAAGCATCCCTATGTACACTCTCACCGGAGGCATCCTATAAGGACTTGCAAGGGGTAAGAGATACCTTAGACCCAATCCTGTAGAAGGAATGATCACAGGGGTCCTCTAGACTCTAATGACTTACAAATAAGTAGATGAGTCCCGTTTAGCATGATAATGAAGATCTCCTCCTTTGTTGAAGAAGAATCTTCAACTTTCTTGAACCATAACTCAGAAGATGTACCAATACATGGCGACGGGTTAGGTCAAGGTTATGATGGAATCCTACTCTATTAAATGTTTTCCTATAAGGCAGATAGAGCGATTCCAATCATCTATGCATTCAAGGTATCCTAGCTTAATAATTTTCCATTAAGCTGTAGGATCCTTTAATGTGGAAGTTCATTCTCCAATCCACTCTATTGAATGTCAATGATGAGGGTGGATTAGAGGATGAACACCCATGAGAGAAAAGGCTTAGGGTGTATGATCTAGGGTTTAACACTTAAAATCACTCTCTATTTTCTCTACAGACAACCAAGGGCAAGCTCTCATTAAATAGGCAAAAGGTTCTAACGTATATAAAGCAATCACATTTTTTACAGATTTTGATATAATCGAGCAAAGTTGATATCATCGAGAGTATACTCTCAATAGCATCGACTGGCCGCTCGATGACGCGAACTCAACTGTCAAACATTTTTTGAAATCTTTTGCCAACTGGTTAAGGAAATCGAACGGGCGTCGATATCATCGAATTTTGAACTCCAATTTCATCGACACGAGGTTCAATTCCTTGACATTTGAAAATGTGAGAGTACATGCCTTTGAAATATTTTAGGCGAATGATATGATCAAGCATCACTCAATATCATTGGAATTTGGATATCGATGATATTGAAGGCAGTGTCGATTCATCGATAATTCTAAGGAATTTTTCTTATATGCTTGATGGATAGTTTTTGTCCACTTTCGATGACATCAACCATGCTTCGATATGATCGATATTTGAATATCGATTTTATCGAGTAACCCTCGTTCTAAGAAAAACTTCTTGAAAAATTTGCTTGATAAATATGTGTCCTAATCTGATATCATCGAAGAGCTTCCGATATCATCGAGATTTGAATTCTGAGGATATCGAGGAACTCTTCGATATATCGAGGATTATATGATTTGCCATAACAATACTCTAGACACAACAGACATGATGTTAATTTTATTGAGTCGACTCAATGGACTTGAGATTTAAATTTCGATGATATCGAACCTTCTATCGATACATCGATAATTCCGTCCAAAGATCTTTGTGGTTGCTAGCATCTTATGTCCTCATTCAATAATATCGAATGAGATTCGAGGACATCAATAACAAGTTTAGATTTCATCGATCCATGTATCGATAAATCAACAACGGTAGAAAACTTAAAGATTTTCCTGTTTTTTGAAAAAAGTTTTCTAGCCAAAAATCCTAAGATGTTCTATCTAATTTTAAGAGTTTTAATTACCTATTGTTTTGGGACATGGGATGTGAGGCTAAGATTTACCTGTGGTGAGTTCGAGCACACATCCAGTTGAGGCAGACGCTTGATCAATCGTCCTATGGGGCTCCTCTGTCTAGCTGACTCAACAATCACGCTTATTGACAAACTAGGACACTTTCATAGATCAGTCCGCCCGAGAATTGCAAGTAGGAGAATTCCTCCTCTTCATCCAAGAAGTCTTGCTCCAATGCACAGAAGTTGTCTGTACCTGCATCTATATCAGCGTCTGGTTGATGTTTTAAAACACTATCTTAGAGTGGGAGTGAGTGATCAACTCAGTGGTTTTATAAGGCAAAAGTTATACATGTTATCAAGTCAATCAAAGCAGTATTGATAAGGCAATCATAGCAACCACTTCCTAACTATTGTTTTTAATACAGGAATGGAGTGTAAGTAATGATGCATGCCCTCACCCATCAATGCTCCCTTAACATGCGATTTTGACCGCCTATTTCGCATATGACAACACTTCCACAAGCATGAAACTCCAACGCCCTTTTGCCACATTCTAACTAATGCAGTGTGATACATGGTCATGTTAGTCAAGTGATTAATTATACTCATTCATATAGTAAGTTTGGAAAGTTATGGTACCTTCCTTTTTAATATTAACCCAAATCAAAAATTAGGCATCGGACAACCGTAGTGGTCCTATTCCTATGTTCTGGATCCATTTAGGTTCGTCACCCAAGATAAACACATACGATAGGCAAGTTGCAAGAAGTCGTGCTCTCGGTTACTACAGGGAGACTCGTTAACCCAGCATAGGCCGATAACATGAACACGGTATCCCATACCACCATGCCCAGCTTACGAGTCTTAAGGATCGTGGTACCATGGTTAAAGTGGATCTTTACCTTGGTGAGGGGTACCTTAAATTCATGCAGTCGCGTCCATACATTGTAAACAAACAATAGGTCAACCGGTTTGTTAGGCAAGCTCGATTAGTAAGGGCGCATGCTGACTTAATTGACATCGAGCATGTAAACGCCCCTCATAGCCTAACCACTGTCAACAATCGTCGTACGACTCATATTCATTGAGTTTATCCAAGGTGGCAAGACTAATTCGGCCATCCAAACATGGACTTTTACCGATTTCCTGAACTACATTTGTAGCCTCAATCCTATCCAAATGCTACTAACAACCACGTGTAATATCTATCCCAGCATTCAACAAACAATCCGATTGGATTTCTCATTTTGGCATTTCATCAAACACATAGACCATGTTAACTACAACTTGCATTTTGTCAATTGATCACATAGACGAAAATATACATATGCATAAGACAGTAAAGAATCTTATCAAAATACTCGTAGTAAATACAAATCATCCACAATTTCTCATTTAGACAATTTATCAAACACATACACTACGTTAGTTACAACATATGTTTTATCAATTCTTTATATAGAGAAATCTATTCACATATGACAATGATAAATCCTAGATTAGTAATCATGGCAAGCACTAATCATTTTCTACTTCTCATTTAAACATTTCAACAAACAAATAGGTTGCATCGTTTATTTATCATAGTTCATAGGTGTATCTTATACAGAAATCAACGTATGTAAAACAATACAGTAACAATCAAAACCAGCATAAACATTAGCTGACATTAAAGCACTAATAAACCATAACCTAAGCGTTTATAGTCCGCACCTTTCGTTAGTATGCTCGACTCAAACTCGGTCCTAATTCTATGTTTTCAAAAATGAAATGTTGGACACCTAAATGATGAAACTGGTTAGCTAGGTTGACAAAAAACTAATCGGGAGCTCTACACCCATATTAGGGTTGGTATTTCTTACCCGAAATTGTAGCAAAAAAAGATTTGGTAGCGCAAAGGGATGGTGATTAGGCGCGTGGATTTGTGGGAGAAGATTTCCTGTAGCGATCTCCCAAAGTTCCCCTTCTCTTTTTTCTCTTGTCTCCTCTCTCTCCCTCTAAGGTTTGTGAAATTCGTATATAGGAGAGAGGGTGAAATGAGAGCTATTTATAGCCCCATATGTGGTGCAAATGGCCCTAGGACCACTTTATACTATGTTTCTACCCTGTGTGCGACCGTTTCTGACGAACAAGACTCTTAGGGAGGCTCATGGATCATCTATGTCATGGGGTATGCTCCTTGACAATGGATCCACTCTTGAACACGATTTGGTGCGATTGGATCAGATGATCGACCATTGAGAGCCTGTGTCAGATCAACGGTCATACATGTCCAATCGGGGCCACGATTTTACGGATGTGTGCAGGAAAATTGTCTTTCTCCATGTGTGAAGTTTGGTCACAAACCAACAATTAGAAATCCTCAACTTTTCATAAGAGTGAATGGCCCAATTGACTTAAGTTTTAGTTCATTTTCTTAAGGTATTTACATTTCCCATACACTTAACTCACGACTCAAGTTGGGCGTTTCTGGATACTGTCTGGGCATAGTTCCCATAAAGGTTGTCAAGCCCAGTAGGATGGATATCGTCTTATAATTCCAGGGTCATCAGACTCCCAACATGCAGTCTAGGTCCACTATAGAGTTTCAATGTACTCTTGAGAGCGACAGGCCCTTAGGATTTCTCCTGGGTCTTAAGATGGCATTAGGTCAGTGGTACTCATGGGCTTAGGCCTCCCCATTTATGAACATGGTGGCCTAAGATTAATCCATTGATTACTTAGCATTTAACTAAATCCTATCTAAATTATATAACCGGATGCGGTCCTTGGATTGTTCCGCCTAAGGTTATACTCGGATCTTTGTACGGATTTTTTCAGGACGTTACAACTACCCACGAGGTTTCTTCACTTAATAGACACCAAAATCAACAATTAAGGGGATGATTTGTCAATTAGGTCAGTTTTACAATGATCGAAGGATTGAAATTTGATATGTATGGTTAATTTATGATACATATGCATAGTATAAAATTTCATATCAAATGGATCATGGGAACTATGTGATCTAGAATTTAGGGGTCTAGGTTAATGAAATTTTCGTAATTATTTTTGATATAAGAGTTTTGAGAAATCTAATGATTCTACATGTTATAGGCACGACTCTAAGTAATTCTTACAAAATGACTTATATTTAAATCAATATGAATAAAGAATTATTCACCAAACTAATTAAGGAAATGTACATATATCAACCAACATAATGGATGTTCAAAAAATATGAAGACTTGATAGTTGGTATTCTAACAGTATATATATATGTATATGTACGATCGGTTTTGTAAATGGAAGAATATAAGGTGGCACTACGAGAAAAAGGGACAAATGCTACAGATAAAGACCTTAGCCAAAACCCTATGACTACAATTATTATCCGTAGCACGACCATAGTCGTAGGCACTGTAGTCATAGGTCTAAAAGCTATGGCTACGGATTTAATCCATATCTATAGACATCAATAGCTACAGATATAATCCATAGCTATACTTTCTGTGGTAAGATGCACATACAGCTACAGATAATATTTGCAGCTAAAAGTACCACAAGATCCGTAGCTATAGCCCGAAGTCAGGAATGGCTACGGGTTTTAAATATAGGGCTACGGCTAATAGCAGTAGCTATTTCTTTTTTTTCTTTTTTAAAAAATAAATAATAATGGCGCCTCTTACCATTGCTAGTACATGCCCTGATAGATGAATTCATATAAAATTGAAGCACACCATCAACAAATGTTTACAACTATGAGATCCAAATCGATGGGGAGCACACCATCAACAAATTGAAGCAAGAAATTTTCCAAAATTGAAACAAGAGTCTCAAATCTCATTTACCTATTTCTGAAAGCATAGGACATATGAAATATCTACATCATCAATTTCATCAATTCCTCATTAAATGGAACAAAATTGGGCTTTCCCTATGTAGTACCAGAACTGCAAGAAACAAATATTGTGCCTCAGTTCGCTGATCATATGTTCAAAGTACAGGAAGCAAAAGTAGAATCAGAAACAAGACTTTAATGATATGGTCAAAATCACAAGACTTTAATGATATGGTCAAAATCACAAAGCAAAACGACCACTGCTACCAGTAGAGTAGCCACCACTACTAGTAGAGCAACCATACACCCTGCAATCTGGAAATTGAAAAATCACAAAGAATTTGCATTTGAAAATTATTATATAAAAATAAATAAAATATAAAAAAAAATAAATCAAACCACTAATAATAAATACACAATCCCAACAAATCAAAAACTCAAATTGTGGAATGGTAGTTTGATTGTTGAGTTCTCAAGGCCTATTGGAATAATGGATTCCAATTACGAAAGCTGCAGTGTATCTCCACCAGAAATCCCATAGTTTCTATTATTGGGAATGGATGATATAATACTTGTATTCATCTAATACTTTGGCCATTTACAAACGCCATGTGGAATTTGCACAGAACAAGTGCAATTCCATACCACCTAATCCCATGTCCCTAACAAGCCCTAATGGACCCACTTCTGATTCCTAGTGTTCCCACAATTTGATGCTCAACTCTGTGAATGACATATCAAAAGGAATGCTTAAAGTACCATAAACATACACTGCTCATAAACTGAAAAGCCAATTGCCTTCCATGGTTCTCCTCAACACAAAGGAAAAGACGTATGATATGCAAAATGGAGTGCCAAAATAACTTCTTTTAGAACCAACAGGGGCAATGTGAAAATAACAGGAGCAGAAGTAAAAGGTATATGGCCCAAATTGTTAGGGAAATGATAGTTGGGTCACTTGGCAAAAATTTGGCCAAGATATCACTGTTCTCACTTTTTGTAGTATATGGCATGTCCTTGGACACATGTTGAGAATCTTGACAGGGCATTCAAAAATATCACCCGGTCAGCTCAATTCGCCCAAAAAATCTCGATTGAGGACTCAATCAGGTTTTGAGTTGACTGGACTTGTCAAGTCTCAAATCGGGTTTCAAGTTATTTAAATAGAGAGGTCTAAGTTATAATCGGCCATTTGTAGGAAGAATGGTAATTACATGAGCCCAAGTACAGATAATTAGGGCATATGAGTTAAGATTAAAAGAAGATAGAAGAAAATGTTGGATGAAGAAACATACCTCTTCATCAGACATACCAGGTTTGCCCTCCGCCCTCATAGCACCATCGACATGCGATGTCATAGGCGACAAAGTTTTAAAAAAATGCAGCCATGAGAATGATGATTGTCTTGATGCAGGATGGAAAAATAGAGGAATTTAGATTTATTTTTCCCCTATCAGAACTTCCATTCATGAAAATGTTACAAACCTGCAACTGCCACCGAAAGATGTAGCTTGGGTCCTTGTTCTTGATAATTATCCACGACTGTACAAACTTATCCCATGCATCATAATAAGCTTCAAGTTTTTTGTTTATGATCTCCAGCTGGAATATGAAGTATGATATGAGTAAAAACCAAACTGATTAATTAACAATAAACATGCATAAAAGCCAAATTGATTAACTAACAATAAACATGCATTTTGCAAAAATACACTAACCAAGCACATGAAATATAAAACATATGTGAGCATTGGATCCCTTTTTCAAGGGCTAACCTGTGGGTCAACTACTTTGACGACTTTGTTTGGTAGAGGTTTGAAACCAAGCATCCAACCTTCGAACAATACGACCTAAAAAACCACAACACAATCAAAATATTGAACATTGATCATCGTATATACCATACATAGAATCAAAAGGTTATTTTGGGTGTGCTTGAGTGCACTACCAAATTCACAATTGGTAGGGCTTCTATGGCAGACGTGTAAGTGTAGGGTGGGGCGGCAGAGGAAACAGAACAACATTATGAGGGATTGTCTGCTCTTTCCATTCAAGGCCACGAATGAGATAGAACATGCTGGGGTAAATGAAAACCCACGCCTTATTCCCCTGCATAGACAAAAAGCAATAAGGTTCAAAAACTGAATCTCTAAACAAATGAATGAAAAGCTAGGAAATCAAATTAAATATGCAGTTAGAAATTACATAGGTACCATTGATTTGGGCAGAAAGTTAGACTTGAATTTTGCCCTAACAAATCCCCTATTTCCATTGATTCCGACATACAAATTCTACCTATAGCTTCAACTAATTGCAATAGAATGCATAGTGCCCCATTCGCAGTCTGGTAAGGAACTAGTTGAATCACACTCAAAGGTTCATCAATCTGGCAATCAGTCTGGTAAGGAACTGGTTGAATCACACTCAAAGGTTCATCAATCTGGCAATCAGTCCGGTAAGGAAATTGTGGGCCCACCTTACTACATTCATGGCCAATCAATCTGGCAATCTAATAGATACCAGAGGGTTGTAATTGTAATTCCCTCCAAAATTGACTTACATCTGAAATGCAATAGAGGAATGAGAGTAAAAACTTCCAAATGATGCGTTGAACAACTAATGTCATACATATTATATTCATATATTACCTATGAGGGAAGGCTCAACGCCTATTGATTGATTGTCACAAAAGACCTTAAACTTTTCACAACAAGCCAGACCAAATTACAAAGCTCTGTACCTTGAGCTTCATGAACCTCCAAGGAAAAAATCCAATCCCCTCAAGAAACAACTTCTGTGCATGAAGTCTTTGACCAGATTTTCATTTTTTTTTACCATTGACTAGTCACCACAAAAATGAGGAAAAGGCATCTATAGCTTAAAAAATAAAAAATTAAATTAAAAATTAAAAAATTAAAAAAAAAAGATGAAAAAATTGCGAGAATCTTTCAAAAAAAAAAAAAAAACAAAGACTAGGTCTGAGTAAAAGAGAATCATAGAAGTTGAATTGATGAAGACCACCTGTTCTTTTGATGTGACCATTGTCTTTGGAGCATTGAGAAGGACCTTCTGGCTGCACTTCATTCTTATCCATCTGTTCTCATTGGTTTTTTATGCAGGAGTTTCTAGATTTCATGTATCAAGGCCATCAATAACAAATCATTAAGTGCATTAAAGAATAAACTAAATTGGAAATAAACATAGAAACAATAGATTTTATTCTTTCATCCAATATAACCTGCTCCAATCACTCCAACTGTCTGCCCCTTGAGTAAATTACCAGCAAACCTATTGAAAACAAGAACCCAATTAATGAATTTATGTTGGCTACATTTGGGCTGCATTTGGATGCACTAATTAATTGAATTGTAAAAATCCATTAAACACAGTGAAAATGAAAAAATTGCAATTAACTTCCTTTGTTCTACAATGAAGGCAACACCAAAATCCAATTATGTTAGTTTTCAAGTTGAACTTGTAATACAAAGATGTTAGTTTCTAATTAACTTGAGATCACCCAATAGTTCCCAAGTACGAAAATGAGAACTTCAAGGGCATGGAACTTGCCTTTGCAATATACTAGTTATCTTACGGTATGAACACAAAAGCCTGCCATGAAATTGTCTTCCTGTTGCCCAAGAAAATTTACCCAATTCTCCATGTATATCTGCATTCAACAAATTGTGTAATTAGTTATTGCGTGAGAAATACATTTCTGGCTCTCTTTTGGTCATTGATTTCTTTTATGAGTGGAGAAATACTTTTCTAGGCCTTTTAGCTAATATCAAGTATAGCATCTGTTCTTATCAGTTGCATGGGTAGTGGAAGGAGAAACTTACAATAGATATGTAACATCTCCCATCTCCTTTGAGCTTCAAGAGAAAATAAGGTGCACCGGAACTGCACCAACATAAGGAGATATTGTGGTTTTTGGATGCAAGACATGGATTCCATGATATTTTTATTTTGAAAATAATTTCTTATGATGTTTGGGATCCAATAAGTTTTTTTATGGTAATATAAACATAAGAAGAAATTCAACCCCCTGGTGTAAAAGGTGTAGGTATGGTGAAACACTTGTATGTATATAGAGTGGGGGCCTACCACTGATTTGTGTCGAGGTCCACCCAAGTTTCGGATTGGCCTGATTTTTATTTTTTTTTATGTTCCATCATCTAGGGCAGGTGTTTCATATCAATAGATGGGATAGCATAGACAACATGGTGGCCCTCTATTAAAATCAAGGGTGGGAATCCCCTCTTAACTGTTCCTACTTGTGTGGGGTGCCTAAGTCATGGATAAGCCCATGTTTTTTTGGCCCATAGACAAATGGCATGCAAGATGGTTGGAGTGGTTCAGTCCTCAACTTTCTCTGTTCAGCATCCACGAAGTAAAAGGAATGCATAAAAAAAGCTTCTGTTGCCTTTATTTTTTCAGCAGTCTTGCTTGCACTCCGAGAACCGAATCCGTCATTTGTTAGGGAGGACCAATATCCAAAAACTTCATCTCAGCCAAAGCTACTAATGAAAACAAGGTCAAGAAAAATGCAAGCAGAATCAATGGATCACGAATGAAAGATATGAAACATCAAACATACCAGCATCAGCATTATAGTAACAAATGAATTTAGAGAAAATTCAGGATTGATTTGATTTTAAATGCATCTGATGCTGAGTAACTAAAGAGATGAGAAAGAAAAGAATCTTGAAGAAATCATGGCCAAAAATGAGAGTTTATGTATCACGCATGAGAGATATGAAACATCAAATATACAATCATCAGCATTGTATTATGACTAATTTGATTTCAAATGGCACTGATGTTGAATACCTAAAGAGATGAGATGGAAAAGAATCTTGAAGGAAATCATGGCTACAAATGAGAATGTCTCTACACAAATGAGATATCGAGTGAAGAAAATCAAAGAAAAGCAATTAGATCTAAAGACTGTGAAATAGCTAAGATCCCAATGCATAGATTTTTATTTTTATTTTTACAACAAAAACATAATTTCTCATTTTCTGTATGTAAGTGTCTAGACACCACATACAACAAACCTCCATCCAGCAATGAGAAAATCCTAACAATCAACAGCTAAAAACATATGAACAAGGAAAAGAACCCCAAAATAATAGAAAATTCTAATAGTGGAAACATCTATAGCACTTGTCTAGACATGAACAAGCCCATTGCTGATTTGCTTGACTCTCAATGTCAGATATATCAGCACCATTGTTCCCATGCTTGATTTTTAAAACTGTAATGACACAAATGAAGGTGGGATCAGTTCAAGATGGAAGAGAAGAGAACTATTCTCCTTGAATTGAATGAAGCAGATTGCTTGTATCTCCTCCATTTATTATTAGTTGTATCATACCCCCTCTCGTTATTACATTTGTCTCTAGAAATGCACCTCAGTAATGTTGCACTGTGATCCATTAAAAATTGCATCATTTTCCTACCCAATTGTAGACTGCTCTTAATTAACAAAGCACCATTTAGCAGTGCCTCGCTTCTCATTGGGCTACTAAAAATTTCATCACTGATTTTTGGAGTTTTTAAACATCCATCCTGCATCTCTACAACCACACAACACAATTGACATTTGTCAGCACTTTCTATCTGCAAATAGATGTGATTGCTGCAATTCCAGTGGATCATCCGAGCATGGCTGACTTTCAGATGGATACAGAACTTCCAAGAAACTTAAGAAAGTTAGTTGTGATAGACTCTCTGGACTGATATCGCCTTTCTCAAGCACCCCTGAGATTCCATAGAAACCCTGGCCCTGTTGGGAATTGTCATAGGGGCATGTTAAATTCACTGGAATAGAAGCTTCATCAAGAAGAACTAGGAGAACATCTAAACAATAAGAATGGGTGGTGACATCTGCCCTGGGCTTCAATAGCCGAATGCTTAAACAACATCTAAGAGGGAACTCATGGCTTCTGTCAGCAATCCCCTTTTCACCCAGGCAAACTACCATTGTAAGAAGAAGTTGCACACAACAGAGAGAGATGGCTACAGCATATCCCAATGCAAACATAAATAAAGATGTAAACATGAAATCTGATATACATATATAGTACATTGTGAAGTTTCTATTAGAAAAGTTATAGCAATAGAGCTTTTCTTTTACGCCATGTACAAAAAAATCCAGCTCAGGGGAATACAGCATGGTTCTCCACAATACAGAGAGTTTGGGCCGTTTGGCATTTTATCAAGCACGAAAGGTGCCAAAGAATTACATAACCAAATTTTTTTAAAAAATGACTGATGTAAACTATACATATTTAATCATTTGCAACTCGTTTTATAACCCACAGTAATACACAAAATCTAAAGAAAAAAAAAATTGATTGAATTGATGAACGAAAAATATGTATAGAGAAAGAGGACCTGTAGATCTTCAGGGAGAAATTTGTGCTTTATGGAGAGATCCATTGCACGCTTGAGGTGCTGGTTCGTGGGGTTGATGATCTCACAAGGAAGGTGGGCTAGGGCTTTCGTTCTTTCTTCCTTGTGCAGGAAAGAAAAAGAAGAGCAAGGGTTTTCTTACCTGGTGCAGGAGCTATTTTTTTAGGTGACGATTCGGTAATAACCAAGGAATTAAGACGGATGGTCCTGTTGGAAGCTCCGTGGGGCCTACCGTGATGTATGTGGTTCCTCCACACCATCCATTCATTTTAAAATATACTTTTAGGGCATGATCTAAAAAATTAGACAAGTCAAAGGCCGAAGTTTACCACACCACATATAACGGTGGGAACTTAATCTCCACTGTTTCCTACCATGTGGTCCACTTAAGACTTCTATCTACCTCACTTTTTGTGCTCATGCACTAAAATGAGATTTCAAAATGGATAGATGGCTGAGATGAAACACGTGCATTGCGATGGGCCCTATAGGTCCCCTTATAGTGGTGAGATTGCAGCTTTTAGCTATAGATTGAATCATCCTACAGATACGGATTAAATCCGTAGTAATATAGCTACGGTTTATATCCGTAGCAAACGACTCTCATAGTCCATAGCCTTTGCTCGTTTTTTTAGTAGTGTGGGGTTTTTTGGAGTGATTAGGGGATATAACATGTATATTGCTAGGTTCGAGTATCTTGTCCACATGTGTAATTTCTCAGATTGTAGTTCTGATATTGGGTTAAGCATATTCATAGGTAGTGAAGAAGATAAACGGATCAAAATCTCAACTTAATGTATGTATGAGTGGATGTAGAGATCAAGTAACTAGTTTACTACGATCAGGTGATCCAAAATCAAAGTGGACGGTTAGATGTCTCTATCTAGCAGTGCATTTTTGACTTAACAGTTGGTTACGATAGACAAGTGAGAATATTTAGATATATGATGATCCTATCTTAAAATCAATGGTCAGATTTCCTAAGGGTCAGATTCGTGTTGGAGAATAGATGTAAGGTTAGGATAGCTAAATTGGTATCGTGCACATATACATAATAAGTTAAATTTTATGGTAACATTCGAGAACTTTCAATACTCAGGTATTGAAAAGTTCAGGTGTTACAATCTACCTCCCAT
Organism: Magnolia kwangsiensis; assembly: GCA_037074715.1. Taxonomy (NCBI): domain Eukaryota; kingdom Viridiplantae; phylum Streptophyta; class Magnoliopsida; order Magnoliales; family Magnoliaceae; genus Magnolia; species Magnolia kwangsiensis. The sequence goes on from CM073572.1 coordinate 62,831,803, forward strand.
TAAACAAAATTGCGTCCCTAAAATTTATTTATTTGTTCCATTTTATACTAATCCATTATGTTTAATATTTTACTATATTCCTCGTGAGGTAGATGTATATGTCTAAGTGTGCATATAATTGGCCACCTGAAAATCGGGACACTACAATCTACACCCCCTCCCCCTCAAAAAAAAAAAAAAAACTCGACCCTGAGATTTGGTAATTAAATTAAACCGCTTATGCCTTACTTGAATCTGGTTTCATAAATCTATGGCCCCGATCATTCTAAATCTTTGCGGAATACAATGAAAATTTTCTCCTCACCATAAGAGTATCCTAGACTTCATAAAGGATAGGCTCAAATTATCCACTCCATGCTGAACTTAAGTTTCAGTGTCGTCTTTTATATGAACATTAATTCCCAAAATCGCTTTATATTGACAGTATGTCTCTCCTAGAATTTAATTTTTGATTCATATGTCCAATTTATTTGAAATTTGGAGTCTAAGTCCCTAACTTATTCTTGAGACTCTAAAAAAATTCCTAAGGCATAATTCCACAGTTTGGGGGTATTTCACCCCGTGAGGTATATAAAAACTAGTTGTCCAATGGCAATTTCTACTAATCTTTACCACTGTCGGATTTTTATGAAAATTTGTACAGACTCAATCGAGATGAAATTTTAGAGGAAGGTTAATGGAGACTTATGTGCTCTAATGGAGCTTGATGTGGATCTGCGTCCAGCAAAACGGAGGACCCACTAATGGAACTCTTGTACATAAATGTCTGGCAGAAATAATAAAAGGAAAATCCCAAAAAGAAAGAGAAAAAGAAATTAGAGTTAGACCACTGCACTGGTCTGTCCTTCGGCTAATGGTTCAGATGAACCGTTCTAGGCCACAACATTGGTCTGTTTTTCAGAAAATAGTTTGATGTCTTGCTGGAGTTTCTGTTTGTAAGAGAAGACTTGGATCGTATGAGTATGATGGAGTGTGATTTGTGATAGATTGTAAACCCATCCAGACCCTGTATATATAGGCTAGGATTACTGGAAGATTTGATCCAGAAACTTAAATTCACATGACCTTTTTCTAGCTGTTGTGAGAAACTAGCTGTTATTGGCAGTTTCTGACTGTTGTGCATGTGGTGTAATAGTTTCTGCATGGTTATGTATCCATTGCATGAGGAGTTACACCTCTCTACAACAACTATATTGCCAGCCTCTATATAAGCCAAGAGATCTCATTCAGTCCTCTAGACTCCCAACTATTTGCGCAAACGCACAAAGTGCGAAGTGCGCCACTAGCGCCTCTACAACCACACTACCTTCCATGCCCACGTCCTCGCACCGAGCCCAAGTGTGTGTGCGGGTGTTCACACTGAAACACGCAAGGCCGATACTCATCAGACTAGGTGAGTAAACATTATAATACTCTACCTTTCTCATATAACCACAAAAATCTTTTTCTCTTTTTTCAATGTGGGACTGTTCCCAAAACACTTAAAAAGGATTTTTGCAAACCATTTTATAAATTATATAATTTTTTTATTTAAAATATATTAAAATCAATATATTTCAACATGGATAAGATCTTTTTTCTGGCTTTCATGGTAAATATGAGGCAGCACACATGATGAACAAAGTAGATCTCATATTCGTTCCCTCCATGTGGTTGGGGATAGGTAACCCTGCAGTGTACGTATGCCAATTAGACTAGCAAAGTTTATAAAGAAAGTAGCCTATGCCAATTAGACTAGCAAAGTTTATAAAGAAAGTAGCCTACTATCATTAGGGCCGAAAGTCGGGCGGGTTGGGTCAGGTTGGTGCTCAACCCTGACCCAACCCAAGGTTCCTATACGTTAAGCTTAACCCAACCCAATGCAATCTAGGATTGGGAATTCTCAACCCAAGTGGGCTCAGTCAGGTTAGACGGGTGGATACATGCTAATATTTTTTGTTATTGCTTTAATCTATTGTATTTCAATACGCATCTTATTTTTTGTACCTATGATTTTATTAATTATATATGTAGTTATTTTATCATAAATAATTTCATATTTTCTAAACAAACAAGCTAAAATATAGGACAATTACTCCTTAAAAGTTGTCTTGTGTTAGCATGTAATCTATTTGGGAGAGAGAAATCTCGCATATCTTGTTAGCTTGAGTCATCGGCAATGACATGGACCAATTAGACTCAACAGCACTAGAATATCCTGTGCATTCAGGAAAGACAATCCACACCCAATTGTAATTTATAAGTAACTTATATATTGATCGGGTTCGGGTTAGGTCGGCCAACCCGAGCCCCGAACCAATTTTTATCGAGTTGGCGTTTGTATACCCCAAGCCCGATACTGAACCCAATACATCCTATCTGAACCCAACCCAATGTTGGGTCGTCACGAGTAGGTCAGGTTGAACCCGCTACCGTACATGGGATATGTTCTGGTGGCAACATTACTACCATTATGGCCCAAAATGTCGATCACGTGTTGTGTGTGTAACTTCCAGCTCATACATTAGCTGTCCCCAGAAGTTGAAGATCAATTCAATCGTTAGGTGGGCCACACAGTAGAAAACACCTGATAATAAACCAAATCAAAGAAATTACAGCGATGGGCCAACCTGACGTGTTGCACATGATGAACTAGTTGGATGGCATACATTTGTAGACTTCCAGTTATGATGGTAACTTTACCATAGGATCATTGACCATTATATATGGCTAATGTTTTATTCATGCCAGCATAGACATAAGCAAAATCTCATAGATGCAGAGAGAATTTATTGCATTTGGTACACAACACAAAGTAAGACTAGTTTATTTCATTGAGCTGTAGTACTCCATTGAGTTGCCGAATGGCCTTTGGTTGCCGCAGTCGAGATTGTTGCCATAGCTCACTTCAAGTATGTCGCAGTACCGCTTGTAGAACCCAATTCGGTCTGCCACCCTACTGTCAGTGCCATGGCCGCATTCGAGTCCTCCATTGATGATGTTGGTGATGACGCCGAATCCTGGTAGCCGACCGGCAGCGGTGTCAGAGGCTGAGGGCGTCCATCTGCCGGTGATGACATCATGGCATGACGGTTTGGGGGATTGTGGGGTCATCCAAAACCAGAATGCAGTTTTGAATGAAATGACTGGGTCAGTGGCCACCAGATCAGGGTTGTTGAGGAGGTCAGACCCAATCGCTCTTCCAGCCGGTCCATAGTTAAAGTTGCTGAGACATCATGTTCAGGGAAAGTCAATTCAAAGTCAAGCAACCACTCTTTTAGTTATCACCTTATCTGTTGAAAACAATTACTCTGGACAAGTCATTTTCGGATGCGGATGGTGACCTACATGTATGGGTCTTATCCACACCATTCATCCATTTTTTTCCTATAATTTTAGGTGTAAGCCCAAAAATGAGGCAGATAAAAGGGTCAAGTGGACTAAATAATGGGGATTAAACTCAGACTGTTGAAAACTTCTTGAGGGCTATAGAAGTTTTGGATGGAGCTGATATTTGTTTTTTATCTTCATCCATATCTACGTAACTTTATGAATAGGTTGGATGACAAATAAACATCATGATAGGCCCTAGAAATGTTTCTTCCAGTGGTGTAGTCCACTTGAGCATAGGAAACAAGTACTGAGTGGACAAGGCATTTTCCGTGGCACACATAGCTCTGGTACAATCTCCACGTTAATGGGATAAAATCCGTTAACTTACGAACTTCAAGCAGAGAATGGTCCATGATTAACAACAAAAAAAATAAAATAAAATCACAATGTTTCTATCCCTGCGATTTGTGCTAAAAAAAAAAAAAAAAAAACCAATATGTCGGAAAATAAACAACTGCTCCCTCCAAGGGAGGAATGGGCCATTTATTAGGGCTAAGATATACCAATTTTTTGCAAAATTAGGTTGACGGCCAATGGACGGTTTAAATCACAAGATGCCTGGATTGGATCATCAAATAAATTCCGTACATGTGGGTACACAATCTGTATGTATGGAAAATGCCCTGCCTCCAGACGTAGGTAAAAGAGTGCTAGCCATGTTGCAGAACCACCTCGGGTCATTTCTGGCTATATCCCCAAAGTACTCTTGGAAGTGGGTAGTTGGCCAATCACAAAATGACAAGTTTGGGTTCGGTCCGGTTCCATGGCTCGTGCCTGGAAAGAAACATTAAAAACCTCTAATCCCGTTTAAAGAAGAGTTTGAATATGCCAAATTAGTAGTAGGGATTTTTCGATAAAATTCCCCAGGATCCAACGTTTTACCAAATAACACCTCCATGATTAGATATGACAGGGAGGAGCTATTTGAGGAGGAAATAACAAAATCGCCCTCATGCAAGTTTTGCTACAAAAATTAGTGAGAGTTGAGGCGTGTGGGGCCCATATGTTATGCTTATGACACCTAAGCCACCCAATATATGTAACTCATCTGCTATGGCACCAACCAAAAGTCAGGCCTATCAAATTATCAAAAGGAGTACACTTGAATTTGAATATTTTGAATGGTGGATGTTACTTTTTATGCACTGGCTTACCTTGTGATTATGATTGGATCCCCAATATTTTCGGTTCTCCTAAAATTATGTTAATATATATTTTAGACAGGTTAAATGTCCAACGCATACTATGTGGGCTCAATAAGCCTAGATTCACCGCTTAATGCATAAAACAGGGGCAGTACCGCACTCTCTCCTTTAAAAGAGCACTGCCGGAGAATGAGGATTCGTGGAGGCACCGTTTATGAAAAAGCCAATCTTCCGGGCATTTTGCTGTAAAGATCACTTAATAATAGGGCTCAGTAGTCAAGTTGGGGACGCGGATTTCCAGTTAAAGCCTTTACCAGTAAGATCGTGCGCCGGAAACCTAGGTAGGGATACCATGATGTTTACGAAAAATCTACTCCCTTCGTCCGTTTTTTAAGCTCATTTTAGAATTGACAACAAAAGTGAGAAGAATCTAAGACTCAAATGGGCCGCACCAAAGGAAAAGACCTTCCTGGGGTCAACAGTAATGTTTACATGCCATCCATACCGTTCATAACGTCACCCCACTTATTTATTGGATCCGGCTCATTTTTCCCCAAAGGTCTTAAAACGAGCTCGAAAAACGGATGGACGGAGTGGATTTCTTACACATATCACTTTGGCCCAACTAGGTTCCAGCGCGGGAACTTCCTACAAAGGCTTTCGCAGGAAATCTGCGTCCGAACATAGACATAAAATGGATCATTTGATTAAAATAAAATAAATTTTGAAGCATAAAAATGTAAGGATGATACACTCACTATGAAATTTGGATGGGTCCTCGGCCGTAGTACTTTTTATTAGGAGCGCATGGCCATTCAGCATTTGGTACACAGTAATCAGGAGGATTACCCTGTTCCTGGATAAAGCAATATCCCCAAGAATACGGTCCATCCGGTGCAGTGGCCCACCCCCCTGTACATTTCAATCAATCAACCAATTCAGAAATTACCATTCATTTGAAATTTCAAGAACCAAACATCATAAATGGTACTTTTTTGAAACTGACTTTTGTTGGACGGACGATCCTGCAAAAAGCAATCATAGGACATGGGAAGGTATTTAAACCTACCTGTAGTTTCATGGGAGGTTTGTGCTAGGAAAGCTGCGATCTCCCTTTTACGCGTCGCTGTGTCCCCAACCGTCGCAAATGCACCAAAGGCACTTGCAGCGGATATGAAAGCATTGTAAGTGTAGAATCCCCTGGCAGGACATGCCGCATCGTTCCGGTGCCTAAGGATATTTTCAAACAGAGACTGAGGGATGAGGGAGCTAAGGTCCCCGCCGCTCGGAGGGGTCGGAGGTACGGGAGTAGGGCTACCACCACATTGGCTCTGGCAACCTTCACCGCAGTAGGGAGGGGTGTTGCCACACCAACCAAACTGGCTACAACATAGGCCTCCAGGGCATAAGGCTCCACCAGCCTGCCTCCCACATTGTTCTGCAAAGGCTCCTAGCAGGGTAGCCAAAGAGAGGAAAATCAAGGCACGGGTCCTCATTTTCTCAGTACTAGGATTGTTCGGGTTAATGAGATAAGAGAAGTGTACATATAGGCGATTTTGGGAGACAGATGGAGGCAAGGGAGACAGATGGGAAGCGGCTTGGCCGGTGTACCATACACCAGCTATACAGCTGGTGTATTGACGTCAGCACAAGTTTGTGGGTCCAATCACGAGGTATGTGTTATAACCAAACCGTCAATCCATTTTTCGAGCTCGTCGTAAGGCTCGAGCCGACAAATAAAATAGATCTAATGTAAATTGGACCACACTGAAAAAAGCAGCGGGGATTGAACGTCAACCATTGAAACCCTTCTTGGGTCACAAAAGTTTCCGATCAATATTAAATTTATTTTTTCTCTTCATCCAGATATTTGGGACCTTATTAACGGAATGAATGAACAATAAACGTTATAGTGGATCCTAAGAATTTTGTAATGGTGAAAATTATTATTCTGCTGCTATTTTTGGTGTGGTCCATTTAAGCTTTGGATATTATTTAATTTTTGTCTCCTGCTTTAAAATGATCTCGAAAAATTGATGAACGGTGAGGATATAATAAATAAATCATTAGGGCGCTCATGTAACTTTGATCTCCTTTGAACTGTTCGTACAACTCGAGCTCCTGTGCGCGTCGGCGCTCGTCTTCGCACGGCACGTATGTACACCAGCTGGTGTGTGGTACACCAGCCAATCCGCTTCCAGATGGAGGGGGCTGATTTTTTTTTTCTTTTACCTAGTCAATGAGAGTCGGTTCACGTCATTACAGGGACATTGATTCCCAACATAAATCAAAAGGACATGGGCGAAGGCAACGGATTAGGTGCGGCCCCGGCAACACTAAAACGGTGTGGCCCTTACTGTAGGGCAGACCTTGATCCATCCATTCTTTATCCACGTCGTCCATTTGACAGATTTTTTTAAGGTTTGAGGTTAGAAATGAAACATATCAAAATCTCAGGTATATCACGAGAGTGGTGATTTGCCATTAAAACGTTATTGTTTGCCATAAGAGTTCTGGATTGAGCAGGTTTCTTTTTTCCTCATACAAGTCAACCTGATGGCAAATAAACATTAAAGAAACATTATAACGAGTCCTGTGAAGTTTATAACGGTGGAATGTTCCCTCACTACTGTTCACTATAGTTCGGTTCGCTTCATTTTTTGGGTCATGCCCTACAATGACCTGAAAAACCAGATGGACGGTATGGATATAGAATATATAAATCATGGTAGGTCCCACTGTAAGGTCCTTTTTTGTTGGGTGAGGTTGTATATAATTCCAGTCGGGCTGAGTTAGAGTTGACTCAATTTGGGCTGGTTTTTAAATATACTTAACTTGAACTTAATCCGACCTAGACCAACGTACCTACCTTGATGCGAGCTCGAGTTTGGCCTGGACTAATTTGAACCGGGTATGACACAGCTTTGACTTAATCACAATAATTGAGTTCGATGGAGTTAGCACTCGATTGAGCTTTTTTTTTCCTTGCCTTTTTTTTTTTATATTATTTTTATTTTTTTAAAAAAAAACTTGAGTGCAATTGTGCAGAATAAATATTGTAAACGACTCAAAAGTAATTTTTTTTTTAAAAAAGAAAAATGTAAATAAAATTTGTTAAAGAAAATAAATTTATGTTCATAATATCAAATGGAGTTCCACATACGAATCAATAAACCATTCATTCATTCAATATTCCTTTGTATGATGAATTCATTTGTGACGTGTAACAAGAGTAATCTTGTTTTTAATAATAACCCCTCCTCCACCTTCATCGTTAGAATCATCCTCTGGTTCTCTTTTTATGGATTAAACTGTAGGAAAATTTTGGACTGAGTTCGAGCTAAAAGTGTCTAAAAGATAGTTATTTACCTCTTCTGAATTATATGGTGCAGATGTATTTCCATCGTCCTCATTCATATATTTACAAGTTTTTCCAGCCTTTTTTTATGATCTAATTTGTATGGAATTTCCAACTGTCTATAGAATACAACGATACTTTTAAAAAAATTTGATGATTCATCGCTTGACTTATGTCTCGCACTAGTGCCTGTTTCGACATCATATTGTCTTTGAGGGGGTTAATATTGTTGTCTGGTCCTAGATGCCATTTTCAAGCTCTGTTTTATGGGTTTTTTTATTATCCCGTTATTTTTGTTCCCTTAATAGTATGTCTTCTTATTCTTTACTAACTGTGGGGGTAGTTTTTCAGCTTGACATTTCTTCACTTATAATAGGTATACTTTTATATCTTCTATGGCTAGTTGTATTAGTTGTAAGTAAATGGGTGGTGAAAGCCTTCGTATTTGAGTCGAGAATGGATCAAAATAAATCTCGGACTTCTGAAGGGGCTTTGTTATATGGGGCAGTGTCTCCTCCCCGGTAAGCTAAATATAATTTTAACTGATTTGTTTTGTTTACAAATTATTTTTAACACAACTTGTATTGCAATTTTATCTTTTTTGTCTTATGAGTAGACTTGGGCTCTATAATCCCAAATATCTGCCAATGGATTATTTTCCGATAACATATCTATAATTGTGTATTTTGAAAGAAAAAAATATTTGGTTAGGTTGAGGCAACATAAATAATTAGTGAATGAAGATAAATAGACGCAACTAGCCAATCATATGAGATTTAAACAACATTAAGTCATTTAAAAGCATAAATGAAATGAGAATAAATATAAAAAAGAAACATTAAAAGCTGATAAGTGATAAGCATAGATATTCATTGTAACACCCCATACTTTTCATACTCGGGTGTTATCATGAAAATCTAAACCAGTTTTCACGTGTGTGGAAATACACGTAGCTTTCCTTACACAACAACATCCAGTGATCCCCAATTCATCAATCTCAATCGTCCGGTATAACATTCATTCGTATATCAAGCCATCCATTCGATTGATTTTCAAAATAATCCAGAGATGTCTATTTTAGGATCTCAGTCACCTCGATAGATGAATCGAACCATCCAAAAATATATTTAATAAATATATAAATTTTTATTAATTATTACAAATTCTACAAAAACACGAATCAAAAGGGATTATGAATGCACTTTGATGATTTAATTACCAATTAAATAATGTTGAAAATGTATTGAAATAGAGTGATGTGTATGTACATAATGTATGAAAAATATTATAAAAGTAATATTATAATAAATAAACATAATGAATTATAATTTTACAACATAAGATTGGTTTTATAAATATTAGTATAGTATTAAGAATCTTTATAAATACATATACAAAAATTACTACATAATTTAATAAAGTTGTACATTACTTAACAATACAATTTTAATAGTAGTATTGTACAATTTCCAATTCACACATATGAATAGTATTGTATTGTATACTATAGATCAAATACTAGAAAGTGTATGGCCAATAGCACGTAAGTAGTAGTATGTTAATATTTAAATTATACTTATATAAGTGTAAATGGTTTTAATTAAGGTAATTATAAGTAGTGCACAATAGTGATAAACTTTATATTAATTGGCTAAGAATACAAGATGTAAGCCTCACAAATGGCCCATTAGGATCTTTTAACCATTGACTTCCAACTTTAGCATGATCCGACCACTAGATTGATAGGAAACCACCCCACGACTACAAATCACATTGTGGGCCCCACCTAGGAATTCCATTGGCATGATCTCTAGTCAAGGCCCCTGAATGAGGCCTTCCAAGATGAATGGATGGTGTGGATTTACCACAAACATCATGGTGTACCCCACTTGACGGCGTGCGTGTGCAAGACTGGGGCACACCCGCCATGCACCGTAAGTGCCTGGCCGGTCAAACTTGTCTGACCTGTGTTTGGCTTAAAAAGGGAGGGGCATCTCTCCCTCTCGGTTTCACAGCGGACGGATGACGTCCTTGAGATTTTGATCGGTGGCCCACCCACACCGACTATGATGATGATCCAAACCATCCATCATGTGCGTCCTTTAGCCCTGACCAAAAATCCACTATTAAAACTAATTTTCATACACATTCAGACGCACGATTCTAGCTGCAATCCAGTCCTATAAACACATCATTTCCAAAAGAGGAATCTGTTCTCCCAGCCAGCTCAGCGATCCGCGTGAGCTGCTCCTACGCCATCTCAACCCTCCATCCTAGAAAGATCCTAACCGTCTGTTCCAGACCGCCTTAGGGTTTTCTACCCACCGTAAAGAGAAACCAGCTGCTGATTTTGATTTTTGTCAGGAACGTTTGAACGATTGATATAAAGCCAGTGAATCCCAGCCATCCATCCATAGGCTTTTAAGCATATGAAAACCCTAGTTCCAGGGGGAAAACCACAGCCGTAGCCATTCTTCCTGGTTTTTCCAAAATCAAGCTATTTTCTTCTCCTACTGAACCCACCGCCCAAACCATTACCAAGCTTTGAAAAATCTTATCCACGAGCTCCAGAACATCCATTTGAATCATCCCATGTTGCCGGAATGATGAAGGAAGCCTTCGTTGGAAATCCGCCATTAATGGCGTTCATCTTCTCCACCGCTCAAACCGAGCCAGACTCAGTTCGAACACGTTGTCCTCAAGCTGGATTGTGTTGATGGACTCGACTGGAAGAGAAAAGAGAGAAAGAAGAAAGAAAACAGAAAAAGAAAGGAAGAAGAAAGAAGAAGGAGACGCCAATATGCAATTGTTGCACTGCACCACCACGCCCGGACTCAGTCCGAGTTCTAGGCGAGCTGGTCGAGATGGGCCTGGGATCGGTCCGGCTTCTGCTAGCTAGAGAGAGAAAGGAGGGAAAGCAAGAAAAGAAAAGAAAGGAAAGAGAGAGGGAAGGAGAGAGCCATTTTTCTCCTTCCTTCTTGCCGCTGGCTCGCTGCTGCACTCGGATCAACTCGATAGAGTCGCCAAGCAGAGCTGCTAGCTGTTGCAGCAGGAAAAAAAAAAAGAGAATGAGAAATCAGGGGAGGGGAAGAAAACAGATAGAGAGAGAGAGTGAAGGAGAGAGGTGAGTCGTGAGTTGCTATTGACTCAACTCGCTGACTCGAATCGAGTTGCTGACTCGTTTGGGGGCCTGGGTCCAGTGCGGTAATGCTGGAGTTTTCCAGCTAAAAATAAAAAAAAATAAAAAAAAATAAAAAAAAAGAAGAGAGAAATATGAGAGAAGCGAGAGGGAAAGGAAAGGAAGAAAGGAAGAGGAGAGTGGGGGAAGAAGCCGAGTCAACTCGACTCAAACTGAGTCGACAAGGTGCGCCCACATTTACTTTCCAGATTTGATTTGTTCCAATTATCATTGTTACTACTATTACCATTTTTGGATTATTAGAATTAGATATGATTGACCATTAGTAAATTATTAATTTAAGAATTAGTTGTATTAGTTGACGCATATAAAAATTATCATTAATATGCTATAACACACTACCTATTTTCATTAGAATGACTATTAGTGCCACATTGACTAAATGTTAAGGATATTGTTAATATTACTATTTTTTTGGGAATTATTAGCAATATGATCCACCGTGGGTTATTATTAGGTAATTTAATATAGTAGTAGCCATGGTTAATATTCTCAAATTAATAACCAATTTATTTGATTAATCTTATTCACTTACTATTCCCTTTCATAATATCATTCATGACCATATAAAATAAGAGTTCAAATCCTATAAATAAAACCTAAAAATCTAGCCTAAACCCTAAACCTAAGTGATCCAAACCCTAGGTTAAAACCCTAACCCTAATTAGCGTGTAAGCTTGTATCTAACTATATAACTTTACAATTCATGATAGGGTTTGATTCTAAGAAAATACGCACTCTCTAGCAACACTGGTAGGCGATGTAAACTATAAGGTGATGATTCTTTCCTTTGAGCTTTCCATCTTCTCATTAGCTTAAGTTATAGTTTTTATTTAAATTCATAATTAATATCTCCCTTTATAATCACATGTGTTAGCTGGTGGAAATTGAATTGCTGTACTACATGTTTTATGATTATCCTGTATAATTGCTCATGCTTATGGATTTCTTTTTGTGGATTGCTTATGGAACTTAAACTGGTACATTAGTGAAAAATTTCCATATATGAATGTACACCTATACTTGGGATGTAACTTGACTAGTTGTACTCGTAATGGACCTTCGACTTGGTGGTTATTGAGTGATGTCATAGATGGATCATTGATGTGGGCCTACCATCTAGGGTTGTTGTGTTCAATGATTCTGTACAACCATGCAATGGTAAACCCCATATATTATAATATGATTGGCCACTAGTCGACAGGGTACCATTAAACATCCTAAGGTGGTAGTCTCATGAGCTGGGGATGGTGGTATGGAAACTATGCCCGAGCTGTCGGCCTACGCTGGGTTATACGCTCCTTGTAGTGACCTTTGAGCTTATTTAAATTGATTGGTTGTAATTGGATTGACTAATCATGCATGCATAGCACAGACCAACATCTATTGTTATTATACGAAACATACAGATTCGCCTGTCTGGATGTCTTACCCGAGGCATCAACCATCATCTGTTGTTACCGTACATTACTGTCATATGTAACATACAGATTCGTCTGTCTGGATGTCTTACCCGAGGCACCAACCATCATCTATTGTTATCGTACATATTTGCCTGTCTGGATGTTTTACCCGAGGCACAGACCATCTGGATGTCTTACCCGGGTCGATGATTGCATGGGTGACGACCCCTATGTCCGTCTGGATGTCTTCCCCGGGACTGATTGCATTCACACATCCATGCATCTAATAAGACTGCATTTACTCTGTTTTGGTTGTCTGGATATTTTATACTATTTCTTACCTAATGTGGCGGTGTGTAATCTTGAGGGGAATTCACACCGAGTTGGCCACTCATCCATCAAATATATAACCGTACAGGTAGCATAGGTGGCCCTGATAATGTTCACATTCATAATGATGAGGAGTCGGGTTCAAGGGCCAGGATTGCCTGATTATATCTACCTCGAGGAGCTGAGGGGTCTTGCAGCTCTAATTTACTTGCATTATATTATTTCTCACGTATTGGATCATGAAATTCTTGTATTTGTAAATTTTGGAGACATTGGTTTGTATAAGTCATTATGGGCACTCACTTGTATATTCTAAATAAAATTTGAGATTTATCTTTATGCTTACTTGTCCATTCTACGCTCATCTGCTTACTCTAATAAAAGAAAATTATTATATTTGACCATCTTTTAAAGTTAACACTCGGGTTTTTGGAAAACGAGTTGTGTACTCGGGTCCTTAAAAGTCGGGGCGTTACATTCATCCACCCATCGAATGTTATAATTCAAGTACACGAATAAGTAAATGCAAGTGAAATAGAAGGCAATGTCTCATCCTGCTTTATGCAACTGTTGTAAGTATTTCTGTCACGCTCTAAACTCGAAAATAGGGCCCATAAAATTCTCGATCACCGAATCCGGTGCCGACAGCCTTTGTAGTACCTCATTCTCAGCTCCCAGCGCACATGTGCTAGATTTCGATCCTGTGATCCTACAAGGAGGATTTTCAATATACATATGTTTCATAACAAGCATAACCACAAGTTTACCCAAATCACAAAAGCAACATCATTATCACATATCCACTAATATAAACAGTTGAATACAGTGTTGAATGAGAAATACATATATCAATAATTAAAGCTCCAATAGATGGCTACATACTCCGAGCTCAACGCTGCTGCGACCTAACACCACATAAACGCATCTATCGTGCATAAGTTTATAGAAAGCTTAGATGGTGGTATAAATGTGTGCACAAGGTAAATGCCAAGTATACAATGCAGATCCATAAATCATACAATGTCAAAAATACTGGCAAGTCTATAAATCATACAATATTAGAGTATGCGATGTAGATCTATTATGCAATGTGGAGACATAGTGTAAGCCCCGTATCCTAGACCATACCATTTCGTAGACTTCCGGGATCTTTTCGGTCGAATTCCTGCAACCTTCGACCCTTAACCGAACTTTACGCACGACCCTGATTCACATGCCATCAACCCGAGTCCACTCAACCTGAGACTTATACCTTAGCGACCGCATCGTCGTCGCGGTTCTGATGCCGCAACTTTCGCGCCGAGGCGATACCGTGGTTAAGAGATGTGGGCCAGCGTTCGGTACGAGGAAAATGCCGCACGTATAAATTTTAAGAGAACTCTACGACTTGTCACATCAATCCATCAATCAATTAATCCCATCAAGTCAAGTACATGTTAAGTACACATCACCTTTCACCCTTCCCCAAGCAACCCCTAAAGTCAAAAAGTCTCTTACACACCCATGCCTTTTTTATACAAATTACCACAAAAGTCAACAAGTCTCTTACACCCATCACTCACCACATTCATCACTCCATCAACCATCACTCTCTCTCTCCCTTTACAACTCTCTCTCTCTCCTTCATTCTCAAACCACTCTCCCAAGCAAGAGAAAATCCACACGTCCTAAGCCTCTCCAACTCTTCTAAGCAACAAGTGTGGCCCACCTTTCCTACCCTCTCATCTCCCATCTCAACCATCCAAACCTCATCTCCTCCGTTGAAATCAAAGCTAAGGAGCAAAGAAAGCCAAGGGAGTAAGAAGATCGAACGGTGGGTGCTTCTTTAGGCTAGTCTTTCATGTTTTCATAATGGGCCAAGTGAGGCATACCGATCAATGGTTTGGATCTTACTTGGGACCCTACGTTGTGGCCAATGGCCCACTTTGATCATCATGATCCTTCCATGATGGGGCCAATCTCCATGGACCCCATCATGATGTTTACTTTCTAGTTGATAAGGGTCATCTAGACCTTCCATTTTGGTGGAGAAGGAATCTCCACCGTTGATCTTTGATTTGGTGGGCCCACATGCTTTAGGGCTCACTTGATGAATGATTGATTGCAAGGGAGGGCCCATAGTGTCGGGGTCCCTCCATCACACGTGTCCCACTCTCTTTCTCTCTCTCTTTTTCATATTTTTGTATGATGATATGGCCGTGTGGCTCACCCGGATGGACCCCACCATGAAGCATGTATTTGATCCAAGCCATTTGTAGGTGGGGTCCACTTTACATATATGTTGTGACCACACCATCCATCATTTGGTGGCCCGCCTGAGAAGGGCCCACCTCAAAGGTGTGCTATGCCACACTGTCCAGACGCTGGACGTGTAAGGGAAACAAAAATATTAGCTTGATTCACATGCTTTTTGGCTGGACCACTTGTTCTGGCCCCAC
Source organism: Magnolia kwangsiensis (assembly GCA_037074715.1). Classification (NCBI taxonomy): domain Eukaryota; kingdom Viridiplantae; phylum Streptophyta; class Magnoliopsida; order Magnoliales; family Magnoliaceae; genus Magnolia; species Magnolia kwangsiensis. The sequence goes on from CM073572.1 coordinate 62,847,048, forward strand.
CTTGATGAATGTCATTAATCCAAGCCATCCATCCTTTTCCCCAGACCATTTTAGGCGTTGAGCCAAAAAATGGAGTCAATCCGAGGTGCTGGCGGACCATAGCATAGCAAACATGTGTCTACCGTTAAAATCTATTCTGAAGTTTTGATGTGCCAAAAATATATTGAATATTGGACTTGTTAAGTTTGTCTTGAGCAGTTAAGACCAATAGCTGGGGTGGATTTACATGATGCGGGCCGCACACCCAAAAAACTGCAAGAAAATGCGATTTCAAAAAAAAATATATATTAAGCAGCAGACACTGTTGCAGAGGGCGCAGGCATCGCCTGCTACCTACTGAAGGACGAGTGGGCAGATGAGCAAACCCACGGCCCAGCCATGGGCCCCACCATGATGTATATTTTGTATCCACACCGTTCATGAGGTGGGCCACTCCCAGTAGTGGGCCCCCTCTAAATTTCAGCTACATCCACAGATCAGATGGCCCACACTACAGGAAACAGTGGGATTGAACCTCTGCCATTGAAACCCTGTTATGGGCCAAGGAAGTTTTGGATCAAGATGAAATTTATGTTTTTCCTTTCACTCAGGTCCACGTGGCCTCGTGAACAGTTTGGATGGAAAATAAACATTACAGTGGACTCCAGGCCCACCCCCAGGTCCACGTGACCTTATAAACTGGTTGAATGGTAAATAAATGTTACGGTGGGTTCCCCACCCTGACCGTGTGACCTTATAAATAGGTTGGGTGGAAAATAAATATTGTACTGGGCCCTTAAGGTCCACGTGACTTTATGAATAGATTGGATTGTAAATAAATATTACAGTGGGCCTTAGGCCCATGTGACCCTATGAACAGTTTGGATGGAAAATAAACATTATGTTGGGCCCTAGGTTGGGTGAAAAATAAACATTTTGGTGGGTCCTACTTAGGACCTACTTATGTATGTATTGTGTCCACACCTTTCATCAGGATGGACCTCCACCATGAAGTATATGATTAATCTATGCCTTCCATCCCTATGGGACCTACTATGATGCATGAGTTTCATCCAAACCGTCCAACCATTTTGGAGATTTATATAAGGTCCATGTTATGAGGCTCATTCGATGTATTTGTGGCCCATGGTTGAGGCCCACTTTGATATATATATAAGGCCCATGTTATGAGGCCCATTTTGATGCATTCTAAGGCTCACGGGTTATGGCCCATTGCAATGTACATAAGGCCCATTGGTGTGGCCCATTGATGTGGCCCACTTGATGAATATAAGGCCCATATGATGTGGCCCATTTGATGTATTTCAGGCCTAATGGGATGTACCTAAGGTCCATTGCAATGTGTGATCCCAACATGGATTATGTAATGATGTTTACGACGGGTTATGCCTTGGGAGTAATGTTAGTTCGACGTCCACATTACAAGTATAATGTTGGTTAAATGCCCACATTACGACTCTCCTTAGGGCTCATCGATAGGCTGTACTTGTTGTGTGTAGGTCGTTTAGGCCCATCTGTATTTTAAGGATAGTTTATTACTTTATAACATGCTTAGTATAATTACATGACTCATACTCATACTGATATAAGGAATGTTTGATCATTACATATGCCTTTGGACAGATTATTTAGGGGCTCCCAAATAGGCAGTGTTACCCCACATAAGCTCACGATACACGCAGGATTGCTGCATGATTGGATAGTGTGATTCATGCATTCGTATTGTGTGATATAGTTACTGTATGCCCTATCGACATTAGGGTCGTAGCCTCCACAGGCGTATTATGGTTGGCAGAATTAGATACCAGAAATTTTATTCTACACGGGGTGTTATAAATATCCCTGGGTGAAAGTTTCTAAACCCTTATGATACCAGGAGGTTGCTCCAACGTCTAGACTGAGTGGGTACAGGAGCGCCGAGTGCAGACTACCAGGAGGCCGCGCTTTCCACTGTGTGGTGGTCAGTTGGAAGGGGGGTGCAGCCTTACCCGCCCGAGAGTAGGGGGCAAAGCTAGGCTGAGTTTGACCAGCTCTAGGAATGGGTCTGCTATCGACGACTCGAGTCCGATATTGATAGACAGATAGTGAGGTCTCTTCCACTTACCTTATTGCGTGCGATGGGGTGGTGATCTGGTTTAGAGTGTACTAGACCCGGGTGATATTCCAGATTGAGCTGTATTGATATGTAGACTTAGATAAGGACTCGTATTCTTGCTTTGCACCTTGCATCGCATGACCTGGGTACGATCGACATTATTCATGGATCCATCAGCATATTCCGCTTTACTCTGATATTGCATGATCATATTACTACCTTGCGCACACACTTTTACCACCCTCTAAGCTTTCCATAAGCTTATGCACGACCGTTGCATGCAGGTGACGTTGGATCGTAGCAGCGCTGAGGCTTGAGCACGTGGCAGATTATTTTGGAGCTTTTGGTCTATCATCATTGTATTTTCCTTTATGCTCATTGTACTTTTAAAATTTTTTATCATAGTGAAAATGTAATGGAGTTTTTGGTTATTGTTTGTGGGTTATGCCTTTTGTTATGCTTATCACGATTCAAACTGATGTTGAAAATCCCCCTCGTAGCATCCCAGGATCGGAACCTGGTGAATGGGCGCTGGGAGCCGAGAATGGAGTTCTATAGAGGCTCTTGGCGCCAGATTCAGTGATCGAGAATTTTATGAGCTCGATTTTTAAGTTTGGGACATGACACATAGAGAGCCAAATATCAGATGTCTAGGATGCAATGCATTATGTGGTGCAAATGAAATGACCATGCAGGAGTGTGAAGTCGGGATGATAGTACGTAGTAACGCAGGCTATAGGGTCCATCATAAGGAACTTCTATCCAAACAAGTCCCATACCTAATTTGGATAGTCAGACTCAATGTGGTAAACTCCTGCTCGCGCGCCTTAACCGAAATCATGACTATTGAGAAGGCACACATATTAATTAGTTGTGCACCACCAGCCTGAGTGGATATTGAATGAATGAATAAATGAGTAAAATGCTTAGTATGCAACTCATGCTCAATAAGTTCATATATCAGTATTGTACATCTCTCGGATCATCACCGGGATCTAGTACACTCTACATGCAATCGCTTTCCACTGGACGCGCAACCATGCAAGTGGAAGAGACCTCACTATCCATCTGGTCAATAGTCAGCCAATATCTACCTGGCACATTGATAACAGACCCAATTACAAGCTGGTCAAACTCAGCCTAGCTATGCTCACTACCCTTCGACAGTTAAGGCCACAACCCCTTCCAAACCGACCACAACATAGTGGGAGACACGACCTGCTGGTATTCGGCACTCGGGCACTCATGTATCCACTTGGTCTAGATATTAGGGCGTCTCCTGTCCACGGAGGTTTAAGAATTTTCACCAAGAGACATCTATGGTGCCTTGATGCTACTAACAGATTTTCGGTGTCCCATCTAGCCATCTACGACATGACTGTGGAGGATACGGCCCTGATGTCACTAGGGCGTACAGTAATCATAACACACAATGAAAGATGCATGAGTCATACAATCCAGTCATGCATGAATCCTGTGCATACCGTACGCTTATATGAGACAATCTCCACCTATCGGGGAGTCTCATAATAACCTGCCTAATGACATACGCAATGGTCAAGCACATCTCATAACAAACATGCAGATGATGCGTATGAGCGTGTATCATGATGTTATGCTGTCACATACTCATAATCGGTATCGACAACCGGCATTGATAATCGACCTCGATAATGGGCCTATACAATCAGCTTCGACAATCAGAATCGACCTTGATAACTAAAATCAGCCTCGTCAATGAGAATCGACCTTGACAATCAAAATCGGCCTTGACAATCAAAATCGATCTCGACAATAAGAATCGACCTTGATAATCGGCCTTGATAATCAGAATCGACCTCGATTATCAGAATCTGCCTCGACAATCAGAATCAGCCTCGATAATTGGCCTCGAAAATCAAAATCGACCTTGATAATTGGAATCGGCCTCGACAATCAGAATCGGTAATCGGCCTAAGGAATGGCCTAAGGGAAGGTCATAATGTGGACATCTAACCATCATCCCCTAACAATGTGGACATTTAACTATTATTTCTCCCAAGGAGTAGCCTATATAGAGCCAAACGTATCGTGGGTCTGTGGCCTCACACAAGGGCCTAATATACTTCACCACGGGCCTCACTCAAGGCCACAAATGCTTCACATTAGGCTTCATATACATCACATCGGGCCACAATACGTGGGCCTCATATACATCAAATGGGTCTCATACATGGGCCACAATTACATCAGATTGGGCCTTATCTTTAAGACTTGTATCGTAGCTTGTATCGTTCTGTAGAATTTCACAGTCCTCCTGGTCGAATTCCAGTGACTCACGATCTTTTATCGACAGCTGCACGTAACCTTGAGTCATGTCCTATATTCCAGGGTCGGCTCAACTTGAGACTTATACCCTAGCGACCGTGTTGTCGCCGCGGTTCCGACGCCGTGTCTCGTGTGCCGAGGCGATATTCGAGTTAGGAGATGTGGGCCCACATTCAAATCGAGAAAAAATACCGCGTGTTGTAATCCCTAGAAAAACATCACTCAATCTCATCAATCACATTAATCAAGTAGACATCACTCCCATCACTCACACCCTTCCCCAAGTACAACCACCCTCCCCAAATACATGGCCCATTTGATGCATACGACACCCATGTGTAGGGCCCACATGTTATGTATTTGAGGCCCATGAGTAGGGCCCACCTGTTGTGTATATGAGGTCTATTGGTGTGGCCCATTAATGCGGCCCACTTGTTGTATTTGAGGCCTATGGGTTGCAGCACCTCATGATGCATATTAGGACCATGTGATGCGGCTATAGTGATGTGTATGTAGCCCTTGTATGAGGTCTATTATGATGTATATTAGGCCTTTGTGTGAGGCCATGAGGCCACTTTATATTTGGCTCTATGTGGGCCACTGCTAGGGAGCAATATTGGTTGAATGGTCACATTGATCAGTAATGATGGTTTAATGTCCACTTTGTGACCTTCCCTTAGGCCTTGTTTAGCAGATTCCGATGGTTGAGGCTGATTTCGATTGTCAATTATCGATTCTGATTATCGAGGCCAATTCTAATTGTTGTGGCCTATTCCGATTGTTGAGGCCGATTCCGATTGTCAAAGCCAATTATCGAGGCGGATTTTGATTGTCGAGGTCCATGTGATATTGCTCACTTGATGAATATGAGGCCTATGTGATGAGGCCCATTATGGTACATTTGTGGGCCAGGCGATGGGAGGCCCATTATGGTGCATTTGTGGGCCAGGCGATGGGGTCCATGGTGTTATATATTAGGCCCATGTGAGAGGCCCATCGTGATGTGCATTAAGCTCTTGAGTAAGGCCCATGGTGTTATATATTAGGCCTTTGTCCGAAGTCATGAGTCCATTATATGTTAGGCTCTATGTGGGTCATTCCTTGGGGACAATGTTGGTTAAACGTCTACATCGTCGAGGCCAATTTTTGATGCCGGTTATTGATACTGATTATGAGTATGTGATAGCATAGCATCATGATATATGCCCATACGCATTATCTGCATGTTTGTTATGTGATGTGGTTGACTATTGCATATGTCATTGGGAAGGTTGTTATGAGACTCTCTAATAGGCAGAGGTTATCTCACATGAGTGCACAGTATGCATAGGATTAATGAATGACTGAATTGTATGACTCATGCATCTTGTATTGTGTGTTCTGATTACTGTACGCCTTAGCAACATCAGGGCCGTAGCCTTTACAGGCATATCGTGGATGGCCAGATGAGACACCGAAAATGTTTGGTTTGAGCATCGGGTTGCCATAAATGGCCCTGGGTGAAAATTCCTAAACCCTCTTGGTACCAGAGGATGCCCCCACGTCGAGACCGAGTGGATATATATGAGCTCATGAGGGCCATATACTAGTGGTCGTGTCTCCCGCTATGTCGTGGTCTGTTGGGAGGAGGTGTAGCCTTACCTGCCTGAGTGAGTAAGCATAGCTAGGATGAGTCTGACCAGCTCGTGAACGGGTCTGCTATCGACAAGCCGGGCCGATATTGGTAGGCGGATAGTGAAGTCCCTTCCACTTACCCAGTTGTGCGCTTGATAGGGCGGCAAGCTAGTGTGGAGTGTACTAGACCCCGATTATAATCCCAGAGATGTACCATACTGATATGTGAACTTATTGAGTGGGAGTTGCATACTCATTCATTCATTCATTCACTATCCACTTGGGCTGGTGGTGCGCAACTATTTGTTATGTGTACATTCGCAATGGCCAGAATTTCAGTTCGGGCGCGTAACTAACCTGAGATCAGGAGTTTACCACATTGAGTCTGAGTATCTAAATTAGGTACGGGACTAGATTGGATAGAAGTCCCTTGTGATGGACCCCATGGCCTGCGATACTACATACTATCATCCCGACTTCACACTCCAGCATGGTCATTCCATTCGCACCGCATATCACACTACATCCATAGCATATGGCATTTTAAGTTACTATGTTTCTGTATTTATATGACTTAGATGAGACTGATGGTATTCATAGCTTTTTCGAATTGCATATTGTATTTCATTCTCGATATCTGATATCCGGTTCATTATGTTTCCACATTACATAGTCGATTTACAATACTTTCTCAGTATATGACATTGGCTTGCTATGTCTTTTCATTGTATATCCTGGATGAGGTTGATGATATTCTTTTGGACTTGTCAGTATTTCTACTTATTCTGATATTGAATGGTACATGGACTTACCAGTATATTTCTGTTTACTCTGATATCGTATGATTCATGACCTTGTTAGTATTTCTGCTTATTTTGATATTATATGATTTATGACACTGTATTGCATACTTAGTACTTACCTTGTACACATACTTTCACCACCCTCTAAGTTTTCTATAAGCTTATGCACGATAGATACATGCAAGTGACGTTAGGTTGTAGCAGAGTTGAGCTTGGAGCATGCAGCCTTCTTCTGGAGCTTTGATTTTGACATATGTATTTCCCTTTTAGCACTGTATTCAAATGTTTATATTAGTGGATATGTGATAATGTTGTTGTTCTTGTGATTTGGGTATACTTGTGGTTATGCTTCTTACGAGCTAAATGTACGTTGGAAAAATCCTCCTTCTAGGATTCCAGGATTGAAATTTAGAGCATGCGCGCTAGGAGTTGAAAATGGGGTACTACGGAGGTTGTCGGCACCAGATTCGACGATCGAAAATTTTATAAACCTAATTTTCGAGTTTGGAGCGTGACATCATCAATGGGCTGCAGTACATGAACCTCATATACATCAAATGGGTAGTAACAATAGCTCTCATATACATCAAATGGGCAGTAACAATGGCCCTCATATACTTCAAGTCGGGCCGCATCGCATGGGTCTCATATACATTGTAATGGGCCGTATCTCATGGGATTAATACACATCATAATGGGCCGCATTACATGGGCCTTATATGCATCACAATGGGCCTCTCACACGAGCCTAATACACATCACAATGGTCTCATCACACGGGCCCCACACGTGGGCCTCATACACATCACATTGGGCCTCATCACACGGGCCTCACACATGGGCCTCATGCACATCACATTGGACCTCACTATCTAGGCCTCAAATGCATCACAGTGAGCCACAACCCATGGGCTTAAAATACATCACAGTGAGCCACAACTCATGGGCCTAAAATGCATCACAATGGGTCGCATTACTTGGGCCTAATATACATCATGATGGGCCTCACTCATGGCCACATATGCATCACATTGGGCTTGCCCATGGGCTTCAAATACATCATAATGAGCCTCAGCAAATGGGCCACAAATACATTAATGTGGGGCTCATTGTCCACGCAATGGATGGTGTGAATTAAAACATGCATCAGGGTGCGTCCAGCACCGTCCCAAACAACTGGGCGGTGTGAATAAATCACATGCATCACGGTGGTCCCATGCGAGTGTGGGCCACACGTGTCATCAAGGTGGGCCCCTCGTGTATAGCACAGACGGTATGGATATAAAACATATACATCAAGGGGACACACAGAGCTTGCAGATGTCACAAATAGTAGTAGTATAGGAGGGTGGTCCCCACCGTCCAGATGGACAGTGGATGATGTAGATCATCAACGTGGGGTCCATGTCCAGTGAGTCTGAACGGCATGGATATACAGCGCATACATCACATGTGGGCTTCACAGATAGATGGTGTTGATAAGGCACATGCATCACGGAGATAAAAACATGTATATCATGGTGAGTTATCCACTGTCCAATCCACTGTGGTGAAACTCTTACATCTGGTGAGTACCACGTGTGGCCCACTAAATATATATATATATATATATATATATATATATATATATATATATATATATATATATATATATATCAGTATTATTTTAATATTATTATGTTTTCAGATGTCCAGACCTGGACGTCCAATTGACAGGCGGTCTGGATATAAATTTCATGTGGGATCCATTGTCCATACCGCTGGATGGTGGAGTCACACGTGGAGATCAAGTGGGTCCACACAATCTGGATGGTGTTGATGAAACACGACCATCACGGTGTGACCCACCGTCCAACAATCTGGACGGTGGTGACATAATCATGGTGGGTCCACGTGGGTGTGGCCCACCGTAGTTTTGAATCAAGTCGATATTTTGTGCTTTCCCTTCGTCCACGGTCTGCTCAATTACAAGTAGCAGAGTGCCACTAATGGACAGCTAGCAGGGTGGCCTTGCTTGGCGGACGACGTGGATGCGACCATATATCAAGGTGAGGTCCACAACAGGGAAAAGAGAGAGAGAGAGAGAGAGAGAGAGAGAGAGAGAGAGAGAGAGAGAGAGAGAGAGAGAGAGAGAGAGAGAGAGAGAGGCGGTGTAGATGGAGGGACCCAACCACTATGAGCCCCTCATATGATTACAATACATACATCAAATTGGGTCCCATCATAAGTGGGCCATCCAATTGAAAATCAATGGTAGATCACCCACCTTTCCTTCTTCTTCCTCCCTAGTGCTCCAAGGCTCCTAAGAAGCTCATTCAATGGTGGAGATGATGATCTAAGGGTTGGATTGGGTGGTAAGAAGGTGGGCCACACCTAGCTATCTCCTCTCCCTTAGGCGTTCTTTCTCATAGTAGCTTGGAAGAATGGTTTGAGAGAGAGAGAGAGAGAGAGAGAGAGAGAGAGAGAGAGATTATGTAAGGGATGGGTGATGGATGGTGAGTGATGGGTGTACTTGATATGTATGGGTTATGTAAGAGAGAAAGAGAGTTGACTTTAGGGGTTTCTTGTACTTGGGGATGGGATATGTCTTGACATGATTGATGTGATTGATGGGACATGTTCTCTTGGGTTTGTTAATGCACGGCGTTTTTCTTGAACTGAATGTGGGCCTACATCTCCTGGCCTGGGTATTACATTGGCGTGCGAGATGCGACGTTAGAATCGTAGCGACAGCGCTGTCACAAGGGTGCAAGTCTTGGGCTGAACTAACTCTAATTAATAGGGTACGAATAAAGGATGCAAGTAAATGGTATCTATGCATCACGGGTCATCGAAATTTGACCTGGAGGACCGCGGAAGCCCACGGAAAGGTACTGTCTAGGATACGGGCTTCACAACTGTCTTAAGAAATTCAAGTCTACAAATCACCAATAGCCCTAAACTAGTTCTGCAAATTTGTTATCACACCTTCATTTACAGAGGCATAGTGTAAAGTTATCGAAGAGATTTTCTTCTCAATGCCTCGCTCCATAAGGCATTTGTAGATGCAGTATGAAATCATTAACCAGTGTGAGGAGGTGCAAGATAAGGAAAGTTTTTAACTCTTTTATAGAGTGTCCATTCAGTATCAATTGTCATATCCCAGACTCAGAAACCGGGCTCACAAAATTCCTGATCGCCGAATCCGCCGCCGACAGCCTCCATAGTACACCATTCTTGGCTCCCGACACCCATATACTAGGTTCTGATCCTGGGATCCTACGAGGAGGATTTTCAACATGAATTTGATTCGTAATAAGCATAACTATTAATATAACCCATGAATAATAACTAAGACACCATCATAAAATCCACTATGATAAAAAACTTTAAGGTACAATGTGTATAAAGGGAAATGTAATGATAATAATAACGGAAACTCCTAAAGCTTGACAGTACGCTCCTGCTCCTACTAGGCTATGACTGCATTCTGGCATCACTTACATGTTGAGGGTCAAATATTGCATATTAGACCCCATTTATTACCTGGATTTACAAACATAATGCTGTTTAATGGCCCGTTTTACCGTGTTTGTGATACAGGGTGTAGTTGAAGCATGAACTGCCAAAAGGTGCTAAAAGTATGAATTTAACACTCTGTTGATACTAAAGGCAAGAGGCAGACTTCAAAGGACTAAAATTTTTTGAAAGTACATGCCAGAAATCTGAGGAAACTAGTCCATTCGCATTAATGGGGCTTGAAATAAGTCCAGACTGCAAGATTACAAGTTTCTCGCCATCAGATTGACACGAAACTTCATACATGGTCTGAGGTCCATAAATTAACCGTACACGTCAAATATCAACCATTAGATCATTGTAGAAGTGGTCCAACGGACACATCAGCCTTTAATACCCTGATTTGGGGCCACCTGCTATCCGGATACACTTCAACTTTGGTCCTCACGGTTAAAATGAGATGTAAAAATGGACGCATGGAGCGGATGTCTTATAACCATCACATTGGACTACGTACTTAAGGTGCGTATACACCATATACAACCACTCTAGACGCGCACCAGACCGGGAGTTTCATCCAAAGTCGGCTTACCCGACCCTTTCGGCACCAGCAACAGTGGAGGCACCAGCGTCCGCTGGTCTCTCTTAGTGGGGCCCACTACGCATTCAAATCACTGATCGGAACCGTCCATTCGCCCCGTGGGGCAGCCACAACCCTCTCCAAGCTGTCCTTTCTCCGCCATGCAAAGCAGACGAGTGATGATCTAAGCCACACACAAGATGAACGGTAGCATTAAAGATTGTGTGGACCACACCAAATCAACTCCAGAAACACTCCTTCAGGGATGGGTTTTCGTCCTGAAACCAATGGACGGAGTAGATTTTCTACTTGGCGTCAATAAGTGGGCTAGCGCATTTCAGAGAGTTGACTTGTGGCGACTCTGTTTCGCACAGGGAGTTACGGTCGGGTGCTGGTGGGCCACCATCATCATACAGGTCGATGATCCACACCGTTCATTGAATTCAGGAGGTCAAATCGACCATAACCTGGTCTACAGCCTTATTTTCTTGAACATTGCACGTACATGAAGTATCAAATGCAGGTCGAATGGCTGAAGCATGGAGTGAGTGGGCCGCACTAACAGAACTCCAAAACAATCCATGTCTGGTCGAAATTGCATGAAAAATCCAATGGACGACGTGGATTTCTTAAGATATGCTGATCAGGGGCCCTAACGATGCCTAAAAAATCTAATTTCTAGATTTCTGACACAGCGCGTGCGTCGGACGTTGTCAGCCAATGTGGGTCATTTTGCGAGCATAGTGGTGATCGGTTGGACGATCTAAACCGTCCATATAATGCACCGGCCATGCCTGACCCTAGCCATGGAGCTAGATTTCAACATAAGGATGTGCACTGTCCGGAAGCGCAAAATGGTTTACGTTTAGTTACGCAGGGAGTGCATAAATCTTCTGCAGCTGACTCTATCTCGGACTCTCTGTCATAGCAGTATGCAGCCGACCGACCTTTGATAGTTATAATAGGGAGAGAGAGCGTGAGATGGAGGGGACCTCGGCTTGGACGTGAAGCAGGGAAGAGAAGGAGAGAGGGGTGAACGTGCATCTCGGCTTGGGCTTGGATGTGGAAGGGAGTACGAGAGAGGGAGGTTTGAATGTGGACAGAGGAAGAGAAGGGAAGGAGAGTAAAATATTATTTTCATTTTTTTTTCTTTTAATATGATCAGCCAAACCATGGCAGGCTAAACCTCTTAGCTAGGGCTAAGAGGTGAAGCTTGTTGCGTGATGGAAACTTTTTGTTTGTGTTTTGTTTAGACTGAATGAATGTTGATGTTAGTTTAATTAATGACATGTTTTTAGTCTTTAATGGTCTGTTGTAACTGAAATTATAATGGGTCTGTAATGGCTTTGATCATGTACTTTTTCCTTTATGTTTATGACGTCAGGAAGCCCTGTTGTTCACCATAGTCTCCTGGGCATGGTTGGATGTCGGTACCCTTCCTAACCTTCATACATATGATTGGTTGGTAATTAGTTTAATTCTGTTCTTTTCCATAGTCTCCTGGGCATGGTTTGGTGATGGAATCCATTCTAATTCATATACCTTTCATCTATTGAAAACTAAATCAATGACAGTTCAGTTAATTTTCATAAAACAGGCATAAGACCTCCCTGATCTCTACAAGTGGATCCTCTGAATCCTTAGTTTCCTATCTCTGATTTCTCCTAGGTTTTAGATAATAGTTTTACAATTATTTCTTAATTTCTAGTTGATTTAAATTTCATCTCATTCTAGTTCTACTTCTAGTTAGTTTTAGATTACGTACGAGTTTCAGTCCCTTGGGATTCGACCTCGGTCTTACCGAGTTATTACTACATCACAACCCTGCACTTGGGGAGTGAACATTACACGTATCAATTATACATAAGCTTATAGAAAGCTTAGAGGGTAGTGAGAGTGTGCGCGCAATATAAGCATGCTCAGAATGTAATATCAAAGTAATGGAAAATATGTTGGCGAAACCATGAATACTATTAGCCATATCAAGGCTATGCGATGCAAGGCATGAATGTAATCGGACATATCAAGGTCATGCGATGCAAGACGTGAATGATGCAAGGCATGAATGTTATCGGACATACCAAGGCCATGCGATGCGAGATGCAACTCAAGCATATCAATCCTCATCTGAATCCACATATCAATGCATCTTATCACTAGAATATCAAATATCATTATAGATCTCACTTTGGATAATCACCGAGGTCTAATACACTCTATACCAGCTTACCGCCCCTATCCGAGTATAAAACTGGATAAGTGGAAAAGACCTTACTATCCACTTGCTAATATCAGGCTTGGCTCGTCGATAGCGGACCCATTTCTTAAACTGGTCAAACTTAACCTAGATATTGTCCTCTCACTCAGGTGGGTAAGGTTACACCCCTTTCCAACCAATCACGACATAGTGGGAGACGCGACCTACTGGTATACAGCCTTCGTGCACTCATGTATCCACTCGGTCCAGACGTTAGAGTCATCCTCTGGTACCATCGGGTTTAGGAACTTTCACCCAGGGACATCTATGGTGCCCCGATGTTAGAAACAGTATTTTCGGTGTCAAATCATGTCATACACGATATGCTTGTAGAGTTTATGACTCCGATGTTGTTAGGGCGTATAAAAATCATATCATACCAATGTGAGATACATGAATCATACTATCCAGTCATACAACAATCATGCGCGTACCGCACGTTCATGTGGGCAACTCCTCCTATCAAGGAGTCCCATAATAATCCGCCCAATGGCATGTGCTATGATCAATCACTCCTCATATGATGTGCATGGGCATGGATCGTGAAACTATACTAAGCATTTTATATGATGATGATGTACTCTCCTCATATCAAGGATGGGCATAGACGGCTTACTTATGTTAAGAATGGGCCTAACGATCAGGGAGGCCTAACGATTTGGATTAGCCCACTAAAGGGAGGTGAGAATGGGCCTAATTATGGGCCTTAGGGAGAGTTACAATGTGGACATTTAACCATTATTTCTCTTATAATGTGGACATCAACCAATCATTGGTCCTAAGGCATGGCCCATCATAAACATCATTACTTCATATCGGTCCTCATATACATCGCTTTGGGCCTCACACAAGGGCCTCACACACACGCATTGGGCCTCACTCATATGAGCCTCATATACATCACAATGGGCCATAATACGTGGACCTCATGTACATCAAATGGGCTGCAATATATGGGCCTCATATACATTACACTGGGCTGCAATACATGGACCTCATATACATCAAATGAGCCGAAATATATGAGCCTCATATACATCAAATGGGCTGCAATATATGGGCCTCATATACATCACAATGGTCACAATGGGCCGCAATACATGGACCTCATATACATCAAATGGGCCGTAATATATAAGCCTCATATTGTAAGACCCGTATCATAGTCCATATTGTTCCATCGACTCCTGCGATCCTTCCCATCGAAGTCTAGCAATCCGCGACTTATAATCGATTTTCGCATGCGACCTTAAGTCGTATCCTCTAGATTTGAGTTGGCTTAATTCAAGACTTGTACTATTGCGACCGCACTGTCGTCGCGGTTTGAATGCCACGTCTTGCACACCGATCCGATACCCTGATAGGAAGATGTGAGTCGGCGTTTATTTCGAAGAAATGTTACGCATTTATAATCCCATGAGAATCTCTATAACATGTCCCATCAATCAATTACTCAAATCAATTAATCAATCACCTCATGATAAGTACAAGAGCAACCCATGCTTTCTTTCTCCACAAGTTAAGGAACCACCAAAAGTCAACAATCTCTCACCTCACCCATCACTCACCTCACATCCATCACCCATCACTCTCCCTCTCTTATAACCACCCATTCTCTCTCCTTCTCTTCACATTTTCTAAGCAACAAAGACCAAAGAGAGTGGTGGACCTCCATGCATTCTAAGGAGAGAAAGTGAGTGTGTGTGGCCCACTTCCCATTCCAAAAATCCTTAATCCTAGCCATTTAACTCTCGTCACCTTCCATCAAAGTGAAGCAAAAGGAGACCGGCATTCCATCGGACCAAGAAGATCAAACGGTGGGTGCTTTATAAGCTAAATTTTTTATATTTTTATGATGGGCCAAGTGGGACCTACCGATTGATGCTATGGATCTCACTTTGGACTCGAGATATGGTCGATGGCCCATCTTGATTCTTATGATCATTTCATGATGAGGCCATTCTCCATGAACCCCATCATGATATTTATTTTTCTTGCATGGATAGGGTCATCTAGACCTTGCATTTCAGTGGAGAAAGGATCCCCACCATTGATTTTGATCGGTGTGCCCATATGTAATGGGACCCACTTGATGTATGTTGTAAATCACGGAAGAGAGGGCCTATAGTGTTGGGGTCCTTCCATCATCACGTCTCTCTCTCTCTCTCTCTCTCTCTCTCTCTCTCTCTCTCTCTCTCTCTCTCTCTCTCTCCTTCCTTTATTTTGTGGCCCCCTTAATGAGTTATATGATGTCCAAACCGCCCATCGAATGGATCCCATGGCTGTCCAAACATGGGGATCAAGCCACCTTGCCACCCCTCTCAGTGGATCTAGATGATGGGTAAACACACTTATTAGGTTAATCCAATCAAGTGGGCCACGTCCACGTGGGACCCACCTTGAATGTGTTATATTTGAACCGTCCAGCGTCCCTGGATGCTGGACGTGTTCACTAAAGTGTGGATAGACAGCGAGTGTACTAACGACACAAGGAAAATATATATATATATATATATATATATATATATATATATATATATATATATATATTAAATATATACACATAGCTTTGGTTCCAAGCTTTTTGGTGGGTTGTTCATGTAAGCCCCACCCTGATGCATTGATCCAATCCACGCCATCTATTCCATTCCTTGGCTCATTTTAAGCGTTAAGCTAAAAAATGAGGCTAATTCGAGTATCTGGTGGGCCATAGCATAGAAAACAGTGTCTTTACTGTTGAAATCTTTCCTGATATTTTTATACACCGAAACATGCTCAATATTAGGCTCGTTGGATTTGTTATGGGTTATAGAATCTAATGGCTGGAGTGGATTCACTTGGAGCAAGCCCCATGTATGAAAAACAATGGAAAAATTGATTTTCCAAAAATATGTATATAAGATAGAGCGAGAGTAGCACTGTTAAAGGACGTGCACGTCCTGCGCTGGCTGTAAATGGTGGGGTAGGGACGTGGGTCCCAGCCATGGGCCCCACCATGATGTGTTTGGAACAGTAACGTTGTGCATTTGATGACCCCTTTAGGGCGGCGGGTCTCCTCCAAAAATCAGCCGCACGTGGAACTTAGGTGGCCCACACGACAGGAAACATTGAGATTGGGTGTCTACCATTGAAAGCCTTTTGATCGTCACAGAAGTTTTGGATTGTTATGAAATTTGTTTGTCCTCTTTATCCGGGTCTGTGTGACCTTATTAATGGGTTGGATGGAAGATAACCATCATGGTGGGCCCCACATGGGACCACTGATATATGTATTGTATTCACACCTTCCACACGTGTGGACCCACATTAGGCAGTAGATTGGCTAGGCTATCACGCACCAACTACATAGCTGACCCACGTCAGTAAGTGCCCCCACCATGATGTATGATTTCATCCAACCGTCCTTCCACTTGGTGGGCCACACATGTGGACCCCACCATGAGGTATGTGATTTACCTATGTCGTCCATCCCTATGGGACCCTATCATGATGCATGTGTTATACCCAACCGTCCAACCCTTTGGCAAGCTTGTCCTGCAGCTTGAGACTAAAAATAAGTTAGATCTAAAGTTCAAGTGGCCCCCACCTTAATTTATGTATTTGATCTCCACCATCCAGATATATGGGACGGTGGGATCCACCTGATGAATGCGTTACATCCTCACTGTCCAGACAACATGTGACGGTGGGGCACAAGTGATATATATGTTATATCCTCACTTTTCACATGTGGGACATGGGACTCACCATTGATGTATGTGCTTTATTCACACCATCTACCTATCGGGCCCACCTTGAGGTGTATGAGGCCCATTGGTTGAGGCCCATTGTGATGTATTAGGGCCCATGGGTTGAGGTCCATTGTGATGTATTAGGGCCAATGGGTTGAGGCCCATTTTAATGTATTAGGGCTCATGGGTTGAGGCCCATTGTGATGTATTAGGGCCCATGGTTTAAGGCCCATTGTGATGTATATAGGGCCCATGGGTTGAGGCCCATTGTGATGTATTTGAGGCCTATGGGTTGAGGCCCATTGTGATGTATTAGGGCCCATGGTTTGAGGCCTATTGTGATGTATTTAGGGCCCTTGGTTTGAGGCCCATTGTGATGTATTTGAGGCCCATGGGTTAAGGCCCATTTTGTTGTATTAGGGCCCATGGGTTGAGGCCCATTGTAATGAATTAGGGCTCGTGGGTTGAGGCCCATTGTGATGTATTTCTGACCCATTTGGCAAAGCCCATTGTGATGTATTTAGAACCAATGGGTTGAGGCCCATTGTGATGTATTTAGGGCCCATGGGTTGAGGCCCATTGTGATGTTTCAAGGCCCGTTATTGAGGCCCACCGTGATGTGTATGAGGCCCGTTGTTAAGGCCCACCTTAACATATATGAGGACCATATGATGAGGCCCATTTGATGTATCTAAAGCTCATGGGTTGAGGCCAAATGGGATGTACACAAGTCCTTTGCAATATGTGATTCCACCTTGGTTATGTAATGATGTTTATGGCAGGTTATGCCTTAGGAGCAATGTTGGTTTGACGTCCACATTGTAAGAATAATGTTGGTTAAATATCCGCATTATAACTCTCCGTAGGGCCTATTAATAGGCCCATACTTGTTGTGTGTAGGCCATCAAGCCCCATCTTCGTTGTGTGGATAGTTCATCACCATATAAAATGCTTAGTATAACTCCATGATTCATGCCCATACGCATCATATGTATGCCTGATATGAGGAAAGTTTGATCATAACATATGCCATTGGGTAGACTATTTACGAGACTCCTTATGAGACGGAGTGCCCACATTATCGTGCCGTACGTGCATGATTGCTGCATGACTAGATAGTGTGACTCATGCATCTTGCATATATGTGTTGATCATTGTACGCCCTAGCAACATCAGGGCTGTAACCTCCACAAGCACATCGTGAATGACTAAATGAGACACTGAAAATACTTGGTTCTATCACTGTGAGCACTTAGGATGTCCCTAGGTGAAAATCTCAGAATCTCTGAGGCCACGAGGTGCCCCAATGTTTAAACCGAGTGGAACATAAGCGCCCAAGAAACTAATACCAGTAGGCCGCATCTCCCACTATGTCGTGGTCGGTTGGGAGGGAGTGTGGCCTTACCTGCCCGAGTGAGGGGGCTATAAGCTAGGCTGAGTATGACCAGCTCGTAAATGGGTCCGCTATTGACGAGCCGAGTAGATATTGGAAGACTGCTGGCTAGGAGGATAGTAAGGTCTCTTTCACTCGCTGGGCTGTGCGGGTAGGGAAGCGATAGTCGGTGTGGAGTGTAATAGACCCCGGTGATTTCTTCATAGAGCAACCGTACTGATATGTGGACTTATTGAGCAGGATTGTATATCTATTCCTTCATTCATTCACTATCTACTCGGGCTAGTGGTGCGTAACTATTTTTTACGTGTACCATTACATGGCCAGAATTTCGGTTGGGCGCGTGACTAACCTGAGATCAGAAATTTACCACATTGAGTCTGACTATCCAAATTTAGGTATGAGACTAGTTTGGATAGAAGTCCCTTGTGGTGGACCCCGTAGCCTGTGATACTACGTACTATCATCCTAACTTCACATTCCAGCATGGTCATTTCATTCGCATCGCATATTACATTACATCAGAAGTACTTAGCATTTTGGGTTACTATGTTTTTGCACTTATATGGCCTAGACAGACTTAAACAGGATTTGCATATTATATTGCATCATCGGCATCTGATATTTAGCTTTCACAATTGCATAGCTGATCTACATTACGTATTCTCTTATTGAATGATTTATGAATTTATCAGTATATTTCCGCTTACTCTGATATCGTATGATTCATGATCTTGTCAGTATTTCTGCTTATCCTGATGATGTATGATTTATGAGCTTTATTGTAAACTTGGCACTTACCTTACACACACTTTCACCACCCTTTAAGCTTTCTATAAGCTTATGCACAAGAGATGCGTGCAGGTGGCGTTAGGTTACAGCAGCATTGAGTTTGGAGCGTGCAGCTGTCTTCTGGAGCTTTGATTTCGATATATGTATTTCTCTTTCAGCATTGTATTCCAATGATTATATTAGTGGATATGTGATGATGATGTTGCCTTTATGACTTGATTATGTTTGTGGTTATGCTCCATTACAAAAAAATAATAATAAAATTACATACTGTAAATCCTCCTTGTAGGATCCCAGGATCAGAATCTGGCATGTGAGTGTCGGGATCCAAGAATGGGGCAATATGGAGGCTGTCGGTGTCGGATTCGGCGATCGAAAATTTTATGAGCCCGTTTTTCGAGTTTGGTGACACATATACATCAAATGGGCCGCAATACATGGGCCACAACAATGAGCCTTATATACATCAAGTGGGACCCATCGTCCTAGTTGGACTATCTACACCATTCATCTATTTGTAGAGATTAATTAGATCATTACCCAAAAAAAAATTGAATCTTATCGAAAGATCATCTGGACCATACCACAAATAATAGTGGAGATAATAATTTTCATTGTTAAACAAATCACATGGCCCACCATAACGTTTATTTTCCATCTAATCTGTTCATAAGGTTACAAAGACCTGAATTAAGAGGAAAAAATAGATTTTATGTTGATCCAAAACTTCTATGACCTCAAACAGTTCCAATGGTAGATGTTCAATCCTCCACTGATTTGCAGTGTGGTCTGTCTGATAGACGGTTTGGATCTAACACAGATATCATGGTGGGTCCCAACCAAATGGACAACCAGGATGAAACAAATATCTCAAGTGGGACCCACAGAAGTTGCTGACGTCCTTACAAATGGACAGTTAGGATATAACACATATCTCATGATCGGGTCCACAAACTTGCTGACATCAGAAAACAGTTATCTGCTGCTAGCAGCAGACGGACGATCTAGATATACAATATATATACATTCAAGGTGGGTCCCACGTTAATGGATGGAGTGGATTAAAACCCTTACATCATGGTGGAATCCTATAACAGCACTGTCTAAATGGACGATGTGGGGACAGAATACATACATCAAGGTGGGTCCCACCATCCTGGATAGATGGATGGCTGGGAGAAACACATACATCATGGTGCGCCCACACCGCACCGTCCAAATGGACGGTGTGGATTCATAATACATACATCAATGTGGGCCTTGCCCGTCTAAAATGGACAGATGATTAGGATAAAACCCATATATAATGTTGGGTCCCATCGTCCAGTAGCTTGGACGGTGCTGGACATACGTGTAAGGTGGGACCCTTGTTGATGGGTGGTATAACACATACCTCGAGATGGGACCTAGAACTTGTAGACATCAATACAGCAGCTATATAGCTATTGCAGGTACACTAGCCAATCAGCTTTCCATACTAGGTGGGTCCCACGTGGGGCCTACCATAATATATATGTGTGTGTGTGTGTGTGTGTGTGTGTGTGTGTGTGTGTGTGTATTATATTAGTGTATATATATATATATATATATATATATATTTATAGTTCCAGCATCCAGGCCCTGGACGGGCGGCTTGGATATGATCACATACATAGAGGTGGGTTTCCTGGACAGTGGATAAAATACTTACATCGTGGTGGTCCCACGTCTAGTGGGCCACACGTGTTAGATCAAGATGATATTTATATTTTACCTCCGTCCAGGCCTGATCACTGGACAGTATGGATCATACATCAGGGTGGGATTTCCACCATCCGGATGATGGACGGCGTGGATAATATCATGCATCAAGGTGGGCCACTAGATGGGGGAGAGAGAGAGAGAGAGAGAGAGAGAGAGAGAGAGAGAGAGAGAGAGAGAGAGAGAGAGAGAGAGAGAGAGAGAAAGGAGGAGCTCTGCCACTATGAGCTCCTCCATGTACATGCATACATCAATATGGGTCCCAAATCATGTGGCCTTACATCAAAATCAAGATCTAGTGCTATGAACACCAACCGATTTCACTCATTCTTGGCTCCTTGGAATGCTAAGCTCTTAAGCTCTCTCTTTGATGGTGGATGATGAAGTTTGAAGGATTGGATGTTGAGATGAGGGGGTAGAAAGTGGGCCTTAATCTTTTCCTCCTTAGAGCTTTTCTCTCATAGAAGCTTGTGAAATGGTGGAGAGAGTGAGAGAGGAGAGGGTATTGTAAGAGAGATGGGATGGGAGGAATGGATGTTGTAAGAAAATGACATGGAGGGTATGGGCTTGGTTAAATTTTGGATGAGAGAGAGATGGGTTGAGAGAGAGTTGACTTTGGGTAAGGCTTGTGTAAGAAAATGATTTGTGATTGATTGATTGATGTGAAAGGTGGTAGAGATTCTCTTGAAATTCCCAACACGTGTTTTTCTCGAAATAAATGTAGGCCCACAACTCCTGGCCTGGGTATTGCATCAGTGTGCAAGTCATGGCGTTGGAACCACGGCGATGGCGCGGTGCTAGGTTATAAGTCTCTGGTCGAGTCGACTCAGATATATGAGATGTGACTTAAAGTCAGGCACAAACATTGGCTATAGGTCGTCAGTGGTGGAAATTCGACCGGACCGTGGGATCCTATGGAACGGTACAGACTAGGTTACGGGCCTTACATCAATGCAATGGGTTGTCAGTGACATATACCCCTTTCATTAATTGGATGTCATCCACAAATTTGATGTTAGGCTGATTCGAAAATCGATGACAACTATCCTTTCAACTTAACCTTCCCACTTGTATATATTTTCTTGCACACTTTCTTTATTATTGTAAGGGAGACTTTCTCATACGTGGGGTTAAGGCCTTTGATTAATTTAACAAAAGATGGACCATCTACCATATGAAATATTTTTTCATTTGTACCAATAAATTTGGCCATCAATTCATTCACATGGTATCTGTTATATTTATAAGTGGACAAGTTACCTCACAATGGATTCACCAAAAATTGGGTAAATAAAAGTGTTTGTTGGCTTGAGGTCTCGCTTCTCACTTTTTTTATAACACTTCAAAATGTGTTTTTTAAGAGTTGTGGTTGACCCATCTACATGTTTAACATATTGAGCCTTGCAGTACTTGCATTGTATCTTCACCGTGACGTTTTTTAGGGTTACTTCTTCAAAATCTTCCCACATTACCGATCTTTTTTTTTCTTTTACTGAACTCTGTGACTGTGAGGTAATTATATCAATGGGCACCTTTTCATCTTGTAGACTTAATCCTTAATCCAAGATCATTGGTGAAGTGATTGACAAACCACCGGAGGTATTGGAAATTTCCTCACTAGTCATCTATTAATTGAAAGATATGCACTAAATCAGATTAGTACTATAACACTTTAAAAGTTATTATTAAACTCTAAATTAGTCACTCATCTAATGTTGGATAGATTATAATACTTTCATATTCTCATTTAAACACCCACGCCAAAATTCTAGCAGCATCTCCCCATATCTATTTAAATAAGTTGATCTTCCATTTCATTCACATGTCAAATATCTAAGCAATGTGAAGATATTTGACATGAGAAATAAAAAGGATGTCACGCCCCAAACTCGAAAAATGGGCTCACAAAATTTTTAATCGCCGAATCTGGTGCTGACAGCCTCCGTAGTGCCCTATTCTCGGATCCCGGCACTCTCATGCCAGGTTCTGATCCTAGAATTCTACAAGAAGGATTTTCAGTATGATTTTTTTTTTTGTAATGGAGCATAACCACAAGCATAATCAAGTTACAAAACAACATCACCACATATCCATTATGTAATCATTTGAATACAATGCTGAAAGAAAAATACATATATCGAAATCAAAGCTTCAGAAGAAAGCTGCACACTCTAAGCTCAACGCTGCTGCAACCTAACGCCACCTGTACGCATCTATCATGCGTAAGCTTATAGAAAGCTTAGAGGTTGGTGTAAGTGTGTGTAAGGTAAGTGTCAAGTATACCATAAAGCCCATAAATCATTCATTATCGGGATAAGCAAAAATACTGACAAGATCATGAATCATACGATATCAGAGTAAGCATAAATATACTGGTAACTCCATGAGTGCTATCAGCCGTACCAAGGCTATGCGATGCAAAATATAATAAGACAATAACAGATGATTAAGATGCAATGCAATATGCAAATCCTGACGGACCACGAATTTCTTCAACCTTATCCAGGCCATATAAGTGCAAGAAGATAGTAACCCAAAATGCTAAGTACTGCGAATGCAATGTAATATGCGGTGTAAATGAAATGACTATGCTGGGATGTGAAGTCGAAATGATAGTACGAAGTATCACAGGCTATGGGGTCCATCACAAGGGACTTCTATCCAAACCAGTTCCATACCTAAATTTAGATAGTCGGACACAATGTGGTAAACTCCTGATCTCAGGTTAGTCGTGCACCAACCGAAATCCTGGCCATACGAAGGTACACGTAACAAATAGTTATGCACCACCAGCCCGAGTGGATAGTGAATGAATGAACGAATGGATATGCAATTCCTGCTCAATAAGTCCACATATCAATACAGTTACTCTCTAGAGAAATCATCGGGGTCTATTACACTCCACATCGACTGCCTCCTCCCTAGCTGCATAGCCCCACGAGTAGAATAAACCTCACTATCCGCCTGACTAGTAATCTGCCAATACCTACCGAGCTTGTCGATAGCGGACTCATTTACGAGCTAGTCATACTCAGCCTAGCTTATAGCCCCCTCACTCGGGCGGATAAGGCCACACCCCCTTCCAACCGACCACGACATAGTGGGAGACACGACCTCATGGTATAGGCACCGACGCTCATATTTCATTCGGTCTAGATGTTGGAGCAACTCCTGGTACCAAGGAGGTTCTGAAATTTTCACCCAAGGACATCCTAAGTGCCCTATAGTGCTAAAATCAAGCATTTTCGGTGTTCCATTTAGTCATTCACGATGTGCCTGTGAAGGCCACAACCCTGATGTCGCTAGGGCATATAATGATCAAGTCACACGTATGCGAGATGCATGAGTCACACTGTCTAGTCATACAACAATCCTGCACGTACGACGCGATAATGTGGGCACTCCGTCTCATAAGGAGTCCTGTAAATAGTCTGCCCAATGACATATGCTATGATCACACAATCCTCATATTAGGCATACATATGATGCGTATGGGCATGAATCATGGAGTTATACTAAGCATGTTATAATGATGAACTGTTCTTACAACGCAGATGGGCTTAGATGGCCTACACACAACAAGTATGGGCCTATCCTAGGGAGAGTCGTAATGTGGACATTTAACCAACATTATACTTGCAATGTGGATGTCAAACAAACATTGCTCCCAAGGCTCAGCCCGCAAAAACCATGGAGAAATCGCACATTACAATGGACCCTGAGGCCAACCCATTGGGCCTTGACCCATGGGCCTTAGATACATCAAATGGGCCGCATCATATGGGCCTTTTATGAATCAAGTGGACCACATTAAAGGGGCCTTATGTACATTGCAATGAGCCATATCCCATGGGCCTTTGAATACATCACAATGGGCCTCGTAACATGGGCCTTATAAATTAAAGTGTGCCCCAACACGGGCCACAAATACATCAAATAGGCCTCATGTCATGGGCCCTAATACATCATAATGGGTCTCAACCCATGGGCCCTAAATACATTTCAATAGGCCTCAACCCATGGGCCCTAAGACATTACAATGGGCCTCATAACTTGAGCCTTATATATATCAAATGGATCTCAATGGACGGCCACAAATATAACAAGATGGGCCTCATACGTATACTAAGGTGAGCCACATCAATGGGCCACTCCAATTGGGCCCCATGCACATCAAATGGGCTACGACCCATGAGCCTCAATATACATCATAATGGGCCTTGCCCATGGGCCTCGACAATCGGTCTCACATACATCAAGTTGGCCGCATCCACAGGCCACTTATGTGAACGGCATAAATGGAACACGTACATCATGGTGGAGTCCACATCACATCCAGACACGTCAAGCACTGTCCCAAACATAGTCTAGCACCGTCCAAATATTTTAGACGGTATGGATTAAATAGATACCTCACGATGGTGTCCCACCGTCCAAATGATTGGTGGCTGGGATAAAACATATAAATCACACGTGGGCTCCACATGCTGGACGACTTGTATGTGCAATATATACATCTAAGGAGGGCCCCTACCAAGCAAAACGTCCAGATGGACAGCTGGATGGAAAAGATGTATCATGGTTGCCCACAGAACTTGCTGACGTGGCATAACTATGAATGGCATAGATAAGACATCAAATATCAAGGTGGGCCACATCCAGACAGTTGGATACAACACATACCTCATGGGGCTCCACCAGTTAGAGATGGATGGACGGTGTGGACGTAAAATAAATACATCAAGGTGGGTCCCATCGGCCATGGTCCAGAGGGACGGATAAATAAAATACATACATCATCTGGTGGGTCACATACCCCACAAACGGTGGATAAAACACATATCATGGTGGGGTTCACCGTCCCATGCTGTGGATGGGTGCATAAAACACATACATCATGGTGGCTCCCACCAAATGGATGATGGTGTGGATATATCTCGTACGTGGTCCCACAAACCTTGCTGAAGTCAACAGTAGTGGGGCCCATTGTCTCTATAGAGAACGGGTGGACGACATGTATACAGTACATACACGGTGGGTTCCACTGTCCGTCGACGGTGTGGTATATAACACATACATCCTTTGGGTCCCATGTGGGGCCCACCATAATAATTTATTTTCCATCCAAACCGTTGACAAGGTTGTACAGACCTGGATGAAAGGGAAAAATAAATTTCATCTTGATCCAAAACTTCTGTGGCCCATGAAAGGGCTTCAATGGTAGACACTCAATTCACACTGTTTCCTATGATGTAGGTCACCTGAGCGTTGGATGTGATTGAAAATTTGAGGGGGCCCACTTCAAGGAGTGGCCCACCTTATGAGCCAGTTGGATGACAAATGAACATCATAGTGGGGCCCACGGCTGGAGCCGTTGGTCCCTGTTCGTACGCTCACCCGTCTCAACAGCGCAAGCACTGCCTGCGCCTCTGGCAGCAGTAGCCCTGCTGTTTCCTTTTCTTTCTTTTTTTAAACCTTATTTTTCGAGGTTTTTCGTGTGTAGGGCTCGTTCCAAGTAAATCCACTCCATCCATTGGATTCCACAGCTCATAACAAATTCAACGAGTCCAATATTGAGTATTTTTTTGGTGCATAAAAATATCAGGGAAGATTTCAACAGTGGAAATCACTGTTTCCTGAAGTATGGCCTGTCAGCCCCATATTTTGGCTCAATGCCTAAAATGATCTGGGGATCGAGATGGACGGCATAGATTGGATACATACATTAAAGTGGGGCCTGCATGAGTAGCCCACTCCAAGGCTTGAATTAAGCCAATATTTTTGGTTTACATTGCACGTCCAGTGTTCCTGGACGCTGGACGGCTTGGCATAACACATACTCTAAGGTGGACCCTGCTCAGGTGGGCCACCAAATGATGGATGGTGTGGGTACAACATGTATGCAAAGTGGGCCCCACCTACAAATGGCTTAAAAAAAATACATGTTTCATGGTGGGGTCCATCCGGGTGGGCCACAAGGCCATATCATCTCATAAACACACAAAGAATGAGAGAGAGAGAGAGAGATTGAGAGGGACACGTGTGATGGAGGGACCCTGGCACTATGGGCCCTCCGTTGCATGATCTACAACATACATTAAGTGGGTCCCATTTCATATGGGCCCACCGATCAAAATCAACGGTGGAGATCCTTTCTCCACCGAAATGGACGGTTTAAATGACCATTTATGCAAAGAAATTAAACATCATGATGGGGTCCATGGAGAATGGCCCCATTATGGATTGATCTTGAAATCAAAGTGGGCCATTGACCACATTTAGGGTCCAAAATGAGATCCATACCATTGATCGGTAGGCCTCATTTGGCCCATCATCAAAACAAGAAATCTACACCTATAGAAGCACCCACCTATAATCGTCTTGGTCCGTTGAATAACCAATCTCCTTGTGCTTCACTTTGATGGAGAGGATGAGAAATGGATGGCTAGGATGATGGGTTTTTGGGATGGAAAGGTGGACCACACAACTCACTTTTCTCTCTTAGAAGTGTTGGACGTCCACCACTCTCTCCCCCTTGGAATGTTTGATGGAAAATGTGTTGAGAATGAGAGAGAGAGAAAGGGTGGTGGTAAGAGAAGTGATGGGAGATGGGTGATGGATGTGAGTGATGGGTGAGGTGATGGATTGGTTGACTTTTGGGTTTGCTTGACTTGTGGAGAAAGAAAGCATGGGTTACTTTGTACTTGACATGAGATGATTGATGGGATTGATGGGACATATTGTAGAGATTCTCTTGGGATTTGCAACGCTCGGTGTTTTTTCTCGAACTGAACGCGGGTCCACATCTCTCTGTCAGGGTATCGAATCGGTATACAAGACGCGGTGCCAGAACCGCGGCGATGGTACGGTCGCAATGGTACAAATCTTGGATTGAACCGACTCAAATATATGGGATACGACTTAAGGCCGAGCGCAAATGTCGATTATATGTTGCAGGTTGCCGGAATTCGACGGGAAGGATCGCGAGAGTTGACGAAACAGTACCGACTAGGATACGAGTCTTACAAAGGAAGAACCATATCTAGAGAGAAATGAGGAGATGGAGCACTCATCTAAGCAATGTGAAGATATTTAACATGAGAAATAAAAAGGAAGAACCATATCCAGAGAGAAATGAGGAGATGGAGCACACATCAGGCATGCGCATTTAAATGGGTTACATGAAAGCATACTATCTACTTAACTTAAACTATCCAAATTTGGATAATTTGAGTGATTTCTATGCCTCCCAAAATACACTATATGTATGTTTGGTTACGTACAAATCTTCAAATGGCCAACTAATTTTCTAATTCACAAAAATAAAATACATTAGGCTAACTGTCTAATGCATAATAATAAGCTAAGCAATAAGCAATGTAATTCATGAACATTAGACTAATCATCTAATGCACAATAATAAGCTAAGCAATAATCAATGTGAGTCATAATTCATAAAAATAAACCACCAATTGTTTAATTCAAAAAAATAAAACACATTTAGCCATTTATGATTTAGGGTTTAGGGTTTAAGAATTATGTTTAGGGTTTAAGGATTAGGTTCAAAGTTTAGGGTTTAAGGTTAGGGTTTAGGGATTATGTTTTAGGGATTAGGGTTTAGGTTTAGGGTTTAGGGTTAGGGATTACATTTTAGGGTTTATGGATTATGTTTAGGGATTAGGTTTTGGGTTTAGGGTTTAAGGTTATGGATTAGGGTTTAAGGTTTTTAGATTAGGTTTAAGGTTTAGGTTTAGGGTTTATGTCACGCCCCAAACTCGAAAACCGGGTTCACAAAATTTTTGATCACCGAATCCGGCACCGATAGCCTCTGTAGAACCCTATTCTCGGCTCCCGACACCCATTTACCAGGTTTCGATCCTGGGATGCTACAAGGAGGATTTTTTTAATCATCAATTTGAATTGTAATGAGCATAACCAAGCATGACCCTCAAGCAATAACCACAAAAACACCATCACAAAATCCACTATGATAAAAAACTTTGGGTACAAGGCGTATGAAGGAAAAATACAATATACTGAAAGTAACAAGAACTTCAGAAGCTCAGCTGCACACTCCAATTGCAGCAAGACTACGGCTGCATCCTGACATCACTTGCACGCATCAATCGTGCATAAGCTTATAAAAAGCTTAGAGGGTGGTGTAAGTGTGTGCGCAATACGATTGTGCTCAGAATGTAAGGTCAGAGTAATGAGGAAACATGCTGATAAGTATATGAATGTAATCAGCCGTACCAAGGCTATGCAGTGCAGAATATAAATGCTATCAGCCATATCATGGCCATGCGATGCATAATGCAAGTCAAGCATGCCAATTCAAATCCACATATCAATGCAGCTCCTCACCAGAGTATCAAATTAGTACGGTTCTCAGTCTGGATAATCACCGAGGTTTAGTACACTCCAAATGACACTGTCGCTCTCCTAACCGCACAATCCAAGTAAGCATAAGAAATCTCACTATTTACCTAGTCAATAGTCTGCCAATACCTCAATAGCGGACCATTCACGAGCTGGTCAAACTCAGCCTAGTATTGCCCCCTACCCTCGTGCGAATAAGGCCACACCCCTTTTCAATAGACCACGATACAGTGGGAGACGCGGCCTCCTGGTATTCGGCCCTCGTGCGCTCATATATCCACTCGGTCTCAACATTGGAGTCATTCTCTGGTACCATCAGGTTTAGGAATTTTCATCCAAGGACATCTATGATACCCGTATGCTAGAACCAAATATTTTTGGTATCCAATTCAGCCACCCACGATGTGTCTGTAGAGGCTTTGGCCCTGATGTCGCTAGGGCATACAATAATCATGATCACACAAATGCAAGTGCATAAATCACCCTATCAAACATGCAACAATCCTGCGCACGCCGCGCACTCATGTAGGGTAACTCCGCCTATCAGGGAGCTCATAAACAATCCACCCAAAGGCATATGCTATGTTCAGTCACTCGTCATATCAGACATACATATGATGCATATGATCATGAATCTGGATCTATTCTAAACATGTCATAAGGTGATGGGCTTGTGCATAACGGATATGGGCCTAGACGGCCTACTTACTGCAAATATGGGCTTATCAGTGGACCTTAGGGAGAGTGACAATGTAGACATTTAACCAACATTATCCTTACCATGTGGACGTCAAAATAAAGGTCAACACATATACCAAGGTGGAATCATACTACAATGGGCCTTAGGTACGTCTTAATGGGCCTCGACCCATGGGCCTCCAGTACATCAAATGGGCCTCATAACATAGGTCTCATATATATCAAGGTGGGCCTTAACAATGGGCCACAATTATATCAAGATGGGCCTAATCACATGGGCCTTATGTATATCAGAGTGGGCCTCCACATCGGGCCACAAATACATCATATCGGGCCTAATCAAGTGGGCCCCTAATAAATGGACCATACCAATGGACCGTACCAACATCATACTTTCACCATTATTAGAGATTATTTTGGAGCATTATAAAAAAAATATCATATCCAGAGATCATCTGGACCATACCACGAATGACAATGGTGACAATGATTTCCACCGTTAAATTTTCTAGTGGGCCCACCATAGAATTTATTTTCCATCCATACTATTCATAAGGTCACAAGGACCATTTTCCACTATCAAATTCCATTGGGCCCACCATATTTAATTTCCATCCAGTCTGTTCATAAGGTCACAAAGGCCTGACCATAGAGGAAACAAATATCATATTGGTCTAAAACTTTTGTAACCCAAAATGGGGTTTCAATGGTAGGCATTCATCACTATTGTTTTCTATGGTGTGGTCCACCTGATATTAGATCTATCATATTTTTTGTTGTTTTAAGCCTTAAAATGGGCTTCCAAAATGGTTGGAGGGCTTGGATGCAACACATGCATCATGGTGGGTCCATAAATGAACGGTGTGGATGACACAGGTGGGACCACAGAGCTTGGTAATGCCACTCCAATGGCTTCTGGAGTGAGATACGCCAGCCGTCCCACCTTGGGACAGCACAGGATACATACATTAGTGGGTCCCATGTGGGGCCCACCATAATGTTTATTTTCCATCCAGCCCATTGATAAGGGCACGTGGACCTAGAGTGGAGAGGAAAAACAAATTTCATAGTGATTCAAAACTTCTGGCCCAAAAAAAAAAGGGTTTCAATGGCAGACGTTTAACCCTCTATTTCCTACCATGTGGGCCACCTGAGTCCCAGGTACAGATGATTTTTGGGGTGGCCCACTATCAGAGGGGACTCGACAAAATGCACGGTGTTGATGACAGACACACATCATGGTGGGGCCCACGGCTGGGACCCGTGGTCCCTGCCTGTCCGCCCCTAGGACGCTGTGGCGTCCCCTAGGACGTTGTGGTGTCCCTGTCCGCCCCTAGACACACATCAGTGTGGTCCCTTCCTAATGTTTTTTGGTTTTTTTTTTTAAATAGGAAATTCTGCGGTTTTTCCCCTGTGGGGCCCGCATCTGAGAAATTTAACCCTTCCATTAGATTCTACGACCCCTGATCTATCAAATGAGACCAATATGCGACGTATTTTTGGCGAATAGAAAAATCAAGGTGGGTTTTAATGGTAATAACACTATTTCCTATGGTATGGCTCGATTGATTATTAGATTGGCCTCATTTTTTGGCTCAAAGCCTAAAATTGACTGAGAAATGAAATGGATGGCGTGGATTATATAGATGCATCAAGGTGGGGCCTGCATGAGCGGTCCTCCCTAAGCTGGTGAACCAAGCTGATATTTGTGTTTGCAGTGACTCCCGCATCCATGGACGCTGGACAGTGAGGACAGCACATGCAAGGTGGGCCTTGCTCAGGCGGGCCACCAAATGATGGATGGTGTGGGCACAATGCACATATAAAGTGGGCCCCACCTACGGATGGCTTAGATAAATTACGTGATTCATGGTGGGGGTCCATCCGGGTGGGCCATAAGGTCATATCATCTCATACAAAAAAAGAAAGAGAGAGGGAAAGAGAGATTGAGGGACATACGTGCATGGAGGGCTCCGCCACTATGAGCCCTCCTATCCATATCTTCAATCATACATCAAATGGGTCCCACTACATGTGGGCTAACCGATCAAAATCAACGGTGAAGATCCTTTCTCCATCGAAATGAACGGTCTAAATGACCATATTTATGCAAGGAAAGTAAACATCATGATGGGGTCCATGGAGATTGGCCCCATCATGGAATGATCTTGAAATCAAGGTGGGTCATCGGCCACATCAAGGGTCCAAAATGAGATTCATACCATCGATCGGTAGGTCTCACTTGGCGCATTATCAAAATAAGAAATCTACACCTATAGAAGCACCCACCGTACAATCTTCTTGGTCTGTTGAAAAGCCGACTTCCTTTTGCTTCACTTTGATGGAGGGAGATGAGAGATGAATGGCTTGGATAATAGGTTTTTGGGATGAAAAGTGGGCCACAGAAATCACTTTCTCTTTTTCTCTCCTTGGAAAACTGTGGACGTGTGAAGCTTGTTGGTTGCTTGGGATTTCTTTGAATTTGAGAAAGAGAGAGGTGTGATGGTTGAGAGAAGTGATGGGTGATGGATGTGAAGTGTACTCGACATGTATGGGTGTCTAAGAGAGAGGGTGAGAAAGAGTTGACTTGTGATATTGCTTGACTTGTGGAGAAAGAAAGCATGGGTTACTTTGTACTTGACATGAAGTGATTGATTGATTGATTTGATTGATGAGACATGTTGTAGAGATTTTCTAGAAGTTCGCAATGTGCGGCGCTTTTCTCGAAATGAACGTGGGCCCACATCTTCTAACCTAGGTATCAATTCGGTGCGCGAGTTGCGGCATTGGAACCGTGGTGACGGCGCGGTCGTTAAGATACAGGTTTCGGGTTGAGTCGAGTCAGGAATGCGGGACTCGGCTTAGGATTGCGCGTAGATGTCGGATATGGGTCAAAGGTTGCCGGAATTCTACCGGAAGGACCGCGGAAGCCTATGGAACGGTACGGTTTAGGATACGGGTCTTACAGTTTATGGATTAGGTTTGGGGTTTGAATTTAGGGTTAGTTCAGGGTTTAGAAATAGTTCAGTCTGAGTCAACCCAAACGCACCACAGGCAACTTGGTCACACTCGAGTTAGTTTGAACACACCACAACCAGCTCAACTGCACCCAAGGCAACTCGATGCACCACACAGTCTACACCCAGCCCAGATGCATCACAGCTAGTACACCCAGCCCAGACGCATCACAGCCAGCTTGTCCATACCACATGGTCCACACCCAGCCCGGCCGCACCCGAGCCAGCTTTGACGCACACCACATCCAGCCTGGATGTAGATGATTTCAACCATACCCGACTCTAATTTTATAAAGCCTCCCAAATTAAAAATTAATAAAATAAAGTTATAGGATTTAGTAAATTACTTTAATTAGGAAGATTCGGGTGGTTGGGTGGGTGCAGATCGTCCAGATGAGCTTCTACGACACTGTCAAGCTCGAGACGAGCGGTTGCCGGGGGTCGGGCTTGAGAGATGAGGGAGGGAGTGGAGAGGAGATAAAGAGGAGGAGGGTAGTGGTGGTGGTGGTGGGTGGCTGCTGGGCTTTGGAGAAGAGGAGGATGAGGGAGGGATGGAGAGAGTTTGAGATCGTGTTGGGTGCGGCAAGCAGGGTAAGATTTTATAAAATTAGAATTTTTTATTTTTATTTTTATTATATATATATATCTAAACTAGAATTGAGTTGAGTTTTAGATCGAGTCGAGTCTAAACGAGTTAGGTTTCAAGTTGAGTCAGGTCAAATTATTGGGTAACTCAAACTTAACTCGATTTGAATTTAGATTGGGCAAAGTGTACTCGATTCGGATTGACTCACCTATTCCATTCCGTTGGATTTGAGTTGGGTCTTAACGGCTGAACAAGTCAGGTCAAACAAGTCAAGTTGGCACGTGCCCAGCTCTAATCTTAGGGTGAGGCGGTGAGGCCAAAGCCACACCTAACCATTCCATTCCACGAGCTTTTTCTAGTGCGTGTGTATCACTTATCGCTCTAGTACCGGGAGCGGATTAGTGGGTGTCACCTTTACCCTGTGGGGCCACCTCGATGAATCTGTTTCATATTCAGACCGCCCATCCCTCGTTTCATCTCATTTAAGGATGTTACCCGGAAAATTAACCAAATCCAAATCTCCCGTGGACCATACCACTGGAAAAAGTGGTGAATGACTCGTAGGCGACAACAGTTTTGGATCGTTCTAATCTTTGTATTATTCCTTCATCCAGTTCTGACTGATCTTATCAACGGTTTGGATGTCAAATAAACATCACGAATCTTCTTATAGTGGGCCTTGGAAAGTTTTAATGGTGAACATTCAATCATCACTGTTTCTTGTGGTGTGGCGCATTGAGAGTTGGATATGCTTAATTTTTGTGACCGCCACGTAAAGTGGGATGTAAAAATAGATGGACGGAGTGGATATACAAAAAATGATCAAGGTGGGCCCTACGGTAAGGGTAACAGCCACTACTAAGCTGTCACCGGGGTATCACCTAATCAGCGCCCACTTCTGCACTGTTACTGCTGCCATAATAAATTTGTTTACGGCCAGGATTTCCTGTTTGGTGTGGTTTATTTGTTGTGGGCCATTACGGTAAGGCCAACCATCTGGACGATCTAACTTCACCGATCACAGAGCTGCATGCATGTATGAGTTGTATTGAACCAGGAAGGTTGAAGGTCCATTGCGATGAACATCCCCAAGAGGCCATGCATGGCCACGTGTACATCTCTTTGCAACACACACACGCTTGCATTGTACATGCGGGGCATCCGAGCCATGCATCAGGTGAGCGCAATAGTTTTGAAGGATGTTTCAGAAGTCAAGCTTGTTCCCTCATCAGGTGGGCCATTCGCACATATTCAAAAATTAACTTGGGCAATCTTCTAAACGGTCCCATTATCTCCATGCATCTGTGGAACGACTAATCAGTTGACACCATAAGTTTTCATGCAAGTCATCTTCATGTTGGGTCCACTTGATGCACGGTTCAGATGTCACAAACATGGGCCAAATTACACGTGTTAACGAGTATATAGTCGCATGAGTGCCGATGATGGCTCTTTTTTATCTTTACTAGTCCAGAAAGAAATACCAAGTTGAAAACCATTTTCCCAGGAGATCATCTTGAATATTTCGCGTCAGGTAAGGCACACAGGATAGAATACGTGGCCGGAAAGTCAGGTGACTCAAGTCTCTTCACATGGATTACAGCGTTTAAAATAGAATGGACAGCTGCGTAACGCCTACGACATCTGCTTGCTGCAGCCCGCAGTATCCGATGTTAAACATGTGTGTTACGGACGCGGATTGGATACTTACAGGTTGACGTCGCCAAGTTCTATGGGCCCCACCATGATGTATGTGTTGTATCCACACCGTTCATACATTTAAAGAGATCATTTTAGGGCAATTTCCAAAGAATGAGTCAGATCCAAGGCTGGGGTGGACCCACCACAGAAAACACTGGTCAACCTTTCGAAGGTTCACCATAATGTTTATTTGAGTTCCAACTTGTTCATGTGTTAACTTAGACATGAAAGAAGGGAAACACAAATATTAACTTGGTCAAAAAAAACTTTTGTGGCCATTAAAACTTTTTAACGATGGTGTCACTTGCCCTGCTGTTTTATGTGGTGAGGTCCTCTGGAGCCTTAATTTGGATCTAACTGGTTCTTTGGGTCATGCCCTAATATGATCTCTCTAAGGGCCCGTTTGAATGGGTGGATTGAATGGGAGTCGGACGTATCTGAGTGGATTTCACAGAAACTAATGACATTAATGTCAAGTCAGTGGATTGTCTCCCGCCCCGCTGTTTACCGTGATCTAGCGTCCCATGGTGCTGTCTGTTTGGACCAGCAGGTGAACTCCGGGATACGTGATGGGTGTCCTGTTTAGGCGGTTAGGGGATTACATGCAATCCCATTCATTCCAACGGCTGGGGGGGGGTTTGGGAAGTTCACGCGTGCGTCAAAACGGATTGCCCAGATGTGTGCATCCAATGGCTGGAGTGTTTAGAACGGGGCCTGCTTCCCTTTACTGATCATTTTAGGAGTTTATACCAAAAATACATTTGATGTGATGAATCTCTTGTGGACCCCACCATGAGAGAACAATAGAGATTAGAT
Organism: Magnolia kwangsiensis; assembly: GCA_037074715.1. Lineage (NCBI taxonomy): Eukaryota > Viridiplantae > Streptophyta > Magnoliopsida > Magnoliales > Magnoliaceae > Magnolia > Magnolia kwangsiensis. Next base: position 62,883,056 of record CM073572.1, read on the forward strand.
ATCCACCGTTAAATTCTTACGAAGGTTGTGTTTGAAATTTTACACCAAGACACTTTTTAGGTCGTATAGGCCAACGTGAAGGAAAAAACATGGTGCAATTCAAAAAGTTACCCATGCGCCACCCCCCACCTAAATTTTTTTTTTTTTTTTTTTTAAAAAGTCATAATGGTCGACGCTCATTCAACACGTTTTCGTGTGATGTGGTCCACCTGAGACTTTTTCTTATCTCTCTCTTTTTTTCTTTTTTTTTTTTTTTTTTCTACCATAAAATGAAGTGGAAAAATAGGTGGACGACATGGATGATCTTAACCATGTTCTTGCATGCCCCACCTACGGTGGTAGGGTAAGATGTATGGGGCCCAATGTACTTCTCTCATCCACGCCATTCATCGGGCCCACAGAATCCAAATAAATATATATTCCAACAATTTAAGCACGTCCATATATCCACTGTACCACACTGAAGTTATGAGTGGTGCAAATGTGAAACCAACATCATAGACCACACCAACCCTAAAATGTAAAAGTAATAATCTCATTTACAACACCATCCCAAAACATAAGTCGAAAGAAATAATCAAATTTACAGCCACCATATTTAAAATTTAATAATAATAAGCAATGAAAAAAAAAGAACCACCAGGCCCACGAAAATCGCAACGACTTTCTCGCTATCCGATGGAGCAAGATCATCGGTCGATGTCGCCCTCTCCACCACCTCCTGTCTCGTCTGGGTCGACTGATGGGTAGACCCAGTCATAGCGTGCTAGATCTCGATCTCAGTAGATGCAATGGCAACTTGAAAACATGAAGACTCTGGCAGTGGTATGGATGGCTCACATGCCTTATGGAAAAAATTGTCCTAGCATGTTACGGCCTTCTTCCAGCTATGAAATGTGCGGTGCCTACCGCCACTGTATCCCTCAACTTCTACTCGTGCCTCATCCCAAGTGTGATATATCCCAGGGCAGCGTCCGACAAGGACAACATAGAACTTGTCTTTACCCATTTGCGATGGCATGCATGGATTATTTTTCTGATATATCAAAAAATCAACATCCGTAATTCAAATAAGCAACTCTAATCCTAATTTTTGAATATCAAAATTGTATGTACGTACCCTTCCTCCATTATATGAACTAACTACTCCAATCCGACTAAATGTGTGTAATGCAAAATAAAATGTGAGTAGATATACATGAAGAACCTCCAAAACATATTTAGTCATTCAAACAGCAGTCATCATGGTATACATTAGGCATATATACCAGCATACAAAAATTCAAAATATTAAAAACAAAATAATGTGAGCGTATACAGAACCAAACATCACAACAGTATAAGTTATTGCATGCCACGAAAATGGAAACCAGCGTAACAAACCCCAATAACCACACCCTGTCAGACAGAACCAGCACCTCCATCACCGAAGTGATCATACAGTTTTTCCTTTAACCACTCCATTCGGCGCTCGGGTCGAAGACTAACAAAGAACCCCACCAACAACTTGTCCTTACTGAGGAGCTCACCAACAACAGTAAATTCTTTGGTGGTCAGGCCTTTCACCTTCTCGAGCACATCAAGTACTTTGCTAGTACGATTAACCTGTTTTCCAAGCTCAAATTTCATCATTGACTCGGCAACGGTATTTAATGATGCCCCAAGTACATCACATGGACGAGCTGGGCGCGATCGTTTCCTTGTTTCTATCCTTCCGTGAGTACCATCGGAATCAGGGGTGTGCGTGGGAGTGCCACGGGGCTTGTGATGTCCCATCGTAGGACTATCCGATGATAATGGAATGGTCCTTGTGGAGTCTGTCACGTAATCCTCTGATAGATCTATCGTATCATCTATATCGTCATCAATAGAATTTCATGTTTTATTAAGGTCTCGCTGCAGACGAGAAGAAGATGCCGACGCGGCCATAATCCTACTGCCTCGTACATAACGGCTCGTGGCCTAGTCGGATCCGCATAACACTGCGAGGTCATCCATCCTGTCAATTCGTTTACTACGGAGTTTTACAGCATTTGGGTGAGATTATCAGAGGAATAAGACAGATGTAATAATGGGTAAATAATACATATAGATGGATGATAGACAATTCAAAACCAGTAAAACGTACCCTCAGATATTGCTCCCAGACTTCATCAGGAGCTGTCACAACCATCCTCTCAGAGTCCCAACCGAATCCACTCACTGCCAGCATGTCCTTCACTGCAGTATACTCTCGTTTCTAATATTTGAATCGATTGGACACCTTTTTCCATGTGACAATTACGTCAGTATGCTTTATAACCTCGTCGCCCGCAATCTGGTATGCCTCCCTCTTGAATCCATTATCAGCCTTACGACCTAGTGCGACCTGTTTAAGAAATGTGTCGAATAGTATCTGGTCCATAGCAATTGTCCATTTGATCTTCGGTGCTCTAGATGAAGGCTCCGCGAGAGATTTCATGGTTTTAGCACGTGCTGAACATCGGGTGGCTACGGACGGTGTTTTTGCTGGTAACTGGGTTGGTGCAGATGTATCATTAAAAGCGTCTGTCATTTCACCTGAATATGAAATTTGTATGATTTTTTTTTTACAAATTGCAGCTATAATCGTTAAAAAAGCAAATATAAAGATAGACTTATATAACAATAAATCCATTGCTCCTTATAACTATCCAACAAACCACTAAGTTTATAACTTGATAACCATTCACTATTTTTCAAAGTCTAATAAACCTTAAATATAGCATCGACAACTGTTGTATGAAAATGAAATAGAAAGTATCATCATCTACTCCTACTATTTTGTTGAGCATTTGCCCATATTCTGACTGCAATGTCATCGCACATTCGATTCCAAGCATCTTTTTCACACTGCGTTACTTGAAGTAACCATCGCCGCTCGTCCATACTTGATAGCTCTTGTGGCGTTGGGATACCCTCCACATTAGCACTAGATGTAGCAGCAAAATCACTGTCCTGTGGAGACTCAGTTTGGCCACGTATATAGTTGTGTAGGACACAACAAGCTATCACAATCTGGACTTGTGTTTGAAATTTGTACTGCATAGCGCTCTTTAAGATGGGAAATCTATCTTTCTATAAACCGAAACATCGCTCGATTGCATTGCGCAATTTTGCATGTCGGCAATTAAACAACTCCTTCATGTTCGCAGGAGCTCTCTCGATTCAATACTCTTGTAAGTGATACCGAACGCCTCGGTATGGAACCATAAATTTAGGTGAATGAGCGTATCCAGCGTCGACAACATAATATTTTCCTATACATTCGAATCAACGTTATGGTAAGTGAGAAACTAGATACAATCATAGTTAACAATTAGATGGCCACTTTTATAACAGATTTATGGTACCATTAGGCACAAGCAAGAGATCACCTGATCGGGTCAATGCGTTGTGTAGCACTCTCGCATCCGAAGCAGAACCCTCCCAACCAGCCAATACATGTAAATTTCATATCGAAAGAACACGCTTTTCATATCGAAAGAACACGCTGCCAATACATTTTGGGAGAGCATCCCTTTGCGATTGCGGAAGCTCGTGTGGTCAACCGCCAACACATGCGCTGGAATGTGGGTACCATCAATTACACCGATGCAATCCTAAACGTGAAGAATCAATACCTATAAAGCAAGCGTACATTGGAGGAAAGTAAAAAATTATAGCCTTAGAAAGCACACCTGTTGCAAATATACCTGAAAGTAAGCGGACCAATTTAGATTTGTTTAGATCTCTGATGGCGTCTCGGTGTCGGCCGGTTTAACTAAATCAGGGTACATTGATATAATTACCTCTAGCACACGGTGAAAGTGCCGACTGACTGTCTCACCCGATTGAATAAATCTATGACCTATGACCCGGTTATGAGCATTGTGCCCAACGTGTAAAGGAAAATCACTACTTGTTCTTCAAGACTAACATTACGCGTATCACAGAGTCATGTCTTCTCGTGTAGCAGTGTACATAGTTCAAAAAATGATGCTTGATTCATCATAAGCTGATCTACACAATCTCCGTCGCTAGCCCGAATAATGGAATTGATGAACCTTGCTCGCTCATCATCCCCATGATGCGCTGGTTGCTTGAACATGTACGTACGACAATATTCCCCAGCAGCTTGTATGCAAGCTGCCACTGCTTGAAACACAATTATACTATCCGGTGAGTCCTCATCTGAAGAATCCATCGTCAACTGATAACCTACACTATGACATGTGTATTTCTCATAAATATACATTGCAAATAACAGTGGGTACAAATAACAGTAAGAAACTTGGAACCATCCACACATCGGGTGGGCTAGACAAATACTGGTTCCCACACATTCCAGCGTGTAGAAGCATGGTTCTAACTATTATCTAGTATGACTCAATCGAATTTGAGTCATATTATTTTGGTCCACAACAAATGTGTCACCGGGCCGATATGGGGCTGAAAGAAGACTGATACAGGACTGAAATGGGAGTTGGGTGACCCACTCACCCAGGTACGGTACTCATGCTTCTCTCACTCTGAAACTTTGTTATTTGGATTTTTCTATAATGAGCTGGCTATGTGAGTTAGAAAACACTGAATGCCGGATATTTTAAACAAGAGTTTTGCATTTGGTCATGGAGTAGTAGAACTTGAAATTTTGTGGATGTAAACAATTTCCCACGTGCCCATCAAGTTGCAAGACAAGCAGCAGACACAAAAGAACTCAGCCGGTGCCAAGTTGAAGAAAATGTCTAGGATGGTTTCCGGTGGGATGTTGATGTACAATCATGTCATTCTATAAATGGACTATCAGGGTGACACGGACTCTCAGGGTCACGTGGATATATTCGTAAATGATAGGTGACGCGGACTCTGCCACCCATTCAAGAAAAATATACAAGTAGAAATGATGGTAAATTGTTACATCTGTTTGTGCATAAAATCAACCCAGCTCTGTTAGATTCAACTTTATCCGGATAGTGTGTATGAAATATTTAAATAGTTCCAATGGGCATAAATCAACTGTAGACATGAAAGCAAGAGTTACCTTTTCAACCTTACAAGTCCATAGCTAATGTAGATTACACAAGGGTTACAACAGGAGCTGCTCTAACCATTACTGTTTTTGTTTTTTCCAAGAACCACAAAGTACAATTAGATTGCCAAAGATATTATAACAAGCTAATGTATATCCCATAATACTGCAGTGTTTTAAGATTTCTGCTAAAGAATGGTGACTACCAGATTTTTACATTGACATTATTGCATTTATAGATTAGTGAAGCCTGGAGGGACACTTGTGTACAGTACTTGTCTTCAAATGAGGAATCATCATTATTCAAAGTCAGTAACTTTTCTTTTTTTAAGAGTATATACTTGTCTACATATGCCAACCTTAGTTGTGTGGGTACATCTGAGACATGCACAAGCAGGTCCTTGCATTGGGATGGTGAGGTATGTCCATTAATCGATCTAGATGTAACATATGTTGAATATCGGTTGCTTGAAATTTCTTCATTTCATGCACCACCCACCTTTTTTTTTTTTCAATTGCATATTTGGTGATTTGATTGCTTGAGTGGTGTGGTTTTGAGGCCAGGTTTTGTAAACCATGGTGACTATTTTGGCATGTGAGTTTCCAAGTAGAGGTGCTTGTTGGGTTAGAGCAGATGCTGCTGTAATATAGCTATTCTGCTGAGGTCGGCCACTTATGCATTGGCTGGAGCCTCACCAAAGACACTGCCACCCTTAAGATGGCTCACCTTAGTGTATGTATTCTATATCCATGGTGTCCATGCACAGAAGCCTAAAAATGGAGAAGAACTTAATTTCATCTTGACCATATTACAAGAAACAGTGGTGGTGGTAGTGATTATTGCTATCCATACCGTGATATATCCTTCAAACATCCACGATGGTAAAAATAAAAGTAAAAAATAAAAATTGAACTTGATTTCAAAACTTGCATTCAACTAAGGAGAGACTAGTAAGGAGAATCCATTTGTAATAATAGATATTCAGAACTGGCAACCAAGTATAACCAATACTATGCAATAGAATCCAATTGCATAGATTCAGATTTCACAAGTGTCATCTACGATGCACCGAGCCTAATAAAGCGATTCAATTTGCAAATCGATGGTCTTCAAACTGGCATCTAAATTAGGATATTACTAGTAAGGAGATTCTAGTTGCCAAGCCACATTTATCACCCAAATAACTCAGTAAGGTAGTAGAGACAAATATAATAAAAAAAATCCAAGCAAGTTCTTAGAAAATTGTAGGTTATATGACACTTTGAGAAACAATAAAGAAAAATAGATGATAGTGACCATACCTGAGATCTGTCTGAAAACAAATTGAAGAGATCAGTGACCTTCAATTCACTACAACCATGCTGCAATGGTCCCAAGAGATTTTCACCAAAAGCTTAATAACGTTAGGCATATATACTCAATGTAGTTGAAGTATAAAGATGGTTTCCAACTGCACATACGTATTTGGAAGCCAAAAGGCCTAACAACATTGACAGGTCCTGGAAAATGTTTCACTAAAAGAACAAAGTATCATCTTGAAGTAATATTACATTTGTAAAACAACAGATTTCATATTTGCCATCCAAGTAATAGTAGTACAAGTAATGAATATTCCATTTGCAATGCCTAAAGAAACTGATAAGAAAATAACAATAGAATTGGACAAATCTCATTTAGAATGCATTTCAGAGTGGTTATACATCTCAGAGTGTATTTAGTTTTTCAATATCTTTGAGTCTTTCAAAAACTCTCATGATCCTTTATCTGTGGAATTGTCAAATCCTACCATACTTGAAATCAACACCTATCCTGTCAACGTATTCAATTTCCAGTACAGAAAATTCAGTTTCTACTTGGTCATGGTTAAAGTATCACAAAAAAGTCTTGTGTTTATCCCATAACACCTTCAGATTTAATAGTTGTGACCTTTATGTCTTCAAACAATATGCTTATCATAAATATCTAGGTATTTTCTGAAACAAATTCACATGCACATTCAGAATCAGCACTTCGTCTAATATAAATGTATTATGACTAAAATTATGCATATGTTAATTAAGGGGAATTATTTCTGTCTCTGCTATAAGCATATATATCTGACATTTTGGGCTATAGCTAAAAACTGCCCTTAGTGACAAATATGAACTCCTTTTTTTGTGGTCAGTAGATCACGGTTTGTATGTTATAGCAGAGTTGCAATTTTATTGGATTACAATACAGCATTTTTATGGTTTCATATGTTCAGAATTGGAATTTCCATTATTCAATTAGGTGCTTGGCTCTTGGGAAAAAAAAATGGCACGAATGAATAATATTGCAAGGTCTTTAGCATCAGTGGAGACCTGGGCTGCACTACTGTAATTTGTAGTGAGAAAACTGGTACACTCACGCCAAACATGATGTCTCTGGATGATAGTAAGATTTCATGGCTTAACCCATCCCAGAGATCCATAGAGGCCGACAAACGAACAATTTCAGGATGATATCATGATTCATTAGCATTAACAATGGTTCATTCTACAATCGACACATACGGTATAGGTTAAAATCTCATCGAAACCAGGAGGTAATTGCTTGTCAGCTTCAAGTCCATGGTAGATGCCTAAGTAACATACAAACGAACAACAAATTTATTCCTAATTCCAGTGCAATCAAATCATGGTCATCCATTTAAATGGAGTCAATTTGTTATGACCATGTATTATGCATGAAGCATTGAATTTATTAAACCCATTGTAAACAAAGGTATTCATTTGGAAATCCATACCAATATATCAGCAATAAACAAACCATCATCACAGGATGCAAACACTAACCATCATCCAAGCTACAGATATATTTGGAAAAATCCACTTCCTTTGCAAGTTAGAGAATCGACACATACCTTCTAAGCCTTTAACTCTCATACGAGAAAATAAAATCCATGAATAATAAAATGCAAAAAACCCATATACCGAATGAAGAACAGTTTTCACATAACCCAAAAGCCCCATTTTTAGAAGAAACCCCTATTTGCCAGAAACTCCAAATAATCGAAGCCGTAATAGAAAATATTTGAAATCCCGAACGACCATACTCCTACAACAGGATTAAAGCGGATGCAGAGTACATATACAAAGTATAAATGAGGTCTGATAGTAAAATCCAACATGCACCCCTAAAATGCAGAAATCGGAAGGCATGTCATTTCAACCAGACAACACACATGCAATTAGGAGGGCCATCGCCCTGTGATAAAAGGTATATATTAGTGTCATGAAGAAACCCTACTTGGCCTCTCAGAAATGACAACAAATACAGTGGTAAAACAACGTGCATGAACAAGTCCAAGCATTTTCATGGCGTTTCAATGGGCTAGCGAGGAAGGAAATCTACCTCAGCTCGCTGACAATCCGTGAGATCGCAATGGGAACGGTGGCGGGTGAAAATGGCCATCGCAATCAGTTTGCAACTTACTTATAGGAAGATTTCGAGCGAAAACCAGGACTCGCGCCATGCCTCCCGCCATGACTACTCCATATCCAATCCCATCCCTCAGTCCGTACGCTGGACTGGAGAGAGACTGCGTTGGGCTCGAGAAGTATTTGGAAAATCCAGCAAAATATCCATTGAAAACCCTTTGGATTCGGAAAATCCAGTGAAATATCCGTCGAATATCCTCTCATGCTTATCCATCTGCCGCCCAAACACGCTGGTGTACAGTCGCAAACGGATTTGACGCTTCAATCCAGACGAAGCCGTCCGACTCCCATTCAATCCACCCGTCCAAACGGGCCCTAATTGGATGACCGGTGTGGATGCAAAACATACATCATGATGGGGCCCACAGAAATTGGTGATGTTACTTCAGTAGCGAGTCTCGCTACTCAACCTCTCAGTAGCTAATCCCCGTCCTTGTGTTACCGTGCGCCATGTTACATCTTGCATGCCTGCCTGTATCACGCGGGGGCTTGTTTTGTTTGTAATGGAAAGTAAAATATCCATCGTTTTACCTGATTTGGAGGTGATTTTAAAAAATTATAATTATAATTATTACATTTCCACGTTATAAACTATCAATTTTATTAGATTTTCCTGCTTTCTAGTAACAAAAGCACAGTTAAATGGCCATATCACTACAAAACTTCGATTTCTAGTAGAAAAAGGCTGCCTCGCCCTAAGGTGTTTTGGTGGATAAGCTGGGGTGTAATAATGGGAGGATTTCCAGCAAAATTACAAAAGTAATTATTATTCATTTACAGCCACGAGAACCAAACAGTCCCATATTACCGTCCATCTTACATGTACTTTTTTTTTTTTTTTTAAACACACGCACACACACACCCCACACACACGCTAGTGGAATTTCACCACCTCTGGGTACTTGAACCCTTGACCAGGTGTTGAAACTCCATGAGAGTCTACCACCTGAGCAAGAGTAAGGACCCATCTTACATGTACCTCGATCAGCAACGATTACAAATTACTGTATGGTGACATTGTAGACTAAGGGTATTTGAACCCATGGCCCTGGATTGTCTTTGGACAGTAAAATTATAATGAAAACATTTTTACATTACTTTAATATTTAATTATCATTAAAATAGAACTAATATGGATATTTAGATTCAAATTTTCTATTGTAATTACATTAAAAAAAGAAAAAAGAAAAAAAGAGAGTGGAATATTATAAATTATGTTTGATGGTCAAAGTGAATTTCATATCAGATCAAAGTGGCCTTGGATGTGTATCCCATAAATTTCTCTTTCCTTAGTATAGCAAGCATCAAATCTCTAACAGTGGTAAAAAGAGTGAAAGATCCCTCGTTTCAACAATGAGGGTTTGGTATGGATTTCCTGATGGGGGTGGCTATCAGTGAAGTGTGAACTGACAGTGAAGTGTACTAACAAGCTTAAAAATAAAAATAAAAATAAAAATAAAAATAAAAATAAAAAAAGAAGTCATAAAATCTCTAAGAAAAAATACGATGAAGTTGCCAACAGACTTTGTGGCCGAGGATCTCTATTACTGTCCTTTTTAAAACCAGAGAAACTTTAGTACGGTGGTATAGTAAGATGGTTGATGTGCCAGCACGAAAGGCTATGTACAAACTCACGATAAATGGCACAGATAATAGGATTTGGTTTATTTTGATCTTAAAAATAAATATTAGTGATTTATTTTTTAATTAGTTGGTTATTGAACATTTATGGCTTGTTTGATTTTCTAACTTATTTGTAAATAAGTAATTATTAATATTTGAGCTTGTTTTAAAATATATGAGAATTTTCACCCTGAAAACCAGTTTAAACCTTTGTAAATAGCTTGTTTGTAATACCCTTGCCCTCCAATGCTCAGGTATTGAAAGTTATCGGGTGTTACACATAAAAATTTCAAATAGTTGTGCAGTCGCGCATACATACACATGTTTGGAACCTGATACTTAAAGATTGTAGGTGAACCTTCATTCTAAAAACCTAACTCATCTAAAATAGTAAATTTTACTAAAAATAGTAAGCCTTATTCTAACTTTGCTTGATGATTCCTGACATGATAAGAAGCAAATCATGCTAAAACTCTAAAATGAAAGAGATTTGTCCAACCTAAAACTTATTAAAAATAGTAAGTTATTCATAAAATTGTGATTTTCAAGAGGAATGAGTCGTTTCTAGTGAGACGCAGTTGCGTAACCTACTTAAGGGGGTTGGTTGGCCTGAGATGGTATGTTCCAGTCAAAATTCATATATCATGTGTCCAATAACTCATCTCAAACCAAAAGTTATGGCTGATTTTCAATTTATACTTTGAGCAACCACTTCTCCTTATCCAAAATGAATTTCTTTAATTTGGATGTTCCTACGACCCTGGAGTAGTAAAATAGATTCAAGTAGGTGAGGAATCAAGGCCTTGTCGATCGGTTCGACCGGCCCACCTGTTGGTTCGACTGACTTGAGTAGGAAGAAACCATGTTTTGTCAGTTCGACCGATAGAACTGTTAGTCCCTATCAGTCCAACCAAAAACAATCATAGATCTGCCCGGTTTGTCATGTTAAGTTACAAAAATCTCACATGTGAACTCTAATTTGGAGGAAAAGTACGCTTGAGGTATAAATGCCCCTTTTTTCCTCTAGAGTTGAAAGCGAAAAAGTGGGAGAAATCAAGAGAAAGTGAGACGGGGTGTTGATCTATCGATTCGAGTTGCTCCTATGCATGTTTGGAGTAGTGTGATCTATCTATAGTCTTTTAGTGAGGTAAAATATTCGATGTAGGGCCAGAATCATCTTCTTTTGCTAGGTAAGAAATCTCCTAGCCATGTTTATGTATCTTTTCTCGTTTTCCTAGCTATTTGAAGTTAGTTAGGGCAAGAATATTCTATATTTCTTCGAATCATAGGAGTTATAACATTAAAGTTTATGTGTGTTAGGTTTTGAGGTCTCGATTGCCAATTTTGGTGATCCTCTCTCTTGCGGGAACCGTGTTGAGGCATGGCTCCGTGTGGGCTTTGGTTTTATGCCAAGCTCGGGCCCCATTCACCAAATTGAGTTGGGGATCATTTAAGCCAAGGTAGTTGAATCCATAAACCCTTATTGAAAGTTTATTTAGGATGAAATTTGAGTTATTAATGATATATTTGCAATTAACTTAGGATTTGTAACTTTTCCCCAATTTCTCCTTTCTTAGGTCATACTTGAGTCGAGGAATCCCAACTCTAAGGTAAGATCCATCCTTCAAGCTTTCCACCAACATTCTAATTTGGTATTAGTCTTCGTATTTGAATTATGCTATTAATTTGATTTGTGGAGTCTTGTGATAGATCTTGTAAGTTTGTTATCAATGTAACTTTATTCCTTTACATGCTTGAATTATATGTCTAGATCTCATGAGTTGAGATATCTTAGTATGAAGACACTCTATTATTAAGATTAAACTATTGATTTAATTAACAAACATATATGCCCAGCCTCATGGGTGTAAGATTTTGTAAGTGCATATGTTTTTCAATTACATGAAGTTGTGGGTCATTAAGTCAGGTTGAGCCCTATTGATAGCCGAAGACCTTCGAAGACTCAAAGATTCGTGACAATTAAGGTATGATGACACAGGAAAATTGAAGTGTACTTTGGCATTCTAAACCTAGACCCTCCTTGTTTAGATCATCTAAGCCATAGAACCCAGCTTACACATGTTCAATAGGTTAACTGAGGCATTGCAAGAATTTTTGGTCCAACCTAGACTATATTCGCCCCAACAAAAAATGACCAAAAAAGTCCAGTGAGCTAATAAAGAAAATCAGAAATTTACTCTAACCTTATGATTTTCGGCTCGATTCAGTCCAACTGAACATTCCATTTTACACAACTGAAATTGGCCATTTCTGTCCACTAACTATCTGGACTTTGCCTTGAGATTTTTCGTCGAACGAAACTTACTTAGGTCTGGCCAAACAATTAGCCATTTTCTATCCATTGTAGATCTATTACAAACCATTTCTATATGATGGATCTATTGGGGCTTGTTGCTCCTTGATGGGAGTTTGATAGAGTTGAGTTTGAGTGTTTTCCTCACTTAATCTTTTCCCTTATGCTCCATTCTCATTGAGTACATGTCATCTTCTTGTGTTTAACGTACATTAAATGAGTATTCAAATCTCCTATTGAATATGAACATGACCTTTAACATTCATTAGGGCTTTGACTTCGATTTTACAAGAAAACCCTATTTGTTTCACAACCCAGAATACTCTATTAGGTGAATCCTCCCTTTACACTACAAATCCCTAATTGTAGTAGATTCATCATTCACCATCCATCCTCCCAACACTTTAACATCAAATTAGAAGAATCATCAAGGTTATTAATCAAGGGAACTGAAGAGTAGCCGATTTAAAGGTTGAAGAAGCATCTTAGACCAGTGCTGTCAAAGGGGCTCATCCGCCTAGGTAAGAGTGTTTTGAAGTCCATTGTTTAACCCATCTCTTGTGGAGATTTGGATTTCGAATTTGAGACCCAAACTCAAAGGGTATGACCTTATGTGGGTCACTAGTGGGTGTGTAAGTGACTAGTTCTTATGTAGAACTAGTCTAGAGTTTGTGAACCAAGCTCGGGTGAAGGACTTTGTATAGGCCACCGACATGTGTGTATGTGTGAGTTCTTGTGTAAGATTATATTTTGTATTTGCTTAGTGGTGAATGTTTACAACCCCAAGTGTAGGGTCGCGATGTAGTAATAACTCGATAAAACCGAGGTTGAATCCACAGGGACTAAACTTGTACGTATTACGAAAATAACTAGAACTAAAATTAGAAAAAGATCTAAATTGAAATCTAAATAATTGAGACTAATGGTAAATAATGTTGATTAAAACTTATAAATTTAAAGGTAGGAACTAAGATGTCATGGATCCACTTGTAGCTATCAAGATGCTACCTTCCTTGATTCAAGGAACATAATTGGAATTAGAGTCGTATCCTATCCAATTAGAAGATAAAGCAATTTAAACCAAATCTGAACTTTTCATTGACCTAATTTTCAATGGAGGAGAATTGTAATGATTGAAAAGGATTCCATCATCCTATCATGCCTAGGAGATGATGGTGAATAATGGGATTTACCAATCTCATTATCTCAAAACAGGAAAATAAGATGTTCAAAGCTATCACATCATCTATTGTAATTTGACTCATAATAAATATATAAAACTAAAAATATTCCCTTAATATCAAACTAGAAATTAATGAAGTTCAATAAAATAAGAATCAAAGTAAAATAAACATTCAAACACGCTAAAAGCTTCACCTCTTAGCTATTTAGCCAACCATAGACATGATTGAAACCAAATCTCTTAAACAAAGCATGAAAAATAAATTAAGGAAGAAGAAAATAATCTTTGGCGGCTGCTCCACCCTTTTGTATGCTCCTTGAGACCTTTCCAAACCCTAGAAGATGCTTTGGAGCATCCTAGGGAGTCCTATTTATAGTCGTGAAACTCCAACTTTCGCACCGAGTTGGAAAAATCTAGAAACCTCCTCAAATTTACGCACTCTACGCAGTTTTTCAAAATAGACTCAAAGTTTAAACCACCTCAAATTTATGTACTCTGTGTAGTTTTTCAAAATAAATTCAGAGTTTTAGAATGAATTTTTTAGGACGATTTTAGAAATATGTTTATTTTCGGGACAATTTTAGGATTCCTTTTTTTTTTCACTTCAAATCTTTGATCTCTTCATTCCTCACTTAGTTTTCTTAAATATTTGGCATGTGAATTCTTCATTAATGATTTTCAAATCTCCAAATCTTTATTTAGAAATCTTTTGAACATAAATCTTTCTTTTGGAATCAATTTCACCTTAAACTCTCAAAATCACCTCGCACATGAAAACATGCATAATTAAATCGATTAAGCACTATCATGTTTATAAAATCAAGGTATAAATAGAAAAAATATGCAATATTTCACACTCAACAATGAACCTTGAAAACCATATGAGATAATGGAAATCTGAAAAATTTGAGTTTGAGTTAGTCATTCGGGAGTGGATTAGGCAACTCACTAAATCACTATACATCGTATTTGCAATGTGTTGAATTAATTTTTATTTTTTTGGCTTGGACTTGATCTTTTAATCACTATGTATGCAAAAGTAGATTGTTGCTTAAGAGTTTGGATCATTTCCTACATTAGAATTTGTTATCTCATTCAATGGACTTATGTGTAACTTTATATCTTAGTTAGTGTATTACCTTACACACACTCCATTACATTAATTAAAATTTTAAAAATGTCATATTCATCCACCTCTAGGACTTAGTCATAGCTCTTAGTTCCTAACATTGTGATATTAACACAATACAATTTCATATTCAAATTATTTGATGCTTGGCTTTGATCATTCCATATGTTATGAATTATTTATGTGTTTGAATTGTCACTTGTATGAATATCATTTGTGTGGATTGTGACTCACACTTGATTTTGCACCTTGAATTATTGGCCATCCTGTGAAATTTATTAAATAGAATTGGTTGTAGACCTACTATCCATGTAAATTATTATGCCTGAATTCGCTTCATTGGGTGGAATCCCTTTTATCGTATCCTTAAAAGGACTTTTTGCCTAGTTAGCTTTGTCTGTGCCTACTTGGCTTTGTTAGGAGGAACCCTTTTGTTGAGATTATATATGATTTGGTGATGGTACGGTCTACTTGTTGGATCAAGGTTGGGCACTAGTTGTGAAGGTTTGCTTGAATAGGCTATTTGCAAATCAGACTAATAGTCATGCATCCATAGCATATGGGTGTTATCAGGTGGTTAGATACAATGGTAGCATGTGTGGGGTATTTTCATTGGTGGCTAGGTATTGTGAGCTTGTACTTTATTTACTTTTACTAGTGACTATCCATTGTGAGCACGTATCCTTTTAAGCACTTTCACTAGTTCCTAGTCCATTGTTCGAACAACCCTTTGTTGTGTTAGCCGTTGTGAGCATGTACCTTGTTTACTTTCGTTGGCGGCTAGTCACTATTATTTGGGGCTAGATAATGTGGTAGCATGTACCTTGAGTATTTTCGTTCGTTCCTAGTCCCATTTACGTTGTATGGCAGGTAGTACTTTTGGTTTTAGGGTCACTTAAAATTTCAGGTCATGATGACGATATCTATCATGATTTCGCTCATTATTTATCACATGAGATTTCAAGTAATGCCAATGACGTCTCTTGTGATTCATTATTTGTCACTTGAGATTTCGGATAATGCCGATGACGTCTCTTATGATTTTTATATTCATACATTTATACATCCATTTATTAATTAAGAATCAAATGTGGATTGAAATGTTTAACTTGTTGTGTTACACTTATGAAATGTATATTGAAAACTTTATCTTCTCAAAATATATTTGCAATCATGCTTAAGTATTGTGTCATGCATGTAATATTCAGGGTAGTTCTCACTGCAATAGCCATTGTCTCTATCAAAATATATTAGTTCTTGTAAGTGTACATCAGAGTACGAAATGGTAGCATTGAGGAGCCTTGTTTGGACCAGTAGATCATAATTCCACGTCATATTTTGCTAGGCCTAGGATATTTAGTTTGTATAAGCCATTAGGCATATTTTTGGATTTACTAGTACTGATGATTGAAACAAGTGCTCAATGCATGGTTGTTTGTAGTCATCTTTTGATATCCGTTTTATGAATGAATGCTACTATGATAATTAAGTGTGAACAAATGTAATCTAGATATGTATAAACATGGGAGACACACCCACATGTGACCTTTCCCTAAGTGTAATACTCGAGTTTCTGTAGCAAGGGTGATATACTTGAGCCTTGAAAGCTGAGGTGTTACATGGTATAAAAACATTCTTATATTATTTAGTTAACAACCTCAAACTTGGGATTCGAGTCTCTGTACTTGAGTGTTGGGTTTTGGGGCATTACACATATTCATGCCTTCCATCTATTTTACCAAAACATTTTAGGGCATTGGCTAAAAAATGAGGTAAATCTAAAGCTCACATGGCCCACACTAAAGGAAACAATGGCCTTAAAACGTCCACTGTTGAAAGTGGTTTCCTTTATTAGGCTCCACATTGATGCTTACTTGTCATCTAACTCGTTCAGAAGTTCACACAGATATGGACAAGGGGAAAGCATAAACGTCATGTTGATACAAAAATGTAATGGTGCCTAAGAAGTTTTAAATGATGTGTTTAATTCCCACAATTTCATATGGTGTGCTCCACTTGAGCTTTGGATCTACCTCGCTTATTGGCTCATGCCTTAAAATCAGTCCGCATAGCGGATGGATGGTGTGGATAAGACACATACATCACACTAGGTCCCACATTTATTTTACATAAGTCCTCAATTTTAGTGTTCATAAAGCAGGTGTCAACCTCAGCATTGGGAACAGTGTGGTAATTGAAATTACATGGATTTCTACCATGGCATGTGTGGAAACATGGTAGATTTAAAATTTTTGACATAACTAAAATAAATTACCAATTAAAATTAATAAGAAAAATTAACACTAAGTCTTCTAAGTCAAAGTGGGTCCAATCACATAGGCTACAAATGATTTATTAATCAAGAAAGTAGTCTATAAGAGATGATGAGCTTGTATGTACTTATAAGCTAAGTGCCTAGCATACAACCCCATTCAAACATTCATATGATTTAACTAATCAAACACATAAGCATGAATAGAAATTTGTTCAAATGACAATCATAAATACAAGCATATAGAGTGGATTGGTTTCCTTACTCCACTCTTGGTGGACTCACTTTCCTTGAGTGTATTGGCATTTACTATTTTAGAAGTTTTCAATATGTTCACCCCTAACCTTTATAGTCCTACACAATGACCTAATGTATGTATACTTCCACGTTAGAGGAACACATTTCCACCCATACTGGTGGTTCCCACAAGAGACTTTTGTAACACCCCGATTTTCGTAACCCGAGTATACTACTTGTTTTCCAAAAACTCAAGCATTAGCCTTTAAAATTTCAGTCTAAATTTAAACATTTTTATCATTAATCAAAGTTAGCAAAAAATATTGGCAGAGTAAACCATGCATTGTATAAAAACATTCCAATCACCATAAAAATTCAAATGTAGTGCCCATAGAAGACTTATACAACCAAAATATCAAAAGTTCCTAAAACAAAAACATAAATCTATCGTCTAATGATGGAGCTCGATATGGGCCAAAGGGACCTCATCTAGCTCCTCAACTGCCCGATCTGTACTAGCAACTAAGTGAATAAAATTAGCTCGCTCTACACCTGCATCAACCAATATGTTTTGATAGTGTCAATAGTTATCTCAGTGAAGAATACCCTCTAAGATTAAAGACTCATCATTTATAATTCAGTATAGATCACAAGACATGAGAAGATATATACTAAACAACACAATTCATAATCATGATCATATACTTGGAAACAAAGACAATCAACATAATTTCATCATTAGGAAAATGTAATATCAATCGCAATGCAAGTGAATGTGCCCAAATAGTCAAATAATCATCATATGATCTTCTATTGTACTCAGAAATCATATTTTACGTGAATTTCGTAAGATGACTAGAAAATCAACGAGTGAACTTTCGTTTTACTTGGAAATCATATAAAACTCCACACGGTGACTAGAAAATCAATAAATGAACTTCCACTTCACCTGAAAATCATATGAACTCCGCACGGTGACTAGAAAATCAGTAAATGAACTTCCACTTCACTTGAAAATCATATGAACTCCGCACTGTGACTAGAAAATTAACATGTGAACTTCAACTTCACTCAAAAATCATAATATAGGTGAACTCCGCAAGGTGAATAAAATATTAATGTCCAAACCTCTACTTCACAAAGAAATCATATTGTAGGTGAACTTTACAAGATGAATAGAAAATTGATAAAGGAACTCTAGCTTCACTCGATAATCATATCAAATTCTATGACAACCCAAAAATCAATAAATTTATATGAATATAGCCAAGAAAGCTACAAAAGCTGTCAAGATTCCATCAAAGCCACGAAGGGCAAATATACGATCCAAGCCACATAGAGCAAATATACGATCCAAGCCGCGTATGGTAAATATGCGATCCAAGCCGTGTGGGGCAAATATATGATCCAAGCCATGTGGGGCAACTATGCGATCAAAGTCACATAGGAAAAATATATAGTCCAAGCTATGTGGGGTAAATATGAAATCAATGCTGCTTAGGGCATGATGGACCCCAGGATGGTAAGTCCACAATAAATTCTATTCATTTCCTCAACTAAATGCAAGTGACAACATCTAATTAATTAATAAATTATACAATTTAAGATATCATATGATAATCAAATCATTCATGCTTGCTAACATTAAAGAGACATATCAAGTATATAACATAGGAGTCGATTGTGTAACAGATAGACATATTTAGGTAATGTGCTAAGTAAATAAATTATGTGACTTAAGAGATACTGAATATGAGAGATTAAGGCATCATCTATATGAAGATTGATGAATTTAAGTGAGAAGCTTAAAGGGTGAGTCCTCACCTCGATTAAGAAACCTAGTTGTGTGGCCCGCTAGATACCACAACTGCCACCTAATAGAGTCAAACCTGATTATTACACATACGTTTGTGACCTAGTCAAAATGCTACAGAAAGTACTAACAATCAACTATCTATAAACAATGGACTCAATGAAAACCCACTAAGTTAACTTGGTAACAAAACAACTAAACTAGGTCTCAATTTACCTCGACTTGGTAGCTCAACTTGGCGACTTAGATCTGGGTCTACGACCTGCTGCCACCAACTCCTTCTCTTTCTATCTTCCACCCATTCTCCATCTCCTCCCTCTTCTTTGTCTCCCTTCCTTTCCTTCTCTCTCTCTCTCTCTCTCTCTCTCTCTCTCTCTCTCTCTCTCTCTCTCTCTCTCTCTCTCTCTCTCTCTCTCTCTCTTTTCTTCCTCTTTTTTTTTCTCAACAACCCAAGATCGAATCCAACCTAGCTGGACCTGGTGATCCAGCCAAGTTACTCGGTAGCAGCCACAACCCAGCTTCCTCTCTCTCTCTCTCTCATTTCTTTTCCTCTCTCCCTTCTTCCTTTCTCCTTTCTCTCTCTACCTCTTCTACTTCTCTTTCCACTCTTCTTATTGGAACATCTAACGGTGAGTTTGGACGGACCAAATCAAACCGAGCAAGTCGAGTCCACTTGACTCGACGCACTTGCCCCCTCACGATCTCCCTCCTTCCCTCTCATTTTCTCTTCCTCTCTCTCCGTACCTATCTCTCTCTACCTTCTCCTTCTATTGCTTAGACAGGTTCGACAATGTCTAGACTCAGACAGAGGCCTAGTGCAGCAGGCCCTGACTTGCTTTCAAACAGGAGTGCAACACCACTCCTCTCTCTCTCTCTCTCTCTCTCTCTCTCTCTCTCTCTCTCGTTTCTCTCCCTTTCTCCCTCTCTCTTTCTCTTCACCTTCTGCTTCTTTCGCTCTAGACAGGGGAGGAACCTTAACTCGAACAACAACAGACTCGTGGAGACACATTACTCAGGCGAGTCGACTCAATGTGGCACAGTGGCGCCTCTCTCTCTCTCTCTCATTTTTTTTTTCTTTTTGGATGACTTCCCAAAAAGGGTGGCCTTTATAAGGTTCTCTGACCTCCTCCTACATGGTTTGCAATCAACTAACCACCGGATTAGTTACGGCTAATTCGGTTGTACTCGACGCATCTCCTATGAAATTCCCAACTATCATGGCCCATATCCTTTGCACAATTGGATCCTATCATTGCTGATCATCATCTGGTGCTATGGGCTTTTAGATGGATGATCTTGATAAGAAGATGGGGGGCCACAAGAGAATGGTGGGTCTTTCGGCTAAATGAGGAGAAGGCCTCTCCATTAATACCACAATTTCAATGGATGGGCAATCTGATGATTTGGTGCATATGGACGGTGTGGATAGGTCCCACGATCACTTGAGACCCACCGAATGGACGATTATTAGAGTTTTTTTTTTTTACTTAAGGGGCTTGAGTTTCGAGTTGCAGCGGCGACAGGAGGAAAGTTTCAAGCCATAGTTAGGGAAAACCCTGATTTAGAGGGTTGAGATGGATTGGGATCTCAGGAGGCCACCCCATGCAGATTGCCAACGTGGAAAGGAGAAGAAAAATGAAACTTTTCATTTTTTTTTAAAAAAGCCGAACGTAACCTTGTTTGTGGCTAAGATTTTGTGCTGCACGTCTGTACAATCCAACGAGTGGATCAACCAGGGTTCTGGTCAGTCCCCTGTTACGCACAAGATGGACATTTGAATCATCTAGTTCGATGATCATGGTGGGCCACGACCAATGATAGCGAGCATTGCTCCTTCAAGCTCGTACGGATGGGAAAAGCTTCATGCTTTCCTGCCGATTCCATGGGGTCAAACCCTATTGACCGAGTTTCTCGGTTCGGTGAGGCGCAGATGGACACACTTGCCATGTACATGCACTCCAGAGTGGGGCCTACAATTTTGTTATGTGGAATTTGGCTTGTTTATTAGATCCCTTGGGTCTAGGTATGACCCTTAACCAAAGATCAAGCCGATCAAAAGTCTAGGTGGGTCATGCCTTAGAATCTTTTACTTCAGTTCTGAATTATCACTAATTTGACGGTTAAATTCTTTCCAAATATGATCATCAACATGCCTAATAGTTTGTAACCCGATTTAGGGCAAATTCAAAAGTCATTTTTACAATTAATCGCCCATACCTCTTAATTCAACGAGCGATCTTGGGTTTGAATGGATAATTATTTCAGGACGGTTCATCGACGGTCTAGGAGTGCCTTAGATGGATCTAATGACTAGTTTTAATGATAAGATCCATCATCATACGATGTGAGGTCTAAATCCAATTATCTATCTCAAATTTCATAGTTGATGTACAATTCCAACAGTTGAATCTTGTGATCCAAAAATGCAAATATTTCAGATTCGCTCCTCACTAGTTCTAGCTGTCCTAAAGTCATTATATGTAGAGATCTAACCATTGATCCTATGCTTAGAGGGTCAGATGGCTCAATCTATGGATACAGGTTACCCCTAATGGTTGGGTTTAGGTTAAAGTGTGTGACTGTTCACATAAATTGGATTTGCGTTTATGTTAAATTAAGTCCCCTCGGTAACACCCGAGTACTAAAATGTATGAGGTGTTACAACTTTAGTTAGTTTTCTATCAGCCAACCAACAACCACTAGCAATCCTAATCCAAGGCCTTCCATATATTCCCGTTAGAGGCTCCCCGAGGTGAGTAACATGCACAAACCCGTGTTTGGTGAATTATGCTCTACACAAGATCCTAAGTTCTACACAAGAACCTATTCGAGTTTGGGTCACAAACTTTACACTCAATCTTACGCAAGGAAGTATTAAGTAGACTTTATAATCGATAACCTACTTGTCGGATAGAGCTCAGTTGTTGTGTCATGCTTGAGATGATTCTTCAATATCCTCTAATGCTTGGATTAACTTCTCAATTGCTCCCCCGATCATTGATACGGATGCCTCATCTTTTACAATCAACCGCCTTGTATATGATACACGGATGAGGTAACTAAAGTGGTGGGAGGATGGTAGAATCTCTTACAACTAATGGATAGTTGTTTTCCAAGAGACATTCACCTATATGGGTATTCTAGAAGATGTTTAGACAAAAATTTACTTATAGATGTGGAGTCTAAGCTCTAGAGAATACAAGAAACCAAGATTATCTTCACAAGGAGCTTAGAATGCTCATTAGAGTGATTAATCATGTGTAAGATGATTTGGATCCCTCTGCATAAGAGCCTAGAAGTATTGAAAAGTATTGGGACACACTAGGGTTTCTAACTCACTCAAAACCATCATCTTTAAAAATATCTAGAGCTGATTTATATAAGAAATGAGCCCCAACAGATCTATAATGGCTAGTGTTTTTTTTATATTATTTTTTTCCATTGTTAGTCAAACGATATGTGCCTTCGATCAATCGATTAATCGGATTCCTTGGATCGATCGAACGTCCCTGGATTTAAGTAGATAATTTACTAGATGATTTTGAGAGCTATTAATTGATCGAACTGGGTGTATCGATCAATTGATCAAAATGGTTTCTACATAAAGACTTGCTAGACAATTTCAGTTGCCATCGAGCAATCGGTCAGTGCTCTTGATTGATCAAGGTTCGCTCGACATCACCTATGAGCTTGTTGTTTTAGGCTATATATTTTATGGCAACTCTAAACCTCTTTTAGCTTATTTTATCATGTTCCAATTGAGCTCCTAAGGCTATGGAATGATCAAACAAATGTTTATTTATTAAGGCATGATCATCTAGAGGCTAAGGTTATTTTGGATATAAGGTTATGTCACTCAATGACCTCAATTTACATGTTCTTCACTTAATGCTTCATGTCTTCTTGTGTCTTCGGTCTTCAACTTCCAAAGGCTCAATCGACTTATAGACACACAGAGATATGTGATTCATAAAAAGGTGCACAAATTATTGCACTAATAGTAATTACTTAGGTAAGTAATTATTACCTATTATCAATTTATTTATAGGATATTTGAAAATTTAATTAGGCCATGACGTAACCAATGAAAATTCAAAGTATAAATGCTTATTAATTAAGCATAAGGGATGGTGGGGCCTATTTAGATTTATGGAAAAAAAATGATGAAAAAGGCTTCTTTTTTTTTTTATTTATTTTTTTATTTATTTTTTTATTTTTTTACGCACTATTTTAAAAAACTATGAGAAATGAAAAGATCATTTCTCTCTATTATATCATAAAATGAATTTTTTGATAATTTTTTCTTCATTTTCTTTTTTTTTTTTTTTTTTTTGGAAAAAATGAAGAAAATTTTATTATGAAAGTTTTATTCAAAGATGGAAGAGAGCACATGTATGCGTTGAAAATAAATTTAGCATATGTAATGTGGGATGCTTGAATATGGATGGTGATTCATGTTGTGCATGTGGTTAAAATGTGTAGTGCATGTGGAGCCTTTAAAGATACATGGAGGCACATGTGGCATAATCACGCATGTAAGATGCTTGAAGATATGAATAGCACATGTTGCAGATGCAATGTTATGACAACCCTAAGTGCAGTGTTGTGATGTACTAATAACTCGGTGAGATCGAGGTTGTACGCATAAGAACTTGCAATTGTGCAATTTCTGAAATATTTTAGAATTAGAACCAAAACTAAATTAATTAATAGAATTTGTTTTAAGGCTTAATTGTGAGAGAAATTGTTAAGGATAAAGTATTTGATCACTGAGGATCTATTTATAGCTATATCTTAATATTAATTCACTTGATTCAATTGTATTACTCAACTGGAATCGAAGTCTTATCATATGTAGCTGGATAATAGAGTAGTTAAATCATCATTCATAAACTCAAAATAGATTTAAACTTCAATTAAATTGATTCCCTCATCATGCACCCAAGTATTGATTGCATGGAATTCAAAGCATCTATCGTGTCTGGATTATATGATAGATCAATGGATTTTACAGATCAATCTCTTGCAAAAGAAATAAGAAACTATTATTAGCTTTTCTAAAAATTCAATGTGTTTGAAGTTGACAATGATCAAAGTAAACTTGAAATAAATCTTTATTCAAAATAAATATCAATGAATTGTTCAACATTCAAATCAAATACTTGAATCAAAGTAATCTAAGCATTAAGAATAACTATAAATTTTACCTCTAAGACATAGCTAAGAGATTAGTTAATCAAAGACATGATTGAACTAAACCACCAAAAGAAAAATATTAAAACTAAATAAAACCGAAAGATGGGAGAAAGAGGACTCTACAGAGGCTCTACAACTCCTTACTCTACACCTTCTCCCTAATTCGTATAAAAGAAAGCCTAAAACATCCTTTTAAATAAGAAAAACTATGACCGACTTGAAATCAATTTCAATTTACACACTTTTGTTACCCTTCAAATGCAGCCAACGATAATCTTCAGTCGCACTGAATTAACTCTCGATTATAGCCCGATTTTCTTGATTTGCATCTAAAGTCTCTGTTTACCTTAGGTCACATCGAAGGGACCTTTGGTCCCACTAAACCTGGCTTCGATCAAAACGAATGTTGAACCAAATTAATTTTAAAAATCATCATTTGTTATTGGATTGTTCCGTATACATTAGGTCGGATCGAACTGACCTCAGGTGGGACCGAACAGTATATTTATTTTACTATCGAATTTGTGATTCAGTCAGTCTTTTCTCTCTCCTTTTGCACTTGGTTTTCTTCGATCTTCGGCACTAGAATTCTTCATTAATCATATCTAAATCTCCAAATATTCAATTGGTCATTCTTTAAGCATTAAATCTTTTCTTTAAGTGTCTTTTACATCCTAGCTTTCCAAATCACATCGCATAGGAAAACATATGTAAATGGATCAATTAAGCACATATGTGCTTATAAAACCAATGCATAACATGAGAGGATATATAATATTTTAGACTCAACATGTGTCCCATTAGGAAATGTGACACATTGACACAATTGATGATGGGTGGTTGTATATGTCACACGTGTAGCACATTAGCACGAGTATAGTGCTTTAAAATGGATTGTGATACACGTGGCACATAGCATATGTGGAGCACTTGAATGGATGTTTGCACATGTAGGATACTTGAAAGGTGATTTGTGACACATGTTACATATCCCACGCATTTGCACATTTTGTACATGTGAAGTACTTAAAGATGAATGGTGGTCATGTGCCACGTAGATGTTATACACACACACACACACACACACACACACACACACACACACACACACACACACACACACACACACACACTTTGATCCAAGACTTCGGTGGGCCATGAAAAATGCAAACAGTTTCTTCCCTTGATTTGAATTTCTCTTTGTTATGGCCCACCAGAATCTTAGATCAAAGTGAAAATTCACCTCCTAAGGTTTCATGGGATTCCACATCTTATGGACCGTTCGGATTCGACACCCACGACACGTATGCAAAGGTGCGCACATGCGTAGGTGCGTAGGTGAGCATGCCTCTCTCTCTCTCTCTATATATATATATGTGTGTGTGTGTGTGTGTGTGTGTGTGTGTGTGTGTGTGTGTGTGTGTGTGTGTATGGGAAATGGTACTATACGATCGAGCGCATGCAAGCTTAATATAAGGTCGAGATGTGTCTTGTATTCCAACCATTTGAGCGCTTTAGAAAAAGGCAAAATGGGTGATGACGTTTCCAAGTTCTGTGAGCCCCACCAAGATGTATTTGTTGTATCTATACGGTCTATCCATTTGGAAAGTTCATTTCAGAACATGAGCCCAAAACCTTAGGCAGATCCACTACTTAAATGAACCACACCAGAGAAGATAGTGGGGACAATAATGCCACCATTGAAACATTCCTAAGACCCACCATGATGTTAATTTTCCATCCAACCTGTTCATAATGTCACACAGATCTGTACGAAGGGGCAAAACAAGTATCAACCTGATCCAAAACTTTTGTGGGCCCCAAAAAATTCTCAATGATAAGCATTCAATCCCCACTGTTTCTATGTTGTGGTGAACTTTAAATTTGAATCTATCTTATTTTATGGCTAATGCCCTAAAATGATCTCGCCAAATGAATGGACGGTATGGATTTAACACTTACATCATGGTATGGCCCACGAAACTTGTTAAGGGTAACATACTACTAAGGCCGGTGGCTTGTCGCACACGAACCATTCCGCTTTTGACGCAGACGGAAGTGGATTAACTCACCCAAGACAGTATGGTTGTTATAAGTGAGGCTCAACTTGATTTTTGTATTTTACATCCACGCTGTCCATCCGTTTTGGAAGATCATTTTAGGACATGAACCCAAAAATGAAGAAGATCTAGAGCTCATGTGGACCATACTATCGGAAACAGTGGTGATTAAATGCTTTACCATTAAAAACTTCCTAGGCCCACAATAATGTTTACATAATGCTTATTTTTCATCAAACTTGTTGATAAGGTCATATAAACTTAGATGAAGTGAAATATATATATATATATATATATATATATATATATATATATATATATATATATATATATATATATATACATATATATATATCAGCTTGATCAAAACTTATGTGCCCCATTAATTGTCAATCACTACAATTTCTTATGATATGGTCCACCTGAGAATTGGATGTGCTTTAGTTTTGGATTCATATCCTAAAATGATATATAAAAATGGATGGACGGTGTGGATATAGAATACATACATCAAGGTGGGCCCATGATAAAGCTACACTGACTTGGGTGGGGTGGCACGTAATTCACTGTCAACACGAGCTGAAGCGGATTTCAAGCCAAAGGCTTTGACAACAATGCACTGGAAAGAAACGCCTACCATTGAGACCTTCATCGGCTCCATTTAATGTTTATATGATATCCAAAATTTTTGTAAGGTAACCATTGGGATGAAATAAAAACACTAAAAACCTGGCTGATACAAAATTTTGTGACCACAGGAATATTTAGGGGTGGTTGTTCAATCCTCATTGTTTTCTCTCGTATGGCTCATTTGAGTCCTGAATCTGGTTCATTTTTGGTCTTATATCCTAAAATAATATCATAAAACGGGATTGATTTATCATAACATCACCTTGAACCGCACCTAGGCTCCTAACGTAAAAAACTTCAAGATATAAGTAAATCTCCTCTGTTGTGTTGCAGTCACCAAGTTCTGTGGGCCCCACTGTGATGTTAGTGTTATATCCACTCTGTCCACCCATTTGGAGAGATTATTTTGGGGCATTAGTCCAAAAAGAGGCAAATATAAAGTGGACCATAATATAAAAACTAGTGGCGACTAAATGCCTAGCATGGAGAACTTCTTCGAGCCCCTAAAGTTTTGGATCAAGTTTATATTTATTTTGACCTTTCATCCTAGTCTGTGTGACATAATGAATAGGTTGGACAACAAATAAATATCATGGTGGGCCTTAAAAAGGTTTAACAATGGGCATCATTATCTGTGATATAGTTCATTTTAGTTTGGATATGCTTTTTTTATTGGGCTCATGACTTAAAATGATCTCTCTAAAAGAATAGCCGTTGCTGATATAACATATATATATATATATATATATATATATATATATATATATATATATATATATATATATATATATATCATGGTGGGCCCACAAAACTTGATGACGACCACCTGTTCACAGCATTCAATCTTCTTGCATCCCAATCTGCATGGCAATTAAGTAGCGTTGATTTTATCGGTTTTGACTTTTCCTAATGTGATATCATCTCCATGGTGTAGTTTTTAAATTTGTCATAGAACAGTTAGAATACAAGACACGCCTCGACCTTATATTAAGCTTGCATACGCTTGACCGTATAGTACCATTTTCCTATATTATATATATATATATATATATATATATATATATATATATATATATATATATATATATATATATATATATATATATATATATATATATATATGAGTCGTGCTCACCTACGCACTGCACATGTCTAATCCAAATGGTCTATGTGATGCGGAATCCCACGAAACACCAATAGATACATTTTCACCCTCATCTAAAATTCTAGTGAGCCATGGTAAAGAGAAATGTAAATTAAGGGAGGAAACTATTTTCTTTTTTTCATAGCCCACTAAAGTTTTGGATCAAAGTAAAAAAGTGGCCTGGGAGGTTTAATGAGGTGTTGCTTCATGTGGACTATTCAGATTTTAGGGTCACATCAAGTGTGATTAGCTCTCAAAAAAGTTAGAACGAGTTGAATTGTTTGGCAGCTGAACGTTCGGATATATATATATATATATATATATATATATATATATATATATATATAGAGAGAGAGAGAGAGAGAGAGAGAGAGAGAGAGAGAGAGAGAGAGAGAGAGAGAGAGAGAGAGGCATGCTTACCTACACACGTGAGCACCTTTTCACACGTGTCATGGGTGTTGAATCCGAACGGTCCATGAGATGTAGAATCCCATGAAACCTTAGGGGGTGAATTTTCACCCTGATCTAAGATTCTGGTAGGCCATAGCAAAGAGAAATTCAAATCAAGGGAAGAAACTATTTGCATTTTTCATGGCCCACCGAAGTTTTGGATCAAAGTAAAAAATTCGTACCAGGAAGTTTCATGAGGTTCTACTTCATGTGAACCGTTCAGATTTGCGAGACTCATTAGATATGATGAGTTCTCAAAAAAGTTCGTATGTAGTACAGTATATACATACAGAAAATATACAAATATTAGTAACCTATGGGCCCACTAAGATATATATATATATATATATATATATATATATATATATATATATATATATATAGCATTTAATTGGACACTGTACAGGCCCATGCTGTGTTGGCACTGGCGGTGTGGTACTGATCAGTGATCTATGGGCCCACTAAGATGTAGATGTTTTAAGGGGATAATACATAAAATTAAGCTACTAAATCTAGGTGGATTACAGGAAATAGCCAAACAAGTAACATTAAAATCTTCTAGGGTCTACTTGAATGTTTAATTTTCATCTAGTCTATTGATTGTGAGGCGTGGACTTGGATTAAGGGAACATACAAATATTAGTTTGATCGAAAACTTTTGTAGCCTTCCAAAAGTTTTTAATGACAAGGGTTTTGGTATTGCATACTCAAAATTGAATATGCTACATATTTTTATCTCAACTTTTAAAATGATCTAAAAAATAAATGAATAGCCTAGATGTAGAGTCCGCAACATTTTCAGCACCATAAGTCACGGACGTTCGTATAGATGGGTCACTACCAAATCCGACTTCCATCGTACTGCTATATTTGGATATGCCCATTGTTAGCGGGGCCACCAAATGAAATGTAAGGATCACCACAACTAACCCAAGCCCTTCTAAAAATGGACGCAGATTAGCTACTGACAGGTTGAGTAGCCAAACTTGCTACTGAAGTGACATCACCAAGTTATGTGAGACCCACCATGATGTATGTATTGTATCCATGTCATCCATCCATTTGGAGATATCAATTTAGGGCATGAGCCAAAGAAATAGTCAGATAAAAATCTTGAATGGACCCACCACAGAAAACAGTGAAGAGGGTGACACCCACCGTTAAAGATATGTAAGGTCAACGAAAGTTTTCAATCAAGCTTGAATTTGTGTCTCTCCTTCTTTTATGTCTATCTTAACTAATGAACACGTAAAACACCATAGTGGACCTTACGAAGGTTTCAATGGTGGGCATCACTCTTCCCACTGTTTTATGTGATGGGTCCACTCTAGATTTGGATCCAACTCATTCTCGGTCTCATGCCGTAAAATGAACTCTCCAAATGGATGGACGGCGTTAATACAAAACATAGTTGGGTCCCACGTAACTTGGTGACGTCACTTCGGTAGCGAGCGACTCAACTTGTCGGTATTTAATCCAATAAAATGTCCGCTTCTTAATAAATTGGAAAGGACAGGAAACGCTTCTGAGGACGGATGGGACGTCTTTTAACTTTTGAATTAGTTGTACATGATAATCATCAAACGTATATTATTAATACTTGTTTAACAGAGTTCTGTTAGGCGGACATGCGTGGCCACCCTCGCTGTTGACACGTGTAGTGAAATATCCAAGATGTACCTACACAAAATCTGACTGATCTACTTTGTCGTAGGGGCTGCCAAGCTAAAAAAAAAAAGGTAGCTTGGAAAATTTCAGCAAGCTTTCCTTAGCCATAGGCATGTTTAGTAGACTGTAGCCCACGTGATTACTTGGCAAACCTGATTCTTTATCTATAACACCAGCATGGCGTGACCATTACAATGGATGAATTGGATAATATACCTATATGCCATGCTGGCATATATGGTGGCGTGTACGTGGGCATAGCCGAGCTGTTTTGAATAAAACATCGGTTACGCTTGGTAACAAGGTTAAGATAATTGGGAGGATGCTCCGGGTCTCGATGACTTTTGAATTTGCAAAAAGTATAACCTCTTGGCGAATACGCCCGTTTCAGGCACCGAAAAGGCAAGCGAATTGGGTCCGACCCATCGTCAAACCTAGAAACGTCCGACGAGATATGTGTGGGGTCCACTGTGATGTATCCGCGGGTTCATCCATTTTATCAGATCAGGTTAAAGTATGGGCAAAAATGAGATAGATCCAAAGCTCCAGTGGACCATACTAGAGATGAATGCAAGAGTCATCTTTGGTATGGTCCACTAGAGCTTTAGATCTGTCTCATTTTTCGTCCATACTTTAACATGATTTAATAAAATAGATGGACGACATAAATATACAGATATATGAAGGTGGGTCTCACACACACGGATTTTAAAAGCTCTTTGGGTAAGTCAATTATTTTTTCAGCTAAAGGAGATTTGTTATATATTTAATTTCTATAGCTGATGGCATTAGAATTAATCTTAGAAACTTAAAAGATTTAAAAATTTTGAAATCATTTTGACCATAGTTTTTCAAATTCTTACATTTTGAGTTTGAGATTTCTCATTTTACAAATATAGGAGTTGAAATTTTGTTTTTCAGAGAACTATCTTTTATATAGACCAGACCTGATTTGTTGCCATATTTTCTGTATGAGGTTAATAGTTTTTCCAGCTTTGGATCTTCGTGGGCATATTTCCAAGTATCCTTAGAGCTCAAAAGAGAAGAAACTTCGAGTTTTAGGTTCTCATTTTCTATTCTGAGTTTTTCTAACTTGGAGGTTTTGAAATTTAAATCTAATTTTATTTTTTCAAAACAACCTGAAAGATGAAAATTTTCCAAAATATTGTTTTCAAGTTCTTCTTTTAAGGTAAGATATTTTTTCTTTGAATTTTTAGTTTGACAACAATTTTGTAACTTTCCCTGTATAAGGCATTGTAGGCATCTTGAAAATCATCTTCATTTTCATTTTCAGTGTCACTCATGAGATTTTCATAATCAAATAAGTTACAACTATCTGAGAAGATGACCTTGGCTATAATCATTAGGGTTTTTCATCATTTGATTTTTCTTGTTCTGATTCATCAGACTTAAAAGAACTTTCAGAGCCAGACGATTCATCCCAAGTAGCTAACATGCCCTTTCTTTTTGAATTATCCCTTTTAGGACATCTATTTGCCAAGTGCTCGTATTCATGATAGTTGAAACATTGACCCTTCTTTAAAGATTTTTAAGATTTAGACTTTCTTTTTCTTTTATCAAATGGTTTTTAAAAATATGATCTTTTTTTATTTTTAAAAATTCTGTAAAATTTCTTAGCAAGTAAAGCCATATTATCTTCTGTATCTTCAATATCAGAATTAATACAATTTTCTTTTGAAACAGATTTAGATGATTTAAGAACTATAGGCTTACCTTTAGGAGCTTTAAAATTTAACTCATACATTTAGATAGAACCAACTAACTCTTCAACCTTCATTTGATCAGTATCTCTTAATTCTTGGACGACAGTTGCTTTATAATTGAATCTCTTAGGAAGATATCGCAGTATTTTTTCACAGATCTCACTTTCTGGGATCCCATCTCCTAGACCCCATATGAAATTTACTATATCATTTAGTTTCGTATAGAAGTCCATGAAAGTTTCATTTTCTTCCATATGAATTTTCTCAAATTTTCTAGGAAGGATTTGAACTTTTGATTTTTTGACTATTGAAGTTCCTCCATGTGTTATTTCAAGAATATCCCAGGCTTGTTTCGCTGTATCACATGAAATAATTCTCTTGAATTCATCAGGTAATAGAGCACAAATTATGACATTTAAGGCCTTAACATTTTCACTACTTTCGCTTTCTTGAGGTGTAGTCCATAAATAAAATGCAGTTTCTTTCATAGATTTAGTTCCATCACTGCCTAATACTTTAGACATAGGTGGTTTCTATTTTGTTACAGTTAGATTTAGTTCCATCACTGCCTAATACTTTATACATAGGTGGTTTCTATTTGGTTACAGTTTCTTGCCACACGCTTTTGTCTAAGGATTTTAAAAAATTCCTTATTTGGCTTTCCAGTATGCATAGTTAGAGCCATCATAAGGTGGTGGTCTTGTAATAGACAAGCTATAAAAATTTGAC
Source organism: Magnolia kwangsiensis (assembly GCA_037074715.1). Classification (NCBI taxonomy): domain Eukaryota; kingdom Viridiplantae; phylum Streptophyta; class Magnoliopsida; order Magnoliales; family Magnoliaceae; genus Magnolia; species Magnolia kwangsiensis. The sequence goes on from CM073572.1 coordinate 62,915,719, forward strand.
ATAATGAAAGCTCTAGATCTTTTAACTAAAGGAAATTAAAATAAAATAAAATTGAACAACTTAGCTCTGATACCACTTGAAAAGGGCAAGCTTAACAGTCCTAGAGGGGGAGCGAATAGGACTATGCCAAATAAAATTAACTTACTAAAATAATAAATAAATAAGAAAATGTACTCTTACTAGTATTGAAAAATTAATTCAAACTTAGTATGTAGGACAACCTACACCTAAAACAAAGTTTAGGCAGGACAATCTTATTTCATGAACAATCGTAACGATCAAGATCTCAAACCAAACAAGAAACAATAGAGCTATCTATTACAAGAATTCACTATATATGCATAAATAAAATTACAACCATTCACCACAAATGCAAAAGGTAAACATTTATCACAAACACCAAGAGTTATAGTAGTTCGGTGTGTACAACAACTGTTCTCAAATAGCCACACCTACTCCGCTCCCAATAATCACAATCCAAGTGATATTAGCTTTCACTATAAATAAAGTTTTCACAGGATCACCTTAAAACCTGATATAGTTGTGATTTTAAAGGGCTATCACAAAAAAAAATCCCACATTGAGAATTTCTAGCTGTTTTAGATAAACCAATAATTGAGATTTTTTGGCTATCTCAAAGAAACCAAAATTCAAAAGATAGAAATATACTTATCTTCACCTTGAAGACGTATCTCTTTATATATCCTATAGAACTGCTTCTCTTGTAGTGGAATGTTCAATGTCCAGCCACATATACAAGGGTTCTAGGTTCTAGATTGATTTTAAATTGATTCAAACTAAAGGCTACTTGTTTGAATTCCTTAATATCTCAAAGAAGAGTATCTACTCTCTTTAAAGAATAAGATTCATAAAAAAAGAGATCAAGGAATTAAAACAAAAAGCTATTTAAAAAATATTAAAAATACCATGCAATAACTTGAGGATAATGGGAACTTCTTTCTCTCTTGATGATGACTTTTACTAGTTTAGATTGGTAATTTCAGATTGAGAGAAAACCTCTATTTATAGGCTGAAAATTTGTTGCTTCGACTTGTTTAAGGTTTAACAAAATTTTAAAATTTGAGCACGATAGGATAAAATGGTTCTTTGACTGGTCGGAGGCCCTGCTCGACTAGTCGAGGGCCCTGTTCAATTGGTTAAACATGGGCTTCGACTAGTCAACAGTGCCAGATTTTAGTTGCTGGACTTTGAGTTGAGTAACCCTCGACTGGTCGTAGGTCCCTCTTCGACTGGTTGAGCAGTCTACTCGACTAGTCGAGGAAGCAATAGAAAATTCCATTTTTTGAAATTTAAACCTAGACTAGTTAAAGATTTTCTTAGATTGGTCAAGCCACAGCTTAGACTAGTCAAACTTAAGCCTACATTAGTTGAACTTAAGCCTAACAAAAGTATAAAAACCCATATAAGTTTATCATTTGAAAGCACCTAAGTCTAAGGTCTTTCTAGGGTCTGTTATACTTGAAAAGATTGAACATTGAAGTTTAAAACTTATTCTTCTACTTGATTCTTCAATAAAACATGTAGTTGAAGATAGAGCAAGATCTTCTACTTGAAGTGTAGTAGAACTTGAACTTAGTAAAGCTTGAATTTTCCATCTTGATCTACTTCATTACTTGAATTACAATAAGGTCTTGAATTATAGTAGATGTTGAACTTGCTTAACTTGAAGTGAGAACTTAAACTTTCCATCTTAATCTACATTAGATAGACAACTTCAAAGTTGTTTTATTTAAACAAAATTTGACAAACAATGGTGTGCTTTATACAATATATATAACATCTCAAAAAAATCTATACAAAAACCTGAGTATCACCTCAGGAAAAAATCGCTAAGGACCGAATCCTTTAGAAATTAGATGAAAATTAATTAAGTACTAAACCGAATTAATTGCCGAAATAGCTCGAATCACCTTCTATATGAACTGTAAGACCCAAAACCATTAGAATCGCTAATCCAACATTACCTAGAAACTTATGATCAATCTCAAAACTCAGTTGCTCTCGGGAGCATCTTGAAACTCTATATTGGACCTGGACTGTGCGTCGAAAGTCCGATTAACGCGAAACTATGTGGTTATGATCACTTTACTGGGCTTGACAACCATCGCGAGAATCATAACCAAATAGTATCCAGAAATGCACAACTTGAGCCTGGAGCGAAGTGTGTGAGAAACGTGAATATATTTAAAAAATGAACTCAAACATAAGTGATTTGGGCCATTCGCTTGCAGGCTAATTTTAAGGTTTTAGACCATTAGATTCTAACCCACCTACACCCTTGGATCAAGAAAATTTTCCTACACATGTCAATGTACTTGTGGCCTTAATCGAGTGACGATAGCCGTTAAACTGAAACTAGTCCTCTGTGGTCGATCCACAAATCCAATCGAGCCGAAATCTTAACCCGCCATAGATCCATTATCAGGAAACTTTCTTTGGACCGTGTGCAGAAAATGGACCTCCAGATGAACTCCGTTGGCCCGAAACAGTCACCCTTTGTTTATACCCTAAGTATACCATGGCCCTGGGGCCATTTACATCACATCTGGGCCTATATAATGCCCTAAACTCACCCCTGTCTCATTCTATACGAATTTCCTAAACCTTAAGAAAGAGAAGAAAGAAAAGAGTTTGAAAGAGTAAGGAGAAGTGAGAGAGAGAGAGTTGTGGTTTGTTGCTGGGATTCATTCCCACCACTCCACGTATCGAATCGTTTCTCGCATGTCGCTATACCGGCGATTTTGACTTCATTTTTGGGTAAGAAATCCTAACCCTAATCTATTTTAGGAATCTAAATAGGTAAAATGGTGAAATAACTAACCCACTTCAATGTTTAGGTAGCCGTTATGCCATAGATAGGGACGTGGTATATGAACCATGTTTGTAACGAGCGTATCGGTGAAAGGTGAGAACTATAAATGTTTAGGTTATAGCTTTTAAGACTTTCAATGTCAATTAATGATTTATGACTGACTTGATTGCTATCACATATACTTAGATGCGATGTTTCCTGTATATTATACATATATATGAACTATGTTGAATTTAATGCATTCAATATGTTTGTTGAAATGTTTGAATAAATATGGAATCATGATTTGTGCTTGCCCTAATTATTGATTGGGAATACATAATTGTTGTATGTGTGGCGACTCCTTGTGAAAGGATTTACTATAATATATGTTATAAAAAATTTATTACATGAATGTTAATATACGTAGTCTAAGTGTTCGATAAAATGCTTGAATGAGAAAATGCTTGTTGAAATATATTTAATGAGGGTGTTGAGATAGGATTCTCAACTACCTTATCTATAGGTACAGTTTCCTCATGTAACCTATCTTGCTACTACGTGATTTATGGATAAAATGCCTATTTACGACAACATGTGTACTATATTTTTATTAAAATGCTCAAATGAGTTTTATGTTGGTATTTTTTGTTAAATGTTGTTATGAATATCACATGTATCCACATGCTGTGTTTTAGTTAGTTTAGGACTATTACGTAGCCAGGCAATCGGTAATGATTTCCGAATTAGTGGCCAAGGTCGTTTTGCCACACAAGACACGTTCGATGAATCCGAGTAGTACACTGATTATCGACAGTGGTTAGGCCATGAGGAGTGTATATGCGCTCCATATCGATTAATTTAACATGAGCTCATACTAGTCGAGCTTGTCAAGTAACCCGACTGACCTAATGTATATTCACCACATATGAACGCTACTGTTTGAATCTAAGGTACCACTTACCAGTGAAAAACCCGTTTAACCTTAGTACCACGATTTACTAAGACTCATGAGCTGAGCATGGTGGTATGAGACACCGTGGTCGATCTGTCAGCCTATGCTGGGGTGACGAGCCTCCTCATAGTGACCAGTGAGCAACCCAAACTCGTGAGCAGAATATGGTGGTATGGGACACTGTATTCGAGCTGTCAACCTATGCTAAGGTGACGAGCCTTTCTCATAGTGATCTCGAGTATAAACTAGGCCTACGCCGAGGTGACGAACCTCCCGTAGCGATCTGAACTTGCCTTTCCACTGCTTTTAAATCAGAGGTGACGTTGCCTTATAACTTGCCTATTGTATGTGATGAACTATGATTGACGACCCTATATGGATCATTGTTTGGGTAAATGATATAAAGGGAGGTTTCATAGCTTCCCAAATCTCCTGTATGAATAAATTTATTTAAGTATTGTCTAACACGATCATGCACCACATTGCATGTGCTTTAGCAAGGAAGTGCACGTGTCTGGAGTGGTGCATGCCGCGATCATGAGATGATGTCATTGAGGGAGTACAGGTGAGGGCATGCATCATTATCACATATCATTCTTGCATTAATAAGAATATATAGGATATGATTGCTATATTGCTTTATCATTACTACTTGACTGAATTGATAACATATTAACCTTTGCCTTATAGCTCTATTAAGTTGATCACTCACTCCCACTCTGGGATAGTGTTTTAAAACACCAACGAGACACTGTTTTATCTGCAGATGATGACAATGCTTACGAAGAGGAGTCAGACTTTTATGATGACGAGGAGTTCTCCTACATGAAACTCTCTGACGGATTTGTGTAGACCCGGAGTTGTGTCGACGAGATTACAGGGATACAATTTAGTGGGCCATTATATTTAGTCATTTTGTATATTTTGGAACAAACATGTATATATTCAGCCAGGTGGCGTGGTCATAATCTGGGGGTTTACAACTACTTATATACTTTATACATCTATTGCAGTCTTCCGCTTGCCTAATTTAATCATCTTTGGAGTATGGTATTTTTATTTAGTGTAATCCCATTCATGTTTAATGATCTAACACAGAAAACATTTAATCATCTTTATCTATGTTGCATAAGTGATGCGAGGGATCTCGGGAGTTGAGCCCTTGCTCAACCCTCAATTTTTGGGGCATTACAAGTTGGTATCAGAGCATGATTTAGATTAAATTAGACTTGAGTTATGGTAACACAACGCACACTACCGTACTTTGACTTAGGAGGGTGTGATAGAACGTAGAAATGATCATAGGATCCCAAGTTTCACCCGTCGGTGATCATATGACTGTTAAAGCGAAATTAACCATAGAAACGGGACCCGTACGCATCTGTGACCATGTGAGATGATCTCGGTTCTTTTCTAGACCATCAATCGATGGGTTTAGATGATAATTTGGCACGTTCCACACTTAAATAACTCTCAAAGTATGAATATGCGCGAGATCGGGCCTGAAACGCCTCAAACAGATTTGGGGGCCTAAACGGTGTAAATCGGGGGGAACCAAAGTGGACCCCACACATTTCTAGCACCCTTGGGAGGGGGGGTTTGCCATCGCCCCAAGGTCTAGCGGACTGTGATGGTATCACCCCAACCGCGACCCCTCGCGGTTCGGGTCTAGCGGGCCGAGCGGGCCGATCAGTGTACACGCGTGTGGGGCCCACAAAATCATGTGGGATCCCTTATATCTTCCCCATTTACTTCATTTCTTCCATTCCCAGCCTTCCAAGCTCATCAAACTTCTAAAAATCTCATTTTTCTCTCTCAAATCCTCCCTCCATTATCATATCTTCTTCATTGCATACCCACCTCCCACCATTCCTTTCAAAACCACCTTTAATCCCCTTCCTTTTCATTTAAGTGAACAAATCCATCTTGTGTCTCATAAATCTCAAAATCTCCTAACCCATCTCATTTTACAAATCTTTCTCCACTCTCATGACTCTTTTTGAGCTAGTGGCGGCCATATTTTCGCTTTCCACACTTCTTTCTCTCATGGGAAATAAGATGGCTTTAATGGGTGAAGCCGGGCCTAGCCGCCCTACTTATCTAAGGAGGAAATCGGGCACCGAAGCAAGTTAAAGCGTTGATCGGGAGATAAGGACGAAGCGGGATCTCGATCCATAGATTTCTCTCGAAAGAGCTCTATTGGCGGATATGACACATGGAAGGTTTCAAGGCCATAGAGTTCTCTTTGAAGCACACATGGATGAGAAACTATTTGGGTTTTATCCGACAATGGATTTTCTGTTGGACGCCAGGTGGGGTCCCATATTTGAGGGCATTTCACGTGAGAATGAGAGCATTGTCTGAGCCTTTTACGCCCATATACGAGAGCCACTGTTGGAGCCTCTACAGTTCTCCATCCCGTGGGAAGGCGAGACGCCATTGTCAACGTAAACTTAATAGCCTAAGTTATGAGAATTCTACATGGAGAGGTGTATTCTAGCAAGAGAAATCTCAGGAGCATGCATGAAAAAGATCATCGCACGTGATTTCTTTGTGGCCGACTGGTCCACTGGAATTGAGGCAATTGCCTCCTGGCGTCCGAGATGACTCCTGAATTCTGCCTGCTCCACCACATCTTCACATACAATGTGTATCCCAGGAGGAGCAATCACAGCGAATGCACGCTTTTGATGGTAGACTTCCTATATCGGGCTAGGTAAGGAGACAAGCTGTTCCTGCCTACGTATGTACTACTATAGATAGTTCAGACTGCACGCTCTCTTAGGATAGACTTTTCACTTCCATTTGGCCGACTCATATGCAAGCCTGCTCGTGAATTCGGTTACATACTTGGCGCAGAAATTCTTATGCCAGTCCATTTCACCAATGACACTACTCTCAACAACATGGGTATTGAGCCATGATAACGTCAAGCCCGAATTGATGAGAGTGAGGATGAGATGAGAAGTGAAGAGGAAGGAAGTGATGAAAAAGGAGACAGGAATGAAATAAAGGAAGGAAGTGAGGAAGACGAAGAGCAGAAAGAGGAAGAAGAGGAGGCCCAAGACTCTAATGGGGGCTCTCCTCCTGCTACACATGAGCGCCATCATGATCGGGCTGCTTTAGAAGCTCACTTGGCTTACATTGAGGAGGGCCAAGTCGCCTTGAGAAAGGAGGTCAGAGAGACCCGGGCCAAACTTGAAGAGAGGTCTACGTGAAGCAAAAATTTAAGAAGGTGTCTCGCACCTTAAAGGCTCTCCTATGCTACATGCAGGACAAGGGTGCTCCTCCACCATCCCCAGATTCAGACGACTAGTTCTACGTTGTAGTCGTCTTTGGATTTTCTTCGTCTCTTACTTTCTAGGTTATAGCCGTGCTAGGCTTAATAGAGTGGTAGGGTTGTTGGTTGCTTAGTGCTTAAAGCTTTATTAGATTAGCTCACATACATCTTCTATCATGATCCATGTAGGACTATATCTTATGTATTGTGACGATTTTGGTAAATGGAATGCATGAAGCTTCTTTTGATTTGGAATGTGAATGATGTTTGGATGAGTGTGTGTTCTTATGCTAAATCTTACACATGTTACACCCTATGTTGTATATAGAGAATGTCACCTAAGGCCACTCGGAATACAACACGTCTTACACTCGAAGTGACGGGGCACCTCCCCTCAGTGATAGCCATATGGACCCCAGTTTGGGCTCGGATCACGAGACTATCCCGATTCTCTACCAGCCACTGACCCCACTATTGGGCCAACACCTTTTGCACAACCGGTTCCAGAGTAAAACCACGCGTCTACCTCGACGCCACCCATGCCTCAGGTGGCTTCTCCTCCTAATTGGCTGGAGATGATGCTCCTTATACAGTAGCAGCAACAGATTTAGACCACCATACCAGGGGCCCTTACTTAGACTATGAGCGTGTTCCAATCTACACCACTTGTGCACCCCATCAGGAATATGAGTGCCAGCGGCTTATTTGAGTGATTCCAACACTTCCAACCTCCTACTTTTTCAGGTACTCATAGACCCGTGGAGGCTGAGTACTGGCTTGACCGCATCTCTAAGATGCTGAAACCGCTGCACTCCACAGAGGCAGAGCAGGTTGAGCTAGTCACCTACATGTTTGAGAAGGAGGCCAGTTTGTGGTGGGATAACATCCTGTGGATAGTTCCCATAGAACATGTATGGACGTATGAGACTTTTGAGACTTGCTTCCATGAGAAGTACTTCCCGCTCACGTACCGCAATGAAAAGGAGGGAGAGTTTCTTCGCCTCTGACAGAGAGGGATGACCGTGATAGAGTACGAGAATAGGTTCACGAAGCTGACCAAATACGCTCCCTTGATATTAACGAATGAGCCAATGCGAATGCGACGATTCTCTGAGGGTTTGCGACCTGAGATACGTACGAAGATGTGTTGCACTAGCATTCTCAACTATGCTGAGCTAGTGAGCATGTCTATGCGAACTGAGCTGGACGGGGACAGACTATCTCATACACATGTACCTGTAGGTCTGAGGCCTTGACTAGATCTGCTGAGCAGACCATTCCTTGGTAAGAGGCCACGTTTCGATTCGCCTCCTAGGCTTATGGCTTCATCGACCCAGCTGAGGTGATCAGATCTGTGGTGCACTTACTGTAAGAGGTCGAGCCACGCAGATACTTACTGCTTCACTAGAATGAGGGACAACGGCTTTACGTCACCTCAGAAGATTAACCGTCAGTTGCCACAAACCATCTTAGCTCCATCTCTGCTATCAATACCACCTGCACAACCATCTTACCGGCTACCCGCACCTCAATTTAGGCCGTCTCAACGGCCTATGGCACTGCAACCGAATCGTTCTCAACAGGCGTGAGTATATGCGCTTACAACTCAAGCGTCTAAGTCAGCAGCTATAGTACCGTTAGTCTTCAAGGTCATTTCCCACATATAAGGTACACCTGTATTTCTGTTGGTGGGCACTGGGTCCACTATTTCAATGATATCATGTTCAACGATCAAGCGCTTAGGGCCGAATATGACCCCTATAGTTGGGGTGAGAGTTATTGCAGCAGCAGGAACTTTTACAGATGTCACCAAGTTTTGTGAGGGTTGTTTGATAGACTTAGGAAGTAGGGTGGTGTTTGTTGACTTGATCGTCACCACTATATACTATTTCGATGTCATCCTCGGCATGGATTGACTTACAGAAATGAAGGCTGAGATCGATTACGAGACCCAACTGGTGACGGCACATGGGTCCAAAAACACAACCTTCACTTTCCCCGTTTAGGTTAATTGCCCCTTCCGGGTTCTTTATTATGTTGTCCTATTGAAGGATTATAGCGGTCCGACACTTGGAAACACACCCATGGTCCAGGACTTCTGGTAAGTGTTTAAGATGATACCTGGATTACCTCCCTGACGCGAGATCGACTTTACTATCGACCTTGTGCCTGGTGCGACACCCATTTCATTACCCATGTATCGCATGCCTTCATGTGAAATGGAGGAATTGAGGAGACAGATTGACAGCCTGTGGAAATCAGGTTTCATACGACCGAGTGTATCCCCTTGGGGAGAACCCGTGTTGTTTGTGAAGAAGAAAGATGGGTCACTACGATTGTGTATTGATTATCGCAGACTGAACCAAGTGACAGTGAAGAACAAGTTTCCTTTACCCAGGATAGATGATCTGTTCGATCAGTTGAAAGGGGCACAATACTTCACTAAGATCGACTTACAGTCAGGTTATCACCAGTTGCGTGTTAGGGATGAAGATGTACAGAAGACAGCGTTCAGAACTAGCTTTGAGCACTAAGAGTTCCTTGTGATGCCGCTTGGACTCACAAATGCACCCGCCGTGTTCATGGACCTTATGAACCGGGTGTTACGGCCGTATCTGTATCGCTTCATCATCGTATTCATAGATGATATTCTAATATACTCCAAGAGTCAGAAGGATCACAAGGAGCATCTACGAGCAGTCTTTAATACGCTTAGAAAGAACCAGTTGTTTGCTCAGTACAAGAAGTGTGACTTCTGGAAGGAAGAAGTCAAGTTCCTGAGACATGTGGTGTCCAAGGAAGGCATCACTGTGGACCTCGCCAAGGTGGCAGCAGTTTAGGACTGGGAGCAGCCAGGTTCAGTTACAGAAGTGAGGATTTTTCTGGGAATTGCTGGTTATTATCGTCGATTTATCAGGGACTTTTCCAAGATAGCCAGACCGTTGTCTCAGCTCACTCGAAAGGATCTCAAGTTTGTCTGGAATGAAAAGACAGAGGCAACCTTTCAAGAACTGAAGTACAAGTTGATGTCTGCACCCGTGCTAGTATTGCCAGAGCAGGGGGTCAAATATACGATATACACCGACGCGTCTCGTGTTAGCTTGGGTTGTGTTCTGATGCAGAAGGACAGGGTGATTGCTTATGCCTTGCGATAGTTAAGGAAGCACGAGAAAAATTATCCTACGCATGACTTAGAGTTAGCGGCTGTCATCTTTGCATTAAAGTTTTGGAGACATTACCTCAATGGAGAGGAAGTCGAGCTCTTTTGCGACCACAAGAGCCTGAGGTACATTTTCACACAGAGGGACTTGAATATGAGGCAGTGATGTTGGATGGAAACCTTGAAGCACTTCAAATTCAAGGTCTCCTACCATCCTGGCAAGGCCAACCTTGTGGCAGACACGTTGAGCCGCAAGAAGACGATAATATTTGCAGCTCCACTGATGATCGATGAATGGAACATGGTAGAGTTTGTGCGAGACTTTGAGAAGAAACTTATGGTAGAGGAACTATTTGTGAGTGTTGCATATATTCGTGTACAACCACTTATCGATGACCAAATCATTATGGCTCAGAAGGAAGATGAATGGTTAATTGAATTGAGAAAGCGAGTTAGTAATGATGAAGACTTTAAATGGAGAGTTGGTACGAATGGGGGTTTACGATATCGTGGTCACCTATGCATTCCAAATCTTCATGACTTGAGAAGGGAAGTTCTCAAAGCTGATCACAATTCGAAGATGGCGATGTGTTCTGGTAGTACGAAGATGTATCGAGATATAAAGCATTCGTACTGGTGGGATAACATATATGCCCACATAGCAGACTATGTATCCTGTTGTCTCATGTGCCAGCAGGTCAAGGCAGAGCATCACCAACCTCCTAGACTGCTTTAGCTCATGCCCATAGCAGAGTGGAAATGAGATTTCATCTCTATGGATTTTATTTTAGGGTTACTGAAGACGAGGAAAGGGCATGATTCCATTTGGGTGATTGTGGACCAATTGATGAAATCGGCTCATTTCCTCCCGATTAGAGTCTCACACTCAGCAGACGATTTGGCTAGGCTGTACATCAAGGAGATAGTATGTCTGCATAGAGTTTTTATGGAGATCGTGTCGGATCGAGACACGCAATTCACATCTATCTTTTGGACTCATATCCAAGAGGCAATGGGTGTGAAACTGAAGTTTAGTACTGCGTTCCATCCATAAACGGATGGGCAGACAGAATGGGTGAATCAGGTGTTAGAAGACATGTTGCGAGCATGTGTGCTCGATTTCAAAGACAGTTAGGATGACTGTCTTCCCTATGCCGAGTTCACTTATAACAACAGTTTTCAAGCAAGTGTTGTCATGGCTCCCTACGAGGCCTTGTATAGGCACCCTTGTCGAGCACTGCATTGCTGGGCAGAGGTTGGCTAAAAAAGTTTGATTGGCCCGGAGTTAGTGCAGGTGACCTCAAAGAAGATCGACATCTTCAGACGTTGATTTCTTGCAGCACAGAGCAGACAGAAGAGCTGTGCCGATATAAGGCGACGATTGCTAGAGTTCGAGGTTGGGGACCATGTGTTTCTCAAGGTTTTCCCCATGAAGATATTCCTTCAATTTGAAAAGAAGAGAAAACTCATGCCACGATTTATTGGGCCGTTCCAGATTCTAAACCAAGTGGGTGTGGTAGCGTACCGCCTTGCTTTGCCCACACTACTCGCAGGCGTGCACAATGTATTTCATATATCGATGCTGAAGAAATATGTTCCTGACCCTTCTCACATTATCAAATGGGAGCAGGTACAGTTGAGTAAGGATGCAACTTATGTACTACGACCGACGCGTATCTTAGACAGGAAGGAGCAAGCACTGCGCAGTAAGGTTATCCCACTTGTGAAAGTACTATGGACGCATCACACTGAAGAAGAGGCTACCTAGGAAATAGAGGCCAATGTCCGCAAGAACTACCCTCAGATTTTCGAGGAGTACGAGAAGGTACTAATTTTAAGGATGAAATTTTTCTTTAAGGGGGTTAGATTGTAACGTCTTGAAAAAATCCTTTCAAAGACCTGAGTATCACCTCAGGTAGAAATCGCTAATGACCGAACATTTAGAAATTAGACGAAAGTTAATTAAGTACTAAACTGAATTAATTAGCGAATTAGCTCGAATCACCTTTTATACGAATTGCAAGACCTAAAACCATTAGAAACACTAATCCAATATGACTTAGAAACCTAGGATCAATCTTAAAACCCAATTGCTCTCAGGAGCATCTTGAAACTCTGTATCGGACCTGAACCGCGCATCAAAAGTCTGATTACACGAAACTATATGGTTATGACCGCCTTACTGGGCTTGACAACCATCGCGGGAATCAAGTCCAAATAGTATCCAGAAATGTACAACTTGAGCCTAGAGCAAAGTGTGTGAGAAACACAAATATATTTAGAAAAGGAACTCAAACTTAAGTAATTTGAGTCGTTCGCTTGCAGGACAAAGCTAAGATTTCAAACCGTCAGATTCTGACCCAACTACACCCTTGGATTAGAAAAATTTTTCTACACATATCGGTGTACTTGTGGCCCTGATCGAGTGATGATAGCCATTAAATTAAAATTGGTCCTCCGCGGTCGATCCACAAATCCAATCAAACCAAAATCTTAGCCTACCATAGATCCATTATCAGGGAACTTTCTTTGATCCGTGTGCAGAAAATGGACCTCCAGATGAACTCCGTTGGCCCGAAATAGTCACCCTTTGGCTATGCCCTAAGTATACCATGGCCCTGGGGCCATTTACATCACATATGGGCCTATATAATGCCCTAAACCCACCCCTCTCTCATTCCATACGAATTCCCTAAACCCTAAGATAGAGAAGAGAGAAAAGAGGAGGAAAAAGTGAGGAGAAGTGAGAGAGAGTTGTGGTTTGTTACCGGGATTCATTCCCACCGCTATACATATCGAATCGTCTTTCCCGTGTCATTATCCCGACGATTTCGACTCCATTTTTATGTAAGAAATCCTAACCCTAATATGTTTTAGGAATTCAAATAGGTAAAATGGTGAAATAGCTAACTTATTTCAATGTTTAGGTAGCCGTTGTGCCATAGATAGGGACGTGGTGTACGAACCGTGTTCGTAACGAGCGTATCAGTGAAAGGCGCGGATCATAAATTTTTAGGTTATGGTTTTCAAGGCTTTCAATGTTAGTTAACGATTTATAACTGACTTGATTGCTAGCATATATGCTTAGATGCGATGTTTTCCGTATATTATACATATATATGAACTATGTTGAATTTAATGCATTTCATGTGTTTGTTGAAATGTTTGAATGAATATGAAATCATGATTTGTGCTTGCCCTGATTATTGATTGAGAATACATGATTGTTGTATGTGTGGCAACTCCTTGTGAAAGGATTTGTTATAGTATATGTTATAACAAATTTATTACGTGAATGTTGATATATGTAGTCTAAGTATTTGATAAAATTTCTAAATAAGAAAATGCTTATTGAAATGTGTTTAATGAGGGTGTTGAAATATGATTTTTAACTACCTTATCTATAGTTACAGTTTCCTTCATGTAACCTATCTTGCTACTACGTGATTTATGGATGAAATACCTATTTACGAAAACATGTGTACTATGTTTTTGTTAAAATGCTCAAATGAGTTTTATGTTGGTATTTTTTGTTAAATGTTGTTATGAATATTACATGTATCCACATGCTGTATTTGAGTTGGTTTAGGACTGCTACGTAGTCCAGGCAATCGGTAATGGTTTCCGAATTAGTGGTGTTTCACCACACAAGACACGTCCGATGAATCCGAGTCGTTCGCTGATTATCGACAGTGGTTAGGCTACAAGGAGTGCGTATGCGCTCCATGTCGATTAATTTAACGTGCGCTCATACAACTTGAACTTGTCAAGTAACCCGATTGACTTAATGTATGTTTACCATGTATGGACATTACTGCTTGAATCTAAGGTACTACTTACCAGTGAAAAGTCTGTTTAACCTTGTTACCATGATCCGCTAAGACTCATGAGCCGGGCATGGTAGTTTGGGACACTGTGGTCGAGCTATCGTCTACGCTGGGGTGACGAACCTCCCTGTAGTGACCAGTGAGCAACCCAAACTCATGAGTCGAATACGATGGTATGAGACACTGTATTCGAGCTGTCAGCATATGCTAAGGTAACGAGCCTTTCCCGTAGTGACCTCAAGTATAAACTAGGCCTACGCCGAGGTGATGAGCCTCTCGTACCGACCTGAACTTGCCTGTCCACTGCTTTTAAATCAAGGGTGATGTTGCCCTATAACTTACCTATCGTATGTGATGAACTAGGATTGATGACCCTATATGAATCATTATTTGGGTAAATGATATAAAGGGAGGTACCTTAACTTCCCAAACATGCTGTATGAATAAACCTAATTACGTATTGGCTAACACGATCATGTACCGCATTGCATGTACTTTGGCGAGGAAGTGCACGTGTCCGAAGTAGCGCATGGCGCGATCGTGAGATGATGTCGTTGAGGGAGTACTGGTAAGGGCATGCATCATTATCACATATCATTCTTGCATTAACAAGAGTACGTAAGATATGATTCCTGTATTGCTTTATCATTACTGCTTGACTGAATTGATAACATGTTAACCTTTACCTTGTAGCTCCACTAAGTTGATCACTCACTCTCACTCTGAGATGGTTTTTTAAAACACCAACCAGACTCTGTTTTAAATGTAGATGATGGCGATGCTTACGAAGTAGAGATGGACTTTTATGATGACGAGGAGTTATTCTCCTACATGCAACTCTCTGGCGGGTTTATGTAGACCCAGAGTTATGTCGATGGGATTATAGGGATACAATTTAGTGGGACATTACATTTAGTCATTTTGTATATTTTGGAACAAACATGTATATATTTAACCTAGTGGCATGGTCATACTCTGGGGGTTTACAACTACTTATATACTTTATACATTTATCACATTCTTCCACTTACCTAATTTAATCATCTCTGGAGTATGATATGCTGATTTAGTATAATCCCATTCATGTTTAATGCTCTAACACAGACAACATTTAATCATCATTATCTATGTTGTATAAGTGATGCAATAGATCTCAGGAGTTGAGCCTTTGCTCGATCCTCGATTTTTGGGGTGTTACAATATAGCACTTACAATATGTATGCAGATGTAGCCCATTGAGGCATGTGACAAGTTAACACAATTGATGATGTATGGTTGTATATGTCACATATGTGGCACATCGGCATGAGTATGGTGCTTTAAAATAAATTGTGGTACATGTGGCACATATAGAGGTGGGCATCGAGTCGAGTTGAATCGGATTGGGTCGAACTCAATTCGATTCAATTTTTCCAAGAACCTGACTCGAACTTGATTCGATCTGGGGCCAAGTCCAGCAAGGCTAACTCGATATGATTCGAATCCTTATTGGCCTAACCCGAACCGAGTTCGATTCAGTTAGGAAAACTGAACCGAGTTGGATCGAGTTAAGTCGATCCAGTCGATTTGGACTGGGCTGAATCAAGATCGGGAGAGAAAGAAGGAGAGGTGAGAAAGAAGGAGAGAAAGAAGGAGAGAAAGGAGGAGAAAAAGGAGGGGAGAGAAAGAAGGAGAGAAAGGAGAAGAGATGGGTGGGTGCGGCACCGTTCGGGTAGAGAAAGAGAAGGGAGAGATTAGGGCTTCGTTCAAGTGAGGCGGATAGTAAAAAAATGAAAATAAAAAGTATTACTTATAAAGTACCCGATCGAATCGGATTGGATCGGATTAGATCCATTCAGATTGAATTTTAGATCAGATTGGTCCGGATTGACCACGATCCGAACTCGATTCGATGTACGATTGGATCTAAATGGTCCTACTCAAATCACACCGATCCAGGCATTCGGTTCAGTTCAAATCGGGTCGGATATGCCGAATTAGGTCAAACACTGCCCAGCTCTGCGCACATAGCATATGTGTAGTACTTGAATGAACATTTGCACATGTGGGACACTTGAAAGGGGATCAATAACACATGTTACATATATCACATATTGGCACATTTTGTGCACGCGAAGGTTTAAATATAGCTTGATAGCAGACAATATTCATATACAAGTGGCACATATTGGACATGGCATTTTAAAGTGTGCAGCACATTGAAGTGTGGGTCACTAAAAGATAGGCATTAGAACATGTTACAAATGTGGTACGATGGCACATGTGTGGGCCTTTATGATAGATGATGATAGGCAAAGGCACATGTGACTATCATGTGAGGTACTTCAAATTTATGTTTCTTTTAAGTATCGGAAAAAAGAAAAATTAAATATATATATTTTTTAAAATTTAAAAGAATTTAAATAAACATTTTTAAAAATTTAAATAAAAAATAGAAATATAATATTTTTTAAAAAAGACTTTTTCTCAATTTATATTGAAAGACTTTTCCCTATATATATATAGGGAAAAGGTACTATACGCTCGACCTCACAAGTCCGTCCCATGAGGTCGAGCTATGTGGGCCCCACCGTGCTGCGTTTCGAACATCTACCCCATCAGTCAGATGCACCATTCCATCGGCCTAGGTCTCAAAAATCAAGTCAATCCGTGACTTGTGTGGGCCACACCACATACAGAAGTAGAGAGGGGCCGTGCACCATTAAAACATTCATAATCATTTTTTGGGCCCACCGAGATGTGGTTTGCAAATCCAGCCCATCCATTATGTGTGTCCCACTTGGATGAGGGTTCAGACCAAGTTTTAGGTGAAAGCAAATTTCAGGTGGGCCCCACCAAGTGCTTTTATATGTTTTAACAGTGTTTTCACATGATTTTAGATGGTATGGCCCACCTGAGTTCCATATACAACTGATTTTTGGGATATTCCATAATTTAAAGGGGACCCATCAAATGTACGGTGTTGATGGTCGACACGCATCACGGTGGGGCCCACACAGCTCGACCTCATGGGAGCTTATCGTGAGGTTGAGCGCATAGTACCTTTTCCCTATATATATATATATATATATATATATATATATATATATATATATATATATATTTAATTGGACTCTGTACAGACCCATGTCATGTTGGCACCGGCGGTGTTGCTACTGGTCAGTGACATATATGAGCCCACTACAATGTAGATGTTATATACATGAATTTAATTAGACTCACTACGGTGTAGATACATGTTGTGCGAAGACCAGTGCCGATGCTCCTCGAGCTCTGAGTTGTACGAACGGTTCAAATAAGATCAAAGTTTCATAGGCTCCACAATAATGTATTTATTATATTCATACCGTTCATCTATTTTTTGATATCACTTTAGAGCATTAGACAAAATTAGACAAAAAATTAATCATAACCAAAGTTCAAATGGACCACGCCAAAAATAACAGCGAGGATAATGATTTTCACCATTAAAAAATTCGTAGGCCCATCATAACATTTATTTTCCATCCAATCTGTTAATAAGGTCAAAAATACATGGACGAAGAGAGAAAAAAAATTCATATTGATCCCAAACTTCCATGACCCAGAGGGGTTTTAATGGTAGACATTTAATCCCTCACTATTTTTTGCATTGTGGTCCACTTGATCTTTAGATCTCTCTTTTGTTCGAGCCTTAAGATGCGATGGGCAAATGGATGGATGATTTAGATATAATACATACCTTAAGATGAGATCGCTCCTCGAGCTCCGAGTTGTACGAAAGGTTCCAAGGAGATCAAACTTACATGGGCCCCACAGTGATGTATTTATTATATCTACACTGTTCATCTACTTTTAGAGATCATTTTAGAGCATTATCAAAAAAATGAATCATATCCAAAGATCATCTGGACCACACCAAAAATAGCAGAAGAGAATGATTTTCACCGTTAAAAAATTCGTAGGGCCTACCATAATGTTTATTTTCCATCCAATCTGTTCATAAGGTTGCAAAGACCTGAATGAAGAGGAAAAAATAAATTCATATTAATCCAAAACTTCCGTAACCCCAAAAAGGGTTTCAATGGTAGACGTTTGATCCTCCACTACTTTTTGCAGTATGGTCCACTTGAAAGTTATATCTAACTTATTTTTTTGTTTCAAGCCTTAAAACAAGCTCACAAAATGGATGAACAGCTTAATACATACCTCATGATCAGAGCTTGCTGACATCAATACAGAAGCTATATAGCCGGTGTGAGGTACACCAGCCAATCCACTTCCCTGGCGGTGTAGGAACTGGTCAGTGACCTATGGGCCCACTACGATGTAGATGTCCTCTTTTAAAATGATCTGAAAATGAGCCCGAATGAAACACATGCATCATGGCGGAGCCCACGAAACTTTTTCAGCACCGACGGTCATAGACATCCGTACCGGAGGGATCACTACCAAATCCGATTCCCATCCCAATGTCAGATTTCGATATGCCCACTGTGAGCGGGGCCACCAAATGAAACGTTCGGATCGCCCAAACTACCCCAGCCCTTATATATATATATATATATATATATATATATATATATATATATATATAGACACATACACACTAAGACACAATATTAATAATTAATAAACCAAAGGGCATACAATGTCCGCTTCTTAATAAATTGAAAAGGACAGGAAACGTTTATCAGGACCGTTGGGGACGTGTTTTAACTTTTGAATCAGTGGTACATGAATGATAATCATCAAATATATTATTATTATTGACAGATCTCGTTAAGCCGACATGCGAAGGGCATACAGTGTCCGCTTCTTAATAAATTGAAAAGGACAGGAAACGTTTCTCAGGACCGTTGGGGACGTGTTTTAACTTTTGTATCAGTGGTACATGAATGATAATCATTAAATATATTATTATTATTGACAGAGCTCTGTTAAGCCGACATGCGCGGCGAGGCATGCTGTTGACACGTGCGGTGCAATATCCAAGATGTACATGCCCATAATCTGAGCGATCTATGGGCCGCCAAGCTAAAAACAAAAGGATAGCTTGGAAAATTTCAGCAAGTTTTCCTTAGCCATAGGCTCCTTTTTTTTTTTTTGTTTTTTTGTTTTTTAACACACGCACACACGCTGGTGGAATTTCACCACCTCTGGGTCCTCGAACCCTTGACCGGGAGTTGAAACTCCTCAGAGTCTACCATCCGGGCAAGAGCAAGGACCCGTATGATAGATTGTGACCCGTATGATTACTGGGCCAACCTGATTCTTTATCCATAACATCAGTATATTGTGACCAGTACGATGGATGGATAGGATATTGTACCTATGTGCCATGCTGGCATACATGGTGGCGTGTACCCCGGCTGCCAATACAAGTGCGTTTGAATAAAACATCAGTTACGCAAGGTAATGTGGTTAAGACAATTGGGAGGATGCACCGGGTCTCGATGACTTTTGATTCCGCACAGAAGTATGTCCTTCACGGGAATGCGCCCGTTTTAGGCACTAAAGGCCAAGTGAATTGCGTTCGATCCATGGTCAAACAGGAAACGTCTTGCCCGATATGTGTGGGGCCCACAGTGGTGTATCTGTCCGTTCATCCATTATATTAGATAATGTTAAAGTATGGGCCTAATTTAGGCAGATCCAATGCTCCAAGAGTTATCTCTGCTATGGTCCACTGGAGCATTGGATCTGCCTAAATTTTGATGCAAGAGTCATCTCTGCTATGGTCCACTGGAGCATTGGATCTGCCTAAATTTTGATGCAAGAGTCATCTCTGCTATGGTCCACTGGAGCATTGGATCTGCCTAAATTTTGATGCAAGAGTCATCTCTGCTATGGTCCACTGGAGCATTGGATCTGCCTAAATTTGGGGCCCATACTTTAACATGATATAAAATGGATGGACGGCATATATGAAGGTGGCCCCATGCACACAGATCTGGTCAGACGTTGCTAGGTTCTACCAGGGTTTAATCTGCTTCGACGGAAAAGGCCCACTACCCATAATGACAATTGATTAATCCCCTTTTCGGCAATTTTAAATTAATATAACAGGATAGGATAAAATATTAAAATAAATTAATAAATTATCTTAAAATTTTAAATAGATACTTAACTTTACTTTTAAGCAATTTTTGTATTAGTATTGCTATAATTTCACATAAGGTTGAGGAAAAAAAAATAAAAACTTTCACGGTTTGAAAAATCTCATAATATTATATTGGAGATTTGAGTTGCGGAATCACATAGATTTATATATAGGATAGCAATCCAAGAACACCAAATAAACACAAGAGAACACAAAGATTTAACGTGGATAACCCTTGTGGAAAAAAATCACGGCACAAAGCGATAAATCTTCACTATGAAAATAAAAATTATAAAAAGAGAGAAGACTTACCCGATTCAAACAACCTTTAATCTCACCCTTGCTACACCCTTTGATAACCCTAGAACCCTTTTAGAAACCCTTGGAATTCCTTTAGAAAGCCTTAAAATTCCTCTAGGATAGCCCTAGGGACTTCTATTTATAATTTAGGAAACTCCACTTATGCATCTCTCTGAAACCGACTCAAATTTACCTAGTTCACACAAAATCCGCATAGTATCTGCGTAACCCACATCTAGTCAAAGGAGAAATTCAACTGGTCGAGCCTGACCCTCGACTGGTCGAGTGTCCTGGACATAAAAAAACTTTGCTCAATAGACTTCGAATCGAATGGGCTTTGAGTTGATCGACCGGTCGAACAACCCCCTCAACCGGTCGAGCAACCTCCTCAACCGGTCGATCAACCTAGAAGATTTAAGGTATCAATTCTGACAATAATCTCCACTATGTCTTCAATCTTCAAACTTGTAGCTTCTTGACCTCTTCTCTTATCTCTGCATCGCATCATAGATTCAATCAACGCTTCCCATACATATTCCGTCCTTCTTTTACACCATCGCCAATACTAGAGAAGTTGCATATAATTTGAACTTCTCTGTACAAACGACCTTGGTAAGCATGTCTGCTAGATTCACGCTGACATGAATCTTCTCCAGTGTTACGCCTCATTCCTCAAGCACCTGTCGAATAAAGTGGTGACGAACAACAACGTGTTTAGAACGTGAATGTAAACAGAATTTTTAGCCAAATTTATAGCGTTCTCGCTATCACAGTTGACTAGTACGGCCTCTTGCTGAAGTCCCAACTGATTTATCATGCCTTTGAGCCAAACACCTTCTTTAAACGCTTTGTTACTGCCATATATTCTGCTTCAGTCGTGGAAAGAGCCACTACTGACTGAAGCTTCAGCATCCAACTGATTGCTCCACCTGGTAGTACAAATGAGTATCCTGAAGTAAACTTTCTGAAATATACATTGCCTACATAGTCGGTATCCACATACCCTACCAATTTTGTCCCTGTCTTCTTAAAAGTTCAGACGTGGTCTTTCGTACCTCGAATGTATCAAAGTAGCCATTTTACCGCTTCCCATTGTTGCTTGCCGAGGTTTGACATGTATCTATTCACAACACTAACTACCCGTGAAATATCTAGTCTCATACAACCATGACATACATTAAATTATCATCCGCATTTGAATAAGGCACATGAGACATAACCTTCTTTTCCTCATTTGATTTAGGACATTATTCTGAGAAAAACTTGAAGTGAACCGCGTGGGGAACGCTCACCGGCTTTGCCTGGTCCATTTCATACTTGATCAATACCTTTTCAAGGTATTCTGCCTATAATAATCGAAATCTGCTCTTCTTGCTGTCTCTATGAATATTTATGTCGAGAACCCTCTTTGTAGCCACTAGATTTTTCATCTCGAATGTCCCTGGTAATTGAGTCTTTAGTACGTTGATTTCAGACATAATAACTGACGATCAACATATCATCAACATACAATAATAAGATGATGAATTTACCACCACTCAGTGTCGTGTAATAGACACAGTGATCGTATTCACTCCAAGTAAATTTCTGACTCAACACGAAAGAACCAAATTTTTTATACCACTGCCTAGGTGATTGTTTCAGGTCGTACAACGACGTCATTAACCTGCAAACTTTTTTCTCTTCCTCTTTAATTTTATAGCCCTTTGGTTGCTTTATGTAGATCCGCTCTTCTAACTCCCCGTATAGGAATGCAATCTTGACATCCATTTATTTCAGCTCGAGATCGTATTAGACAACCAGCGCCAACATGAGTCTGATAAACACCTGCTTAACCATCGGCCCGAATATCTCTGTGAAGTTAATTCCTTTTCTCTGAGTATAGCCCTTCGCTACCAACCTTGCTTTATATCTATCATATTTCCTTTTGAATAACCACTTGCATCAGATCAGTTTTCGGCCCACTAGTAGCTCCACTAGATCCTATGTGTGATTTTTGTGAAATGAGTTCATCTCATCGTCCATAGTTGTCTTCTACTTTTCTGCATCAGGGTCACTGAGAGCCTCCTAAATAGTAGACAGGTCTCCTTCATCTTTAACGAAGGCATATACAATATTAGAGTCGTCTCTGTATCTTACTAGTAACCTGCGATCATGTGGTGAGTTTTTTCTCATAGGTGGTTGCTCCACCTGATCCTGTACCTCTGTCTGTGCATTTGTCTCTGCTTGAGTATCATCTGTGTTAATTAGGACGCCTACGATTAACCTTTCAGGTTCATTTTTCTCCTCCTGATCATTCTTGCGAAATATGGAGCTTTCATCGAATCTGACATTACATCTAGTGATGACCTTGCGTGTGACCTTATCGAAAACTTGTAACCTTTCACACTAATGCCATAGCCAAAAAAGATGTACTTTTTGACTTTATAGTCAAGCTTATTTTTCTCAACTGACGGTACATGATAATAAGCCTCACAACCAAATATGCGTAGATCTAAGTAGTTAATTTTTTGATCACTCCATACTTCCTCTAAAATTTTACATTCAATTACCATCGAAGGAGATTAGTTCACTAAATAACAAGCCGTGTTAACGGCCTTTGTCCATAGGTCCTTGCCCAACGTAACATTACTTAACAGCATCTGACCATCTTCAAGAGTCTGATTCATTCACTATGCCACACCATTTTGCTCAGGTGTGTGGCGCACTGTGTTGTGCTTGATGATCACTTCATCCTTGTAATACTCATTAAACTCAGTGGAAGTAAATTCTCCACCATTATCAGTCTTTGAAACCTTTATTTTTCACTTTAACTGTTTTTCCATCATTGCTTTCCATTGTTTGAATATGGTGAAAACTTAAGATTTATATTTTATGAAGTAAACTCAAACTTTCCTGGAGTAGTCATTAATGAATGAAACAAAACATGATGACCCTCCAATAAAAATTTCTGACGATGACCCCGTACGTCAGAGTGCACATAATCAAACACTCCCTTACATATATATTTTTCAAATTTAAAAGATAATTTAGATTGTTTACCATATATATAATGCTCGCATATATTTAAATCAAAATTTTTAAAAGCTGGAATTAAACTTTGATCAGAAAGTACCTTTATGACCTGCTCGCTCATGTGGCCCAGACAATCATGCTACATACGTAGAGACGTGGAATCTGCAATAAATGCTGCTGCTCCGCATTTTGAAGTGTTCCCGATCAACTTGTAAAGGTTTCTGTGCCTTTGCGCTCTCATAACCACGAGTGTCCCTTTTAAAACTTTAAGGACTCCATCAATACTAGTGAACTTGTACCCTATAGCCTCAAGTGCACCGAGAGAAATCAGCATTTTCTTCATATCAGGAATGTGCCTGACATCAGTCAGGGTACGGTCCATCCCATCAAACATCTTGATGCTCACCATACCATTAACCACAACATTATAGGCATTGTCATTGCCCATAAAAACCTGTCCACCATCACATTCTCTGTAACCGGTGAACCAACTCTGATGAAGAGTCATGTGATATGACGCTCCTGTGTTGAGGATCCACTCATCTCCATGATTGTCATGCAAGTGTTCGATCATGAACACAGATAATACATCACCACCACTTGTCTCTTCATCAGATGTGGCAACATTGGCCTCCTTGAAAGAAGCCGCTGAATTTTTTTCTTTGCTTTAGGATTGGTACAATCCTTCTTCATGTGTCCAAATATTCCACAATTCTAGCACCTTAGTTTTTCTTTGCCCTTGCCCTTGGATTTGGTTCTAGGTCTTGAAGATCCTGTATCTCGCTAAGAATTCTTGCCTCTCGTAATCAGTGCATCAGAAGATGTCCATATGTCGCCTTTAAACTTTTTCATAGCCCTCCCTTGAAGGGTTGAGATAACGGTATTGACACTCAGAGTTTTATTCGTAGAGAAAATTATATCCTTGAATGACTCATATGACGCTGGAAGAGAATTCAGCAACATAAATGCTTATTCCTCATCTTTCATCACTTCTTCTATATCTAGTAATTTACAAACCAATTTATTAAAGTTGCTGATGTGAGCCTCTAGATCTCCACCTTCTACCATCTTGAAGTTATACCACTAACGCTTTAAGTGTAGGCAATTTTTAGAGATTTTTTCACATAGATATCCTCTAACTCCGCCAATAAACTAGCCGCAGTTTTCTCCCTTAAAACGTTATAGAGAATCTCATCTGCGAAACATAAACACATTAAAGATAAGGCCTTCTTATCAAGAGTATTTCATTAATTATCAGTCATACTAGACTTTCTCGCCTCAAGAGCACCATCCTCACCTTACTTGGTTAAGGAACTAATCATCTTGATCTTCCATGACTCAAAGTTATTTTTTTCTGAGTATTCCTCAATTTCATACCTAGTACTTTTCATTATTGTTAATTCTATAGAATCAGATCTGTGCCCCAACGATTACTTTGATATCACTTGTTGGGAATTTGAGCCACGGAATCACATAGATCTAGATCTAGGATAGCAATCCAAGAGCACCAAGCAAACACAAGAGAACATAAAGATTTAACGTGAAAAACCCTTGTAGGAAAAAACTACGGCACAAAGTGACAGATCTTCACTATGAAAAAAGAAATTACAAAAAGAGAGAGGACTTACCCAATTCGAACAACCTCGAATCTCACCCTTGCTACACCCTTTGATAACCTTAGAACCCTTTTAGAAACCTTTGGAATCCCTTCTGGAAGCCTTAAAAATCCCCTAGAATAGCCCTAAGGACCTCTATTTATAGTTTGAAAAACTTCACTTACGCACCTCTCTAAAACCTACTAAAATTTACGCAATCCGTACAAAATCCGCACAGTATTTGCGTAACCCTCGACTAGTCGAAGAAGAGCTTCGATTGGTCGAAGGACCCCTTCGATCCGTCGAGCCTGACCCTCAACTGGTCGAGCGTCCTGGACATCAAAAAACTTTTCTCACTGGACTTCGAGTTGAATGGGCCTCGATTGGTTGAAGGAATCTTCGACTGGTCAAGCAACCCCCTTGACCGGTCGGGCAGCCCAGAAGATTTAAGACATTAATTCTGACAACATATTATACTTACAGTATTATCAAATCAATTTCCCACTAAAACATGGATAGATTTTTTAAAAAATCTTGGTGATATTTGTGAAGATGCTACTAACTGAATTGATACGCCCTATGATTAAATGGGGCTTGACCTGTCTGGCACCGTTCATGTAACCATTACATTAGACCAGCAAATTCTAACGTGACGCGATGGAAAACAGGAAAGCTATGATGATCTTATAATCTTATCATCTGGTTGAATGGGAACCATTGACAGTAACCATGCAAAAATAGATAAATGGACACGTGATGGTGGACATGATGGATTGCCCATCCCATGATGGGGCTCATCAGGCCAATGGTTTAGATCGGTTGCTGTCACATTTAGGATTCGTTTGGATACCACCAAATAAGTTACTTTTTGTACTTACAACAGTGGATAAATAACTCATTTAAGATAAGTTTAGTTTAAGATTAATTATAAGTAACTTTTTTACGTAAAGTTATTCAATCACTTGGACTTAATACGTAGAAACTAAGATAAGTTACTTCAGGAATAAGTTGCTTAAGCAACTTAGGATCCAAATGCTCTGCTTAATACACTGCCATTTAAAAATTTGTTATTGTTTTCTAAAATACATTTAGACGTATCACAGTACCATATGTATTTCACTTGATGTCTAAGGTCTTTTGGACCTCCTCCATCTGAGGTAGGCACTATAATATGAACGGGTTTGGATCATTGAAAACAAACTGAATCCAATCCAACCGATGGGATCCAATAGGTTCCCCTCAATGATATTATTAAAATATGTAATGGATTAGGTTACTTCTTTAAACTTTTTTTTTTTTTTTTTTTTTTTTTTAATTTTCTTTATGCAGGCACCATCACACATCACACACACCACAATGGGTACTCAAACCCAGGACCTTAGTGTAGAAATCTTGTGAGTCTACCCATTAAGTCACATTGTATAGAGTAATCATCGTTGATTTCTTCCTTTTTCGTTAAAAAAACTGAGGCTGGGGTAGGGTGAAAGAGTGTCCATCCCATGGGCTGCCATCCTTTTTCTTTAAAAAAGATAAAGGCAAGTAATTACAATGCAGACATCGAAAAGCTTAAAGCGCCAGCTCTCTTAGAGAAAAACTGACACTCTGATAGAGTGTGATGTTTGACACCGAGGCACCTAGAAATTAACATGCATTGAATACAAATATCTAGATGAGACTTTTCCTAAATTATGCTTATTTGGTTATCCAACAATCGGTTTGGACATTTATTACACAGTTACTAATGAAAAAATAATAATTCAAGAGCCGTATTTCAGAAAAGAAGTGTCACACATCAACAATTAGAATTGTTCAACTATTTTTTCTTTCTTTCTTTCTTTTAATTTTCCTGGGACCATGACAAAGAAAGGGTGAGTTCCACAAATTTTAATCTGTTTAATTCCTGCTTATCAAGCATGATATGCAACCGGAGTATCAAATAACTCCCCTTGGGATAAATTGTTCACTACAATTCAAGCCTTTGGAAAGAACCGTGCTACATTGATTTATTTGTATATGGACGGTTGGGCATTTGTCGGGATTATTTGTATATGGACGGTTGTGTTTTTATAATAAAAATAAAATTCAAAAATAAAAGTTATTTTTAATAAGTAAATAAATATATTAATAATTTAAACTTTTCATAAAAAAGTGTATATAGCCGGCCGGTAAGAGAAAGGGTTTTTACTTCTACAGCCAAGGTTTGAATCACCTCAAGGACTTCGCATCGCCAGCGCACTGCATGGGTTGGCCATGGTGCAACTTGAATTGAACTAGGGTCTACCTTGAAGTATTATTACAGATAAACCATCCATTACAATGTACTCTCGAATCTAATATCTTGTTGTGTTTATTCAGAACTTTTTAGAGTTCATTATATCCTGAAGACAATTTGCATCATTTGCACTTGCCTGAACTATCAGAAAAATAGCTGCAAATTAGTCTTGAGAAATTGACTATTCAAGTTGAACCTTGAACCCAATAGATCTGATTGTCTTTGTTATATTTTCCGACATGGAGACTTAGGCATTTTCTTGGTTCTTAGCTTAATTTAGTTTTCTTATTAAGAGTGTTGAGGCATAAAAAATATTCTATTGCATTGGTCAGAGAATTCCATGATGTGAATCCTTTCCAGGGTTGTGCACTCCGTATTTTGGTAAAAATTGGTTTGGGGGGTATTTTAGGTATTTTGGTAAAAATTGGTATCCTGGGGTATTTTAGGTATTTTGGTAAAAATCCGTGTTTGGGGGTATTTTAGGTATTTTGGTAAAAATCCGTATTCAGGGGTATTTTAGGTATTTTGGTAAAAATTCATGTCTGGGTGTATTTTAGGTATTTTGGTAAAAATTCATGTTCAGGAGTAGTTTAGTTATTTCTGCAAAAAGCAAGAAAAATGGTATTTTGGTAATAAAGGGTGCACATGTGTCATTTTAATGGAAAGAGGTTGTACACCATCATTTAAGGGAGAGCTTGGTGGACACCGTTGTTTAAGAGAAGAAGATGTACATTTGTGAAGAGAAAAGTGGTGGTGATCACCACTTTGTAAGAGTAGTGGGGCCTATAAATACCCCTCCCCTGCCTCATTTTATGGGTTGGATCGGTTGCTGGATCAGTTGGTGGGCCAAGAAATGAGAGAGAAGAATAAGATAAGAGAGGGAGAGCATTGTGCATACCTTATTGTGCGCTGGAAGCATTGTGTGGCACACAATCAAGGTTCCGCACAATACCTTGTGCTAGAAGTAGTGTGCAACGCACAACCCACTCTCCGCACCTTGGAATATATCCTTCAAAGCAGCTTCCACACAACAGACCCTTCGAAGCAGCTTCCGCACAAAGCCATCTTCAAAAATTCCGCACAACGCCATCTTCAAAGGTTCCGCACAACGTAAATAGAGGAAGAACTCCATTTCTCCTTCCACTGTGCTTTTGGGTCCAACATAGCCGTCTTTTGAGAGATCCACACCATCCATTGGATTCCTCTTGGAATTTCGGTCAGGATTGGTCCGTTTTGATCATTCGTTGATGTGACCCACTGAAGTAATCAAGCTGCAATGGTATCTGAACGGTCATCTTTCCATCACTGTAATGATCATATGAATGAGCATGATTACCAAAGATCAACATGGTTTTGATGGGTTTTTCTCCCTCTACCTGATGAATGGTTCAGATCCACCTTTTACACCATGATGGTGGTCCACAACAGATGAACGAAGTCTCTGTTACGAACAGAGTTGACGTATGTCGACTCTGTGAAGTCTGATGCCCCACTTATTGAAGCTGCATGGAAAATCCACTCCGTACATTGGACTCAGGACAAAAAATCACCCGGAAAGGAGTACTTTTGGAGTGAAATCGGTGTGGCCCACGAGCTTGTCTACTCCGCCGTCCATCTTACATTTAACAGCTAAGATCTTGCAACAGCTTGCATGGTCTCAAAATGCCACCTTGGCGAGGTTTATGTCTCCCTTCTGTATACATTGGACGGTCCAGATTGATGATTTGGATGAGGGATGGGGCAGCCCACAATGCAAAATCGACGAGTGCGGTAAGAATGCTGTTGTGTTTTTTTGAAATGAAGAAGAATACATCGGTCAGTAGGCACTGACCGACTTTGAGAAATCCAGTGCACGGCTGGTGCACTTGTGCACTATGCACATATGATGTACATGGGGCCTACAATGATGTTCGTGAGGAATCTGCTCCGTCCATCCGTTTTGCCACTGTATTTAAAGGGTTGAGACCGAATTTGAAGTGTATCCAGATGTTAGGCGGGCTCCAAATCAAGATTTTAGGGGCTAATTTGTCAGTTTGGCCATTTCCCCAAGTATCCAGGAGCTGAAATTTGACTTGTACAGTTAATTTGTGGTCCCAAGGCTGTATGCAAAGTTTCGCGCCGAACGGATGGTGGAAACCCTGTAATCTTACATTCTGGGTGACTTTTTAGGCCCGTTTATCGTGAGTGGCCTGATTTCCTCGGGTGCTCGCCACATTTCCTTATTTCAAGGAAGAATGACTAGAAGGATACTCTCAGAACTGATCTCAACATTCTGATCAGAGAATTTAAGGTTGCACAACCCCCATCTCCTTGGAGATTAGTTGATCAATTCAACATTCCTCCTACGTCATAGAAGATGACTAAAGCAACTGTCGAAATGCTCCTAAAATTTCTATTGGTTTGTCTTCTCATTCATTCATTGCATTGCATTAATTGTACTTTATTTTTAGAATCAAGGGAATCAGAGGATGTAAATGAACTCAAAATAAATGTGATTAATGTTCTCTTATCAAATTCTTTGTTATCATTGAATAAATTTTCCAAATTGAATGCATTTGTTTCTTGTTCGAGACAAAATGGTGACTCTGGTTGGGATTTGTTATTCGATGATAACTTAGAGAATATTCAGAGAACATTTATCACTTTTACAGACACCAAAATGACGACTCTCAACGAGAACATCCTTCCCTTCATCTCTAAAAATAAAGTACGATTTTATTTAATAAATTAACTAACACTCTGTTTTGAATGACAGATATACCGCAACAATCTTTCTCCCGACTAATATAGTTGTTTACTTTACATTCAATAGACTTCCACCAAAAAGTGTCAGAAAAGATCAAATCAGTTTCGATCAAAGACAAATAATGCTAGAACGATGACAGTTTCTGGAGAGAGCTTCTTGTACGGGAGCGATTCAAACATCAGTTAGTCAGCACATGTCTAAGGAAGAGGAGCAGGCTACCTTGATCTGATAGTTCTTTTGCTTTTAGATAAGTTTTCATTCGAAGAACAGGTTGCCTTGATCTGACAGTTCTTTTACTTGTCGATAAGTTTTCATTCGAAGAACAAGCTGCCTTGGTCTGACAATTCTTTCGCACCATCCCTGTGAATATGATGGCAGAGTTCCTTCCATGGCTTTCTTCCTCTATTTCACTTGATGAGCATCAGGATATGTTGAAATGCTTGTGCAAGATATTCCCATATGAAAAACTTCCTCAAAAGGTCATATTCACCTGGATGAAAGGAAAAATACTGTCAAGGTCATTAAAAGTTCTGAAGATGATCCTCAACTACAGTGCTGTGTGAATCCCACACATGGTCAGTTAATAGATTGATCAGAGAAAGGGTGGTACGCTTGTGAATCTTCCAAGACTGAAAAAGGAAACATCTGAAGTTAGCTGTTGATTTAATTATAGCACATCCAATTGATGAAATATTGTGTTGGCATAATGCTATAAAAAGAGAGTTGAATGATATAGTTGAAGAGGCAAGGTAGATACAATTTTCAGGAGATTTCTCTAATTTATCAGCTTTCAATGAGAGGTTACAATTCATTGCCGAACTATGCATCTTCCACGACATTGTTGAGGATAAGGTTATATTTCCAGCGGCAGATGGGGAATTATCATTTGCTCAGGAGCATGCCAAAGAAGAAAGCCAATTCGACAATTTTAGATGCTTGATAGAAAGCATTCAAAGTCCTGGAGCCAATTCAAATTTAGGTAATTTTTATGCAAAGTGTGCTCACATGCTGACCAAATAATGGGCATCATACAGAAGCACTTCCATGGCGAGAAAGTTGAGGTTCTTCCTCTTGCTTGTGAACATTTCAGTCCTACAAAACAGTGAGGGCTTTTATATGAAAGCTTGTGTGTGATGTCACTGAAATTGGTAGAACGCGTCTTGCCATGGCTGGTAGGATCACTTAGTGAAGAAGAAGCGAGGTAATGTCAAAAGTATCAAAAACAATACCAGAAAGAATTAAGGAAGATCAAATCAGTTGCGATAAAAAAAAAAAAAATGCCAGGTAATGTCGAAAGCAGTTTTTGCTTCATTAGTAGCGTAAAAAACAATGAAGGACGGATGATAGTGTGTTAACACACAAAAGTATATGAAGTTTCCATCATACATTACCTTTGAGAAACGAGAGGATATTGGAGACAAGAAAGAAAGAAGAAAGAAGATTAGAAAGAAAGCATACGTAAAGAAGAATAAGACCCGCGCAAAAGCTATAGGGTATTGCGCATATAGGGACAATGGTGATTCGATCAAGCTGATGACGACTACTGAGATTTGGTGAAAGATGGGCCTGTGGCATGCATATTAAGAGTAAGTACATATGGAGGTCTAAAAAAAATGGAACATAATGATATCAGAAAAAAATGAAGAGTTCAATCTTCTTTTACAAGGAATATCATCCTGCTGAATACGAATAATAGTGCATTTAAAGTGTGCAGAAAATAGAAAATTCACCAGTGGATATTAATCAGCCTTCACCAAATGAACATGTTGCTGAAGTTCCTAATTTTCCAAGAACGACTACCGTGAACAACAGTAAACTTTGAAGGAAAGCTTTCAGATGAAAAGTTAGTTCGACTGAATCAGGCGTTGCTTGCCAACAAGTAGACGGATCAATTAATGAATTAACAAATTCATCGGTCAATAGAGAACCCTAGGGGCATCGTCACAACTTGCCAGAGTAGAAAAGTAAGTTAAATTTGCAATTTAAAAAAGCCCTAAAATGAAGTTGTTCAACTCTCATATGAATCATCTACTTGAAAATCTTAAAAGAGTAGCAGTAGATACTACCGGAGAAAGAAAGTAAAACAAAGGATTGCTGAAGGTAAAGAGTTGAAATTCCGCTAAAGAGACCATCGACAATTTTACAAATAAGAAAGTTGAGAAAGAGTTTGGACAATTCAAGGACTAAGGGAAACATACAATCGAAGAAGGGCGATATACTGCTTATGAGGAATCAATTGCTAGCTGCAGAGGCAATCAAACTACCATGGTTACCGATATTCAAAGGAAATGAAGCAAAGAAGAAAAGAATATTCTACAGGAGATGATTGACAATAGTAAAATTGTCATAAAAGAAGACATAAGAAATAAACAAGAAAGTAATGACATATGATCCTAAAGGAAAATAGTCACTTGATAGAAGAATCAAAGTGTTTTGACCAAGAAAATTTACAACGTTTTGACCAAGAAGAATCACAGCATTTTGACTCAGAATATTCATGGCACAATTATTCTGGAGGCAAGATAAGTAGAGTCTCAGAATGCCAGTAAAATCTCAAAATGTCAAAATCTCATAATCCTAAATGAGGTAATCATTAATTCCCTAAGGTGATAATTGGCTATACTTATTTTGCAGGTCGAAGTTGGGGACAAAAGCAAGCATTAATGCTAGCAAGCATTGATGATTTCTATCAAGCATTAGCGATTGTCATCGACAATTCGTGGAGCAAAAGGATTGCGAAAGACAGAGTCATGTACTCTCCCTTATGCGAATGAATATAAGCATAAATTTTCAATTGACTTTGAATTTCAGGAGATACAGTTGAAGAGAAAAGAAAATTTGAAGGACAAGTTACAAAGTACGGTTGATAAAGGCGAAATTGTTAAGGTGTACGACATAAAAGAAAAGAGAAAGAAAAAGAAACAATAGTACGTAGGCATGATTAGTTCAAGGCCGGGGGCAAAGTTAATCTTGGGCAAAAAGTATGAGATGATACGACGTCAGTATATTTGTTAATGGTTACCACATCATGATTTTGATTACGAAGATTCCCAGAGCAATGCTTCCTAATTAAAAGGGGGTAAGATAGGTGAGTAAAAACTGTGAAATATATTTATCACTATAAAATGATTTCTTTTGTGTATATGAATAAAATGCAGGCTTTCAAGCATATCAAGTCATTGTCAAATGCGAAGTGCTAATGACGATCACTAAATGTGAAGCACTAATGATTGCTGTCAAGCGACCAAACACTGATGATCGCTGTAAAGCGTTGATGATTGCTGTCAAACATTGATGATTGCTGTCAAGCATTGACGATTGTCAACGACGCCAAAGATTTTCTTCAGAATCGCCAAGTACCGATGATTATCACCCAAATTGGCAACTATCGCTACGTCATCAATCACTTATCAAAATTGCTATCATTGCCAAGCTGATACACTATTTCAAACATAATATAAATGTTCCTAGAACATTATCGACAGTGGCGAAATATCAATTATTGATCTGAAATGTCAATTATTGATCTAAAATATCAATTATTGATCATCTTTTAGCGATGAAATAAGCTATATAGCTAACCACACATAAAGTTGATGACAGTGATGGTTGCTTATCATTCAAGGCAGCCTAGCCAAGTATATACGGCCAACTACGCATAAGGCCTATCAAGATTATCATTCGGGCAGTAGCAAGAAACCAGTGGCCCTAAAAAGCCCGTGAAGGCCATCGTACGCATACCTATGTGGGCTGCCGATGAAGCCAGTGACCAAAAGCCTAAAAAGCCTGTGAAGGCCATCGTACGCATACCTATGTCACGCGTAACCCCCATGCTGCCTGTATAGCTTCCAGCAGCGTCACAGGGAACGGAGAAAAATGTCCTCCCGTGAATGGGCTCGACCTTACAGGCGAAGAAAAAGTGGGCTGCAGTGTGAGCTCTTTGGCCATGTCCATAGATAGGCCAACTATGTGTAAGACCCCCCAGATCTTTGGCTTGATTTCAGTACTAACTCATGAGGAAGAGCTTAAACCAACTCATTGACAGACTAGCGGCCCTAGGTTTGGTACCCCAAAGGTTGCCTTGCGAGCCCCATGAACTCTAAAGAGTTACTGCGACCAACCCTCTGCGTAAATCCAACCGAGTTCACGGCCTCGGTAGCTTCACTGGACCCCTCTGATGGATCGTGATTTGTGAACTCCCCAGACAGTGAGAAGTCCAGTGAACTCCTAAGAGTTACAGGGACCATCACGTGAGACCCGACTCCACTACTCATTAGTCTAAAAAATTGTGTTGCTCCACTACTCAAGAGCTTAAGCTGTGTTACTCCATTACTCAAGAGCCTAAGCTGTGTGTAGGTGTCTGTCCAGTAGTGTCAGTTTAGTTAAGTCCAGTAGTGTTAGTTCAGTAGGTGTCAGTTCAGTTAAGTCTAGTAGGTGTCAGTTCAGTTAAGTCCAGTAGTGTCAGTTCAGTCAAGTCTAGTTCAGTCAAGTCATGTCCTGTCAAAGTACACTAGCACCATTGCTCAAAAGCATAAACTATGTGCAACATTCAAAATGCCACAGATACATATTTCACTTTAGAGATGCTCAAATATGGAAAGCATAAACTATGCATAATATTCGAATGCTGCAGATGCACATTTTACTTTAGATGTACTCAAGTATGCAATCGCCTAATGAAAAATTTTAAATATTGAGTAAACAACATGCAAAAATGCATTTCTCTTGAATCAAGTTCAAATTATCTACTCAAAAGTTCAAGTCTTCAAGGTCAATTAATATATTGACAAAAGCCATAAGGTCTTTTTATCTCTCACCTTTTTGATAAATAGAGAAATATTATCGCACAAGATTCTTAAAAGGGGGCAGAGAATAAACTAGTGAAGGATTATCACTCTCCCGGACAATATAGGGATTCAAATATATTCTTTGGATTCGTTAAAGGAGCAGTAAAGATTATCCATCCTTCAGGAGTATCAGTAGGCTTTACTTCGAAAATATTATCTTCTAAAGAAATCTTTATGTGACATTGATCAGAGAAGGGGGTAGGATCTATGTTTTCATCAGTAATCTATGCCTTGGTCTTTCTGATAATCTCTTATGCACGGTGGAGAAATTCATATGCCGATTAATGATATCGCAAGACTCCCAGTACTAGATTTGATGGAGACAAAGAACAAATGGAATCATCATCAGTAACTTCTATGTCCTTTGGAAAGTTATTTAATGGAAATTAAGAGAAGTTTTATTTATTTTTCAAGATCAGCAAAGGTCTAAGGAAAAGTCTATGTTAAGGAGCACAAGCTAGAAATAACTCAGCAAAAAGATTCAATGATTGAACTTTTGGAGCTGAAGATGACATCCTCGAAAGTGCGATATAATGAGCAAAGAATACAATGTGAAGCACGATGACAGAGAGAATATCATAATAAGCCTAAAAAAAAGAGAAGAAGCTTTCAATATATTTCAAAATTATCGATGCTTCATGAAGCTAAATTGAAAAAATTATAATGTATTGAGATACTAATTTTGATTAATTTAGCAGGAAAGACTATCATTTGAAAGCTTGGGTTATGCAGATCATGAATAAAGAAAATAATCAAAAAAGTTGTTGCGATAGAAGCAGCATTAAGGAACAACCCCCTAGATACAAAATTGAAAGAAAGAGTTTCCAGAGTTGATCAAAGAGACCGTTGCAGCAGCAATGGTGTTAAAAGATAGTTCTCTGGTTGAGTTACTCAAAGATGGAGTAGCCACAACTATTATAGTAGCAAGTTTCGATTAAAACACCTGCTCGACGCTGTTGGTTGGGGCATTCCAGTCTTCCATTTAAGCGCGATCATTCCAGTCTTCCATTCAAGTGCGAGCATTCAAGTCTTCTGTTTGAGCGCGATCATTCGAATGCGATCATTCAAATGTTTCGTTCAAATGCAATCATTCAAGCCTTTCGTTCGAGTACGATTATTCAAATCTTTTGTTTGAACGTGAATAGCCAAATCTTTCGTTTGAATGCAATCATCCAAATCTTCCGTTTGAGCACGAGCATTCCATTCTTCCGATCGAAAGTGATCATTCGCTCTTCTGGTCAAGTATGAACTTCTAGTCTTCCATGCAAGCAT
Organism: Magnolia kwangsiensis; assembly: GCA_037074715.1. Taxonomy (NCBI): domain Eukaryota; kingdom Viridiplantae; phylum Streptophyta; class Magnoliopsida; order Magnoliales; family Magnoliaceae; genus Magnolia; species Magnolia kwangsiensis. The sequence goes on from CM073572.1 coordinate 62,951,882, forward strand.
GATCATTCAGTCATCCTTCAGTTGCAATTCATTCAAGAATCTTCAGGCGAAAGAAGATCGATCCTCCATTTGATTTCATGAATCAATCAAAGAAGGATCGAGGGGGCATCTGTTGAGGCATAAAAAATATTTTATTGCATTGGTCAGAGAATTCCATGATGCAAATCTTTTTTAGGGTTGTGTACTCCGTATTTTGGTAAAAATTGGTTTGGGAGTATTTTAGGTATTTTGGTAGAAATTGGTGTCTGGGGGTATTTTAGGTATTTTGGTAAAAATCTGTGTTCGGGGGTATTCTGGTAAAAATTCATGTTCAGGGGTATTTTAGGTATTTTGATAAAAATTCATGTCTGGGTGTTTTTTAGGTATTTCGGTAAAAATTCATGTCCAGGGGTAGTTTAGTGTCACGCCCCAAACTCAGAAACCGGGCTCACGGAATTCCCGATCGCCGAATCCGGCGCCGACAGCCTCCGTAGAACCCCATTCTCGGCTCCTAGCTCCCATTCGCCAGGTTCCGATCCTGGGATGCTACGAGGAGGATTTTCAATGTCAGTTTGATTCGTAATAAGCATAACCAAAGGCATAACCCACAAACAACAACCAAGAACTCCATTACATTTCCACTATGATCAAAAACTTTATAAGTACAATGAGCATAAAGGGAAATACAATGGTAAAGAACCAAAAACTCCAAACGCTCTGCAACGTGCTCCTGCCTCAACGCTGCTGCGATCCAACGTCACCTGCACGCAACGGTTGTGCATAAGCTTACAGAAAGCTTAGAGGGTGGTGAAAGTCTGTGCGCAAGGTAGTAATATGAACATGCAATGTCAGAGTAAAGAGGAATATGCAGATGGATCTATAATATCATGAGCCGTAACAAGGCTATGCGATGCAAGACATGAATGGTATCGGCCATCCCAAGGCCATGCGATGTGCAATGCAACTCAAGCATACAGGTGCTCATCTATGTCCACACATCAATACGGCTCAATATATGGAATATCACTGGGGTCCAATACACTCTAAACCAGATTGCCGCCACATCGCGTGCAATAAGATAAGTGAAAGAGACCACACTATCCGTCTGTCAATATCGGGCGCGACTCGTCGATAGCAGACCCATTCCTCGAGCTGGTCAAACTCAGCCTAGTATTGCCCCCTACACTCGGGCGGGTAAGGCCGCACCCCCTTCCAACCGACCACGACACAGTGGAGAGCGTAACCATCTGGTAATCGGTACTCAACGCTCATCTACCCACTCGGTCTAGACGTTGGAGCAATCTCTTGGTACCATAAGGGTTTAGGGACTTTCACCTAGGGATATCTATAGTACCCCATGTAGAACAAGATTTTCGGTATCCAATCCTGCCAACCACGATCCGTCTGTGGAGGCTACGGCCCCGATGTCGCTAGGGCGTACAATAACCATGCCACACAAATGCGGAATGCATGAATCACGCTATCCAGTCATGCAACCAATCCTGTGCATATCGTGCGCTCATGTAGGGCAACATCGCCTAACCGGGAGCCCATAAACAACCTGGCCAAAGGCAAATGCTATGATCAGACAACTCTCACGTTAAGCATACATATGATGCGTATGATCATGAGTCATGAACTGTACTATACATGTTATAACAAAATGAACTATCTTACAATGCAGATGGACCTGGATGACCTATACATGATAAGTACGGCCCAGTAATGGGCCCTAAGGAGAGTCGTAATGTGGACATCCAACCAGCATTACACTCGCAATGTGGACGTCAAACCAACATTGCTTCCCAGGCACGATCTTTGTAAACGTCGTACTTAGTTTGTAATGGATTTACACATTGCAATGGACCGTAGGTTGTCCCCATTGGACCTTACATATATATCAAATGGGCCATATCCTATGGGCCTTTTATTCATCAGATGGGCCACATAAATGGGCCACACCAATGGGTCTTATGTGCATTGCAATGAGTCAAAACCCGTGGGCCTTAGATTGCATCAATTAGACCTAGTTACATGAGTCTAATATATGACCAATGGGCCACACCAATTGGGTCCCACATGTGGACCAAGTGGGCCTCAACCTATAGATCTAATATGAGTCAAATGGGCCTAAACCCCTAGGCCTTATGGTATATTAAATGGGCCTAAACCCGTAGGCCTTGCATATATCAAATGGCCTACATCCATGGGCTTTAAATTTCAACAAAAAGGGTCCAATTACCTGGGCCTTGAAGTACATCAAATGGGCCTAGTCCCATGGACTTGCAACACATCATATGGGCCTAAGTTCTTAGGCCTAGAATGAATCTAATGGGCCTAGCCCATAAGCATTTCACAAACCAGATGGGCCTAGCCCATAGGCCTTTTGAAATTCGAATGGGCCTAGCCCATAGGCCTTCTATGAGTCAGATGGGCCTAAATCCCTAGGCCTTACATATATCAAATGGGCCCAATTTCATGGGCCTTGGAATACATCAGATGGGCCTAGTCCCATGGACTTGAAACGTATCAAGTAGGCCTAAGCCCATAGCCTTTACATAAATCAAATGGGCCTAACCCATAGGCCTTCTGCTCACATGCAACATGGTGGGTCCCACTGTCGCTGGACAGTGGGGATGACACGTGTATCAAGGAGAACTCCACCGTCCGCTGGACGGTGGAGACGCCATGGTGCGAAGGTGGGCGCCACCGTCCACTGGACGGTGGACATACAATACACACATCATTGTGGGTCCCATGTGGGGCCCACTGTAATATTTATTTGGCATCCAGCCCATTGGTAAGGTCAAACAGACCTGGTTGAAGGAGAAATAAAAGTTTCAGCTTGGTTCAAAACTTCGGTGGGCCCCAAAAAAAATTTCAATGGTAGATGTTCAATCTCTCTGTTTCATGTGGTGTGGGCCACCGGAGCTTTGGATCTGACTGAAAATTGGAGGGGGCCCACCTGAGGAGGGGACCCACCTCTTGAATAGGTTAGATGACAAACGAACATTACGGTGGGGCCCACGGCTGGAGCTGTGGGTCCCACGCTGGACGCCCACCCGCTGCCGTGGACGGCTGCACGCAGCAGCGTGCAGCGCTGGCCGTCCGCTGACGCCAATGCAGAGGCTTTGTCTCTTATGAAATTTTGGGAAAATGTGTTTTCCCGGGGTTTTTGCCGTGTGGGGTCCACATCATGAAAATCCATACCGCCCATTAGTTGCCCTGGCCCAAGACGAGCCCAAAGAGTCTAGAGTTCGAATTTTTTTGATGCTTGTAGGTGAAATAAAATAAGAAACTAGTGTTTGGATGGTGAGGGCGCAATATTAGGCGCTATGGCCCACCAGGTGATTGGATCAGCTCCAAACTTCTACCCAACGACTAAAATACCGTGGGTAAGAGGATGGACGGCTTGGATCGCACATAAACATCAGGGTGGGGCCTATGCAAGGGGCCACTCAAGTCCCTTTCCTTTTTCCTTTCTTCCTTTTTCCCTTTCTGTTGAAACGTCCAGCGTCCCCAGACGCTGGACGGTCTCTTCTTTTTTTTTTTTTGAGTGTGGGCCCTGATGGAGTGGCCCACCACTGATGGGTGCCATGGGCTCAATGTCCAAGGTGGGCCCCACTTGAATAAAAATTACATCAAGGTGGGATCCATTCAAGTGGGCCACAAAATCCTAAGAAAATAAAATAAAATAAAATAAAATACAAGAAATAAAAAAGAGAGAGAGAGAGACATGGAGAGTGGGACACGGCTTATGATGGAGGGACCCCGTCATTATGGGCCCTCCCTTGCAATGAATCATACAAAATAATGGATCCCTTTGATCATGAGACCATCAAAAATGTAAATCAACGGTGGAGATCCATTCCCCACCGATATGGACGGTCTAGATGACCTATCTAAATGAAATAAACATCATGATGGGGTCCATGGAGAATGGCCCCATCATGGAATGATCATGATGATCCAAGTGGTTCATCGGCCACATTTTAGGGTCCCAAGTGAGATCCACACCATTGATCGGTGGGCCTCACTTAGTCCACCATAAAAATAAATAAATCTACCCTATAGAGGCACCCACCGTCCGATCTTCTCGCTCCTAGGGGTTCCTTGGCACCTTAGCTTCAACTTCAATGGTTAAGATGAAGAATGGAGGGTTGAGATGAGAGATTTTGGGGTAGGAAGGTGGGCCACTTGGAGCTTAGAAGGGTTTGAGAAATTCCATACGTGGGACTCTTGGAATTCTCTTGTTGCTTGGAAATTTTGAAATGAGAAAGAGAGAAAGAGAGAGAGTAATGTAAAGGGAGAGAGAGAGAGTGATGGATGGATGGGTGAGTGATGTTTGTGTAAGAAATCTTGGACTTTTGTGGCTTTTGTGTAAGAGAGGAATGGGATGTGAAGACTTTTGTAGTCTTTGTGTAAGAAAGGTATGGGTTAGGAAGACTTTTGTGGTTGCTTGGGAAAAGGGATGGAAGTGATGTGTACTTGACATATGATGGCTTGATGGGTGATTGATTGATGGGATTGATGTGACACATTGTTGAGATTTCTTTAGTTTTCGCAACGCGCGGCGTTTTCTCGCACCGAATGTTGGCCCATATCTCTTGATCAGGGTATCGCCTTGGCGCGCGAGTCGCGGTATCGGAACCGCGGCGACGGTGCGGTCGCTATGGTATTGGTCTTGGATTGAGTCGACTCGGGTTGTCGGCACATGAATCAGGGTCGCACGTTGATATCGGCTAAGGGTCGAAGGTTGCCGAAATTCGACCGGTAAGACCGCGGAAGTGTACGGAAAGGTACGGACCAAGATACGGGTCTTACATTTAGGTATTTCTACAAAATACATGGAAAAGGGTATTTTGATAATAAAGGGTGCACAGGTGTCATTTTAAAGGAAAGAGGTTGTACACCACCATTTAAGGGAGAGCTTGGTGGACACCGTTGTTTAAGAGAAGAAGATGTACATATGTGAAGGAAAAAGTGGTGGTGATCACCACTTTGTAAGAGTACCGGGGCCTATAAATACCCCTCCCCTGCCTCATTGATGGGTGGGATCGGTTGCTGGATCAATTGGTGGGCCACGAAATGAGAGAGAAGAAAGAGATAAGAGAGGGAGAGCATTGTGCACACCTTATTGTGCGCTGGAAGCATTGTGTGGGGCACAATCAAGGTTCCGCACAATACCTTGCGCTGGAAGCAGTGTATAGCACACAACCCACTCTTCACACCGTGGAATATATCCTTCAAAGCAGCTTCCACACAATAGACCCTTCGAAGCAACTTCCGCACAAAGCCATCTTCAAAAATTCCGCACAACGCCGTCTTCGAAGGTTCCGCACAACGTAAATAGAGGAAGAACTCCATTTCTCCTTCCACTGTGCTTCTGGGTCCAACATAGCCGTCTTTTGAGAGATCCACACCGTCCATTGGATTCCTCTTGGAATTTCGGTCAGGATTGGTCTGTTTTGATCATTCGTTGATGTGACCCACTGAAGTAATCAAGCTGCAATGGTATCTGAACGGTCATCTTTTGATTGCTGTAATGATCATATGAATGAGCATGATTACTAAAGATCACCATGGTTTTGATGAGTTTTTCTCCCTCTCCCTTATGAACGGTTCAGATCCACCTTTTACTCCATGATGGTGGCCCACAACAAATGGATGAAGCATCTGTTCTGAACAGAGTTGACGTACATCCACTCTGTGAAGTCTGATGGCCCACTTATTGAAGCTACATGGAAAATCCACTCCGTACATTGGACTTAGGGTAAAAAATCATCCTGAAAGGAGTACTTTTGGAGTGAAATCAGTGTGGCCCACGAGCTTGTCTACTCCATCGTCCATCTTACATTTAACAGCTAAGATCTTGCAACAGTTTGCATGGTCTCAAAATGCCACCTTGGCGAGGGTTATGTCTCCCTTATGTACATAATGAACGGTCCGAATTGATGATTTGGATGAGGGATGGGGCCTACAATGCAAAACTGACAAGCGTGGTAAGAACGCTGTTGCATTTTTTTGAAAGGAAGAAGAAGACGTCGGTCAGCAGGAGCTGACTGACTTTGAGAAATCTAGTGCACGGCTGGTGCACTTGTGCACCGTGCACATATGATGTACATGGGGCTTATAATGATGTTCGTGAGGAAACTGCTCTGTCCATCCATTTTTCCACTGTATTTAAAGGGTTGATACCGAATTTGAAGTGTATCCAGATGCTAGGCGGGTTTCAAATCAAGATTTTAGGGGCTAATTTTTCAGTTTGGCCATTTTCCCAAGGATCTGGGAGCTGAAATTTAACGTGTACGGTTAATTTGTATTCACAAGGCTGTATATAAAGTTTTGAGCTGAACGGATGGTGGCAACCCTGTAATCTTACATTTTAGACGACTTTTTAGGCTCGTTTAACGTGAGTGGCCTGATTTTCTATGGTCCTAGCCACATTTCAAGGGACTGCTCCTTATTTCAAGGAAGAATGGCCGGAAGAATGCTCTCAGAACTGATCTCAACGGTCAGATCAGAGAATTTAAGCTTGCACAACCCCCATCTCCTTGGAGATTAGTTGATCAATTCAACATTCCTCCTAAGTCATAGAAGATGACTGAAGCAACTGTCAAAATGCTGTCGAAATTTCTATTGGACTATCTTCTCTTTCATTCATTACATTACATTAATTGTACTTTATTTTTAAAATCAAGGGAATCAGAGGATGTAAATGAACTTAGAATAAATGTGATCAATGTTCTCTTATCAAATTCTATGTTATCATTGAATATATTCTCCAAATTGAATGCATTTGTTTCTTGTTCGAAATAAAGAGACAAAAAGAAAGAAAAAAAAGAAAGAAAGGGTGGATGAAGCAAAGCTACATCATGGGTGTGCCTTTTTCCAATGAAGCTCCACCTGGGCCATGACCTTGTGGAGAAGGCCTTAAATCCTTACAATAGTTTTGTCTTAGGTAAAAACTGTTAAGGACCCATCTTCTTTCGAAGGGGCACCAACACACCAATGATGAAGAAGATAATACTCGGGTTGTGAGAAGTTGAACATGGCCGAGATATGCTCATAATAGGATAAGAGAGATAGGCGAAGTGGATTGTACTTGTGGTGCCCACGTGGGGAGATGCCGATGTGGTAGCCATATGGAAGTCGACCCTTGGCCTTGTGCATCAGTACAAACCTATGACAATGCGAGAGATTTCCTCACTCTCATTCATGTTTCTCTTCACTTTCTTTCTCCTATAGTCTAATAATATAACAAGTTTCAAAGCTCTAGTAGTTTACTTTTTAGTAACACTGAAAACACTAGAAATTTTACAATAAAGGCATTAAATTTGATAAATTGATGCCGTCGAATTTATTTGACTGCCCCTGCGTGTTGAATTTAGGAATTAGGGTTTGAAATGTGACAACGCCCTTTCTTCCTCCATTCTCTCTCTCACTCTCTCTCTCTCTCTCTCTCTCTCTCTCTCTCAGCAATTGTCCGGCGAGAGACAGTAACGACAACAAGAGCAGTGTCAATGGGTGCAGGAGGAAAGAAGTATATTTCTCCCCTCTTCTTCTTGTTCTTCTCTTTGAAGTTGAAATCCCTAATTAGGAATTTCAATCCTTGGTTTAGCTCAGTGAGCCATTGGAAAAGATCTATGGGCCCCACTATAAAGTTTGTGTTTTATCCACTTCGTCCATCCATTTTACCAACTTATCTAGGGACTGCTTGGATTGTGAGATTAATTGGTATGATATTGCATTCAGGGACTTTTAGACCGTAGGATTAAATCATATGGAATTGCACATGGGGCCTGTTTGGATTGCAAGATTAAATAATATGGAATTGCATTTGAAGCCTGTTTTTAGTGCGAGATTAAATGGTATAGAATTGCATTTTGGGGCCTAATACATGCCAACCATCTATTTTACCAGCCATTTTAGGGCTTGAGCTAAAAAATGAGGTAGATCCAAAGCGTATGTGGACCACACCACTGGAGCTAAAAAATGAGGTAGATCCAAAAATGAGGTGTATGCCTACCGTTGAAAACTTATTGGGGGCCTCAAAACTTTTGGATCAAGTTGATATTTGTGCTTTCCATTCATTCATGTCTTTTTGATGGTATGAAAAAAAATTTAATGATAGATAGACATCATTGATTACCCTTAGGGCATGTTTGATTTCACGTAATTACCATGCATTTGAGGAAAATCGGTCATTATGGTGTTTCAAGTGTGTTTGGGAGGGTGGTGGAATTCCACCTCGAAAATTGATCCAAAAAGGGTTGACTTAAATTTTTAGGCTCCACCATGATGCCGGTTAATTGATTTGAATCACTGTTATTGGTGTCAGTTCTTGATTTGATTTATGGTAACCAACTTGAATATTTTGTATTTGTTTAAAATCTTGATTAGATATTTTTGCAATGACTTATGATTTTAATTTAATGTGGGTACTAACACACACTCAGTGATGATTCCATGTGATTGTTTTGTATGTAATACAAAGCTTCTTATTATATTTAATAATTGGACCATGAAATCCTTTAAAGTTGAACCCTCACTGATAAACATGTTTGATAAACAAGTTGAACCCTTAAACCCTTATCATTCACTAATGTGTTTGATTAAACCAAATCTATTAAACCTATTATGATCAAATCAAATCCATTTGTACAGGTTTATTTGGGCAACTATTTTTAATTTTTGTGTAGTGTATATGTTATTCTTATAAGTTGTCCATACAAATGTTGTCCATGTACATGCCATCTATGTATTGTTGTCTAAATATACAACGCATTATGATAAATTCATTGTTGTCCAAATATATGTACTATTGTCCATTTGTTATTATATATAATGTATTTGTTATTATATTTTTTCCATGTAAAAAGAGAGGAACTAGAATGACCTGATTTTATTGTGACGATAAGCATGTAGGCAGCTCTTTCTTTGTTGACAAAGAGTCCAGTATAAAAAATTAAACAAAAATTTTTTTCTTTTCCCTATACAACAATAAAAAACTACTTTCAAGTGTGAATGGTTCTCCGGTCCATTTTACTTTAAGATTGAAGAGACCTTGCACAATATTTTTTCTCTCTTACGAGTTCAAATGGTGTAGGGCGAGTTGATGATGGAATTTCTCTGAATGGGCCTCTGAGGTTTTTTGCTAATGATTTGAAGTTGATTATTAGATTAATTGGCTTCAAATTGACAGCCAAAAACCATGGAGGAAATTCTGGTGAAATTCCATTATTGACTCTCCATACATCATTTGAGCTCATACGTAAGCTCTCATCGATCTTGCAGTTTTCAAGACCGGACTATCCGTTCATACTTGAACGCAATTTTGTGTTGTCGTCTGGGAAAAAGAGATGAACTACATTGACTTGGTCTTATAACGATGATAAGTATGTAGGCATCTCTCCCATTGTTTACGAAGAGTCTGATAAAAAAAATAAACAAACATTTTTTCTTTCCCAAGAACTCTTAATTAAATCTGAACTCCTTATTATAAATGAATTATGTAATTGTGCTATAACTGAACTCTTTGATTGTACCATAACAGAACTCTGTGATTTCCTATAACTGAAGTCGGCCTTGAGGATATTCTGTAGGAATTTTCAATTTCGGATAATAACTATAGACCCCACATTTCACTTAATAAATACAGACCCTGCACTTAAAACTAAACTTTGCGATTTATTATAACTGAATTCTACGGTTGTGCTATAACTAAACTCTTTGATTGTGTTATAATTGAACCTTATGATTTTCTATAACTAAAGTCGGGCTTGAGGACATTCTACAAAAATCTTCAATTTCAAGTAGTAACTATAGACCCCATACTAAAATTCATGTAATAATTAATTACATACCACACACTTAAAACTACACTCTTGATTTTTCGTAACTAAAATTTATAATTTTATTATAATTGAACTCTTTGATTCTGTTATAACTGAAATATGTGATTTCCTATAAATAAAGTCGAGCTTGAGGAAATTCTACAGGAATTTTCAATTTCATGTAGTAAATATAAACACCACACAAAAGTTTAGGTAATAACTATAGACCCCACAGTTAAAATTAAACTCAATAATTGTTATAATTGAATTATGTAATTGTGCTATAGTTGAACTCTTTGATTGAGCTATTATTGAAGTCAGGCTTGCGGAAATTCTACAAAAATTCCTAATTTCAGGTAATAATTATAGACCCCACACTAAATTTCAGGCAATAACTACATACCCACATTAAATTTCAAGTAATAACTAAACTTTGTGATTTCCTATAACTAAACTCCATGATTTATTATTTCTAAACTCTAATGTGATTTGTGCAATAACTGAAATTTCTAATTTATTTTATAACTAAACACAATAATTTATTATAATTGAACTAGAGTAGTGAAAATACTTCGTTTCTCTTTTGATTGTCATTTTTTATGCGAAAATGCATTTTCTCTACATTTGCTGGTTGGGCATGTTTGGAGGGTCTTATTTATTTATTTTTTACAACCAATTCATGCAGTCATGGCAGAGGTTTTTTGTGATTTCAGACAAGCAATTCTTGCAACCATGGCAGAGGGTACACCGGAATGCATGTTTGAAAGAAGCTGAATCTAAGCCACATCATTTTTTTTTTTTTGGTGGAAATTGGATATATATTGGATGGTTTTGTGAAAATTGAATGTGTTTTATTATTATTATTATTATTATTATTGCAGGTATAGGTTTATGGGCAAAGCGATAGTCCCGAGGCCACATAAAATAAAAAATTCATTTATAACAATTCATAGATTTCAATTATAGGCAATGATAAAATAGATTTGGACAATCATATCATTTTACTTTCGATTGTTACTTTATTTGGAAAATTACGTTTTCTTTGCATTTGTTGGCTAGGCATGTTTGGAGGGTTTGTTTATTTGTGATTTCAGGCAACCATGGCAAATGGTGCGCCCAAATGCATGTATGAAAAAAACCAAATCTGAGCCTCAATTTTTTTTTTTTATTATTAATCGTTATGATGTTAGCTTTCTATTTAACGTGGACAATTTAAGTCACTTATGTCTTGCAGTATATGATAGGGCCCCAATATTGTTTGATGCTAAAATAACTTCTTTGTATCCTATAATTTAAATACAGACACTATGTCGCAAGAGCATTCAGATCCTACGACTCCGAGATTGGATGATTTGCCCTCCTCTATAGGATCCTTGTCCTTCATATCACCTTACAGTCACATAGTATGCCGAATGGCCTGACCCATGGACAGTAGACCCTAAGCATACCAATAGGAGTTCGGACAACCAACGCCCATTGCACCCAAAACCTATGCCATATTGACTACACCGATGCCACGAGTGTGGAAGTGCGACCTGTGCATCAATCCGACACTTCGTTGGTGAGATACGACCTGTTGAATCCATAACTCAAATTACGTATCTTGTTAAACAAGCATCCCTAGTGGGCTAAGCCCATAATTTAAGGCCCTTTAAGCCCATAGCCTAAGGAAAATAGGTACTAGACAAAATAAGACTCCAACATACACTGAAAGATGAGAAACTCTCTTATCAACCCATCATCATAACTCATTATGAGAGGAGGCCCATGCTTGTTGTGACCTCATCTCACATGCAACCAATGCATATCCTTGGAAAAACCATGCCACCCTTTTACACCAATCATAACTCACATCCACATTTCATGTCATCTCACCATTCACATCTTTAATAGTCAATGCATGTCATGACACCATCCTACTTGGCCAATGTATGTGTTAGGCCTTCCCACATCATCGATCCACCTTAACACTCCAAACACCAATAAAGATTTATAGAATTGCCACCTAGACTTTCCACTATCCGAGCAACCTCAACAATCCAACTCACTTTGCAATAATGCCATTTGCACAAAATTTCATATCACATGCCACATCATACCTTTTTTCTCTATATAAGAGAGGGGTCTCTCTATCATTTCTCCCCTTACAAAACTCAGCAAATTCTAGGAAGTGGACCACCATCAAGCCTAGAGGAAGTGGACCACCACATTATTAACATAAGACCATCCAAGGCCCTCCAAGCTCAATCATCAATCTGAAATTCCAAGTGGTGGGTTATATTTTCTCCCTTTCTATTCTTTATTCTTTGTGTTTTCAACTTTTCTGAAAAATTTCTAGGTACCAGACTGTGTTTTAAGTAGCCCTTTTCAACATCTGATGGTGGGCCCTGCACTTCATAGCTACTGGTCCCACCATGGGGAATGTTTAGTCCACATTAGAGGGTTGGGATGTCCCATCAATTCTTTGGAAATGGGTCCCAAGAGTTTAGGAAGTGAACCCCAAGTACGACATGTGAGGGAAACCACTTGGAATTTGTAACCTATATGTATGGCTAGAGAAATGGTCTTTTACCTTGGCTAAATCGGGCCCCATGTGATCGGGAATCAGCCCCCAATATAGGTCCAGATCAAGTTGTACAGAAATTTCAGTTGCCAATATTGAGCCTTGTATCGTAATTCATGTACACATTGACTGGGTCCCATCTTTGGGGTTTTGAAGTCCATATAAAAGACCATTAGAGAGTGGTATCCCCTCGCCAAATGTGGATCCCACGTGGTCACAAATCAGAGTAAAAATTGGCCTAACCCATTTCTACAACTAACTGAAACTCAATCTATTTGAACCAAAACTTATGTGGGCCCACACCATTGGGGGCACTACTTATGTATTACTTCCATTGGCCCATCTAAGCCCTTTTCATGATCCATCACTCAATGTGGACCTAAAAACTAAGTGATTCATCTCATGGTCCTCTTCCAATTGCGGGACTATCCCAGGCCATGCATGATGTTTATTTCTTTATTGAATGGCTGATAAGGTCCCAGACCTTTTATATAATAATAATAATAATAATAATAATAATAATAATAGTAATAAAAACGATAGAATGAACGATGCAGTTGAACGTTGTGAAAATGGTGAGTAACATTGCACACTACATGCTCAAGGTGCAGAAGCATGTTCTTGCATCAAATTCTAAAAAAAATTTAATTATTCTAAGGTTTGGAAGAAAAGTCAGCTTAGGTAGGATATGTGTTCACAACCCCAAGTGCATGGTCTCGATGTAGTAATAACTCAGTGAAAATGAGGTCAAATCGACAGGGAATGGGGAGCACAGTCTAGAACTAATTTAAGTTTAACTTGGTTGATCTAGGTTTTTAATTCAGTAATTTAGAAAAAAATTTGAAAAAATAAAAATAAAAGCCTTAGGATCTAGGAATCCACTTATAACAATCTCAATATTAATCTACTTGATTCAATGATAACTCGATTGGAATTGAAGTCCTATCATATCTAATCAGATGATAGAGTGGTTAAAACAGAATCTGAACTTTTCATTAATTTGGTTTCTAAATATTTGTTTAATTGCAATGATCGCTGGGAATTCAATCATCCACCATGCCCAGGAGATGATGGTGAACAATGAGATTTTAAAAATCACACGATTTCAAAGCCAATAAGATAATATCAAAATCTTTCACAACATCTACTGTAATTTCAGTCACAATAAACCATAGAAAACTAGAAATATATCTTTATTTAAACTAAAACTTAATGGAAGTTCAACATATACTTCAACTATAATAAACTAAACATCAAAATAAACTAAAGGTTTCATCCTTTAACCTTAGCTAAAAGATTAGCCTCAGAAGACTAACATCCTATAATAAAAACAAAAAGATCCAATAGAACCGTGAAGAAATTGAAGTGAAAGAACGTTGCAGGTGCTCCACCTGGGCCTTTTTTTCCTTTCTAAACCCTAGAAGACGAATTGTAGTAGCCTAGGGATTCATTTAAATAGTTTTACAGCTAAAATTTTGCACCACATCGAAAAAGTTCTCAAATTGTCTCAAATTTACGCACTCTATGTATCTTTGATGGAAAACTTTGATGACATCGAACAATCTTTGATTGCACCTTTGATGACATCGAATTATCTTCGATTCCATCAAAATTTGTCCAGAACTATCCAGCAAGTTAGCATGAAATTCATTAATTGTAGATATCATCGAAGTCACTTCGATGCCATCAAAGTCTATTTTTGAAATTGTTTCAGGACTTTCTCTTTTAAAACTCGGAGTTTCAGAGTGTCATTTTTCTGGCCAATTTTCAGGATTCATTTTCTTCACTTCAAACCTTCGATTCTCTTCATTTCTCACTTGGTTTCTTTAGATCTTTGGCACGTGGATTCTTCATTAATGACTTTCAAATCTCCAATTCTTCATTATCTTCTTTTAAGCTCTAAATCCATCCTTTTAAGTGCATGTTCATGACAAGCTTCCAAATCACCTTGCATGACAAAAACTTATATAATTAAATCAAGTTATCAATTAAATGCTAGGAAAACTAATGTAATTGAAGGGATAAATATGCAATACTTGAGTCTTAACAATATGCAACGGACCATGTTCGTCGCAAATGCCACATATAATCCACCGCTAATTGTTAAAATTGATATTTAGATGAAATTTTTTGACGGACCTTTGCAATAAATTATATCAGCAAAAAATTTAGAGTTTACAACTGATTCTTGTCTGTCGAAAAAATCCCACCCAAAATTCCACTAGGGTAGGACTTTATGAATTAGAGACAGACTTTTTCTTACATTTAAGATAGACATGGTCCAGCGTAAAATTTCTCGATGTACGATCTGTTTGTTTTTATACCATGCATTTTTGTGTCATTTTCACTATTTTGGTGTGGTGCACCATGTTTCTCAATCATGTGAGTCAATGTGTGAGGGAGTCAGTTGAGCCCTTGAAAGCTAAAGACTAAATACACGAGTGGACATGAGCATGAAGGGGAAAAGAACATATATATAAGGTGTCTTGGTGATCCTAACCTCGACCCAAAATAACCCTTGCACCTTTAGATGATCATGACTTAATAAGTAAACCTTGTTTGATCATTCTTTAGCCTTAGAAGCCTGGTTGAAACATGATAAGTAAGGTTAGAAGAGGTTCAAAGCTGCTGTGAAATTATATGTCAAAAATTATAATTTTCGATTGGTCATCTATACCATTGGCAGGCTATCAATGAGAGTTGATAGAATTAAAGGACAGCTCAATTCGATCGAAGAATGAGTCCAGAAAAAAATAGATATAATTATTAAAAACGGACTGTTTGATCCTATCAAAGGACATTCGATCCTATCGAATGGGCTTTCAATCCAATTGACAAAGTCATTAACCAGCTATTTTATAGCCATTGCAAATCAGTTATATATATATATATATATATATATATATATATATATATATATATATATATATATATATATATATATATATATATATATATATAAGGGCATTTGGTTCTGAGGAAAACTGATGGGTTTTTGGTGTAATAGAAGGCTAAGTTATTGCACTTTGATATCCCACATTCTAAACCTTTAATCCTATGAGTTTTAAGTCACCTTCATTAGATTTAACATTCTTAAGAGGATTTCAACCTCTTGTGAGAAGATGAACTTGAACTCTATAATTTTCTAGAGATTATACTCAATCTGCTTGACATATCATTAGTCTAAATCCTCTAGAAGACCATTCTAGGTGAATCCCTAAGATTTCAACTATCTCGTTAGTTGTAAGAGATTTTACCAACCTTCATCACATTGGTCACCTAAATGGAGCATTGCATGTAAGGTGTTTTATCTTGGAGTTGAATAATTGGTAAAGCATTAACATCAATGATTGGGGGAGTAAAAGGTTAGCTGATTGAAGCACGAAGATCATATTTTATGCAACCCAAAGAGATGAATCAAAAGGGCTCAATTCGACAAGTGTCAATTAGTGACTCCATACTCTATTTCCTTTTATAGGATTGATGACAAGAGTTTGTAACCCAAATTCTATAGGTTCTTGTCTAGGATATAGGCTCTTATGTATGGACAAATTCTCTGGACATGGGTGTGTACGTATTAGTCTTCGTGGAAGCTTCTAATGAGAGTAAATGCAGGTCTTTGGACTAGAACAGAGGTTGTTGGTTATCTGATAGAAAACCAACTAAGTCTCTCGTAGGAACCTCTGACGGGAGTGAACTCTAAATAGGTTCCTGTATAGGATCGTGGTCCTTGTGTAAGGTTGCAAAGGTTAGAGGTGAACCTGATTTAAAACCTACGATGTGAATTCGATACACTCAGGGAGACAGCGTCCACCGGGAGTGGAGTAGGAAAATGAAACTACTATACATGTTGTGTTTGAGATTGACATTTGCATACTTGTTTAATTATACTTATGCGATTGATTAAAGAATTATATGTATGTATAATTACATGAATGCTAGGATTTAATAGTTAGCACATCCCCCATATAGATGTACATTATCATATATATATTAGTTGCTTGAATGATATATCTATTGTAGTCTATGTGATTGGACCATCAATTGGCTTGGAAGCCATGTAATTAATTGCCTTAATTTATATTGGCATATTAGTTTAAGTAAGAAATTATATGTTAATTGGCAAAAAAATTTATTTGGTCCTAATTACTCTCCTCTTGAACAACCATTCATTCCATAGCATTATCAAGCTTCCGCACATAACCGTAGTATCCTACTTTATGAAAGTGCACCTACTAGTGCCCTTATTTATCAATTATGATGTAAGTTGAGTCAGTTGGACTACAACACCTAACAGGAAGATCAATTCAAGTGTCTGCCTCAACTGGATGTGTGAAAGTTCGCCATAGGTAAATCATAGCTTCACATCTCTTATTCCAAAACACCAGGTGATTAAAACCCTTAAAAACAACTTAGAACATATGAGGGTTTTTGAGTAAGTGAACATTTTCAAACAATAAAAAATCTCTAAGTTTGCTTACCCTGTCGATTGTATCGATACACCTTTCGATATGATCGACCTGCTCTGTCGATGTCCTCGGCACTTAATCGATACTATCGATAAGAGGACTAAAAGTGTCCAGCAACTGCATACCATCGGGACAGATTGATCGATATATCAATACATCAATCGATATCATCGATATTCAATCATCAGTCCATCGAAAGTGGCTCGATAATATCAATAGGGAGAATTTCAGCGCCCCTGTTTTTTTCAAAGAAAACTACTATGAGCTTCAATATATCGATGACTGTTCTGATTCAATCTGAATTCAAATATTGATTATATCAGAAGTCATTCGATCATATCGACAATGGGTACGTATTTCTTCCAGAAAATATTAAAGGATGTTCTAAACCTTGATCGGGGGCTACTCAAGGAAATCGATATTCTTATGTCAATGTTATCGAGTCCTGGTTGATTGGATCGAGTCTGGGCACAAACTATGCAGTGTGCTTATAGGTAAATCTATACGATTTATCGATCCTACACGGTCTCGATATCTTCGACATTTAAATTCTAATGACATCGGTTGACCCTCGATCATATCCTATAAAACTTCAAATATTTTAGCTAGTCTCTCATTCTTCAAGTGTCGATAGATCGATCCCAGTATCGATGGAATCAGAGTTCAAAATCCGATAACATCGACGTAAGTATCAATGTCATCGATCAACGGACAATAGGTTTCGAAAGCATATGACTTTTGAGTTTATGTTATCGAGTAGACAGTCGATCCCATCGAGAGTATACTCTCGATGATATCGACCATGCTTGTTGACATCGAACTCAGTCATAAATATGACCGTTTTATAGCTGTTGAAACCTTTTTCCTATTTAAAGAGAGACTTGTTCATATTGCTGGTAGAGAAAGAAGAGAGTGCTTTTGTGTGTGTTACCATCAGATCATATACCCAAAGCCCTTTCTTGAAAGTGCACCTACAAGCGCCTTGGTTTGTCAATTATGGTGTAAGTTGAGTCAATCGGACAACAGCGCCTAACAAGAAGATCAATTCAAGTGTCTGCCTCAACTAGATGTGTGGAAGCTCGCTGCAGGTAAATCATAGCTTCACATCCCATGTCCCAAAACACCAGGTGATTAAAACCCTTAAAATTAAGTAGAACACCTTAGGATTTTAGTGTAAGAAAATTTTTTACCAAACAGAAAAATCTTTAAGTTTTTCTTACCCTGTCGATTATATCGATTCCCCTTTCGATATGATTGACCTGCTCTGTCGATGTCTTCGGCATCTCCACAGATACAATCGAGAGAGGACAAAAAGCGTCCAACAATCAAACATTCATCTGAAAAATTTATCGATATATGGGACTCTCAATCGATATCATCGATATTTGAATATCGATCCCATCAAAAGTGGATCGATAATATTGACAGACAGTTTTTCAGCGCCCCTGTTTTTCTAAAGAAAACTACTATAAGACATGATATATCGATGACTGTCCGATTCAATCTGAACTCAAATATCGATCACATCGGTAGTCATTCGATCATATCGATAGTAGGCGCATATTTCCTCTAGCATATATTTCATGGTGTTTTAAAATGTTAATCGAGGGCCATTCGATGAAATCGATATTCTAAGGTCGATATCATCGAGTCCTGGTCGATTGGATCGAATCTGGCACAAACTGTTCAGCGTGCTCATAGGTAAATCTATATGATTTACCGATCCTATCGACAAAGACTCGATATCATTGACATTCAAATTTTGATGACATCGGCTATTCCCTGATCTTATCTTTAGAACCTGAAATTCTTCCAGGCTTGTCTCTCTTGTTTTCACCTGTTGATAGATGGATCCATTGATCGACAAAATCGGAGTTCGAAATTTGATAACATCAATGTATGTCTCGATCTCATTGACCAGCCAGCAAAAGGTTTTAAAAGCGAATGACATGAAGTTTGTACCATCGAGCGGATCATCGATACAATCGAGAGTATACGCTCGATCATATCGACTCTTGCTCAATAATATCAAAATCTGTCATAAATGTGACTGTTTTATATCCGTTGGAACATTTTACCTACATATAGAGAGGTTAGTCTTTATTACTGGTAGAGAAAGAAGAGAGTGCTTTTGAGTATTTTAAACTTCATATCATTTATCTTAAGCCCTTTCTCTCAGGGAGTTCATCCTCCAATCCACCCTCATCATTGATATTCAATAGAGTGGATTGGGGAATGAACTTTCACATTCAACGATCCTCCAGCTACTACCTTAATGGAAAATCATTAAGCTGGGATGCCTTGAATGCATAGATGATTGGAATCACTCTATCTTCCTAATAGAAAAATCTTTAAAGATTGGAATTCCATCATAACCTTGATCCGACCTGAAGTCTTGCATTGGTATATCTTTTGTGTTGCGAATCAAGGGAGTTGAAGACTCTTCATTAGCAAGAAGGAGATCTTCATCACTACGTTAAAAGGGACTCATCAACTTATTTGTAAGTACTTAGAGTCCAGAGGACACTTGTGATCATTCCTTTCTAAGATTGGGTCGTAGGTGTTGCTCACCCTTTGAAGTCCTGAAAGGAGGCCTCCGGCAGGAGTGTACATGTGGGTGCATTGTGTGGACCCTTTCTCTATGTGGGCATAAACATCTGGTTAGGAGCGAACCAGTAAAACTCTGGGTTATGAGGTGAGCCGTGTAAAACCTCTGTTAGGGTCTTAGGGTAAGATACTTGGCCAGTGTGCCTAAACCGGGTGCTATGTGTTGACCCTTGCTCGTGAGAGCATAAAAAGTTAGCCTCTGGGTAGGTTGTAAAGGTTGAAGGTGAACCTGATTTAAAACCTTAGGTTTGAGGGGAACCATGGGAAACCTCCTTAGTGAAATCCAGTACACTCAAGGGTTGAGTGTCGCAACCGGGAGTGGAGTAGACAAGTAGTCGAACCACCATAAAAATGACTGTGTCCGTGATTGATTCTTGTGCTTGAACATTTGTGTGATTATGTTAATTGCATTCGTATCTTCTTACACTTCACACACACAGTCACATCCATCATAGACTATAACTGGCTCATGCTTATTAAATTGAATAGCTTTGTGATTGGATCCGCTACTGGGCTTGGAAGCAAGTAGAGTTACATTTGAGTAATCCTGAAAATTGCATACCTGTTAGGATTAGAGTGATAGGATTTTTATATAACTTATAAATCTTTAAAAAGTCCTATTCACCCCCCTCTAGGACATATTGGCATATTCCTGCTTCAACTCAAGCGGTCTTCACCGCTATTTCACTTGGTATCAGAGCGGATTTCTCTTTATGGGCTTCACCACCTAGAGAGTGATCTTAACTGAAGTTGAAATATGGCCAAAGGAGAGGGTTCATCAGTCACTAGACCTCCAGTATTTGATCATTCAAATTATGCATACTAGAAGGCTAGAATGCATTACTTCCTGAGATCTTTGGATCATGATGTTTGGGATGTAGTTGAAAAGGGACGTGGTACCATCTGAACAAATCGTACTTGAAAATTAAATCACAATCACTAAACCCAAACCTACTGAAAAGTGGGTGGAGTTTGACAAAGAACAGCGAGCTGTTGAAGAAAAAGCAATGAACGCCATCTACTGTGCCGTGTCCCAAGATATTTTCAATCAGATAAGTATGTGTGGGACATCTAAAGAAGCATGAGGCTTATTGGAAACAACCCATGAAGGCACAAGCACTGTGAAAAGATTTAAACTACAACTTTTAACTTCACGGTTCGAAAATCTCAGGATGGAAGTGCATGAGACACTTATGGAGTTTTTCACCAAATTGAATATCATTTGTAACTCCATGGGTGGATTGGGAGAGAAGATTCCGGTACCAAAAATATGTAGAAAAATGCTAAGGTCTTTACCGAAATGGTTTAATCCCAAGGTAACAATAATTGAGGAGTGTAGGAATATTGATGAGATGAAAGTAGAAGAACTAGTAGGTTCCCTACAAACTTTTGAACTACACTTCACACAACCCCAAAAATCCAAAAATACCATCCTAAAAAATTTTAAGAGATTAAAACATGAGGACAGTGAGAGTGAAAAAGAAGTTGAAGATGAGGAAGTGGCCTTGCTTACACAAAGATTCAAAAGATTCTTTCAAAAGAATCACGACCATCCTTCCAGAGTAAGAAATGTGAACTACAAACCTCCTACAGGTAAAATTGGAAAGCAAACCAAAGAACCACAATGTTATGCCTGTCATGAATATGGATACCTATCTACCGAATGCCCAAACACAAAAATTAAGGGTAAGGCAATGGTTTCCATATGGGATGATATAGAAGAGTCAAACTCAGAAAATAGTGACTCAGAAAGTGATGGAGATAAAAAATCCTTGAAAATACTCATGGTCTCCACTGCTTCGATCATTTCAACTGAACCTGAGAAAGAACAACAAGCGACAGAATCATGTTCATCTGATAATGATGAGTCTGAAGAAGAAGAGGAAGAAGTCAAAAAGGATAAACTGCAAGATGCTTATAATCAACTTTATATCCATAGCATTAAAGTATTTAAACGACTTAGTATATCTGAAAACAAAAAGCAATTGCTGAAATTAGATATGGATAAAACTTCAAATATTAATACTCATCTAATTACTGATTTGCAACAATGTCACTCAGATAATGATAGACTTGAAAGAATTAACATTTCCTTAAAATCTGAGTTAGAAAAATTAAAGAAACAAGTCAAAGAATTAAATGAGGAAAACTTGATTCTTCAGAATAAAAATTATACACTTCAAAATGAATTAGAAGAATCTTGGAAAATAGCCCAACTAAATTGTAAATTTTCTCAGAGTGGTGAGAGGTTAGAAAAACTTTTGGGTATGGGAAAATCTGGAAACAATAAATATGGCTTGGGGTATGAAAAAGCTAGAACAAAAAGTAAATATGATGCACAACCATTTGAAAAATCTGTTTCATCTAACAGTAACACCAAACCTATCCTAGCTCGTTACAAAAATGAGGAGTTAGTTTTTGAGCTAGACAAAAGAAGTATACAATTATCACCACTCGCGCTAGTTGACAGGATGGAGGAGTAGTTAAGTCATGTGGAAAAATTAGATAAGAAGAACAAATCTACCATAAGTAAAACTCCTGTCACAAAGTGGGTGATTAAGGAAAAGAGAAATTGCCTTGTTACTCATTCAGATCATCTATCAGGCAATGAGGCTAAATGGTACCTAGACAGTGGTTGCTCAAGACATGTCATAGGTGACAAGTCCCTCCTTTCAAACTATAAGGATCTTCATAAATGGATAGTCACCTACGGAAATGGATCCACTGCTGAAGTAATTGGACAGGAAATCATAGAAGGAATCAATCTGCTTACAAATGAGAATGCCTTCTGCATAAAAGGTTTAGCACATAATCTCCTAAGCATATCTCAGATCTGTGATAATGGGCATGTGGTAAAATTCAACAAAGAAGAATGTGATATCCTAGATCAATCAGGAAAATCAGTAATTAAGAGTCGTCGCACAAACAACCACTGTTACATTATTAACAGAGAAGAAAGGAATGATAGAGAGTAGCATTAAGAGTGAAGGAACATGTCCAGATTATGCATCGAAGCATTTGCTGAAATGATGCAGTTTTGTTAAGCCCCAAATTAAATACCTGAGGTTCCAGACCTCCTTTTGTATACAAATTGTCAAATATCTTTTAACTTTGTGCGTGTGTGTGTGTGTATGTGTGTGTGTGTGTGTGTGTGTATATATATATATATAGATTATATATTATTTTACTAAGAATATCATTATTTCTTAGAAATTCTAGGAGTATGCTTGAAAAATCATCTGAATTTTTGAAACCAGAAAATCTTTCACCTTGGATATGACTTTCTGATTACATCGAACAAGTATCGATACAATCGACGACCTTTCAGAATTTGAAAAGCCATATGATCGTTGATGACATCTGAGATAATCGATAGAATCGATCGGTAACTTCTCGATGGTATCGAAACAATGATCGATATGATCGACAAATGGCACACAATAAAAAGGCTGATTAAGAGAAAAAATTCATTTTTCAATAGCTAGTCCCATCTCTCTGCCCTGATCAGTTTCCTTGGTTGATCTGCTCGGAGTCTTGATGAAATCTTAGCATTCAAATAAAACAAGGAAAATAGTTAAAGGGAAAGGTAAGGCTCTCTCATCTGTGAAATCTTTCAAGATTAAGAAAGAGAAAAATTCTAGACCACCTCAGAACCAATCAGATTGGGAAAAAGTCACGATAGTCGATCGTACTATTCTCATTAGTACTGTCAAACCCTATGGGGTGGATCTCATGATGGAGACTATAGGATGGAAGAATATGTTTAATATGGGTGGCCCATATCAGTTTGAAATGATCCAGTAGTTCTTCAACTGTTGTCATGTTGTCCAAGATTATCCACCTTGCATATGTCTAAAATTCATGCAACACACCAAGTACATTACTCCAATAGTCCTTGGTCATGTTCTAAATACTGAGGTGACACAAATCCCTGTCACTAGTAGAAATCTAAACGAATTGGGTAGATGGGGGGAAATTACACAAGCACTGTGCCAGGATATGAGAATTCCTAGAAATGATGGCAATATCCTTCTAGTAAAACATCTAGGAATCTTGTTTCGACTCCTTCATAGTATTTTCAGTACGAATGTGTACCCATGTGATGCAAATGACACATACCTGAGTCTCGGTGCACTCAATATTTTGTATGATGTCTATCAAGAGTTCTCTGTATACCTAGCAACTCTCATTCTAGACCATCTAATTAAGGTAGTAAAAAGTGACCATCTTGAAATTCTGCCCTTTCCATCTCTTATCTGTAAGCTCGCACATTGGCCAGGTCTGCCGAAAATAATTGATAAGGTATATCCTGAAGTATGGTTCGACCATGATGGAGCAGAATAAGTGTATGTCTCTATCTCATTGCATACTAAGATTCCTCCACCTGTTGATGATAGTGATCCCATGCCTAATGAAGAAACTTTCTGGGGATCCAATCGAACTCCTGAATATATCCCTACTTCTGTCACAAATCATCAGCGTCATGTGTTTAAGCTCCAGTTTTTAAACAATATCACTGGAATTGATGAGAGGCTCCAACACTTTGAACAATAACTATCAAGAATAGAAATCAAGATGGAAGCTCTTCAACATTCCGTGCAGCAGATCTCGAGCTACTAACAACTGGCGGGTCTTCTATGTGTTAGAAGTAGATAGATTTGGTGGAGTAGTGTGTCTAGTTATAAAAACTTGATTTTGGGCCCATCTTTGTTTATTTGCTTTGGGTATCTCTACATTGAGTTGATATTAATGTCAGTTGATAGTTTACTGCTGTCTGTGGCAGTATATTTTTTGGATACTAGTTGAGTATGGCTACATATAATTCTCATTTCATTGTCATCCGTGTTAATTATACAATGATAGTGCTGATTGTTTCATCTAGTTTGCTTCCTGCCTTCATTGATGTATGCTTTTGCTGTTGAAAATTTATATACAACTATCTGACTGTGGTTCTCCCATATGCTTAAACTTTTCAGTCAATATCGCTTGCTATATCTTTGTCAATAACTGACAAAAAGGGAGAGAAGTTAAAAACACCCTGGATGAAATTGTATATCTGCTCGTATATGTCGCAGGTGTTAGGAGGAGCAGCCGCACCAAGCAAAGGGGAGTTCTGCAGTTAGAGGGAGAAATTACTAGGTGTGTACATGAATGGATTAGAATTTATAAAATTGTGTTAATGCATGTACACACAACTTAGGATGTATCTATCTAGATATTTTTCTAGGGTGTTTTGGGTATTTTGTCACATAATTAACAAAGGGGGAGATTGAAAGTGCACCTATAAGTACCCTGGTTTGTCAATTATGGTGTAAGTTGAGTCAGTCGGACAACAATGCTTAACAGGAAGATCAATTCAAGTGTCTGCCTCAACTGGATGTGTGGAAGCTCGCCACAGGTAAATCATAGCCTCACATCCCATGTCCCAAAACACCAGGTGATTAAAAACCTTAAAACTAAGTAGAACACCTTAGGGTTTTAGTGTAAGAAAACTTTTTACCAAACAGGAAAATATTCAAGTTTTTCTTACCCTGTCGATTATATCGATTCCCCTTTCGATATGATTGACCTGCTCTGTCGATGTCCTCGGCATCTCAATCGATACAATTGAGAGAGGACAAAAAGCGTCCAACAATCAAACATTCATCTGGACGATTTATCGATATATCAGACTCTCAATCGATATCATCGATATTCGAATATCGATCCCATCAAAAATGGATCGATAATATCGATAGACAGTTTTCCAACGCCCCTGTTTTTCTAAAGAAAACTACTATAAGCTATAATATATCGATGACTGTCCGATTCAATATGAACTCAAATATCGATCACATCGGTAGTCATTCGATCATATCGATAGTAGGCACATATTTCCTCCAACATATATTTCAGGGTGTTTTAAAACGTTGATCGGGGGCCATTCGATGAAATCGATATTTTAAGGTCAATATTATCGAGTCCTGGTCGATTGGATCGAATCTGGCACAAACTGTTTAGCGTGCTTATAGGTAAATCTATATGATTTATTGATCCTATCGACAAAGTCTCGATATCATCTACATTCAAATTTCGATGACATCGGCTGTTCCCCGATCATATCTTTGGAACCTGAAATTCTTCAAGGCTTGTCTCTCTTGTTTTCACCTGTCGATAGTGGATCCATCTATCGATAAAATCAGAGTTCGAAATTCGATAACATCAATGTATGTCTCGATCTCATTGACCAGCCGACAAAAGGTTTCAAAAGCGAATGACATGAAGTTTGTACCATCGAGTGGATCATCGATACAATCGAGAGTATACGCTCGATCATATCGACTCTTTCTCGATAATATCGAACTCTATCATAAATGTGACCGTTTTATAACCGTTGGAACCTTTTGCCTATATATAGAGAGGTTAGTCTTTATTGCTGGTAGAGAAAGAAGAGAGTGCTTTTGAGTGTTTTAAACTTCATATCATTTATCTTAAGCCCTTTCTCTCAGGGAGTTCATCCTCCAATCCGCCCTCATCATTGATATTCAATAAAGTGGATTGGAGAATGAACTTTCGCATTCAAGGATCCTCCAGCTACTACCTTAATGGAAAATCATTAAGTTGGGATAACTTGAATGCATAGATGATTGGAATCACTCTATCTTCTTAATAGAAAAATCTTTAAAGAGCAGAATTTCATCATAACCTTGACCCGACCTGAAGCCTTGCATTGGTATATCTTTTGTGTTGCGAATCAAGGGAGTTGAAGACTCTTCATCAACAAGAAGAAGATCTTCATCACTGCATTAAAAGGGACTCATCAACTTATCTGTAAGTACTTAGAGTCCAGAGGACACTTGTGATCATTCCTTTCTAAGATTGGGTCGTAGGTGTTGCTCACCCTTTAAAGTCCTGAAAGGAGGCCTCCGGCAGTAGTGTACATGTGGGTGCGTTGTGTGGACCCTTTTTCTGTGTGGGCAAAAATATCTGGTTAGGAGTGAACTAGTGAAACTCTGGGTTATGAGGTGAATCGTGTAAAACCTCTGTTAGGGTCTTAGGGTAAGATCCTTAGCCAGTGTGCCTAAACCGGGTGCTATGTGTTGACCTGTGCTCGTGAGAGCATAAAAAGTTAGCCTCTGTGTAGGTTGTAAAAGTTAAAGGTGAAGCTGATTTAAAACCTTAGGTTTGACGGGAACCATGAGAAACCTCCTTAGTAAAATCCGGTACACTCAAGGGTTGAGTGTGCAACCGGGAGTGGAGTAGACAAGTAGTCAAACCACTCTAAAAATGACTGTGTCTGTGATTGATTCTTGTACTTGAACATTTGTGTGATTATTTTAATTGCATTTATATTTGCTCACACTTCACACACACAGTCACATCCATCATAGACTATAATGCCTCATGCTTATTAAATTGAATAATTTTATGATTGGATCCTCTACTGGGCTTGGAAGCAAGTAGAGTTACATTTGAGTAATCCTGAAAATTGCATACCTGTTAGGATTAGAGTGATAGAATTTTTAATATAACTCATAAATATTTAAAAATTCTTATTCACCCCCCTCTAGGATATAATGGCATATTCCTGCTTCAACTCAAGCGGTCTTCACTGCTATTTCATTTCTCTCACGGGAGTTCATCTTCCAATCCATTGTCATTCTTTGACATTTAATAAAGTGGATTGAAAAATGAACTTTCGCATTCAAGGATCCTTCAGCAACTAGCTTAACAGTATATTTTTTGGCTGGGATGCCTAGAATAAATAGATGACGGGAATCACTCTTTGTTCCTTATAAGAAAATTCTAAGAGAGTGGATTTTCGTCCTAACCTTGACCTAACCCGAAACCAAATACTGATATATCTTTTATTTTGTGGATCAAGGGAGCTGAAGACTCTTTAACAATAAGAAGGAAATCTTTATCACTGTTTAAATAGGGACTCATCAACTTATCTTTAAGTACTTAGAGTCCAGAGGACACTTGTGATCATTCCTTTCTAAGATTGGGTTTTAAGTGTTGCTCACCCTTTGAAGTCCTCAAAGGAGGTCTCCGGTGGGAGTTTACGCTATGGGTACGTTATGTGGACCCTTGGTTTGTGGAGAGCATAAACATCCAGGTGCGTTGTGTGGACCCTTACTCTGTGTGGGCATAAACATTTGGTTAGGAGTGCACCAGCAAAACTCCAGAGTTAGAGGTGAACCGAGTAGAAACTCCGTGTAAAGGTTGAATGTGAACCTGATTTAAAACCTTAGGTTTGAGGTGAACCCTGGGAAACCTCAGTAAAATCTGGTACAATCAAGCAATGAGTGCGACAGCCGGGAGTGGAGTAGACAAGTAGTTGAACCATTATAAAAATGATTATGTTTGTGAATGTTATTGATTTTCATTGTGTGATATTTCTAACATGCTCTTATATCTGATTATTTAAGATCACACCTCATATACTGACACAGCCATATCCATCACAACTTATATGCAACTTATTTATCTTTGAAGAAGTTTGTGATTGGATCCTCCACTAGGCTTGGAAGCCAGTGCAGTTACATTCGAGTAATTCTGATAATTGTATATTTGATAGGATTAGTGCAATAGGATTTTAAATATACCATAAAACTTAAAAAAATCATATTCACCCCTCTCTAAGACATATTAGCATATTTCTACTTAAACTCAAGTGGGCTTCACCGCTATTTCATTGGTATCAGAGCGGGTCTCTCTTTAAGGGCTTCACCGCCTAGAGAGTGATCTTGACTGAAGTTGAGAAATATGGCCAAAGGAGAGGCCTCATCAGTCACTAGACCTTCAGTATTTCATGGTTCAAATTATACATACTAGAAGGTTAGAATGCATTACTTCCTGAGATCTTTGGATCATAATGTTTGGGATGTAGTTGAGAAGGGATATGTGGTACCATCTGAATAAATCATACTTGAAGATGAAACTACCATCACTAAGCCCAAACCCAAAGAAAAGTGGACGGCGTTCGACAAAGAACAATGAACTGTTGTAGAAAAAGCAATGAACGCCATCCACTATGCCGTGTCTCAAGATATATTCAATCAGATAAGTATGTGTGAGACGTCTAAGAAAGCATGAGATCTACTAGAAACAACCCATGAAAGCACAAGCACTGTGAAGAGGTCTAAACTACAACTTTTAACTTCACAGTTTGAAAATCTCAGGATGGAAGAGCATGAGACATTTATGGAGTTCTTCACCAAATTGAATATTATTTATAACTCTATGGGTGGATTGGGAGAAAAAGTTCCGGTACCAAAAATATGTAGGAAAATCTTAAGATCTCTACTGAATGATTTAATCCCAAGGTAACAACAATTGAGGAGTGTAAAAATATTGATGAAATGATAGTAAAAGAACTGGTAGGTTCCTTACAAACTTTTGAACTACACTTCACTCAACCCCAGAAATCCAAAAACACTGTCCTAAAAACTTCTAAGAAATTAAAACATGAGGACAGTGAGAGTGAAAGGGAATATGAAGATGAGGAAGTGGCTTTGCTGGTACAGAGATTTATAAGATTCTTTCAAAAGAATCGTGGCCACCCCTCTAGAGGAAGAAAGGTGGATGACAAACCTTCTGCAGGTAAATTTGAGAAAAGAACCAAAGAACCACAATGCTACGCCTGTCGGGAGTATGAACACCTATCTACCAAATGCCCGAATAGAAAAACCAAGGGCAAGGCAATGACCGCCACATGGGATGATGCAGAGGAGTCAAATTCTGAATCAAGCGACTCAAGGAGCGATGGAGACCAAAAATCCTTGAAAATACTCATGATCTCCACATCTTCAATCAATCCAACTGAATCTGAGGAAGAACAGCAAGCTACTGAATCATTTCCATCTGAAAATGAGAAAGAAAGAGAACAAGATGAACTACAAGATGAACTACAAGACGCTTACAATCAACTTTACATTCATAACGTCAATATTGTCAAAAGACTTGAAATTGTTGAGAACAACAAGGAATTGTTGCAACTAGATCTAGACAAAACCTTAGATATCAATACCCATCTAATCAATGATCTGCAGCAACATCACTTAGATAATGATAGACTTAAGAGAATTAATTCCTTCCTTAAATTTGAATCCAAAAAATTAAACAAACAGTTCAAGTAACTCAAGGATAAAAATATGCTCCTTCAAAATGAAAATTATACACATCTAAAAAATGGCCAAGCAAAACTGTAAATTTTCCCAAAGAGGTGAGAAATTAGAAAAAATGTTAGGCATGGGAAAATGGGGAGAGGACAAAAAGGGATTAAGTTATGGAAAAGCGAGAACAAAAACTGAATACGATACACAACCATTTGGAAAATCTGTTGCTGCTAGTAGTAATGTCAGACGTATCCCAGCTTGTCACGAAAATGGTAAGTCAGTTTATGAGCTAAACAAAAGAAATATACAATCATCACCACTCGAGATAGTTGACAGGATGAAGGAACCATTAAGCCATGTGCACAAATCAGATAAGACGTACAAATCTACCACTAGTAAAACTCCTGTCACAAAATGGGTAAGTAAAGAAAAGACAAATTTCCTTGTTACACATTCAGATCATCTACCAGGTAATAAGGCTAAATGGTACCTTGACAGTGGTTGCTCAAGACATGTCACAGGCGACAAATCCTTTCTCTCCAACTATAAAAATCTTCATAAAGGGATAGTCACCTACGGAGATGGAGCCACTGCGAATGTAATTGGACAAGGAATGATAAGAGGAATTGATTTGCTCAAAAATGAGAATGCTTTTTACATAAAAGGACTAACACATAATCTGCTAAGCATTTCTTAAATTTGTGATAATGGGCATATGGTCAAGTTCAACAAAGAAGAATGCGATATCCTAGATCAATCAGAAAAATCAGTAATTAAGGGTCATCACACAAACAACCACTACTACATTATTAAAGAAGAAGAGCATCAAGAATGAAGGAACATGTCCAGATTATGCATCAAAACCTGGATATTTGCTGAAGTGATGCAATTTTTCTGAGCTCCAAATTAAATACCCAAGGTTCTAGACCTCCTTTTGTATATAAACAATCAAATGTTTATACTTTTGTGTATATACAGAGATTATATATTATTTTGCTAAGTATATCATTGTCTCTTAGAAATCCTAGGAGTATGCTTGAAAAATCATATGAATTATGAAACCAGAGAATCATTCATCTTGGATACAACTTTTCGATTACATCGAACAAGGGTCGATACAATCGACGACCCTTCAGAATGTGAAAAGCCATATGATCGTTGATGACATTGGAGACAGAATCGATAGAATCGATCGGCAACTTCTCAATAGTCATCGAGACAATGGTTGATATGATAGACAAATGGTGTCCAATAAGAGGCTGTTGAGCAAAAATTTTACTTATTTGAACCAGTCCGGTCTCGCTGCCTTGATTAGTTTCTTTATTTACTTATAGCCCTGATGAGAAAATCTCAGCATCTAAATGAAGCAAGGAAGATGGATAAAGGAAAAGGTAAGGCTCTTTCAGCAAAATCTTTCAAGACTAAGGAAGGAAAAAATACTAGACCACCTCAAAATCAATCCGATTGGGAACAAGTTATGATCATCGATCGTACCATTCTCCGTAGTGCTATCAAGCCCGATGGGATAGATCTCATGATGGAATCTATTGGATGGAAGAATATGCTTAATATTAGTGGCCCATATCAATTTGAAATGATCTAGCAGTTCTTCAACTGTTGTCATGTTGTCCAAGTTTACCCACCGTGTATGCGTCTGGAATTCATGCAACACACCAAGCACATTTCTCCAATAGTCCTTGGTCATGTTCTAAACATTGAGGTGACACAAATCCCCATCACTAGTAGAAATCTAAACGAATTGGGTAGATGGGGAGAAATTACTTGAGCACTGTGTCAAGGTATGACAATTTCTAGAAATGATAATAATATCCTTCTGGTTAAACATCTAGGAATCGTGTTTCAACTCCTTCACAGTATTTTCAGTACGAATGTATACCCATGTGATGCCAATGACATATACCTGAGTCCCCTTGTGCTTAATATCCTGTATGATGTCTATCAAGAGGTTCCTGTATGCCTACCAACTCTCATACTAGACCAACTAATTAAAGTAGTCAGAAGTGACCATCTTGAAATTCTGCCTTTTTCGTCTCTTATCTGCAAGCTCGCACAGTGGGCAGATCTGCAGAAAATAACTGATAAGGTATATCCTGAAGTATGGTTCGACCATGATGCAGCGCAACAAGTGTATGTCTCTGTCTCATTGGATGCTAAGATCTCTCCACCTGTTGAAGATAGTGGTCCCATACTTAATGAAGAAACTCTTTGGGGATCCAATCGAACTCCTGAATATAGTCCTGCTTCTGTCACAAATCGTCAGCGTCATGTGCTTGAGCGCCAATTTTTAAACAATCTCATTGGAATTGATGAGCGACTCCAACATTGCGAACAACGACTATCAGGAATAGAAAATAGGATGAAAGCTCTTAAACATTCTGTGCAGCAGATTCTTGAGCTACTAACGACTGGAGGGCCTTCTATGTGTTAGAAGGAGATAGTTTTGATAGAGTTGTGTGTCTAGTCATAAACACTTGATTTTGCACCCATCTCTATTTACTTATTTTGGGTATCCCTACATGGGGTTGATATCTCTGTCTGATGATTATATTACCGCTGTCTGGGGCAATATATATATATATATATATATTTGGGTTAGATGTTTTTGGATGAAGAAACTTTTTTATTATATGGCTGAATTTAATTCTTATTTCATTGTCATTCTAATATGCAGGATTCTATGCTTCTCATATCTTCCTGCTTATGAAATGACTGTGCTGGTTGCTTCATCTATTTACTTCCTACCTTAATAGATGTATGCTTATCACTGTTGAAAATCTGTATACATTTATCTGTCTGTGGTTCTCCCATATTCTTAAAATCTACAGTCAA
This sequence comes from Magnolia kwangsiensis, assembly GCA_037074715.1. Classification (NCBI taxonomy): domain Eukaryota; kingdom Viridiplantae; phylum Streptophyta; class Magnoliopsida; order Magnoliales; family Magnoliaceae; genus Magnolia; species Magnolia kwangsiensis. The sequence continues at coordinate 62,984,286 of CM073572.1, forward strand.
TATCACTTGTTAGGCCTTCGCCAATGACTGACAAAAAGGGAGAGGAAAAGTTAGAAACACCCCGTGTGAAAAATTGGATATCTGTTCTTATATATTACAGGTGTAAGGGGAGCAGCTGCAGCAAGAAAGGGGTTTTTACAGCAAGGGGGAGTAAATTGTTGTTGTGTACATGAATGTGTTAGAATTTATAAAATTGTGTAATCACATGTACACACAATTTAGGATGTATCTGTCTAGATATTTTTCTAGGGTGTTTTGGATATTTTTTCATATAATTGACAAAGGGGGAGATTGAAAGTGTACCTACTAGTGCCGTTATTTGTCAATTATGATGTAAGTTGAGTCAGTCGGACTACAGCGCCTAAAAGGAAGATCAATTCAAGTGTCTGCCTCAACAGGATGTGTGGAAGCTCACCATAGGTAAATCATAGCCTCACATCCCTTATCTCAAAACACTGGGTGATTAAAACCCTTAAAAACAACTTAGAACATATGAGGGTTTTTGGATAAGTGAACCTTTTCAAACAGCAGAAAATCTCTAAGTTTTCTTGCCCCGTCGATTGTATCGATACACCTTTCGATATGATCGACCTGCTCTGTCGATGTCCTCGACACTTAATCGATACTATCGATAAGAGGACTAAAAATGTCCAGCAACTGCATACCATCTGGACAGATTTATCGATATATCGATACATCTATCGATATCATCGATATTTAATCATCGAGTCCATCGAAAGTGGCTCGATAATATCGACAGGGAGAATTTCGACGCCCATATTTTTTTAAAAAGAAAACTACTATGAGCTTCGATATATCAATGACTGTTCCGATTCAATCTGAATTCAAATATCGATCATATCGGCAGTGGGCGCGTATTTCTTCCAGCAAATATTTCAGGAGGTTCTAAACCTTGATCAAGGGTCACTCTAGGAAATTGATATTCTTATGTCGATGTTATCGAGTCCTAGTCGATTGGAACGAGTCTGGGCACAAATTGTCCCGCGTTCCTATAGGTAAATCTATATGATTTATCGATCCTATCGACACGGCCTTGATATCTTCGACGTTCAAATTCCGATGACATTGGTTGACCCTCGATCATATCCTATAAAATCTGAAATATTTTGGCTGGTCTCTCTCATTTTTCAAGTGTCGATTGATCGATCTGAGTATCGATGGAATTGGAGCTCGAAATCCGATGACATCGACACAAGTATTGATCCCATCGATCAGCTAGCAATAGGTTTCAAAAGCATATGACTTTTGAGTTTATGTTATCGAGTGGACATCAATCTCATCGAGAGTATATGCTCGATGACATCGAACTCAGTCATAAATATGACCATTTTATATCCGTTGAAACCTTTTTCCTAGTTAAAGGGAGACTTGTTCATATTCCTGGTAGAGAAAGAAGAGAGTGATTTTATGTGTCTTACCTTCAGATCATATACCCAAAGCCCTTTCTCTCACGGGAGTTCATCTTCCAATCCACTCTCATTCATTGACATTCAACAGAGTGGATTGGAAAATGAACTCCAGCATTCAAGGATCTTTCAACAACTATCTTAACAGTATATTTTTTAACTGGGATGCCTTGAATGAATAGATAACGGGAATCACTCTATCTTCCTTATAGGAAAATTCTAAAAGAGTGGATTTTCGTCCTAACCTTGATCCAACCCGAAATCAAATACTGGTATATCTTTTATGTTGTGGATCAAGGGAGTTGAAGATTCTTCAACAACAAGAAGGAGATCTTTATTACTGTGTAAAAATGGACTCATCAACTTATCTATAAGTACTTAGAGTCCAGAGGACACTTGTGATCATTCCTTTCTAGGATTGTATCTTAAGTGTTGCCCACCCTTTGAAGTCCTCAAAGGAGGCCTCCGGCGGGAGTGTACGTTGTGGGTGCGTTGTATGGACCCTTGCTCTGTGGAGAGCATAAACATCCGGGTGCATTATGTGAACCCTTGATCTGTGTGGGCATAAACATCTGGTTAAGAGTGCACTAGTAAAAATCCAAGGTTTGAGGTGAACCGAGTGGAAACCTCCATGTAAAGGTTGAAGGTGAACCTGATTTAAAACCTTAGGTTTGAGGTGAACCCTAGGAAACCTCCTTAGTGAAATCCGGTACACTCAAGGGATGAGTGTGACAGTCGGGAGTGGAGTAGACAAGTAGTCGAACCACTATAAAAACGACTGTGTTTGTGATTGTTTTTGATTTTTATTGTGTGATATTTCTAACATGCTCTTATATCTGATTATTTAAGATCACACCTCATATACACACACAGTCATATCCATCACAACTTATATTCAACTTATTTATCTTTCAAGAAGTTTGTGATTGGATCCTCCACTAGGCTTCGAAGCTAGTGGAGTTACATTCAAGTAATCTTGATAATTGTATATCTGATAGGATTAGTGCAATAGGATTTTAAATATACCATAAAATTTTAAAAAATCCTATTCACCCTCCCTCTAGGACCTATTGGCACATTTCGGTCTTCACCGCTATTTCACTTTATATGTTATTTTGACTGGTATCAAAGTGGGTAGCTCTCAAAGGGCTTAACCAACTTGAGTTGATCCAATGAGCTTAAGAAATGTGTACCCAAGAGGGGTGTGCCGTCACAGGACTATTTTATTTTGATGGGCCTAACTATGCTTATTGAAATGCTAGGATGATAGTCTTTCTAAGATCCCTTGACCTTATGGTTTGGTCAATTTTTGAACAAGGATAGACTATTGTTGAGGGTCAAATATTACATATTAGACCCCAGATATTGTCTGGATTTACAAACATAATATTGTTTAACAGCCGATTTAATTGCATTTTTATTGTAGGATGTAATTAAGAGAGTTGACTGAAAAAGAGTATTAAAAGTGCTGATTTGATACTTTAGAATGCACCAAGGCATTAGACGGGACTACATGGGACCAAGATCGAGGATTCACATGCCGAAGATTAGAGAAATTCCAGCCGTTCACCTTCAAGTGGCCTGAAATTGGCCCAAAATGCAAGATCATAGGATTTCCACCATCTGTTCAGCTCCAAACTTTATATATGGCCTGAGGATCATGAATTAATTGGACACGAAAAAAATAGCCATTAGATCATTGTAGAAATGGCTCAACGGATAGGTCATCTCATGAAATTCTGATTTGGGGTCCACATGATCTCTGGATTTGCCTCAATTTAGGACTCAACGCCTAAAATAAGTTGAGAAAACGGATGGACGGAGCAGATTTCGCATGAACATCACAAAGGACCCCACATGAGGGTGGATGTGCATATAGTGCATGCCCACCCGAGTTACACCGGACCGTGCAGTCCGGTCAAGCAGGCCTTGACCGTGCTTTCTTAAACAAAATCAGAAAACGGATAGCGTAAGACGCTATCCGTCCGTTCTTTGATAGTAGACCCCGCCCATCATCCAAACTGATGATCTGAACTATTCAATCACTCTAGGTAGTGGCCATGACCCTCACCTAGGTGATCCCTTGAGAACATGCAAGCTGTGGAAAAATCCTGCCCGTTAAACGTCAGAAGGACGATGGAGTCAACAAGCTTGTGGGCCACACCAATTTTCTCTAAAAAAAATATTCATTTCTAAATGGTTTTTCATCCTGAACCTAGTGGATGGAATGGATTTCTATATAAACATCAAGGTGGGACTCACTAACCATCGCAGGAAGATTCGCAAACTCTGTTTCGCAATCGAGCTTATGGGTTTTCGTTGTGGGCCACCCCCATACCACAGAAATCCAATCTGGACCGTCCATAATGAGCCCATGGACCCTCTCACCTCAGCCTAGGTGGATAATTTCAAGAACCTATGGAGATAAGAATTTGATCTTCCAAACGGAAGAAGGACGGTGGCATTACAAGTTTGGTGGGCTGCAGCGTGGAACATCGAGGAGTACCTTATTCTGACTGAAATTTCGAGGAGAATCTAGTAAGCGGAGTGGATTGCCTGTACAAACCCAAGAATGGGCCCACCGGGGAAATCAGCGGAAGAGTAATGCGATTTGGATCTTGGGCTGCGAAAAGAGGTCGGTTCGTCCGACTATAGCCACTGACCCTTTTGTTTATAAAAGGGAGAGGGCTGGGACATGAAAGGGGATCCAGGAAGCCAGCGTTTGAAGTCCGAGACCGTCAAAGAGCTAAGAGTAGTTTTATAGTTTTTTTTTCATTTATTTTATATCTTTTTGTTATGATTTTTGAGAGATTCGGCCAAATCATGTCTGGCTAAACCTCTTAGCTAGGGCTAAGAGGTGAAGCTTGTAGCGTGATGGGAGAACCCTGTGCTTGTGCCTTTTGTTTAAAATGAATTGATATTAATCTTAGTTGAGTTTATGGAATGTTTTCAGTCTTTAATGGTCTGTTGTGACTGAAATTACAATGGGTCTGCAATGGCTTTGAGCATGTTCTTTTCCTTTTGATGTTTATGACGTTAGGAAACCCTGTTGTTTACCATCATCTCCTGGGCATGGTCGGATGTCGGTACCCTTCCTAACTTTCATAGCATGTTGATTGATTGGTAATTAGTTTAATTTTATTGTTTGTCATAGTCTCCTCGGCATGGTTTGGTGATGGAATCCATTCTAATTCATATACCTTTCATCTCTTGAAAACTAGATCAATGACAGTTCAGTAAATTCCATGATTCATGAAATAGGTATAAGATCTTCCTGATCTCTACAAGTGGATCCTCTGGATCCCTAGTTCCCTTTCTCTGATTTCTCCTAAGTTTTAGATAATAGTTTCACACTTATTCCTTAATTTCTAGTTGATTTAAATTTCATCTTATTCTAGTTCAAATTCTACTTAATTTTAGATTACGTACAAGTTTCAGTCCCTTGGGATTCGACCTCGGTCTTACTGAGTTATTACTACATCACAACCCTGCACTTGGGGAGTGAACAAGGATAGACTATACCCGTGTAATAAGTCATGGTGGATAATAGAACCATTAACACTCTTAAAGATAAATCCAAATGGAGTGTTGATGAGAGTGCTCGATATACCTATGATGTCAAATCTCTTAATGCTATTTACTGTACAGTTTTTCCCAGCGAATTCAAATATATTTGCACATTTGAAATGAGTAAGGAAGCGCGTGATATATTGCAAGTCACTCATGAGGCAATTAGCAAAATAAAAAGATTGAAGCTTTAACACTTAACGACCCAATTTGAAAACCATTAGAATGAAAGATTCTGAAACTTTCATGGAGTTTTATTATAAACTTAACAATATTTGCAACTGCATGTGGGGTTTAGGAGAGAAGATCTCGATTGGTCACATATATATAAAACTTCTTAGATTCCTTGCAGATAGGTTCACTCATAAGATAACCTTAATAGAAAAATGTATGCATATAGACAAATGAATGTAGAAGAACTCTTAAGTTTCCTACAAACTTATGAACTACATTTTAAGACACCCTGTAGAGTAAAGAAACTAACCGTTCATAAATATCACATAAGCATTCACACAAGTATAGAATTGTTGAATCCAAAAGTGATAATGATGATAAAGATGAGGATGATGACTTTGAAAGAAAATTCAAGAAATTTCTCAAATTGAAAAGATGGAAGAGTAGTGATAAGAGATACAAGACGGTTGAGAATCATAAAGGTTAATTTATTAAACAACCTAAGAAAGTCCAATTTTACAACTGCGATAGTTATGAACATAATGCCAATGATTTCCCTAGCAAAGTAAGATCCAAAGGTAAGGAAATGTTGGCTACCTGGGATGATATGAAGGAGTCTAAATCTGATTTAATAGACTTGTTAGTTTTGAAGACCTTAGCCACTTATATGTTTTAACAACCTTCACCATAGTGTCCCTCCCTAGAACCTTGGAAGACCATAACACCTCAGATAAGTGACCTTATATTGAAAGTGCACCTACTAGTGCCCTTGTTTGTCAATTATGATGTAAGTTAAGTCAGTCAGACTACAGTGCCTAACAGGAAGATCAATTCAAGTGTCTGCCTCAACAGGATGTGTGGAAGCTCGCCATAGGTAAATCATAGTCTCACATCCCTTATCCCAAAAAATTGGGTGATTAAAACCCATAAAAATAACTTAGAGCATATGAAGATTTTTGGGTAAGTGAACTTTTTCAAACAGCGAAAAATCTCTAAGTTTACTTGCCCCGTTGATTGTATCGATACACCTTTCGATATGATCGACCTGCTCTGTCGATGTCCTCGACACTTAATCGATACTATCGATAAGAGGACTAAAAGTATCCAGCAACTGCATACCATCTGGACAGATTTATCGATACATCTATCGATATCATTGATATTCAATCATCGAGTCCATCGAAAGTGGCTCGATAATATCGACAGACAGAATTTCGGCGCCCCTGTTTTTTTTTAAAGAAAACTACTATAAGCTTCGATATATCGATGATTGTTCCGATTGAATCTGAGTTCAAATATCGATCATATCAGAAGCCATTCGATCATATTGACAGTGGACGCGTATTTCATCCAACAAATATTTCAGGATGTTCTAAACCTTAATCGGGGGCCACTCGAGGAAATTGATATTCTTATGTCGATGTTATCGAGTGCTGGTCGATTGGATCGAGTTCTGGGAACAAACTGTCTAGCGTTCTTATAGGTAAATGTATATGGTTTATCGATCATATAGACACGGTGTCGATATCTTTGACATTAAATTCCGATGACATCGGTTGACCCTTGATCATATCCTATAAAACCTGAAATATTTCGGCTAGTCTCTCTCATTCTTCAAGTGTCGATAGATTGATCGGATTATCAATGGAATTAGAGTTCGAAATCCGATGATATCGACACAAGTATCGATCCCATCGATCAGCTGATAATAGGTTTCAAAAGCGTATGACTTTTGAGTTTATGTTATCGAGCGGACAATTGATCCCATCGAAAGTATACGCTCGATGATATCGACCATGCTCGATGACATCGAACTCAATCATAATTATGACCGTTTTATATCCGTTGAACCTTTTTCCTATTTAAAGAGAGACTTGTTCATATTGCTGGTAGAGAAAGAAGAGAGTGCTTTTGTGTGTCTTACCTTCAGATTATATACCCAAAGCCCTTTCTCTCAAAGGAGTTCATCTTCCAATCCACTCTCATTCATTGACATTCAATAGAGTTGATTGGGAAATGAACTTCTGCATTCAAGGATCCTTCAGCAACTATCTTAACAGTATATTTTTTAGCTGGGATGCCTTGAATGAATAAATGACGGGAATCACTCTATCTTCCTTATAGGAAAATTCTAAGAGAGTGGATTTTCATCCTAACCTTGACCTAACCCACAACTTATCTGTAAGTACTTAGAGTCCAGAGGACACTTGTGATCATTCCTTTCTAAGATTGGGTCTTAAGTGTTGCTCACCCTTTGAAGTCCTCAAAGGAGGCCTCCGGTGGGAGTTTACGCTATGGGTACGTTGTATGGACCCTTGGTTTGTGGAGAGCATAAACATCCGGGTGCATTGTGTGGACCCTTGCTCCTGTGGGCATAAACATCTGGTTAGGAGTGCACCAGCAAAACTCCACGGTTAGAGGTGAACCGAGTAGAAACATCCATGTAAAGGTTAAAGGTGAACCTGATTTAAAACCTTAGGTTTGAGGTGAACCCTGGGAAACCTCCTTAGTGAAATCCAGTACAATCAAGCGATGAGTGCGACAGCCGGAAGTGGAGTAGACAAGTAGTCGAACCATTATAAAAATGATTGTGTTTGTGATTGTTATTGATTTTTATTGTGTGATATTTCTAACATGCTCTTATATCTAATTATTTAAGATCACACCTCATATAAACACAATGTCATATCCATCACAACTTATATGCAAATTATTTATCTTTCAAGAAGTTTGTGATTGGATCCTCCACTAGACTTGGAAGTCAGTGGAGTTACATTAAAGTAATCCTGATAATCGTATATCTGATAGGATTAGTGCAATAGGATTTTAAATATACCATAAAACTTTAAGAAAATCCTATTCTCCCCCCCTCTTGGACATATGGGCATATTTCTACTTCAACTCAAGTAGTCTTCACCGCTATTTCAATTGGTATCAGAGCGGGTCTCTCTTTAAGGGCTTCACCACCTAGAAAGTGATCTTGACTGAAAAGGAATCATGCTCAAGAAGGTTCCAGAGGATGTGATACATCATAACAATTGCCTTGTAATCTATACTGCTCTGAAAGCTGGCAATAATTCAAAGTGGTATCTTGATTGTGGATGCTCCAGACACATGACTGGTAACCAAACTCATTTCTGTGAGTACTCAAACTTTGATGCAGGATCGGTCACATTTGGAGATAATAGTTCAACAAAAATTATTTGACAAGGGACAATAGTTATACCGGGTCTTCCAAAAATGAAACATGTTCTCTGTGTAGAAGGTCTGAAACATAATCTCCTTAGCATTTCTCAAATCTGTGAGAAGGAACATCTTGTCACCTTCTAGAAAGATGTGTGTTGAATTTTAGATCACACAGGAAAATCCCTCATAAACAGATTACGCACTAATGATAACTGTTATATCATAGAAAGTTTAAATGAAGATGTGATGAATACAAAGTGCAATATGGCGGTGAAAAATAAATCCAAATTATGGCATCAAAGGTTGAGACATCTTCATTACCGAAATTTAGCTAAGCTTAGCTCAAAAAATTTAGTTAGAGGTCTTCCCAAGATTAGAAAAGAAGAAAAAGTTGTGTGTGGAGAATGTCTTAAAGGAAAACAGATAAAAATTGGACACAAAAAGACAACCACCATAGCAACAACAAAATCGTTAGATTGCTGTATATGGATCTGGTTGGCCCAACCAAAGTAGAAAGCCATGGAATGAAAAGGTACTTCCTTGTTATAGTTGATGACTACACCAGATTCACTTGGGTCGCATTTCTACTGAAAAAATCGGATGCTTTTGAAGAATTTGTAATCCTAGCCAAACGGCTTCAAAATGAAAGAGGATATGTCATTAATCGTATTAGAAGTGATCATGGTGGAGAATTTAAAAATGAAAATTTTGAAAAATACTGCAATGAGAAAGGAATTCATCAAGAATTCTCAGCCCCAAAAACCCCACAGTAAAATGGAGTTGTTTGAAAGGAAAAATCGTGTGCTGCAAGAGATGGGGTCAGTCATGCTAAATGGAAAAGATATAGAAAATTTTTTTTAGGCATAAGCTGTCAATACTGCCTGCTACACCATAAATAGAGTATATTTTAGAGTAGGTCTGAACAAAACTCCATATGAACTGTGGTATGGAAAGGCACCTAATGAGAAATATTTCTGAGTTTTTGGGAGTAAATGTTATATTTTAAGAGATAGAGATCACCTAGGAAAATTTGAGCCTAAAAGTGATGAAGATATCTTTCTGGGATATGCCTTGAGTAGTCATGCGTATAGAGTATACAATCTAAGAACCTTGACTATTCAAGAGACAGTCAATGTGGTATTTGATGATCATCTTCATGATGAGGAGAACCCTGTAAATGAATTGGAAGATGATGTAGACTCATGCATTCTATATAAATCGGAGAACAAAACCCCATCACCAAATGAACCTGGACCGTTCTCTGAAATACCCATCGTGAAGGATCACCCACGGGAACAAATCATTGGTGATCCAAATGATGGTGTAAGAACTCGACGGTAAATAGAGAATATCTACAGTCATTTCTACTTTACCTCAAAAATTGAACCTAAAAATATTATGGAAGCTCTTCAAGATGAACACTGGATAAATGACATGCAAGAAGAAATTCAAGAATTTCAAAGAAATGAGGTATGAAAATTAGTTCCCAGACCAACCGACACAAATGTCATTGGAACCAAATGGGTTTTCAAGAACAAATCTGATGAGTCTGGAAATGTGATTAGAAATAAAGCAAGGTTAGTCGCCTAAGGATACTCACAGATAGAAGGGATTAATTTTGATGAAACATTTACCCCTGTTGCTCGTCTCGAATCTATTAGAATTCTCATGGCCGTTGCTTGCGCATTAAAATTTAAACTGTTTCAGATGGATGTTAAAAGTGCATTTTTTAATGGAGATCTTGCTGAAGAAGTTTATGTAGAACAACCTAAAGAATTTTCATATCAAAGTTCTCTCATCATGTTTATCGTTTGGATAAAGCTCTGTATGGTCTCAAACAAGCACCCCGTGTATGGTATGAACGACTGACAAAATTTCTATTAGATCATGATTTCTGCAGAGGAAGTGTAGATAAGACAATTTTTACTCAACGAATAAAGAACTCTTTGCTTATTGCGCAAATCTATGTGGATGACATAGTGTTTGGATCAACATGTGGAGATGAGGCACACAAATTTGCCAACCTCATGAAATTAAAGTTTAAAATGAGTATGGTTGGCGAATTAAACTTTTTTTAGGGCTGCAAGTCAAGCAACTACCTGATGGCATTTTTATAAACCAGACCAAGTATGCAAGAGATTTGGTGAAAAGATTTGGGCTTGAGTTAAGTCGTACCTATCACACACCTATGAGTACCACTCTTAAACTCTCCAAAGATATTAATAGCAAAAGTGTGGACCAACATCTTTATCGAAGCATGATTGGAAGTTTACTGTATCTCACAGTTAGTCGTCTAGATATATCCTTTAGCGTGAGAGTATATGCTCGATATCAAGCAGATCCTAAGGAATCCCACCTAACAGCTGTTAAAAGGATTATCAAATATGTAGTTGGGACTACCAACTTTGGTCTATGGTATCCATATGAAACATCCACCATCATTGCAGGTTATTCTGATGCAGATTGGGCTAGAAATTTAGACGATCGAAAATCAACAAGTGGAGGATGTTTTTATATTGGTAACTGTTTGGTCTCCTGGCAGAGTAAAAAGTAAAATTCAATCTCGTTATCCACTACAGAGGTTGAATATATAGCTGTTATGTGCAACTCCTATGGATGAAACAAATGTTGTTGGACTACGGGATAACACAGCCTACAATGAGTCTTTTCTGTGACTATACAAGTGTTATAAACATCTCGAAAAATCCTGTTCAGCATTCTCGGACCAAGCATATTGACATTCGTCATCATTTTATCTAAGAACTTGTTGAAGAAAAGATCATTGCATTGGATTATGTAGCTGCCAAAAAATAACTTGCTGATATTCTCACAAAGCCTCTTGACACCAACCGATTCCGTGATCTTCAAAAATCCATTGGCATGTGCTCTCATTGATAAGTATCTTAGGAACAATGGCTCACATAGATACATTTAAAGTCTGAGATATTCCTGGCCACACCGCTAAGTGAGTAAATGTTAAAATTTTCATTGCAGCGATACTATCCATACTACCTTGGATTTCATCATCGATGCAACCAAAATAGTATATCGATCCAATCGACAGTTATTGGAAATACGATGCTTCAACCATAAATTCCTTCCCACAGTCAAACTGCATTCAATTGTCTTCCTGATTTCCAACGACCATTCGCACAACTATTGATGGAAGACATAACGATGCTATCGATAACTGATCGATATGATCAATAAGGGTGCTATATTAAGCAAAGAATTCATGAGGATTCCTAATACTTCCTTTCCAGCCTTTTATCTTTTCACCATGATCAAGGGAAAAGGAAAGTCGTCTCTCCATCCTCTGAAATCTAAGAATATACCATCGAAAACTAGCAGGCATCAACCTATGGAAGGACATTCATCTACTATCATTGAATGTATTGTGCTTAATAGTGCCATAGAATCGTTTGGTGTGGATCTACTTCTGGAAGTAATCGGTTGGCAAAATATCCTCAATCTTGGAGGATCATATCAGCTTGGGGTGATTTGTGAATTTTTCAATCACTGTCATATCATTAGCAATGATCCTCCTAGCATTCGGATTAACCTCACGCACCACTCAAAACTGATCACTCCAATCACCTTAGCTCATCTTCTTGATCTAGAGGTCACTCGAATTCCAGTGACTAATAGAAATCTCAACGGTTTGGGTGTATGGGGAGAAGTAACTCGTGCACTCTGTCAAGGCACGACCATTCCACGGAATGATGAAAATCTGCTTCATGTCAATTGTCTAGGTCCCACGTTCAAAATTCTTCATAACATTCTTGGGTTTAATGTATATCCCTGCGATATCAAAGGGGATCATCTTCCTCCTTTTGTGATCAATATACTCTATGATATATATCAAGAAAATCAAGTTTTTCTGCCAACTCTTCTCTTCAAGCAAATCATTCGTATAATCCAAGGAAATCATCGGGAAACACTGTTCTTCCCTGTGCTCATATGCAAGCTGGCACATCATGCGGGCCTACCTGCCACATTTGATATAGTATATTCTGAAGAATGGTTTGACAACGATGCAGCACTGGCGGCACAACAGTTGTGTCCTCCTTTATCTAGGCCAAGTGCTTTCATTCCAAGGGTTGTTCCATATGCTTCACCGTCCAATCGGCCTATACATACAGGGTTAAATCCCACGCCATTGTTAAGTCCCGAATCAATTACAAATTGTCAATCTTATCATCTCGAACGACATCTGCTAAACGGGATGACAGGGCTAGAAGACCGATTGCACCTCTGCGAATGACGTCTTACTACAATTGAAGATAAAGTCGACATTCTCTAGCAAACCACTCAACAAGTGGTGGATTTTCTCGCGCATCATCCTTCTCAGAGGCATTAAGCAAATATTGTACTTCTCTGATTATCTAGTGCATCTGATGTTGTGTTATTTTGGATAATTATACTACTGCTGTCTGTGGTAGTATATTTTTTAGATACTGATTGAATATGGCTGCATATAATTTTATTATGTTTGCCATAGTGATATATGATGTCCCCTGGTTAGATAGAGCTTCTACTATGAAATGCATGTGATTTTCATGATTATCTCACCTGACCTGTTTAATATGCATTCCTATTTTCTTATGATGTTCTATGATTTACAATAATCTCATCTTTATACATCATCTATCTGTCTGTGGTTCTCCCATATGCTTAAAATTTTCAATCAATATCACTTGTTATGCCTTTGCAAATGATTGACAAAAAGGGAAAGAAAAAAGTTAGAAACACCCCATGTGGAAAATTGGATATCTGTTCTTATATATTGCAGGTGTAAAGGAGAGCAGCTGCACCAAGAAAGGGGTTTTTACAATAAGGGGGAGTAAATTGTGGTTGTGTACATGAATGTGTTAGAATTTGTAAAATTGTGTAATCACATGTACACACAATTTAGGATGTATCTGTCAAGATATTTTTTCTATGGTGTTTTGGGTATTTTGTGATGTACTTGACAAAGGGAGAGATTGAAAGTGCACCTACTAGTGCCCTTGTTTGTCAATTATGATGTAAGTTGAGTCAGTTGGACTACAACGCCTAACAGGAAGATCAATTCAAGTGTCTGCCTCAACAGGATGTGTGGAAGCTCGCCATAGGTAAATCATAGCCTCACATCCCTTGTCCCAAAAGACTGGGTGATTAAAACCTTTAAAAATAACTTAGAGCATATGAGGGTTTTTGGGTAAGTGAACTTTTTCAAACAGCAAAAAATCTCTAAGTTTGCTTGCCTCGTCGATTGTATCGATACACCTTTCGATATGATGGACCTGCTCTGTCGATGTCCTCGACACTTAGTCGATACTATCAATAAGAGGACTTAAAGTGTTCAACAACTGCATACCATCTGGACAGATTTATCGATATATCGATACATCCATCGATATCATTGATAGTCAATCATCGATTCCATCGAAAATGGCTCGATAATATCGACAGACAGAATTTCGGCGCCCTTTTTTTTAAAAAAGAAAACTACTATGAGCTTCGATATATTGATGACTATTCTGATTCAATCTGAATTCAAATATCGATCATATTGAAATCATTCGATCATATCGACAGTAGGCGCCTATTTCTTCCAGCAAATATTTCAGGATGTTCTAAACCTTGATCGGGGGCCACTCGAGGAAATCGATATTCTTATGTCGATGCTATCGATTCCTAGTTGATTGGATCGAGTCTGGGCTCAAACTGTCCAGCGTGCTTATAGGTAAATCTATAGAATTTATCGATCCTATCGACACGGTCTCAATATCTTCGACATTCAAATTCCGATGACATCAGTTGACCCTCGATCATATTATATAAAACTTGAAATATTTCGGCTAGTCTCTCTCATTCTTCAAGTGTCGATAGATCGATGCTAGTATTGATGGAATCAAAGTTTGAAATTCAATGACATCGACACAAGTATCGATCTACTGGCAATAGGTTTCAAAAGCGTATGACTTTTAAGTTTATGTTATCGAGCGGACAGTCAATCCCATCTAGAGTATATGCTCGATGATATTAACCATGCTCGATGACATCGAACTCAGTCATAAATATGACCATTTTATATCCGTTGAAACCTTTTGCCTATTTTAAGAGAGACTTGTTCATATTGCTGGTAGAGAAAGAAGAGAGTGCTTTTGTGCGTCTTACCTTCAGATCATATACCCAAAGCCCTTTCTCTCACGAGAGTTCATCTTCCAATCCACTCTCATTCATTGACATTCAATAGAGTTGATTGGGAAATGAACTTCCATATTCAAGGATCCTTCAGCAACTATCTTAACAGTATATTTTTTAACTGAAATACCTTGAATGAATAGATGACGGGAATCACTCTATCTTTCTTATAGGAAAATTCTAAGAGAGTGAATTTTCGTCTTAACCTTGACCCAACCCGAAACCGAATACTGGCATATCTTTTGTGTTGCAGATCAAGGGAGCTGAAGACTCTTCAACAACAAGGAGGAGATCTTCATTACTATGCAAAAAGGGACTCGTCAACTTATCTGTAAGTGCTTAAAGTCCAGTGGACACTTTTGATCATTCCTTTCTAGGATTGGGTCTTAAGTGTTACTCACCCTTTGAAGTCCTTAAAGGATACCTCCGGCAGGAGTGTATGCTGTGGGTGTATTGTGTGGACCCTTGCTCTGTGGAGAGCATAAACATCTGGGAGCGTTGTGTGGACCCTTGCTCTGTGTGGGCGTAAACATCTGGTTAGGAGTACACCAGCAAAATTCCAGGGTTAGAGGTGAACCGAGTAGAAACCTCCGTATAAAGGTTGAAGGTGAACCTGATTTAAAACCTTAGGTTTGAGGTGAACTCAGGGAAACCTCCTTAGTGAAATTCGGTACACTCAAGAGATGAGTGCGACAGCCGGGAGTGGAGTAGACAAGTAGTCAAACCACTATAAAAATGACTGTGTTTGTGATTGTTATTGATTTTCATTATGTGATATTTCTAACATGCTCTTATATCTGATTATTTAAGATCACACCTCATATACACATACAGTCATATCCCTCACAACTTACATGCAACTTATTTATCTTTCAAGAAGTTTGTGATTGGATCCTCAACTAGGCTTAGAAGCCAGTGGAGTTACATTCGAGTAATCCTGATAATTGTATATCTGATAGGATTAGTGCAATAAGATTTTAAATATACCATAAAACTTTAAAAAAAATCCTATTCACCCCCCCTCTAGAACATATTGGCATATTTCTACTTCAACTCAAGCAGTCTTCACCGCTATTTCATATATAAGAGGATTAAGCCTCATTTTTTTAGCCCAATAGTTAAATTTGATTGATTGTTATAAGAAAATTCAAGTACTTACCCTAATCTTGTGCTTAATAGGTATATTCAAGGATTCTTAGCCTCATTTATTTTTTATTTTTCAAGTTTTAAAGTTGCTGAATGTTGGTATTATATGTTTTTAGCATATACTATCATTTGTCTTTCATAATTTGATTGGTATATCTTTTAAATGACTATAATAAGCATGCTCCATGTATTTAATATTTTTATGCACCCTATTTCCTTGTTAGTATATGTGTTGTATAATTGATAAATTATCCATGATTTATAGAGTTGTGTCATGCTATGTTTTAGTGGTATCTTTATTAGAATTAACTCTATGTCAAATACTAAAAAAATAGGGAAGAAAGATTAAGTCTCACAAAAATAATGAATTATGTTATATAGGATTTGTTTATTTAATGCAGGGATTGATGAAGATAGGGGAGCTAGTACGAGGGAAAAATGTAAGTTTACATGTCTTGGTGTATTCAAGTTGTAAATCATTTATATTTGACATGTAATATTTTAAGTTATTTAGGTATGTCATTGGTATGGGCCACAATAGTATCTAGGTTAGGTTTTTTTTTATGTAGTTGATAAAGGGTGAATTTGTGATTGCACTTACTTGTGCATCTTGTTTGTCAATCACATGAGCCATTGTGTCAGGGAATCGGTTGAGCCATTTGAAGCTGAAGATCGAAGACATAAGTAGACATAGACATTAAGGAGCAAAGAACAGGTATATAAGATTCCTTTGTGACCCTAACCCTTGACCCAAAATAACATTTGAACCTCTAAATGATCATGACTTAATAGGTAGACCTTGTTTTGATAATCCCTTAGCCTTTGGAGCTTAATTGGAATATGAAAAATAAGGTTAGAAGATATGCAAAGCTGCTGTGAAATCATATGCCAAAAACAACAGTTTTTTACTGGTCCTCAATCTTATCATCAGGTTGTCGATGTGACTCGATGGATTCGATGCACCACTCGTTCTAATCGAAGAATGAGTCTAACAACGAACATATATAATTTTGAATTTTCTTAATGGGATCAATGGACTGTTCGATCCTATCGCTGGACCTTCTATCTCATCAAAGGGCTTTTTCGATTCTATTGACAGAGTCGTTAACTAGATATTTTATAGCTGTTGCAAATCAGTTTATTGTAAAAAGGCATTCGGTTCTTGAAAAAATTGAGGGGTTTGTGGTGCAATAGAAGGCTAGGTTATTCCGCATTGATAGCCCACATCCTAGACCTTGATTCCCTTGAATTTTAAATTATTTCCATAAGTTTTAACACTCTAATGAGGATTCCAACGTTTTATGAGAAGATGAACCTGAACTCTACTATTTTCTAGAGATTAGACTCAATCTTCTTGTCATATCATTTGTTTAAATCCCATAGAAGACACTTATAGGTAAATCCCTTAGGATTTTAATTACCTCATTAGTTGTAAGAGATTTTACCATTACGCCAAAACAGTGAAAAAATGACAGCTAAAAACCATCTCAAATCTCAATAAATGATGGTTTTGAACTGTCACATGGGTCGTCCTATTTTTCTGCATTGTATTAGTCAAAAGACAGTCATGGACCGTCATTAAAGATGGATGTTAAAAGGATGGTTATGGACTGTCTATAAAGAAGGACAGTCATGGACCATTATTAAAGATGGACAATAAAAGGTCTGTTATGGACCGTCTCTGATGATTGACGGTTACAAATTGTTTAACACACTAACGGTCTGTGGCCGTTGTTAGTGTGCATTTAACGTCTTTAAAAAAGGACAGTTATGGACCGTCTCAGATTTCAATATCTTAGAAAAATACAGACGACCTAAAGCCTCGGAAAATTTCTTGCATTAACAAAAAAAAAAAAAACAGTTGCAATTTCTTTATGTTTCTTTCATCTAATAAAAAAATATTTAACGAATAGAACATGGTTATAATTCAAAATTAAGAAGAATTGTTAAGCTTAAATAGAAGCTTTATTTAAGTCGATAAGGAAATAATAAAGAAAAGTATTCCAATTCAAGTTATTAGAAACAACAACAAAAATTAAATCTTTGTAAAAAGGAGCATTTGTTAAAGGGATACCTCGTTGATTTTTAGGCATAAGATTCCAATGATGTTGATAACAAGAATTGTAGCGAAAGAGTCCATAAAGCAATAGATGTTGTTTTTTCTTGCTGCTACTAAACAGTGCTCTCTGCAATGCTTCCCTGCTGTAGCCCTATCTAAAACATAAACAACCCATTAGGATAGTATGTTCACATTTTAAGACACTCATTAAATAGCTCAAATCTCTTGCACATGAGTCATGAGCACATGTTCCACTACTCACCTATTCCATGTATGCTCCTGTAGTATGCTTTTGGATTATGAATCATGAGACTTCTACAGACTGTCATCCAAACACGAAAAGAAATCTTAACATCTACAGAGCTCTAAATTTTGACATCCAAACATGAAATTTGAATATCCATTCAACTTTATGTAGGACAGCCTATGGTATAACCATTTTGAATTTTTACATTTGAGTGACTGCAAGTGTTATGTAGCCATTGAAATTCAAACACAACATGGTGTGTCCATGTAATCTAATATAATGATTTATTTTTCTTTTTTTTTCAAGTGCTGTAATCTAATACATTGATTGCAGTGTTGGAAGTGATCAGATTAACTTTAAGGAGGAACGACCGGCATCATATAACCTTGTCCTCCAAAGGGATCAAGTACACTTGTGGCTGTGTGGATGAATAGGGACTGCACTCTCAGTTAGCATAATTGACACTGTTTATCAACATTTTCCACCAGGTATGCCATGTATGCAATTCTAAGTTCCTGCGTATCATCTATCACACTTTGTAAGTGTCCAACATGATGAGACTAGGAGAGAGAGAGAGAGAGAGAGAGAGAGAGAGAGAGAGAGAGAGAGAGAAGTGTACATGGGTGGTTTGTTTTGGCCATTGGTGAAAATGTGCCACTAATACATGTATTTTTTGTAGTGAGAAGTGTTGCTAAAGATGTGAAGAAATAATAACTCAAGAAGGATATAAAAATTTTGGTAGCACTAACAGAGATGGTAGTAAAGATTATACTCATCAATCCAGATATATACGTCTAAGACCTCAATGTTGAAGCAGATGTCCATTAATTTGTGGTCAGGATATGTTGATCAAGCATTCCCACTATTTGTACAGTCTAATTTGAGGTACATGTTGCATGAACAATTTTTATGTGCAAGTGTATGGAGTATCATGCTTCGCCAGAGTAACAAATGAATTCACTTTTTTCTAACAGTAAAAGGAAGAAAATAAAAGAAAGAAAGATGCCTTCCCGATGGTATTATTATAGAGAAAGGCTGAAAATCAACTAACCTAGTCATTGCAGAAAGGGCCAGCTCCAATGCCTATGGTGGGGATCTGGAGGATAGAGGTTGTAGCTACAGCTACATGTATAGGCACACATTCCAGAACGACTGTGAAACATCTAGCCTCCTGTAGATCGACCGCTATCTCAGGGCCTAACAATCAGCAAGACAGAAGGGAAGAAAACTTTGCCCTTCATATATCAGAATAGTATATGACTGAAAGAACTTTGCAAGCCAACAACAATGATAGATATGATTTGAAATCAACGTCAAGAAAAAAACTAGATTATCAGTGGACCAGTAACCTCATCAAACTATTTTTTAAAGGAAAGTGACAACAAACACACTCACCATGATAGACAATATTCAAATGCCATCACAGTTGATAATGATCTTACAAAATTCATAAGTCGTTGCTTAATAGCTTGGCTTGCCTTTGATGGTAGAGTTACTGGATCTAGCACCCTGCATGAAAGCCCCATACCAGTAGTTAATAGGTTCCATGACCAACCCCATGTTGTAGACTGTGAATGATAACAAAGCAACAAGGTAATGTTAAAAATCAATAATACCTACAAATGAGTGTTGCTCCAATCCATAGTAGCAAAGGTTGTAGGTAAGAGGTCAAAACATAATATGTGCTGCTCTTTTTCCAATTTTTATGTGCAAGTGTATGGAGTATCATGCTTGGTCTATAGAAATAACTAATCAAGTAAGCTATACAATTAAAACATGTATATAGTCCAAAAAGGTTAATTGTCCAAAAAAGTGTTAGACTATTGTCCCTAATAGGTGAACTTAGTAAAGCAATGATGTCGTGAAACAAATGAGCCAATTAAATGGCAAGTAACCAGTATATAAGAAGTAAATGGTTGATGCCAGATAGAAAGCATAAAACAACAAATAATAACATCCATATCTTCCACATTCTCAACCTAAAACTAGTTATACATGGTGTATTATCCTCATGTCTAGGTTGAATACAGTGATGTGCTATTGCTAAATTATAAATTAGTTGCCATATAATCTAATATCCTTTGATGTCCAATAGTGTACCACTTTAGTTAATAAACAAACACCCAACCTAGGATTAAGAAAACCCAATCTTTGCACTAGAAGAAAGTAAATAAACCTTCAGAAGATATTAAAACAAAATGAAGTAAAACTGCATGAAAATACCAAAATAGCCATCACCTGGACATTACTTTCTTCGATCAATATCTCCTTTGCCTTCTCACATATAATAATTTTCATAGTCCGGTTCCTCACAAATTTTCACAGCTTTCCAACTTGGAAGAGTTGCAGCTGAGAGGAGGTATAAATAAACTCAGTGATAACTATTCACAACTCCTTAAAGGAACCTCATTACCTCTTCAATCTACATAGAATGGTTTTAGCCAAGATATATTAAGTACCCCTAGCCAAAATAACTGGAGAAATGTTTAATCTGCACTAAAATTACTAAGAACACAAGTACCTCTCTTATTGAATTACTTCATGAACACCATAATCAAGATAAGTCTTGCACACCCTTGGAATGTTTCTTGGAAGCATTTTACTCCACTACCATTAAATGAGCATAAAAAATCACAAAGGCAAACATTTCTACAGAAATCCACCTAATAGTGAAAGTTGATCTCCTAAAACCAAAAATGGATCAAACCATAAAAACCAAAGCATAGACTCCAATGGTCTTTGTAAATTTTCTCATCTATTATATAAACAACACTAAATGATAGTTCTAAGTGTGGGATCTTTGTAAATTTTCTCATTGTAAATGATAGTTCCAGGGAGGCCATACAATCAATGGTCAGGTGTTCTCCCAAGCTGGCAATCCTAAGAGGAAAAAAAAAAATATCTTAAAACTAGGGAATAAGAAAAAATTACCTTAATGTAAGTGAGGGGCCTCGGCCTTTATGATACCATGTGCAATAGGAGGTAAGAATGTTAAGTGTAAATACCTGAAATGAATGTAAAATGAAGTAAGGATGGCAATCGCAGTGAAATAAAGTGAGGATATTAGCAGTGAAAGAAAACTATATATGGTAACTAGATTGTAGAAAATTATAACAATTTTAGAGAATTAGTTGTTACATGTATTAATATTTCATAACATGAAATAACTAAAGGATAATAAACTATTCATACCTATTAGGTGTTTCAGACATCCAGGATGCATATAATATGCTACTTTTAAAGCCTACAAATGAATGCTTATGAATCATCTTAACCTGACAGAGTATTGAATTTTTCTCATCAATAAAATCAGAGAAGTTGCTGACGTCTTAAAGATCATCACCACTTTAATGGATATAATCAAAACATTCCACAGCTCATCACATGACTTGAAACACAGATAAAACCAATCACGTTACTGACCATTCACCTACGGTCTCATTTCTAAGACTGAAAAAATAATCTCTCCCAGAAAGTACAAAATAGATCTATCTACTACTAAAACTAGATTTTCCTTTAAAATCAGAAAACTCGCAGGACAAAATAGACTTTTTTTTGACAAAACAAACTTATGGATGATTGAGCAACGTGGTTTCACCATAACAGGGAGAGAGACACAATGTACGAAAGAAGACGAACCGTTTCCCAATTCCCCTAAGCTCGACGTATGGATGCCCTTAATTCTAGATACTGTGGAGCATCACTTTGGCCATCTCTTCTTTTAGACTGCAACTGGCCGCCTTTCTCAACACCAATTCACTTCCTGCTGCCATTAAAACCTTTCCAACCTTTGTCCTTCGACTGTCATTCAAGTAATAAAAATCTTGAAACCTGCATCTTGCAAGAAAAGCCTTTTGTGAACCATATAAAACTTAGAAAGGCCTAGTTCCAGAAATCTGCAGCTTAGAGAATTGCTTAATTCAATTTCCTAATCACACTATAACAAAAATGTGTAAAACTGGCACTTTAGGTGGATCATGCATCGACGCTATTTAAAAGTGGGCCCACGGATGTTTCTGGATAAAAATAAAAATAGGATGCAAATTTCATTTCGATCCCAACTCTCTCTCTCTCTCTCTCTCTCTCTCTCTCTCTCTCTCTCTCTCTCTCTCTCTCCTTCTCCCGACAACAATCTCTCTCTCTCCTCTCTCTCTCTCTCCCAACTCTCAGCTTCTTCCTACCCCTGACTCTCTCTCTCTTGCGCGCGACTCTCAGCTTCTTCTGACCCCCGACTCTCTCTCTCTCGCGCGAGTTGCCATTAATTTCAGGGCTTAGATGAAGATCTGAAATAGGTAAGAGTCTAAATTTCATCAATTTCAACCTTAGTGATTTTCTAATTAGGGATTTACAATGTTGAAACCCTAATTCAAACCTTGATTAGGGATTTTTCTATGTTGTTTGATGCGAATACATAGAAACAATTTGTTGTGTGATACATTTCTGATTTGTTCGATACTTTGATTTACAGTTTTTCAGTCTAAATTCTGTTGGATTTCGTGATGGGTGGATTTTTTCAATCTAAATTCTATTCAATTTGCAGTTTTATAACCCATTAGGTATCTAGATATGCTACTCTCTTGTTTCCTAAGGTTTTGGATCTATTTTCTGCACTTTGCAAGGTTTTTTGACTGGTTATGGTGGGGAGTTATTAGATCTAGAACTAGGGTTTGGATTTTAGAAAATTTAAGTGAGAAGATGCTTTTTCTTTTTCCATTTTTCATATGTGGATTTCTTGTGTATTTTTTAGGACTTTCTCCTCTCGTGAGCTGAGAGAGTAAAAAGACAGATTCGGATCTCATTTCATGCTCTTCCATCTCTAATTTAAGGTATTACCCTTTTCCAACTCACTCACTCATTTCAAAACCCTAGATTTCTACTCCTATTTCTCCAAATTTCTTCCAATATCCCGACTTCTTGATGAAATTTGACGTTGTAAGGGTTGGTTGTCATTCACATCTCACAGTGGGCCCCAAATTGAAATTGGAATTGGAATTTTTGAGTTGTTGTTGATTCTTATCTATGGAATAGTCCTCATGATGATTGGGTCAGCCTAATTTTTGGTGCCTCCCTACCCAGTGATTGGATCAACCTTTTGGATGGTTGTATTGCATACTTACAGTACATGTGCCCACAACTGCCCAATTGCATGTTAATATTCAACTCCATGTGACATTCTGCTTGATGAATTGTAGTTCTTTCTTTCTTTGTTAAGTATTTTAATTGATGTTCTTCCCCTAATTTAAGAAAATATAGGTAAATGTCAAGAGTAATCCATGCTCATGAACTATCCATCCTTTCTTTTAAATGTTATGCCTAAATATTTAACAAATATATCTTTGCGGCTCTTGTTGCATTATAGTGGTTGGACTTCATGTCACACATGCAAATTATCTTTCATTAAATGCATTTATTTACATTTATATGTTACCATTTCATTTTCCAATGTTGGAAAGATATTGATTTTATTTTTTTATTTTTTCATACACAGGCTGCTGGTGCTCTGTCAATAAAAATTGGTGAGTTTCGAAGGCATACTTGGATGGTATTGACTTTTTTATGTATATTCTATCCAATTCCTTGGTCATGATTTTATTAATCTATCACCTCCCTTGGCGCTTGTGGAAGGCTTTTAACATTTACCTGGGTTGTTCTGCAGTTCCACTACTTATATTTCCTTTTGTAGGTTAAAGGACAAGGGATTTGCTAAACCCTAAGGCTATAAAATATATGTAATCAGTCTTCTCTATTAAAGATACAATTAGTAAGAAGGAAACTCATGAGATCAGCGCTCTTTGTGGCGTTACAGTCACACAAGTTGTTGCTTTTCCCACAAGTGGTCTTGTTTATTGCTTGGTTTGTGTTCTGTCATCTCATGATACATAGTTTGATCTTTGACACTAGTAAATCTTAGCTGACCTGCTCAGCTATGCAGTAGAAACTTAAAGTGACCAATGACTTTGTTTTTTTACTAGTTTTTCGCAATAGTTTCTAACCATGTTACTCGAGTATGGTGCAGTTGTGGCACTTATCAAGTAGGGTAAGGATCGAGCCCAATGAGCCCTTGAGCCCTAAATTGTCAAAACCTATGTGTGGCGTGGATTTGTTAAAATTCATAAATATAAACATGTTAAAATATTTCCCCATCAATATTCACAAATTGCCTTCTAGCCACATTGGTGCATCATATTTACCTAAATTGTAAATTAGTATGTCTACGGTACAAAATGTAGGCAGATCAGTCTCAGGGAAAAGGAACCTGTATCTGAGTATTTTGAAGGATCTAAGTATCAGAGGTTTCTAATTATGTTTGTTTCCTAGTTAGGTTATGTTTGTGGTTTCTAAGTTGTTGCTTGAGTTAATGCATCGCCCTTTATTGTTTCTCATATGTTTGAATTCCTTTGCACTTGGCATGTTGGTTCGATAGAGAATTGAAGAGGATGTTGTTATAGATCTGAGTATTAGAGGTTTCTGATTATGTTGGTTTCCTAGTTAGGTAATGTTTGTGGTTTCTAAATTTTTTCTGTTGAGTTAATGCGTTGTGCTTAATAGTTTCTTATATGTTTGGATTCCTTTGTGCTTGGCATGTTGGTTCTGTAGAGAATTAGAGGGGATGACGTTTTTACAGATTAGGGTGATAAGGTGCTGCGTCTTGCACAGTGCGCAATGGATATCAATATGTTGTTACTAAACAATTTAAATGGGAATTGAATTCACCAAGTAGGACGCCAGAAAGCATCGAGAAGTGATTGTTGTACCTTTGCATAACAGTGAACCTACGAAAAAATGCAACAGTGCCCTCAGTGATGCAGCAGCTGATGGTTTCACTACAAGAAATTGTTGGTAAAACTTGCCAAACTTAACCGTTCTCAGGACTCTCCAAATGTTGATCCTCTTGATCTAGTTCTTAGCACATTATAGACCCTTCTCTAGAATGTTTCCCAATGAATGAAAACATTTGGCGTAATCTAACAGTTTCTTGTAGAGTGGTTTCATCTTAGGTTGGTCTTGACTTGGTAGTTTTCAGGACTTGCCAACATGTATTCGAATAAAATATCATTTGAAACTCAAACCTCGATAGAGTGGAATGGTGGAAAAGGATTCATGTAGCCGATCCCAATTGGTTGGGGTAAGGCTTAGATGATGATGATGATGAGGGAGAGGGTAGTGGAGTTGAAATGAATGTTGATCCTGTTAATCTATTTCTCAGGTCTATGCTACCATACTTTTCGCCAATCATGCTTAAACCATACTTTTCACTAATTATAGACCCTTTCTTTTTTCTGTTTTTTTCTTCTAGAATGTGGGTTGCCAATGAATGAAAACATTTGCAACAAGCTAGATGACTTTTTTTTTTCCTAGTGGTCCAAGTTTATGTTATATATTGGAGAGCTTATCTGTTACTTGTTTCTGTCTTGTTCACCTTGTTAGATATGCCAAGAGTTCTAATTTGCAAGTTAGACACTTACAACTAAATATGTTTTTACAGGTTAGAGATTTTTTTGCTGGTCAACGTTCAAGAGTAAGACGGCTTGTTCGACTGTCACGGGAGAAGACAATTAGATTTAGTGAGCAGGTTTCTCTCAATTTGTTTATTTTTGTTTGGTAGTCTTATTTTATGCTTATACATATGAAGGCACTTAATTTAATGGATTTGATATTGAATTTGGTATGCTTATAGGAGTTGAGGCTAGGGCCATTATATTCGGCCCTCCAATTGTGTTAGTGATTGGTACAAAGTTTGTTCCCTTAAGAAAATCAAGAAAATTGCCAGGTATTATTCATCAATCTCTTCCATAAATAATTGATTTTTCTTAATTTATATTTTTGTCACTTCATTTATATTCTTTCCTAGAGGCCCAACTTGTAACTCCTCAGAACCCGCTCTGCCGTCAGATATTGCGGTGTACGAAGGTTCCCAGCAGGTTAAGTTGCAAGTTATTACATAGAGTTGGTTGGATGTCTTTTATTTTTGTAAATGCTGTTAATAGTCAGTTGGATGATGAATGATACTTGTGATTGTGAATGACAATAAACAACTTATTATATATATATATATATATATATATATATATATATATATATATATATATATATATATATATATATATATATATATATATATATATATATATATATATATATATATATATATATATGTTATCCTTGGAAGATTTATTTTTTAAGGGGACATGATATTCTTGTAGCCTATGGTATGGTATCCCAATATTGCTAGTATGTTGTAGTAGATATTACTAGGTTAATCTATTAAAACAAATTTCATTTCTTGAATTGTCCATTTGAGAATTTTTATGTGGCCAAGCATAGATATAGTGTGCTTTTGGAGGTATAAAAATTCTCAAATTT
The DNA here is from genome assembly GCA_037074715.1 of Magnolia kwangsiensis. NCBI lineage: Eukaryota > Viridiplantae > Streptophyta > Magnoliopsida > Magnoliales > Magnoliaceae > Magnolia > Magnolia kwangsiensis. The sequence continues at coordinate 63,010,645 of CM073572.1, forward strand.
TCCCACGGTTGGACAATTCAAGGTTGGATAGATTAGAATACTTTCGGTTCCTTGATTTAAATGCACATGCTAGTTCTGCGTTGTAGCTGTCTTTCTCTCTAGTTATGTTTCTTATATTTATTTCTAATATTAAATATATTTACATATGCACTATGTCCTAGATTATATATAGTTTAGTTGGTATGTAATGACTTATATTGAGTTATCAATTGCAGAAACACTCGACGAATAAGGGGAAGACCACGAGTTGCACTAGTGCCAGGGTAATTCCTTATACAAAATGAATAGTTCTTTTAATATATTTTAATGTTATTGTGTTCTTAATTAGATGGTATATTTTATTTTCTAGGATATGACTGGAGTTAGTCTTACAAGTATCACAAAACTCGGGATTACTATTGCTAAAGGAGTTGTTTTGAGTAAGGATCTACTCACAAAAGTAGGGGGCATGAACTTGGAATTGGTTTTTGGGAAGTATTAATTCATGTGGCAATAGTACGGGATGAGGTTTTGATAAGACCCTATGGGCGATATAAAAAAATTGGGGATGCTATTGGAACGAGTATTGTATGGCCCTCTATTTTGAGTAAGGTAAGAATTTTAATTTATTTTTTTTTATTTTTTTTTTTTTTTTTTTGCCATATACAATAGAATTTCTTGTACAAAAGATTACGAGTACTAATTAATTTCTGTTTATTGTTTTGTTTTGCATGTTTAAGGAGAGATGGATTGAGCTAAATGAAAGGACCTCTCTCTCTCTCTTATAAATATTTTATATTTTGTGCATGGGTTCAGGTTGATGTGTGATTGATTTTGGATAGAAAGTGTTTGACTCTAATTTTGCAATTTGGATTGACTTAAGATCCAATGCATATGATAGGTTGGGTTACTAAATCAACAAGTTAGCCAACATGATTTACTATTGTTCTTATCAATTTTCTTTATAACCCAATTCAACTCTTGTTCTTTTTTATGTTTCTTTACAACATTAATAGGAGGTCGTTTACCTTTTTAGAGTATTTTTTGAGGCAATGTTAGATAATAGAAGCCAAGCAAAGGAGAACAACTACATTTATGTAAGTATTGCTGTTGTTATCCTTGGTACATATTTGTAGTATTATAAGTCTTAAGCTCCATTTGGTCATCACATCAATCTTGATGAATATAATTTTTATCAAACCAAATGGATCTTAAGCCCTTTTTTAACTCCGCCAATGTAATTACTTACATTGCCGCTCCCAAGCCCGGGTAAAGGAGGAGGGAGAAGGGCTTGATTGGTAGTTACAACTACAACCTTCCTTACTATTCATAATGTGGAAGTAGTCCTCAATTGGTAGTTGGAAAAAGAGGAACTATCTGATTCATTTTTCACCAATATTGCCAACTGTACATTGGAGCAGTGATGAACTAAGATAAGTTCATTGCTGTAGAATTATAAAAGGCCCTCTTGCATGTGTAGACATGTAGATTATCAGATGTAGTCTTGGTTAATTTGGAGAAAAAAGATTCTTAGATTCGAAAACATTTGATGATCTGGCCTGAATTTCGTGATTGAGCTTGGACCATTAAGTAGAAATGAGCTTGGGCTTAGCGACGTGCTCTCGCTATGAATATATGTTCGCTATGAATATATGTTCTTGAGAGATATGGCCATACCTTTGTTCCTTTACTTCAGTTGTGTGTTGACATTGAATCACTACTAGTTAACCTACATATAGTATTAATGCCATGCACCCAAAGACAAAAAAAATTCTGCAGCTCTTGTGTTAGATATAGGTGCGGTTAGGTTAGTGTTGGTTGTTTCTGTGGTTCAATTTCTTTTTAGTAATAAAAAGCAATGCCTTGTTCTGATGTTTCACTATGTTTGTTTTTTCTTTTTTTCCAAAACTAGATATTTAATGGTGCGTTTCTGAAGGTTAATAAGGCCACTGTGAACATGCTACATAACGTTGAGCCCTATGTGACATATGGGTTTGTATCTTAGTCCTGTCCTGTCATTAGTATTCCATTTATATAAAAAAAAATTTATACATATCTCATTCGTAGGACATGTCTGTTTCAGCTATTCCAATTTGAAGAGCGTGAGGGAATTAATTTACAAGAGGGGTTATGGCAAGCTGAACAAGCAGAGAATTGGTTTGACTGACAACTCTATTATAGAGTAGGTAGAACACTCATGCTGCATTTACTTTAAAACATGCATATGCTTGGTTGCCACTTTGATCTCTAACATGGTACTGTTCTTTTATAGGCATTGGGTAAGTTTGGCATAATCTGCATAGAGGATCTCATTCACAAGATCATGACTATTGGACCCCATTTCAAGGAGGTCAACAACTTCTTATGGCCCTTCAAGCTCAAGGCACCACTGGGTGGTCTTAAGAAGAAGAGAAACCACTACGTTGAAGGAGGGGAAGCTGGAAACAGAGAAGAGTAAGTTTTTAACATGCCTTTCCTCAAAATCAGGCCCATCGATGATCACGAAGATCATGTTTAGTTAGTCTGTCTAAGCAGGAGAATATGAAATCCTTGAAAACACTTCCAACAGATGATCACAAAGATCATGCCTTTATATTTGAAGTTTCACATGCATTCCTGCCAATGAGTTGTTTGCAAGACATGCCACAACATGAAAATCATCTAGGCAAAGTTTGGACAGGGTGCATTTTACTCTTAAAATCTAGAAGTGCATCTATCACTTTTCTGTAGATAGTACTTATCTCTTGTTAACGTCAGCTATCCTTATTCAAGAGCATGGGTGAAGGGGATAGCTGTATTTGGTGGGCAGCTGATTGTGGAACTTTTTTTTTTTTTTTTGAAGGATATGAATAGAACATATTTCTTTTTGCATACTACTAAATATTATCTATACCACTGTTAAAGTACTGTTGAATATTGTATTTTAAAATCCTAACTCTCTTTGGTATCGACAATTTAAGGATTAAAATGGTTGGTAATGTGGCTCAATATGAATAGGTTGGACTGATGATTTTGGGAATGGGAGCTAACTCTGATGTTTTCAGAATGGTAAGATTAGGATAGGTCTTGATTTTTTAGGTATACAGGATTGTTAGATCTCTTATGCTATATTTATTTGTGTGGAAGGCATCTTCTCAGTGGGAAAAGCACCAATAAAAAATCTTGGTAAAAAAATGGATTCCTCTTTAGCTTTCATTCACAAAGCATGTGCATGCACACACAACATGCGCACACACACACACACACACAGAGGGAGGGAGGGAAGCTTGTGTTTGAAGTTTGAACTTGTTGATTTTTTCTCTTCCATTTGAAATGTTCTTATTCCTTCCATTGAAAAGTAAAAAAATTCATATTGTTTCCTTTCTTCTATGTTGCCTACAGAAAGCTGTTTTCGGTGGACAACCTACTAAAGCTGACTACAATCATACACCTTGTGTTGTATTCTGGTAACAAAAATATTCCACTTTAATTTCAAATTTATTTTACATGACACTGCTGTATTCTTTGTGAAGTAAATTACAACCACATCCATTTTCATATATCTTAACTTTTTATACCAAACTGTCGTTTTAATCTCCTTCAATGATTCCCCCCCTCGGAATACTTTTAAAATGTATAAATACCTTTAAACTTGATTGCTGCTTGTAAAGACTTTAAAAATCATAGACACTAAGAATTCTTTCAAAAGAGATGAACTTGATAATTTACTTTTTTTTCTTTCCTTTGTGCAGGATTTTATTCAATTGTGCCTAAATTTAGGCCTACAAGCACTTCAGCCTTTTGACACCACTCGCGCTAGGAGTATGCCATATAGAGAATTTGTTTATTTATTTATTTATTTATAGCTCAAGACCATTTTCAATTTATTGTAATACATATTATATATATATTTTGTGTAGTAATATAAAATTTGTTTAATATTCAATTTTAATTATATTACAACATTTTTTGTTTCAAATATTAAAAAAATTATAGGTTTCAATAGAATTATATATAATAAAAAAATTTACTGGCCTACGCTGGGCCTTCTCAAATTTGTACAAAGACTTTTACAGGCGCTTGTATAGATCTTTATCAGTGCTTTATTCATAATTAAAATTGTTCAGAACCCTCCTTTGGCCGGCGCTTGTATAGACTTTTGTCGGTGCTTTTTGCACTCTTGCCAGTGCTTTTATCAGAAATTCCAGCGCCCAACAAAAGCGTCGGTGAAACCAGAAAGGCATCGCTAAAGACTCCACAATTACCAGCGCTCATACAAGCATCAGTAAAAATACCTTAGCGACGCCAAAGCTTTTACCGACATAACCTTCTGTCGGTGTTTGACTAGCACCGGTAAAAGATATTACCGATGGTTTTGGGGTCTTTTATCGGTGGTTTTGTCTGCCGGTAAAAGTGCTTTATCTTGTTGTGATACACTGTTATACAAATAATAATTCATGTATTAGCATGCATGAGTCAGGGGTCCAGAACATTCATGTATAGTATGTACAACTGATGGAGTGGATGAGAAAGGAAGAGAAGAAGAACATATTTTTGGAAAAAAACACACAATTCCATAAGGTTGATTTTTAAGGTTTTACCCCTATACAAGAGGGTTGCTTGAGAAGATGACTAATATCATGAAAGAAGCAGAAATGAGAACAAAAGACAACCTCTAAATGTCAAAAACCTTCTTTTTACTACAAAATAAGGGAAGCCAAGAGGAAAATTAAGCTCCCAAAAAAGAGAGAAATAGACAATACAAGATATTGTATCATGTTTAGTTCCATGGTTTGAAAATACCATATCATATTGACTGATATGGCTATATCATATTGGTGTCAACATGGTAATATACCCAATATGGGTCTGTATTAGGTCCGAGTAAAAAGTTGACACTGTATTGACCTGTATTGGCGCAAATACACATCCATGTATCAGTTGTAACCAATACAGGTGTTTAAATGCACTAGACAACCCTTTTTTTTTTCATTTTCTTCACCTCTTTTCCTACTAAACTTTCTTGTTTGGGATTGTTCTAACGTGATTTTTTACCACATTTTTGGAAGATCAAAATTCACAATTGGGCTTGAATCAAAGAATTGAAGGTCCAGAGGCAGTTTTGGGGAAAAACAAAGAAATGGGTAAAACTTCTGTAATGTCAAATTGACTTGGTAATAACCCCAAATCAACCATGTCATGCTTAATTTCAATTCGCTTCAGGGATATTTGCGTATTTTTCTATTTTTCCATTTTTATAGGTTTTTATTTTTAATTTTAAATTTCAACAAATTTCTTTCATTGTAAAAAAATTCAAATAATTTTGACAATGCTTCATGAATACCATGTTACTAGTATAGATCTATAGAATGCATGTCTTAAATCAGATTATTAGACAAATGCCTTTTCTTAAAATGTATTTTCAGGCCATTTTCCAAAATGTTGTTTTATTTTTTTTTACTAAATAAGTTTGAGGGGAAGAATAGATCTAGGTATATCTATGCTTTTTAAAAATAGATCTAACATCTATGTGCACAATTTTAATTGTGTACCTTTGGTCCATTTTTGAAATTCTTTTATCTTTCCAAAATTAATTTGAGGAAATTGTAGATCTATGATATATGATCTTTGCACATATATCTACCAACTATATGTTGATTTTGTTCGATTTTAATTTTGTGTGTATTTACGGGTCCTTTTTACCATTTTTGGGCTATGCGCAAATTTTTATTATTTTCCAAAACTAGTTTAGGGGAATGGTAAAGAACATAGATATACCATGTATGTTTATAGCCCAAAGAGTCAACATCACAGCTTACAATAAGTCAACCTGAAAGATACCATTCTTACAAAAGATGGGTCCGATACACCATTGAATGCATGTTTAAAATAATAAAATAAAGTGATAGATTCTAGGATGATATCATTTTTTTTTCTTTTCTAGATATTTTTCATAATATTTTGGCTGATTTTATGTGTGTGTGTGTGTGTGTGTGTGTGTGTGTGTGTGTGTGTGTGTGTGTGTGTGTGTGTGTGTGTGTGTGTGTGTGTGTCCAATATAATCCAATACCGATACAAGAAACATATTGTATGGGTATAGGTTTCCAGCTGGGCTGATAATTACATTTAGAACCATGCTCACTGTCATACTGGACATGCATGTGATCTAGGTCTGCATGCACCACTATCACATGTGGGGCTCATTAGACAGGTGAACATACCAATCTGATCATAGCCCAACAGGGCTACATCAATTCCTCTCGATTGGAAAGATCTGGATATGCATGAATCACTATCACTTGGGGCCCATTGGATGTGTGAACAACATACCAATCTGATCATAGCCCAATTGGGCCAACACCAATTCCTCTCGATTAGGGCTTGTTTGATTTTTGAGAGTTTGTGTAATCACCCTTGTAAATGGGTAATTATTACCATTTTACTCGTTTGATTTCGAAACCGGTTTAAAAGAGTTACTTTAAATTTGTGGACCCCAATGTGATATGTATTATATGTCCATTCCATCCATCCGTTTTACCAAAACATTTTGAGGCATGATATGAAAAATGAAGCAAATACAACACTCAAGTGGCCCATAACAAACAAAATAGTGGCCCCAAGAAGTTTTTAATGATAAATGTTCGATTTCCTTTTTCCCATGGCATGGTCCACTTGAGCTTTGATATGCCTCATTTTTTGGCTCATGCCATAAATTCAGTTGGCATAATGGATCAACGGTGTGGATAATCAACATGCATCATGGTGGGACCCACAAATATTTTGTGGCCTTCTCAGTTTTTACGTATAAAGAGCAGTCGGTCAAATCCAGCTCCGGTAATGGTGCTGTAAATACCGGGTGAATAATTATTACCCATTTTCTGGGTTTTCACGCCCCAGACTTGGTAACCAGACTCACAAGGAACCCGATAACCGATTCTAGCCGCAACAATCTCCGTAGTACCCCATTCTCGGCTCCTGAGGCAGGTTCTGATCCTGTGATACCATAAGGAGGATTTCCATAACCATATAACCATTTCTAATTCGAGCATACCCAAGATCACAACAAGTAAATCTCAAAAATAACAAAGGGACACATCACAAATTTCACTATAAATTTGAACTTTTACAAATACATAGCTGATAGAAATACATCTGACAATGAAAGAAGGAGGAAGATCTACAATACTGGGGGTCCTCGGCTTGACTCTAATCCAAGCTCTGCTGCTACGATGCTGACCTAAGATCTTCTACACGCATCAATCGTGCATAAGCTTATAGAAGCTTAGAGGGTGGTGAAAGTGTGTGATAATGGTGTGCAGAATAATAATAAGAGATACATGAAACATGATCAATGACAATATCATAAGCCTTACAGAGACTTGTCATGAATACAATGCAATGAGTACTGGGCACTATACTAAAGCGATGCATAAAGGGGATTATGTAGCCGATGCGAATGCAATGCGAAGCGATGCCAGTGCTCATATGCAATCCACATATCAAGTACATTTCCAATCATAAGGAAATCAATTGGGTCCAATACACTGCTGGATGATTTCCCCTCTTCAGACCGACACAATCAAACGAGCATAAAAGACCTCACTACCTGCTTGTGGACAACCAATCACCAACAAGGCTCGACAGTAGTGGAGCCATTTATGAGCTGGTAAGATTCATCCTATCAATGCCTTCTTACACCTGACAAGTAATGCCACACCCCTACCCAATCAACTATACGATAGTGGGAGTCGTGGCCTAATGGTATAAGGCCCTCGGGCGCTCATAGTTTTCACTCAGTCATAGCGTTGGGGCAGATCATAGGTACCATGAAAGTTTTGAAAATTTCACCCACGGGCATCCTATGCACCCAATATACTCAAGTAATATTTTTGGTGCCCACGCATACGGCCATCCACGAATGTCCCTGTGGAGGCAAGGCCCTGATGAAGCAAGGGCAGATCATCATGAAATGTGATGCCAATGCATGAGTCATGCATACAGATCATGCACTAGCTCCAAGCACTCGATGTGCACAAGGGGAGAAACTCCATCCCTCTATCATGTCAACCCAATGACCATACACAATGCAATCCATTCATGCAGATGATGCATATGGGTCATAATGGTGTAAGTACGCTACTCAACTATATTCCTCCTTCCCAAGGAGAAGTCCTCTAGTGGGGGCCCAATTCTTTGGGGTATCCCACAAACTAATAGGGTCATAAAAGCCCAAGGAAGAAGCGGTCCTAACAAGGGTTCAAGTTGGGCCTTCAACCACCTATAAGAACCCTATGGACCTACCTTAGGGCTACCAAGGTGGACATCCAACTTTAATTGAGTGCTAAAAGGTATCCCGCTACCTACACACATATAAAGCAAGGCCTAAGGCCTAAGCAATCCATGACCTGGTGGGCTATACGCCAAGCCCAACACATAGGCAACATAGTGGGCCCTCAAGTAAGGTTTTGGGCCCAACCATAAAGATCATGAGCCTACTCATTGTGGTGGGCCTAATGGGTAACCCGTTATTCCAACCATATGGGCTATTCTTATGTTTAAAACAAGTAAGTTGGGCCTTACATCTTGGCCCAAGTATGGGGTTAATTTGATGGGCAACTAAGGGCCCAAATACTTGAGCATTTTGACCCATAAAACCCATCACAATAGTGTATTAAATATAGGTCCAAAGGTCAAAGGCCTATCAAGAAAGTTCCAGGACAATGGGCCTAGGAAACCCGACAAATAACTATGAATATTGGTCCAATAAAATCCAATTGAAGTGGGTCTTAAGAGTGCAATAATTAACCCCAAAATCTAATTAAAAATAGGGTAAGTTATGTAGAAAAAAATTCCCAAATATGGTGGGCCCAAATCATTCATTTATGGGCAGCCACTTTGGGCCTATTGCTGAAATTGTAGCCCACCCACTATCCGGGCTTGCTATAAATTCAATAATAATTAATTTATGCAATTATTTTAATCCCTGGTGACTCACACATGTCACAGAGGGTCCACCAGATGAAAGGAGTAAATAAAACACATAAATCAGGTGTACCATGTTGCTGGACTGGACGTCCAGTAGCAGCCCAGTGGGTTTGGGCGTCTCATGGGTAGATAGTCCTATGAGCTTGGGTAATTGGCCCATAACTCATCCAATTGGGACCCCAAGTGGTTGCCATTGAGGGGGGAATGATCATGCCCCACATGGATCCCACTTGGATGAATGGTGGGACACAAAATATATTAAGGTGGCCAACAAGGTGCCCTGGAAGGCCAGCCAAGGCTACACGCCCCGGCCTGGTGGCCCACTCCTGGCCGCACCACATATGGTACTGGGGCCCGTTGGCCCTAAAAATTTACAGGATGGTCCTTCCATGGGTGAGACACATCTTTACAAAATTTCATAATTTTTAGGTGATCAAAAGTATTTTAATTAAATTTAGGAATACAATCTATTCAGAAATTTTGCTAAGTGCAGAATTCTTGATAGACCATGATTGAGCACCCAATGGGGTGGGCACTGGATGTAAAAAAATTGGGGAAATTGAATTTAAACCTTCCCACATATATTTAGTATAAAGTAGCCCACCTGATCATAAACTATTTTATAATTTTAATTTTCCAAATTGCAACTTTGTTGGAATTACAATAGAAAACTCAGTAAGTACCCATATTGGTCCACCCTTTTGAGGACCCAAATGAGGTTATTTGGGAATGGAATTTGACATGCTTATAGGTGGGTTATACATCTTTAAAAATCATATTTCAATTGGTATAAAATTCCCCATTAAAATCCCTAAATCCAGGCCTCAAGTTAGCCCAAAATCTATTCAGACAGATTTGGACAACAACATGTAATTGAAAGAAATTAAATATAGACATAATTTAAGATGAGATTTAACCCCCAAAAATAATATTGTAGACCACCCCAGTGGCCCCCACAAATATCCAGACCTTCCCCATCATCAAAAACCCCTTGCATGTGCCCCATTTAGGTGGATTTTAGGGCCACATGTCTAAGGATGGACCATTATGGACGTCCAACCTCCATGGATGGTCTGGATTTTGTTGGTCCACAAGTTGGGACACACATGCATGATCAGAATGCTAACATTAGAAGAAAAATAAAGGATCAGCCACAAGAGGAGGGTCTCCGCCACATTGAGGCCCTCCCCTTTAACAATCACACCACACATTTTAATGATTTTTATGATACAACATAAATCAAACACATGCAAGACCTATATTTATAATGGATAGTTGGAATGCCATCCCAATATGATGTTAAGGTCTAGATGACCTTAGGATATTGTAGATCATGAGATACATCATGATGGGGTCCATGGAGAATGGCCCCATCATGGAACATGGCATGCATGTAGGATGGGCCAAAGGGCCACATCTATGGGATCAAATGGGATCCCCACCATGGATTGGTGGGTCCCATATGATCCATTTATGAAGAAATAAGAAGATTAAGGGATAAAAAATAAATCAACAAAAATATAGTTACCCACATGCAAAGCAAGCTCTCAAACTTTCACACCATGTAGATCTTGGGCCAATGAAGAGGATTTGATGGTTGAGATGAGTTTTTAATGGTGAGATTGGAGGGATTTTGGAGCTTTGAGGGTTGGAGAAATGGACGTTGGGAGAAGGAGGTTTGCCAGCATGGAGAGAAAATGAGAAGGAGGGAGAGATGAAGAGAGAGAAAGAGGTCATGATTATTTTGTAAGAAAGGCAATGACTGCCTATGGGAGGAGAAACTAAGGTGATAGGCTTAGGGTAGGCTTTGGTGATGTGTGGGGTGAGTAGTGTTTACTATGAAATTTTTGTATGGTGTGTATAGTGTGCTTTGGAACTTGTGCCAAGGGTGGGGTCACATGCATCATATCTAAGTGGGTCACATGATCAAGGGTCATACGATGAAATGTTCATAACTTTTGATCTATATATCAGATGGACGCATAAGACACATCGTAAGAACCATGACGACGATGCGATCAAGATGGCATATGTCTCAGGCTGATTCGAGTAGGGTCAATATGACCGAACTCAAGGATGACTACAAACACTATCTGAGGGTCGCGGGTCGCTAGGATTCGACCTGTAAAACTGGGGGACCAAGAGAAATGATATGCATACCTACACACACATGCACACACAAGAACTCGGGTCGGGTCTTACAATCCTCCCCACAAATAAAAAAATTATCCTCAAAATTGTCAAAACCAGAACAACGAAATGCATAAACATCATCATCATCATCATCATCATATATATATATATATATATATATATATATATATATATATATATATATATATATATATATATATATCTCAATCATCAATCATAAGAGAAGGCAATACAAGCAATGCAAGCAATCAATCATTGAACAAATGAGGATAACGCTCTCTAATCTCAGCCTCATGTTCCCAAGATGCCTTAGCCTTTGAATGATGACTCCATTGTACCTTCATAAAGGGAATGACCTTGGTCTTAAGGACCTGCTCCTTTCGATCAAGAATATGAATCGACTGCTCAATGTAGGAAGCATCCTCACGATCTCGAGTGGCTGCCAATCAATCACAGGGATAATGTCCGACCCACACTTTTACAACATAAAAACATAGAATATGTCGTGGATCACGAACAACTCAGGAGGTAAGGCAAGCCTATAGGCCACAACACTAATGCACTCGGTAATCTCAAAAAGCTCAGTAAAACTCGGGGCAAGCTTGCCCTTTACACCAAATCGAACCACGCCCTTCATAAGTGAGACCTTGAGATATACCATGTCCCCAACTATAAACTCATGGGGTTGATGCTGACGATTAGCAAAACTCTTTTGCCTGCTCTAAGTTGTGTACATCCTCTGTCTGATTACATCAATAGCCTCCGGCATCTACTACACAAGCTTAGGACCTAAGAGATAAGCTCTCCAACCTCGGTCCAACAGCTAGAAGATCCGCATGGTCTGCTATAAAGTGCTTCAAAAGGAGCCATACCGATAATCGCCTGATAGTTATCGTTGCATGCAAACTTGTCGAGGTGTAAATGCTCATCCCAACTGCCCATAAAGTCAATCACACAAGCTTTGAGCATATCCTTGAGGATCTGGTTGACCCTTTTAGTCTCCCTATCTGTTTACGGATGATAAGTAGTGCTGAGACGCAAAGCGGTCCCCATTGCCTGCTGGAAACTCCTCCAAAATTGAGACCTAAATCTGGAGTCTCGGTCTGAAATGATTGAAACTGGAATGCCATGCAGTCTCACTATCTCCTCAATGCACACCTTTTGCAAGCAGGTCCATAGACCAAGAAGCACGCACCGAAATGAAATGAGTTGACTTCGTCAGATGATCGACGATAACCTAGATGGTATCGTGACCGCGTTGAGTCCTCGATAAACCTGCGATGAAATTCATCGACACATGCTCCCACTTCCATAGTGGAACGCTCAATGGCTGCAAGAGACTAGGTGGTCTCTGGTGATTAGCCTTAACACGCTGACATATATCACACTCGACTACAAAACTAGCAATCTGGCATACCATCCCTAACTAAAAATACTGCCTTGACAACAAAATAAGCCAACAAGTTCGACATCTAAAATACAAACAAATTAGTGGGTAGGAACATCTCATTAACCAAGATGAAACATGATACTATCATAGGCCTAACACAGCGATCTTCTCAAAATTGTCTTTATTGATGATCCCTTATGGAAGAATCTATTAACAATCTGGTCGAACAAAAGCCCTTGGATACAAAAAGGGTACAATGTACCAGAATGATACATGAGGCTTAAATACGGAGACAGGGAGAATACCCTTAACAACTCCCTTAATAACTATGGGTCTTGCTAAGTTATGCAAAATCAAGCCTGAGGTGGCTGGGGAGGTGTCTGTCCCCTCTGTATCTGCAGTCTCTTCTACTGTTGCAGTCATTGTGGGGGTCTATCCTGTTGTCTCGGCTACTGTCGAGGTCTCAGTGATGGGATCCATTGTTGCGGCTGCAAAGGAAGAGGGCACTCACTCCTTTGATTCCCTATCTGCCCACATCCATAGCAAACTCTAGCGAATGGTCTAGAAGAAGATGAAGCTGACTGGGAAGAAGGTGGCACCGACTGTGCTGCTGGTAGTAGAAGCCTTAAACATCTCAAACGTCGACAACGCTGACACTGATAGTAGCTACTGGAATTCGTCTTCCTCTTTCGACCTTCTCCTTGAAGTAAGTACATAATTATTGGGCCTCGCTACAGAGTCGAGTCTCACAAAAGAGGGCTCGCATGCTCCTACTCCTCTTGTCCGGGCGTCTCAAGAATGGGCTGACGGGTCTGAAGAATATCAGTGATGACCTGCATCAACTATTGGAGATGCTCAGCTCCTATAAGAATCGTCAGATAAGTGGGGGTGTCACTGTCCTCTGACGGAGGCACAGGTGCGGCGGGAGCCTCAGGAATAGGTACGGCAGGCTTAAGAGAGGGAATAAGAATCTCAAAGGGTGGAGCAAAATTCATTCAGATCACTAGAGCAGAATGAGAACCACATCCACGGGCATCACAATCATGGGCACCTCAACTAGACGACATGGTCTACCAAAGGAATAAAGGTGATGGACACCTAGGGATTAGAATCCTTGAAAGCTCAAACGGAATAAGGAAAACACACTTGGGACACTACTTGTCATAAGCTCACGGTAAGAATGTGATGTTATCCTAAGTTATTCTAAAATTACTTACTATGGTTTGATACCAACTCCTGTCATGCCTTAGACTCGGTAACTGGACTCACAAGGAACCCGATAGCTGGTTCTGGCCCCAACAGCCTCCTTACTACCCCATTTTTAGCTCCTGAGGCAAGTTTCAATCTTGTGATCCCATAAGGAGGATTTTCATAACCGTATAATCATTTTCAATACGAGTATACCCAAGATCATAATAAGGAAATCTTAAAAATAACAAAGGGACACATCATAAAATCCACTATAAATTTGAACTTTTATAAGTACATAGCTGAAAGAAATATGTTTGATAACGAAAGAAGTAAGAGGAAGATCTGCAACATTGGGGGTCCTCGGCTCGTCTCTAATCCAAGCTCTTCTACTACGATGCTGACGTAGGATCTCCTACACGCATCAATTATGTATAAGCTTATAGAAGTTTAGAGGGTGGTGAAAGTGTGTGATAATGGTGTGCAGAAGAATAATAGGAGATACAGGAAACATGATCAATGGCAATATCACAAGCGTTACCGAGACTTTTCATGAATATAATGTAATGAGTACTGGCCGCCATACTAAGGTGATGCATAAAGGGGCTTAAGTTGCCGATGCAAATGCAATGCAAAGTGATGCCAATGCTCATATCCAATCCACATATCAAGTACATTTCCAATCATAAGGAAATCACCGGGGTCCAGTACATTGCTGGATGACTTCCGCTCTTCAGACCCACATAGTTAAACGAGCGCTAGAGACCTCACTACCTGCCTGTGGACAACCAATCACCAACAAGGCTCAACGGTAGTAGACCCATTTACGAGTTGGTCAGACTTAGCCTAGCAATGCCTTCTTATAGCTAGCGGATACGGCCACACCCCTACCCAACCGACTACACGACAGTGAGAGTCGTGGCCTAACGGTATAAGGGCCTCATGCACTCATATTTTTCACTTAGTCATGGTGTTGGGACAGATCCTTGGTACCATAGAAGTTTTGAGAATTTCACCCATGGGTATCCTATGCACTTAATATGCTTAAGTAACATTTCTGGTGTCCACGCATACAATTATCCACGAATGTTCATGTGAAGGCAAGGCCCTGATGAAGCAAGGGCAGATCATCATGAAATACGATGTTAATGCATGAGTCATGCATACAGATCATGCACTAGCTCAAAGCACTCGATGTGCACATGGGAAAAAACTCCATCCCTCTATCATGTCAACCCAATGACCATACATAATGCAATCCATTCACGCAAATGATGCATATGGGTCATAATGGTGTAAGTACGCTACTTGACTGTATTCTTCCTTCCCAAGGAGGGACAAGGTCTAGATACATAAACATGTACCTTAAGGAGAAGTCCTCTAGTGGGGGTCCAATTCTTTGGGGTATCCCACAAACTAAGAGGGTCATAAAGCCCAAGGAAGAAGTGGTCCTAACAAGGGTCCAAGGTGGGCCTTTAACCACCTATAAGAACCCTATGGGCCTAACTTAGGGACACCAAGGAGGACATCCAACTTTAACTAAGTCCCAAAAGCTAGCCCGCTACCTACATGCATATAAAGCAAGGCCCAAGGTCTAAGCGATCCATGACCTGGTGGGCTACACGCCAAGCCCAACACATAGGCAACATGGTAGGCCCTCAAGCAAGTTTTGGGCCCAACCATAGTGATCATGTGCCCACTCATTGTGGTGGGCCTAATGGGCAGCCCGTTATTCCAACCATATGGGCTATTCATATGTTCGAAACAAGTGAGTTGGGCCTCATATCTTGGCCAAGTATGGGGTTAATTTGATGGACAACTAAGGGCCCAACTACTTGAGCCTTTAAGCCCATAAAACCCATCCCAATAGTGTATTAAATATAGGCCCAAAGGTCAGGGACCTATCAATAAAGTTCCAGGGCAATGGGCTTAGGAAACCCAACAAATAACTATGAATATTGGTCTAGTAAAATCTAATTAAAGTGGGTCTTAAGAGTGCACTAATTAACCCAAAAATCTGATTAAAAATTGGGTAAGTTATGTATAAAAATATCCCCAAATCTTGTGGGCTATGCTGCCCCAAATCATTCATTTATGGGCAGTAACTTTGGGCCTATTGATGAAATTTCAGCCCACCCACTATCGGGGCTTCCTGGAAATTCAATAATAAATAATTTATGCAATTATTTTAATCCATGGTAACTCACACATGTCACGGAGGGTCCACCAAATTAAAGGAGTAAATAAAACACATAAATTAGGTGGGCCATGCTGCTGGACTAGACTTCTAACAGCAGCCCAATGGGCCCGAGCATCCCATGGGTAGACAGTCCTATGAGCCTAGGTAATTGGCTCATAACTCATCCAATTGGGACCCCAAATGGATGCCACTGAGGGGGGGAATGATCATGCCCCACATGGACCCTACTGGTGAATGGTGACACACTAAATATATCAAGGTGGGCCCACAAGGTGGCCCGGATGGCCAGCCAAGCTGGACGCCTCAGCCTGGGCGTCCCATCCTAGTGGGCCACTCCAGGCCATACCACAGATGGTACAGGAGCCCGTTGGCCTTGAAAATTTTCAGGATGGTCCTTCCATGGGTGGTAAACACCTCTATAAAATTTCATGAATTTTGGATAATCAAAAGTATTTTAATTAAATTTAGTAATAAAATCTATTTAGAAATCTGCTAAGTGCAGAATTCTTGATAGACCATGATTGAGCACCCAATGGGGTGGGCCCTGAATGTCCAAAATTTGGAGAAATTGAATTTAAACCTTCCCACATATATGTAGTATAAGGTGGGGTCCACAAAAGTGGCCCACCTGATCAGAAACTATTTTATAATTTTAATTTTTCAAATTACAACCTTGCTGGAATTACAATAGAAAACTCAGCAAGTACCTATATTGGCCCACCCTTTTGGGGACCCAAATGAGGTCAATTGGGACTGGATTTTTTCATGCATATAGGTGGGATATACATATTCAAAAATCATATTTCACTTAGTATAAAATTCCCTACCAAAAGTCCCAAATCCTGGTCTAAAGTTGGCCCAAATTCTGTTCAGACAGACTTGGACCACAACATGTAATTGAAAGAAATTAAATATAGACAACATTTAAGATGAGATTTAACCCCCAAAAATAAAGGATCGACCACAAGAGGAGGGGCTCCGCCACGTTGAGGCCCTCCCCTTCATCAATCACACCACACATTTCATTGATTTTTATGATACAACATAAATCAAACACATGCATGGCATATATTTACAATGGATAGTTAGAATGTCATCCCAAGATGATGTTAATGTTTAGATGACCTTAGGATGTTGTAAATCATGAGATACATTGTGATGGGGTCCATGGAGAATGACCCCATCATGGAACGTGGCATACATGTAGGATGGGCTAAAGGGCCATATCCATGGGATCAAATGGGATCCACACCATGGATTGGTGGGTCCCATATGATCTATTCATGAAAGAATAAGAAGATTAAGGAATAGAAAAGAAATCAACAAAAATATAATCACCCACATGAAAACCAAGCTCTTAAACTTCCACACCATGTAGATCTTGGGCCAATGAAGAGGATTTGATGGTTAAGATGAGTTTTTAATGGTGGGTTGGAGAGATTTTGGAGCTTTGAGGGCTGGAGAAAGAGGGGAGAAAGGGACGTTGGGAGAAGGAGCTTTGCTAGCATGGAGAGAAAATGAGGAGAGAGAGAGAGAGAGAGAGAGAGAGGTCATGATTATTTTGTAAGAAAGGCAATAATTCTCTATGAGAGGAGAAACCAAAGTGATAGGCTTAGGGTAGGCTTTAGTGGTGTGTGGGGTGGGAAGTGTTTGCTATGGAATTTTTATGTGGTAGGTGTAGTGTGCTTTGAAACTTGTGCCAAGGGTGGGGTCACATGATTAAGGGTCATACGATGAAATATTCATAACTTTTGATTTATATATTGGATGGACGCGAAAGAAAAATCGTCGGAATCGTGTCGACAATGAGATTAAGATGGCATAGGTCTCGAGCTGATCCAAGTCAGGTCAACATGACCAGACTCAAAGATGACCGCACACACTATCCGAAGGTCACGGATCGCCGGGATTTGATTGGTAGAATCGTGGGACCAAGAAAAATGAAATACATACCTACACACACATGCACACACAATAACTCGGGTCAGGTCTTACATGGGTATTTACCACTAAATTGAAAATTCAAATAGGCCCTTAGGAAGTACTCGCCGTCAAGTTCTAGGCCCACTAACTCATACAAAAAGTTCTAGGCCCACTCAACGAATTCCTATAATCCTCAAAGATTTCTTGATTATTCCATTAGAAAATGCAAGAATTTCTTGATTATCATACGTTCCCAAGGCCTACATGGATGATGGCAGTTTTGTCAATTTTAAAGTTCTAGGCCCACTCAATGAATTCCTATAATCCTCAAAGACCTTCTACTTATCAGTAATTACATTTGGGGCCCTCTTTTTCTTCTTTGGATGGTAATTCTTATTCTTCTTTTCTGTTTCTTCTTCTTCTTTCAAGAAATTCCTATACAAAACTGTTTTATCTAGATTTCATTCATTCTTCTTTTCAGTTTCTTCTTCTTTGAAGCAATTCCTATATAAAACTCATTTATTCAGATCTAATTTAAAGAATGAATCTGCTGTAAACTATATTTGTATATTCTATTAGAAAATGCAAGAATTTCTTGATTATCATACCTTCCCACGGCCTACATGCACGATGGCAGTTTTGTCAATTTTAAAATCGATACGACCACGTTTTGCCTCTTGCACTGCACCAGCAACATCACTTGTCTTAGATCCAAGCTATACGGTTGAATAAACAAATGTGAGTGTCATGCTCCATCTAACTGTTTATAACAATTAATAGTAAAAAATAAGCGAGGGAACTTACCTTGGGGTTTGGCATCATACCACGAGGGCCAAGGATCCTTGCTATCTGATGGGGGAAAAGTAGAAGAAATTATATGAAAAGTTTTTCTAATTAACCAATGTATGCCAGAAGATTAGTCCAGATCTCAAACCTTTCCAAGACGTGGCATGAAAGTAGGATTGATGAGGTGCATCTATGATGGATTGATGAGGTGCTGCAAATAATGTAAAAATGGGTGTTAGTGAAGGATTGATGAGGTGCGTCTATGAAGGGTCCATTGCAGGACAGGACATGGAGATCGATGGAGGAAATCTAAGGGGACGCTTAAATGTGGGCGGTCAATGGAAGATGAAAGAGGGAAAAGAGGGGCGCTCAATCGATTTGGGATGGATTTGGAAATCCTCTTCCAAATAAGATAAAAATTTGAAATTCGTATGATGTGAGTTTCTCACTAAATAATAACACAAACACTATTAATGGTCGTACATGCATGGGACCAATTTCTGGATGGTTAAGATTGTATTATATAATAAAAATGTATAAAAATTTACCATTTACAACTAGAGTGATTATTTGGATGGTCTAGATAACTCTATATCTTAGCCACTATTGTTATGAACAAGTCACCACTATTTTACATTAAAT
Organism: Magnolia kwangsiensis; assembly: GCA_037074715.1. Lineage (NCBI taxonomy): Eukaryota > Viridiplantae > Streptophyta > Magnoliopsida > Magnoliales > Magnoliaceae > Magnolia > Magnolia kwangsiensis. The sequence goes on from CM073572.1 coordinate 63,029,871, forward strand.
AAAAAACTCACGATGAAAAACTGAAAAATGAAAACAACAAATTGAGCTTTGGATTCAGTATGGCTCCGTGGGCCCCACCATGATCGATTTGTTTCATCCATGTTGTCCATCCATTTCTTAACATAATTTTATCATCGATCTCAAAAAATGAGCGTGAACTAAAGCTTAGGTGGACCACACAATGTGAAAACAATACTGATTGGACGTCCACCGTTAAAAATCTGGCTTTCCCAAATAATTATTTGAAAATAGTAATGGATGGCATGGATGCATAATACATGCATCGAGGTGGCCCCCACAATAACCCAGGTGTATGCATGTGGTTTATCTGCGCCATCCATCCATTTTACCATATAATTTCAGAGTATGAGCCAAAGTATGAGGTAGATCTAAAGTTTGAGGGAACCCCACCACATAAAACAATTGGGATTGAATGCCCACCATTAAAAACTTCTTTAGGACATAGAAGTTTTCAATCAAGCTAATATTTATGTTTTCCCTTATTCCATGTCTATATTAACTTATAAACAGGTTAGATCTCAAATAAACATCATGGTTGGCCCTAAGAAGGTTTCAACGGTGCGTGTCACTATCCCACTCTTTTCTATTGTGGGGTCCACTTGAACTTTGGATCTGCCCCATCAGTCAGATGCACCATTCCATTGTGGCCATGGGTTTAAAAATAAAATACATTGACTTGGGTGGGCCACACCATATACTATAGTTGAGAGGGTTACCCTCTCATTAAAACATTCATAATCATTTATTAGGCCCACCTAGATGTGGTTCACAGATCTAGCCCATTCATTATGTTGGATGATGGGTAAGACCAAGTTTCAGCCACATCCAAAACTCATGTGAGCCCCACTAAGTACTTTTATATCCTTTAGGGATGTCTTCACATAGTTTTAGATGTTATGGCCCACCTGAGTTTCATATACAACAATTTTTTAGGATATCCTATAACCTAAAAGGGACACATCAAATGCATGGTATTAATGTTCTACACACATGATGGTGGGGCCCATACAGATTGACCTCACGGGAAGTTCCCATGAAATTGACCTTATAGTACCATTTCACTAATTAGGTAACTCCTTCATGGGTGTTATTCAAACAGTGTAGAGCCTACCTTAATATATTTTGTTTATATTAATACCGTCCATATATTTTTCCATCATATTTTAGGATGTGATTCCAAATCATAAGAACTTAGTAATCTCAGGTGGGCCATACCAATCAAAACAGTGATGAATAACCATTAGAAACCTTTTGAAGACCAAAAAAGTTTTGGGTTAATTTGATCATTGTAGTTTACCTTCATCTAGATCTTCTTTACATAATCAACAAGTTGGATTACAAATAAACACTATTAAAACCTTATGACAGGCTCTTTATAATTTTTAATGGCAAGGCACTATATTACCACTTTTCCCGGTGGTGTGGTCCACTTAAGATTTAAATCTACACTTTTTTTATACCCCGCCCAAAAATGAGTTGGAGAAACATATGGATCGCATGGATATACAACACATCATCAAAATCTCACTTTTGTTATCGAACTTTTCTATTTTTTTTTCAAAATACAAAATCTTAATTTCTTTTTCAAATTTTTTTTTTCAAAGTGGTCAAAATTTTCACAATTTTTTTAATATTTTCAATTTTCTTTTTCAAAAATCATTTTTTTTTGGAAATCTAATTATCTTTACAAATGATCAACTTTATTCAAAGTTCTTAATTTTATTTTTTTAAATCTACATTTTTATTAAATCATAGTTTTTTTTTTTTTTTTTAATCCCAATTTTTCTCAAACTTTGTTAATTGTTTTTCTAAGCTTCTCTACTATTTTTTTTTTTTTAATTCATAAATTTTTTAAACTTTTCAATTTTCTTTTTCAGAATGTCAATTATTTATCAAAATCTTGATTTTTTTAATCTCAATTTTTTTAATCTCGATTTTTAATAAAATAAGAGGGATGTAGAGTATGAAACTAATTGATGGCCTAGATACATCAAGGTGGCCCCCAAAGTAACCTCACGTTAAGGCATGCTTTACCTTGCATGAGGGAGTCATGACAATAGAAGGGTAAGGTAGTTTTGGGCCTATAAGATAGCCAATGACTGTTTCTAATGCAGACAGTCTCTGACTGTCTCAAATGACCACTATAAGACAGTTAAAGGCTGTCTCTAATGCAGACGGTCTCTGACCATCTCAGATGACCACTATACGATGGCTAAGGATCGTCTCTAATGCAGACGGGCTCTGACCGTCTCAGATGACCACTATAAGATGAGTAAGGACCGTCTCAAATACAGACGGTCTTGGACAGTCTCAGATGACTGCCTATAAGACAACTAAGGACCGTCTTTTATTCTAGATGGTCGATAACTGTCTTTTTAAAGCAGTTACTGAGAGATTTTGACCATCTGAAATGATCTGTGGATGTTCGACATTTATATGACAATTTTGGTTCATATTAAAGACGGTTAAGAGCTGTATGAAATTTTAGAGATGGTTTATAGCTATCTTTAAACCAAGGGATTTTAGAGACGGTTCACAATTGCCTCATAATTCGTCTTATTTTTCCCTTTTTCACATAGTGTACCCTCCTCTTATCACCTTGGTCACCTCAATAGACTATTTCATAGAAGGTGTTTTATCTTAGATTGACAGCATTGACAAAGCATCAACATCAATGACCGTGAGAGTGAAAGGGGAGTGAATTGAAGCATGGAAGAGCACCAATCAAGCAACCCAAGATGACGCATCAAAAGGGGCTCAATTTAACAAGTGTTAATTAGTGAGTCTATACTCTCTTTCCTTATGTAGGATTGATAGTAAGAGTTTATAACCCAAACTCGATAGGTTCTTGTGTAGGACCTAGTCTCTTATATAGGGTTGAATTCATCAAACATGGGTATGTACATGTTAGTATCTGTGATAGCCTCTAGTGGGAGTAAAAGTAAGCCTTTGGAGTAGGACTGAGGTTATTAGTTAGCCGATTGAAAACCATTTAAAGCCTCTTGTGGGAGCCTCCAACAGGAGTGTACACCAGATAGGTTCTTATGTACGACTACGGCCCTTATATTGGGCTGTAAAGGTTTGAAGTGAACCAAAGCTTGCTCCTCTTCTTGTCTTTATATATATTAATGTCGATAACCCTCTTTGCAGCCTACAGATCCTTCATCTCAAATGTCCCTGATAATTGAGTCTTCAGTACATCAATTTCAGATATATCATGACTAATGATCAATATATCATCAACATACAATACTAGGATGATGAATTTTGCTATCACTCAGTGTCTTGTAATAGACATAGTGATCGTATTCACTCCTGGTAAAATTTTGACTCAACATGAAAGAATCATTTTTGTATAACATTGTCCAAGTGACTATTTTAGGCCATATAATAACCTCATTAACCTGCAAACTTTGTTCTCTACCCCTTTAACTTCATAGCCCACTTATTACTTCATGTAGATTTGCTCTTCTAACTCTACGTGCATGAATGCAGTCTTGACATTCATCTGTTCCATCTTGAGATCATATTGGGCAACCAATGCCAACACGAATTTGATAGTGTAACATCCTGAATTTTCACGGCCCGAGTACATACTTGTGCCCAAGAATTTTGGGTGTTAATAATGTAATACTTGGATACTTCAAAATTACACCTTATTATTATTGTTGTTTTTTAATCACGTCCAGTTGCATTCATGAAGGTAACCATTCACGAGAGTAAAATCAACTATATTTATTATTCCATTAGAGTAAAATAATTTATCAAATCATCAATGCCCTCTCAATGGGATCTTATTACATTATCAAAGTTGGAAGTAAAAAATAAATAAAACTAATCGTTCACTATTCTTCTTCTCCATTTGAACTCATCTTCCACAGAACGATCGTCATCCTTTACATCAATTAGTGATTCACCTGCAACATCTGTACGGTTAGAGATGGTCAATGCCCTACTCATAATAGTGGTTGCCCTTTAAAGTTTACAACGATTCAAGTGATTCATAAGAATAATAGAAGGGTTTCGATACATCTCGTACTCTAAAAATATAAGTGGTATCGGTACGCGTAAATATTCTATATGATATGCATGCCTTGCAAAGTATGTGTAGTCCATTACAGTTAACAATCATGATCACAAGGTAAAAAGTAGTTTAAAGATAATTGGCTCGCCGCACATCCCATACTATAGAGATTCATCAGCTTGTCCAACATTAACGTGGATTTATTTGAACATCTCAAGGCGACACAACAACGCGATTGGAGGATTTACGTGACACGATGTGTTCATGGAGTGATTATTTATGACATCCAGTCCCGAGAAGTGATGTAACACGTGTGATGATTTACCTACATTGACCGCGCACCACTCACCAACCCACGGGATTACATGCTGACCAAGCAGGCCACTACTCGTAACGCATTACGTCCACGATATTATATTGATCACTAGAAGTGAAATTTTGAATGTCATAGTTACGTGCAAGATAATAATGTAGTGATGTGAATTATGTAACACTGATTCATATGGTGAAGATAAATAATAAATAAAACTTAGAGCATGTGAGAAAGATGTAATCAATTAAATTATAAAATTTAAAGGAAAAACCCTTACCTTCAAGTTGGATCACCCTTTCATATCATTAGGATTTTGCGTATGCACTTTAGGGATGAATTCTAAACATGATTACATGAATTGTACAATTAGATCGCAACACTGAATAGGTTATATGATTAAAAACTTAAGCTAGAGTTAGTCTAAGGTTTGAATTTGATTTTTAACCTATTATTACATCTATATAGGAAGACTTAAATTTAGATGGAGTCTGGACAATGGTGTACCTTGTTCGACATATCGAATTAGCCCATTCAAAACTCAAAATCCAGTGAATGTGCTTGGTGACTTGACTTGGTTCAACTTGGTTTTTATATAATGTTTGTAATTTGAACTTTTAAAAAAAAAAATGGATGAGAGATGATATCTATTTGGAATTTTTACCAGCAATAATCTACACCATCAACTTACCTCAGCTAAATCAAGATCCAGACTTTATTCGTCTGTTGAACTCAATGGCTATTGTGGCTACCAGCAATGCTACAAGCATCTCTCTCTCTCTCTCTCTCTCTCTCTCTCTCTCTCTCTCTCTCTCTCTCTCTCTCTCTCTCTCTCAAATTTGTTGTGGCAGTTCCTATGATGGCAGGGAAGGATTTTATACCCTTTTAACATAGATAGATTGTTCCTTACATAGCTATGAAGCGTCGGGTTACATCGTGCACGAAATGGGTTGTCGTGACAGATTTATACGCTACTTGATCTTGCTGATATGGTCTTGATTTGCTGGTTCATCTCTTCCAGTATTTCAGAGGATACAACATGTTTTAGATGGGCCATAAGATGAATGGATTGGAGCTTGGAAGGGTGTATCCTTAGCGATTAATGATCAATGTTTAAACGAAGAATATGACCACTACTTGAATGGAAGATTTCATTTCGGCCCATCTTTCTTCAAACCAATTTCAATGGATGTCTTAGATTGTTCATTTAGAGCTTGTGGATGCTAAAAATCAAGTTCTAACAAGCTTTAGTTGGTGGGTTCCGTGAAACATAGTGCAGCTTGTTTCCAGGAAAAACGGCGGAAGAGAATGTTTTTTATTACTTTTCTTGTTCCTTACCTTGTTAGTGGGCATAAGAATTTCCTTTGACGAGGATTGGATGGTTTGGGATATGGTAGATGAGCTGCAAAAGAGAGCTTGGCGGGAGGATTCCTCGCGGTTGCAACCACTTCGGACGTTATTACAGTAAGTGGAGCAGGAATGCCGAACTTGGTTCGGTTACTGGCTTAGGTCGGTCCACTTGTGATGACCTTTCGGGAAATCCACTCCATCCATCAGGTTTGTAAATTCATGTTAGGCCATGGTTGCGAATATGGAGTTGATCGGAGGCTTATCCTGAAAGTTCTCCTAGCAGGTGACGAAATTGATTTAATCCTAATTAGCAGTCCATACTTAATGATCAGGGCCCATTTTTGGGGAAGATGTGTAGACAAGATAGGCAAATGATTGGACAGAGTTTAGTAGTTGATCGATGGTGGAAAAGGCCAAAATCTAAAATTTCACCTTTTATAACAAAATGAAGGAATTGGCTTCCGCGTTCAATGGTGTTGGATCATATATTGAGGTCTAAATTTTGCATGATATCATAGTCATGCGAGGCCAAAGTGTGGTCCAATTTTGAGTTGTGATGGACGATAGGAAGATGTTAAATCTAAAGATCTAGATTTATACAGAGTTGGTAAGCCACAAAAGGATAAGTTCGAGCCTAAGTAAAAGCCTACCAAAGTGGGGTCTTCATATTTCACACTTACCATATGATGAGCAATCCAAGTCATTTATATAAATAGAAATATCCTACTATGAATACCTACGAGCTTTCCTCAGTCAATGGACACCAAAATCAATGATTAAGGGGCTGATTTGTCAATTGGGACACTTTTACAATGATCTATTGACTGAAATTCAACATGTGTGGTTAATTTATGATACATAGGCATGGTATGAAATTTTACATCAAATGGATCATGCGAACCATGTGATTTGGAATTCAAGAGTCTAGGTTAATGACACTTTCGTAATTATTGCTGACTAAGAGTTTTGGGAAATCTAATAGTTCTACATGGTTATAGGCACATTTTAAAACAATTCTTACAAAAGAACTTACATCTAAATCATTATTGATAAGGATTTATTCACCAAATAAATTAAGGGAGGGTACATATATCAAACCACATGATGGATGGTCAGATGATATGTTAAAATAGTAGAAATTGATGGTTAGTAGTCTAACCATGTATGCAGGTGGATGTATAGTCAGTTTCATAAACAGATGAACACAAGTGGTTTTTGGAGTGTTCAAGAAATAAAACATGTACACCGTTAGATTCAAGTGATTTGTTCACATGTGTTAAGTCCTTAGATTGTAGTTCTAATAGTGGGTTAAGCTTATCCATAGGTGATGAATAAGATAAATGGAAATCTCAATTTGATACGTGTATGAGTGAATGTAGAGATTAGGTTATTAGTTTACTATGATAAGGTGGTCCAAACTTAAAGTGGATGGTTAGATATCTTTACCTAGTAATGAATAATTGATTGAACAGTCAGTTATGATGAAAAAGTGAGGATACTTGGATATACGATGATTTTATCTTAAAAATCAATGGTGGGATAACTTGACCTATGGATGAAGATTATTTCCAACAATTATTTAGATGTAAGGTTAGGGTTGACTAAATTGGCATTGTACACATGTACATGCTAAGTTAAATTTCATGGTAATACTCGAGAACTTTCAATACTCAGGTATTAAAAAGTTTAGGGTGTTAAACATAAATACATTCTTAACCATCAGCCCGAATATCTCTGCGAAGTCGATTCTTTGTCTTTGAGCATAGCTATTCGCTACCAACCTCGCTTTGTATCCCCCTCATCTGTAATGAGGGCATATGCAATATTAGAGTCGTCCTTGTATCTTACTGGTAACTTGCAATCACGTGGTGGGTTTCTTCTTACAAGTGGTTACTCCACTTGATCCTGTCCCTCTGTCTGTACATTCGTCTTTACTTACGTATCATCTATGTCAATCTGAACGTCTACGATCTACCTTTCTGGTTCCTCTTACTCCTGTTGATCATTCTTGTGAAATAGGGAGCTTTCATCGAATCTAACGTCACAGCTAATGATGACCTTGCATGTGGCCTTTTTGTATGACCTATAACCTTTCACACCAACACTATAGCCAATAAAGATGTACTTTTTACCTTTATGGTCTAGATTATCTCTCTTAATTAATGGTACATGAGAGTAAGCCTCAACCAAATATACACAAATCTGAGTAGTCCATCTTATGACCACTCCATACTTCCTGTGGGATCTTACAATCAATTACCATAGAAGGCGATAGATTCACCAAAAAGTAATTTGTGTTAACGACCTCAATCTAGATGTCCTTGACCAACCTAACTTTACTTAACATGCATCAGGCTCTCTCCAAGATAGTCTGATTCATCTGCTCAGCCACACCATTTTGTTCGGGTGTGTGGTGCACCGTGTTGTGCCTAATGATCCCTTCATCTTTGTAATATTCATTAAACTCAGTGGAGATAAATTCTCCACCATTGTTAGTCCTCAAAACTTTTATTTTTTATCCTGCTTGTTTTTTTATCATTTTCTTTTATTGTCTGAATGTGGTGAAAACTTCAGATTTACATTTCATAAAGTAAATCCAAACTTTTCGGGAGTAGTCATCAATGAATGACATAAACCATGATGACCCTCCAATAGAAATCTTTAATGATGGCCCCCAAACATCAGAGTGCACATAATTAAGCACTCCCTCATATACATGTTTTCCAAATTTAAAAGATAATCTAGATTTTTTACCATATATACAATGATCGCATATATCTAAATCAGAATTCTTAAAAGCTGGAATCAAATAACTATCAGAAAGTACCACATACGTGTAGATGTGTGAAATATGCAACAACCGCTATCACTCCACCTACTGAAGTGCTTCCGAGCAACCTATAAATGTTTTTGTGCTTCTGCGCTCTCATAACTATGAGTGCCCCATTCGATACCTTAAAGACACCATTGACACAGGTGAACTTGCACCCTATTGCCTCGAGTGTACCAAGAGAAACCAATTTCATCTTCATGTCATGAACGTGCTTGACCTCAGTTAAGGTATGCTCTATCCCACCAAATATCTTGATGCACACCATACCAACAGCCACAATGTTTTATGCATTATCATTACCCATAAACACCTGTCTGCCATCCCACTCTCTATAACTAGTGAACCAACTTCGATGAGGAGTTATGTGATATGATGCCCTTATGTCAAGGATCCACTCGTCTTACGATCATCGTATAACCGATCACAGACACTAACAACACATCACTTGTGCTTGTCTCTTCATTAGGTGTTGCAATGTTGGCCTCCCTGGAAGAAGCCTCTGAGTTTTCTTTCTTCGATTCGGGATTCGTGCAATCCTTCTTCATGTGTCCAGTCATCCCACAGTCCTATCACTTTAACTTGCCCTTGCCCTTGCTCATGGATTTTGATCTCGACCGAGAAGATCCTATATCTCGCTCAGTATTCCGGCCGCTCGTAAACAATGCATCAAAAGAGGCCCCCATGGTACTATTTTTTGTTCTCATAGCCTTTCCCTAAAGGGATGGGATAATGGTGTCTACACTCAGGTACATATTACTAGTGCATAAGGAGTCCCTAAAAGACTCATACGATGCCTGAAGAGAATTTAGCAAAACACATGCTTGATCTTCATCTTTGACAACTTCCTCCACGTCTAGCAACTTGCAAATCAACTTGTTAAAATTACTAACGGGTGGTTCCACATCTCAACTGTTATGGGTAAATTCGAACTGAGCCATATCAAGGTCAACTTCAACACCAATAAGCAGGGCCTCAGATTAGTAAATCTCCAACCCGAGGTGAACGTCTGAGCTGAGGGCTTTTGCAGAGTTATGACACTGATCCAAGACTTAGGATGAATCATCGTACATCCTACGAGCCAGATGTCGGAGTTACAACAGCACGTCCGACCCGACTATATCAGTGTTCCTTCGAGCCGAGCCTCTCTACTTAGCGTATCGATAATCCAGTTATCTATTAGCTTGGGTCGTTGAGTAAGATCCAAGTTAGAAGGTCAACTCAGATGGGAACTTGGTTAAAGATAGTATCAATACACAACCCTAATAACGCATGACTGGAGTAATGCCCAGTGCACGATCTCCGGGTAGACCCGTCACTTTATTCTACACCACTTAGACCCAGTTTCCCTAGCCTGACTTTGGCATCAGAGGGTCCCCTTCTTGAGCCAGGGTCTCCTTTATTTACTGTTCTGTGTAGGACTAGGGTTTGATTCGGGCGCACAGGGCTCGATGGAGGGTTATCTAGATTTTTGCATCAACATTCTTGGCGCCGTCTGTGGGAATTCGAACAAAAGGACTAGAAATTTTTACTAGACATGGCGAAAGGAAATAAGAAAGCACTCTCAGTGGCAATCACGGAACCCGATCTGAGCGAGCAACCGCGATCATCCTCGCTACTCCTTGCCGCGTCAGCTCCTACAAGGCCGTCTCAAAGTTCCCAGAGCCGAGGAGGAAAGTATAAGGCCATGTAGAATGAGATTCGAGTATTGAGGGATGAAATCAATACTCTGAGGCAACAACAGGGGCAACAACCACCCTCGAGCTGGGAAGAGGTCATCCTAGTTGCTTCAGAACCGGTGCGGTGAGGTTGTAGGCAGGGGCATCTTAGAACATGTCTGCTAGAGCTAACCCCACATAAAATACGTTAACTCGGGCTCCAACCTATGTGTCAGTGACCTTGATGCTAGCTCTGACCGACCTTCAACATGAATTAGAAAGGAGAAGAAGAGGCGAGACGCCCAAGGTCAAAGCTCCTTGAGAGACCGTCGCCGAGAATCGAAACCCATGGGAAGCCCAGCTTGTTCACTCCCCAAGTGCAGGGTTGTGATGTAGTAATAAACTCGATAAGACCGAGGTCGAATCCCAAAGGACTGAAACCTGTACGTAATCTAAAATTAACTAGAACTAGAACTAGAATAAGATGAATTTAAAACTGAATGGAGTTGAGGAAATAATTGTGAACTACTTCTCTAAAACTTAAGAAAAATCAGGGATAAGAAACTAGGGATTCAGAGGATCCACTTGTAGAGATCAGGGAGAACTTATGCTTGCATCTGAAATCATGGAAATTATTGAACTGTCGTTGATCTAGTTTTCAAAGAGATGAAAGGTATATGAATTAGAATGGATTCCATCACCAAACCATGCCCAAGAGACTATGGAAAACAACAGAATTAAACTAATTACCAACCAATCAATATGCCATGAAGGTTAGGAAGGGTACCATCATCTGACCATACCCAGGAGACTATGGTGAACAACAGGGCTTGCTGATGTCATAAACATAAAGAAAGGAGAACATGCTCAAAGTCATTGCAGACTCATTGTAATTTTAGTCACAACAGACCAATAATAAAACTAAAAGCATTCCAATTACTAAACTAAAATCAATGTTAATACAGTCTAAAAAGGCATAAGCTGAAAGAGTCCCCCATCACGCTACAAGCTTCACCTCTTAGCCCTAGCTAAGAGGATTAGCCTGATAACATGGTTAGGCTAAATCCAAATAAATAAAGAGAAAAAGAAAGGGAAAAAAAAGAAAACAAGCTCCTCTCTCTCTCCCTTTGCTCCACATCCAAAGCTGCTCCCAGGCTGAATGATCCCGCTCCCAAGTTCTCTATATGCCTTTTATAACCATCCCAGGTCGGTGGCTGAAGAGGTGGACAGTTGTTTTCACAGCTGCAGCATGCGTAGCTTTTACGCAGCAAGAGCAGTAGAAAAAAATTCCTGCAGAAGTTCTTTACGCAGACAGGCCTCGCACGCATCTCGCCTCGGAGTTTTCCTAGTTCATCTTCCTTTAAACACAAAACAACGTCCCCTAGAACTTTTTCAGACAGAATACATGATGGACGATTTGGATCTTTGGTCCAGTCAACGATGGTAGGCCACCACCTCTCCCAAACGTCCGATTTCACGGATGCATGGCCTGCGCAGAAAATTGCGCTGTGATGATTGGTGGGCCCCTTTTCAGCATTGGTGAGAAAATCCACTCCATCCATTAGCTTTGTGGTGAGATTTCGGGTGGGAATGAGTGGTTTTGGAGTGCTTTTGATAAGGCCCACCTCCTTGATCTCACATCCATCTAATCTGTGTTTGAAAGGTTAGGGACCCATCCTTGCTATTTCTTGGAATTGTGCCACCTAGGTCATGGTTAATGGGATTGTATAAGTCTAATGAACGGTCCAGATCGTACCTGTGAAGTACGGAGGTGGCCCACGAAGCTTCATCCGTAGCTCTGTTTTGCAAACAGAGCTTTGGATGCATTACTGCCAAAGATGGTGGGCCCGTGATGGGTATCAGACGATGGATCCATTCCATTCATTTGAATGCTCTCGAAAAACCATTAAGGAAGGAATGTTTTTTTAGCATTTTTGGTGTAGTCCACTTGATCTTTTATTCCACCATCCATCTTGCTTTCAACGGTCAGGATCTTCTAATAGCTTGCATGGGATAGAACTGATGCCTAGGTGAGGCTAATATCCCCCCTCTGTATGCAATAGACGGATCTGATCATCACTTCGGACTTCGAGTGGGGCCCACAAGTATGAACCGGCGGATGCAGTGCGTTCGCCGTTTGAATCAGACAAGAAGGAGGGACGGGTCAGCCCGTGTTTTAACCGGGCTGACCGTCCGATGCATCTCTTGTGAACATGTACCCTATGTACATGCAGTATACATTGGGGTCCTTTGTGATGTTTATGTGTAATCCGTTCCGTCCATCCTTTTCATCATCCCATTTTATCCGTCCAGAACACTATTAAAGCATATCCATAACTCAGGCGGGCCCCAATTCACTGATTTATAGGCTGATCTGTCCATTGGGTCACTTCCAGAGGGATCCAATGGCTGAAAATTGACTTGTACAGTTAATTTCTTGTCCTCAGGCCACGTATAAAGTTTCGAGCCAAACTGATGGTGAGAACCCTGTGATCTTGCACTCTGGACGTCTTTTAGGCCACTTGAGCTTCAGTTCTTGGTTTTCTTGGATCCCTGGTGTGTAATTCCATCGATCTTGGTCCCCTGAAGTGTGTCACATGTTTTGGTGAATTTTGAGCACTAAATCTCAGCTTTAAGCATCCTTTTTCAGTCCGAGCTTGTAATTACACTCTACATCACAAACACGGTTAAAGTAGGTCATTAAATGGTATTATGTTCGTAAATCAAGATAATAATTGGGGTCTAATATGCAATATTTGACCCTCAACACAGCTCGAGGAACTCATGAGTCAAATTAAGACTCTGCAACAAAACCAACAGACTCCGATTTCGTCTGCTATGCAAGAAATGATGGAAGAGACCAAACCTCTGTTCAGTTCTGATATCAAGTGATGCCGTCGAGGTTCAGGATGCCTCCCGTCATTGAATAATTAGGATCTGGGGACCTCACGTAGCACGTGGAGTCCTACTGGTCGTGGATACAGATCCAATCAGCCTCGGAAGCGATGATGTGCCGATCATTCTCAATACCTTTGACTGGGGCTGCTAGGAATTGGTACCGATAGCTGAAGCAGAGGTCTATCTGTACCTTTGCTAAGCTTAACAGATCATTCCTAACCTAGTTTATCGTCAGTAAAAAGAGCCAAAAGTCGTCTACCCACTTACTGACCCTCAAGCAGAAGAGCGGATAATCATTAAAGGACTACATCTCTTGCTTCAACGAGGAGGCTCTATAGGTGGATGACTACTTGAACAAGATGGCATTGTCCACAATAATCAGCGGGCTCAAGGAGGGCCGATTCCTATTTTCGATTGGGAAGAACCCACCTTTAACTCTTAGCAAGCTTATTAGCCGCGCACAGAAGTACACTAATGCTGAGGAGTTCTTCAGCTTGTGCAAGAATAATCATACCTTCGAGTCCTCGTCTAAGTGAAAGAGGCGGAGGGACGAAGCACTGCAACATGTAGACAAGAGGAGGTCGGACAACAATACCTCTCAGGACAGGAGGCCGAGCTGGAGGCCTGAGAGGAAGTTTAACTTATACACTCCTCTCAACACATCCTGCTTGATATTCGAGATCAGAGGCTTCTACATTGGCCGAGCTATATGAAGACCGATGCTAGTCAGCGAGACACATGCAAGTACTGTTGCTTCCATCGCAACCATGACCACAATACTAACGATTGTGTCAACCTGAAAGATGAAATTGAGACCCTCATTCGCAAGGGTCATCTGCGGCAGTATACGGAAGAAGAAACATAGGCTCAGAAAGATGATTAGCCTCACTAAGCTGAGGAAGTAGCCACAAAGATCCAGATGATCTATAGTGGCTCATCTGGTAGGGGAGATTCGAACCGAGCACACAAGGGGTACTCTAGGAGCACTGACCCCAAACATTATATCCACTTGGTCAAAGGGCTGAGGAAAGAGCTCCGAGTAATCCCTTGCAGCCTCACGTTTACGGAGGACGACGCGTGGGGAATCCACCATCCCCATGATGGTGCCCTAGTTGTGGTGATGATGATAGTCAACCACAAAGTCTACCATATCTTGGTTGACACTAGGAGCTCAGCCGAGATACTCCACTCCAAAGCGTTTCACAAAATGGGGATAGACCAGTCGCGCCTCCAACCTATGAAGACCCGACTATACAGATTTTCTGGAGATAAGGTGATCTCAGAGGGCGTCATTTCCCTCCTAGTGACAACGGGAGAAGGGAAGAATCAGGTGACTCTGCTAGTGGATTTTCAGGTAGTAAACGTGTCATCTTGGGGTAGTCGTCCCTTAATGCAATGAGGGAGTGGGCCATGGCTGTTCGCGCAGTGAGGGATTGACATCATTGGGCCTCTGCCTCCTGGAAAGGGGCAGACCAAGTTCGCAATCGTGGCATTCGAGTAGGCCAAAGCCTAGCCAGTGGCAAAAATTACTAAGCAGAAGGTGACAGACTTCGTTTAGAAGAACACCATCTTTCGGTTCGGAATCCCACGCACCATTGTGTCTGACAACAGGTGACAGTTTGATAATGACAGGTTCCGATGCATGTGTCAGGGGCTCGGCATGGCTAACGCGTATTCATTGCATTGCATCCCCAATCCAATGGGCAAGTGGAAGCTGTGAAAAAGGTCATCAAACATCACCTTAAAATAAAGTTAGAGAAAGCTAAGGGCAACTGGGCCGACGAGCTCCCATTTGTGCTCTGGGCCTAAAGGACCACACCTCAATTGTCCATAGGGGAAACAACCTACTCATTATCCTATGGCTCAGAGGCAATCATCCCTATTGAGATAGGGCTCCCCACTGTGCTAGTAAGAAGTTATCAAGAAGAACAAAATGCCAACCAGATCGCAACAAGGTATATTAAGGTTAACTTTAAGACTAATGATCAGGGCTTCAGACTGATAAATCTCCAACCCGAGGTGAATGTCCGAGCTAAGGGATTTTGTAAAGTTATGACACTGACCCAAGACTCAGGATGAAGCATCGCACATCCTATCGGTGGATGTAGGGGTATGGCCTTGAGAGTACCCTCCGAGCTCATCCATTTGGAGTCAGTACTCTCCAGCTCCGACCCGTTCTGGACCTCATGGACTTTGTCCGAATTACT
The DNA here is from genome assembly GCA_037074715.1 of Magnolia kwangsiensis. NCBI lineage: Eukaryota > Viridiplantae > Streptophyta > Magnoliopsida > Magnoliales > Magnoliaceae > Magnolia > Magnolia kwangsiensis. The sequence goes on from CM073572.1 coordinate 63,045,169, forward strand.
TGACATTGTGAAGGAAAGAGATAGTGGTGGATTTACAGCAATCAAGGCGATTTACTCCAACATATATTTTCCTTTTCGACGAGCTTTTTCGAGTAGAATTCCCTCTTCTGACCACTAAAATCTCTTTTCTGACAATAAATTCTTCTTTCCGACTAGTAATGCACTTTTTCGACGGTAAAAAATCTTGAGCAAAGGACCGTGAGGAAAGGGAAGGATAAGGTATTTTTGAATGCAGGAGAGTGGAAATGATAAGTTCCTAGGGATTTTTACAGCCTGAGCCCGCTACCTGTAATCATGACACAGCTGTCTCCGAAGCTGAACCAGCTCGGATCCATGATTAACCGTACAAGTGGCGACTCATAATATGCATAACCAAGCACTACTTTGACCCCTGTGTAGCCATCATTCAATGCACTGGTGCCCATTCACGTCTCCCCCGACCTGTGCTTTGTTCGCATTAAATGCGCTAACGACTCTTCATCTTTCAATACCCACTGGCACTATCCTGCTTGCTTGGTCGGAACACTTCGGTGTCTATGGCCATGTGTACGACGTCCAATGGCCAAAGTGGAAAAGGCGGGCATCTCCATGCGCAGCTTGGGTCTCGAAGGTGATCATGGTGACATTGCACTCGAAGCCCATCATTGCAAGAAGAGCAGTGGTTTGCTTCCCCAAGTCCTAGATCGTCTTCTCAAGGGTTACTCTCTGAGTTCGAGCTTGGATTTAGAGATTAAGGGGCTTCTGTTATGGGTATATCCAAACCAAGCCATATCAAGGTCAACTTTAACACCAATGAGCAGGGCCTCGGACTGGTAAATCTCAAACCTAAGGTGAACGTCTGAGCTGAGGGATTTTGCAGAGTTATGACAGCGACCCAAGACTCAGGATGAATCATTGCATGTCCTACAAGCCTGTTGTCAGAGCTACAACAGCATGTCCGACCAGACTATATTAACTTAGAGATCAGGAGAGTATCTACTCATTCAGTGTTCCTCCGAGCCGAGCCTCTCTACTTAGTGTATCGATAATCCAGTTACCCATTAGCTCAGGTCGTCGAGTAAGATTCAAGTCAGAAGGTTGGCTCAGACAGGAACCTGGTTAACGACAATATCAATGCACAACCCCAATAACGAACAACTGGAGTAATGCCCAGTGCATGATCTCCAGATAACTGCCGACGACTACGCACACGTAGCTCTCGCGTAGTGGCGATGACTGTGCCGAGATTGTCGGACACGCTCATTGCAACTCACGGGTTTAAATATGGATCATTTTTGTAAGAAAAAGCATGCGATATATAGCACCCTCGCTTTACTCTACACCACTTAGACCCAGTTTCCCTAGCCTGACTTTGGCATCAGACGGTCCCCTACTTGAGCCAGGGTCTCCTTTGTTTACTGTTCTGTGCAGGACTAGGCTTTTCTCTAGGCATGTAGGGCTCGACGAAGGGTGATATAGATTTTTGCATCAACATCCACCTTCTACCATCCTAAAGTTGAACAACCGCAACTTTAAGTGTAGACAATTTTCAAGGGACTTTTTAGCATAAACATCCTCTAAATTTTCCTACATATCCGTTGTGGTTTTCTCCCTCTTAACATTGTAGTGAACCTCATCTATTAGACACAACTGGATAGAGGAATTGGCCTTCTTATCAAGAGTCTTCCAATCATTGTCACTTATAGACGGTCATCGCTCCTCAAGAGCCTTATCTTTACCTTGCTTAGTTAATAGGCTAATCATCTTAACCTTTCATAACTCAAAATTTTTTTTCCTGAGTACTTCTCAATATCATACTTAGTATTTTCCATTGATACTAATCCATCATATTCAAGCCTTTGCCCCAATGTTAGCTCTAATACCACTTGTTGGGCTACTACGAAAGCACACAAAGATGAATCTAGGATAGAAATCCAATAGCACCCAGCAAACACAGAGAACACAACAATTAAACATGGAAAAACCCTTTTAGAAAAAACCACGACACAACACAACATATGATCACTATGAAAGTAGAAATTATAAAGTAAAGAGCTTACCTAATTCGAACAACCTCGAATCTCACCCTTGTTACACCCTTTGAAACCCTTGGATGATTTAGAAACCCTAAAATCTCCTTGATATACTCCCAATTTTGATTGCACTCTAATATATAACCTTTGGAGGAAGCACAATCAAAATAGGAAACAAATCCTGCACAATAAAAAATCTACGTAAAATCTATCGATGACATCGAACACTAATCAATGGCATCAAAAATAATCATTTGATGGCATCAAAACTATGTTGATGACATTGAACTAACACCTCAACTGTCCAGAGACAAAACATGATTTTTAAGAAATTCTCGATGGTATCGAAAATGTGCCCAATTAGTCCAGCGACCAACTGAAGAAAATATGGAAAGTATTGATGGGATCGAGAACTGTTTAATTCCATCGAAGGTGACATGGAACAGACTAATGATGGCATTGAGAAACCCAGTAACAAACTTGATTTAAGACATCTATTACAATAGTGAATTCTTATAAGGATGTAAAGAATAATATTATGAGCCTCTTTGAAAAGGTGAATGATGCTTTGTAGTCATTTAGATTTTGTTATCAATAAATAAATGATGGGTCATAGCAGATGAGAGATGAGTGAAGCTTATCATGAGTTTATTATCATTGTTTTTGGTGGACCCTTTTTTTCATTTTGATTTCTTACTTTTGTTAACAACCAAATGTTGATTTTGGACAAAAACTTCTGGGTGCATATGTTATGGTAATTCCGGGTCCAAGCTATGTTCAAGCATGTTCCTTTTTAGATTGTTGTGTCGTGGTGTTTTTGTACTGTAATTTCTGGCATTGCAATTCTCTTACTAAATAACTAATGATTGTGTATGCAATTTGTTGTATGCAGACTTAATCTAATTGTTTAAATTAGATGTTATTGCTTATTTCACTTCAAAATGCCATTGTTCAGAGTTATTTTGTTAGAGCATGTTTAGCTTCTTTGCTGTTTATTTCTTTAAGACATTTTTGATGTCCAATTGATAGATTTTGCAAAATATTGCATTTTTTCTAGTTTGATTTTCCCAAAATTCAACATTTAGTAGAGATATGAGTTCAATTGTCATTCAGAATTTGTGATTTTTATTTTTATTTTTTAATTTTCTAGGGATTTTCTTGGAATCGTGGATTTAGTTGGATTTTCTATTTTGATTTGCTGATTTTGTGCATTTTATTGCTATGACCGACTAATTTCATGGTCTGTGGTATTGTTTTGATGGTTCTAGATGCTTTAAAGTGTCATTTCGGAGCAATTTGATGTGAAATTTCCTAAAATTCGGCATTTGGCAGTCTTTTTATGGGGTGCATGTATGTAGTTCAAGTGGCTTTAATTCAATTCTCCAAAATTTGCATTTTCTTGGATTGGAAGTTTTGGACTGCTTTTATGGGATGCACGAAGTTCAAGTGGTCTGGCTTGATCCTGAGGTGATTAGGATTGGAAGTTTTAAACTGCTTTTGGATAACCATTTGGGGGCTCTAATTCAATTCTTCAAAATTAGCATTTTCTTCGATCTTTATTGGTTCAAAAACATTTTTTTCTTTTAACAGGATACAATGTAATTAATTTAGGTTCTTTTTATGTTTTTTTTCCTACATGATTTTGGTTAATTAGACCATGGTAAGCTCTTAGAATAATTTGATATGTGTTAATTCTCAACCAAACTAGAGTAAATTACTGTAAAGAGCCTGAGCAATTCTAGGGTGCTTTCACCTAGCCCATAGAGAGAGAAAAAAACCACGAAGGTACTGAGAAGGCCCAGAATCCATTACTTTAGGGGAGATTGGGAATCCAAATTGTAAAGACTAAATAGAAGGGTCGTCAATTCAGGATGTGTAACGGATGGATAAGACCCTGGTGTGGAATGTTCGCGGCATAGGAAATCAACAAACAATCAGGTCGTGCAGAAGAGTAATTAGAGAGCATAACCCGTGCGTAGTGGCCATCCTTAAGCCGATGCTTAGGGATGAGAAGCGAGTGAGGGTTGGCCTAGCTCTGGGCTACCACGACTTGTGCTCCAATAGTGACGCAGGTGGTAAGATTTGGGTCTTCTTCAGACATCTCATCCCTTACTCAGTGGTGAAAGTAACTAATTAGTTTATAACATTGTTGATCCCAGGCTAGAACAATCAGCCGGTCATTCTTATTACCATAGTCTATGCCAGCTGTGTCAAGAATGTCAGAAGGGAGATGTGGGATGATTTAGCTGTAACTTCCTACTCTATGCAGGGTCCGTGGGTGGTATGCGGTGACTTCAATGCAGTAGCTAATGCTTTCGAAAGAATTCGTAGGGAATCAGATAGGGTGAGTGCAATAGAATTCTTAGCTACGATAAATTTTGTAGCCCTTTTGGATGCAGGCAATAAGGGCAGCCGATTCACGTGGAGCAATAATCAGGTTGGGGAGACAAGAGTTTGGGCGCGTTTGGACAGAGTGATACTACACTCCTATTGGGTAACCTACTTCCCCCTCTTCCAGGTTCACCATTTACCGTGAATCTCCTTGGATCATGCCCTACTTCTTCTTCCTAGTCCACAGCAGGCATATAGTGGTCTAAAACTATTTAAGTTCCAACGGATGTGGATCCAAGATGGCTCCTTCACGCCGTTGATCAGATCCGTGTGGGCCCAGGTCGACTCTAACCATCCCATTTTGAACATGTTAATTAAGCTAAAATCAGTTAAACAAGCTTTGAAAGTCTGGAACAAAGACTGTTTTGGGAACATTTTCTCTCAGGTAAAGCTAGCAGAGGAGGCGCTAGAAGTCGCTGAACTGGAGATTCAACAAGCTACTATTGATAATGTTGTCTAAGCTGAAGAGTTGCAGAACAGGTTCACCAAGGTAGCTAAAAATCTGCGTAAGATGGAGTTATGTCAGGAGATTTTTTGGAAGCAAAAATCCAGCGTCAGCTGGCTGAATGAGGGCGATAGAAACACCAGATTTTTTTATGCGGCGGCGTCAGTGAGACACGAAAAAGTAAGCATCCATAACATAGTTTTGGATTCGGGTCAAGCCTTGACAGACCAAGCGCAGATCAGGGAGGCAACGGTCCTCCATTTCATGCAGCTTTTCATAGCAGGGACGTGCGCTAGCCCTTCTAACATTCTGTATGGTATTCCTCATCTGGTTACTCAGGAGGTAAATGAGATGCTTTTATCCCCTCCTTCGCTGTTAGAAATCCAGTTGGTGGTTCAGGCCATTCCAGCTGATGGGGCCCCTAGGCCAAATGAGTTTTTAGGAGCAATTTTCTGATCCTGTTGGGAAGTAGTGGGGTCGAACCTGATCAAGGCAGTGATCTTTTTATTCCAAGGTGAGAACCTCCCAAGAGAAATTACTACATCTCTCATTTACCTCATTTTCAAGTCAACTTCCTCGTCTAGGTTCTCGGAGTTCTGCCCGATTAGTCGATGCAATTTTTTCTATAAGATCTTGGTGAGTGTTATTGCGGCGAGGCTTTCTCAGGTTCTTACTTCCATTATCTCGCCTGAGCAGGGGGCTTTCATTTAAGGTAGATCGGTCTCGGAAAGCATAACACTGGCACAGGAGCTTTTTAGAGACATAAATAGAAAAGTTTGTTGTGGGAATATTGTCCTAAAACTTGATATAGAAAGGGCCTATGACAGGGTGGAGTGGGCTTTCCTTAAGCAAGTTCTGGTTCAATTCGGGTTTAGCTCTAGGTGGATTCAGATGGTTGAAGGTTGCTGGGCTAATGTATGGTTTTCAGTTTTAGTTAATGGCATGCTGACGAGCTTCTTTAATTTCTCAATGGATCTTAGACAGGGAGATCAACTTTCTCCTAGCTTGTTTATTATTGCCGCGGAAGTCCTTAGTAGGTGCCTAAAGAGATTGGTGGGGCAGGGCCTTTGCTAGCCTTACAAACTGGTCCATGGGCATGAACAGATCTCTCATCTCCTAAATGCAAATGACACTCTCCTATTTTTAAATGGTGGCAAGGCTTCCCTTCAGAAGGTGAAAGATTTCCTTAATGACTACTAAGCAGCCTTGGGCCAAGCCATAAACCTTCGAAAGAGTTTCATCCTCACCTCTACCAAGCTACCGGCATCCAGAGTTAGAGCAATTGAGACCTTTTTGGGTATTTTCAAGTTGGCAGCTCAACTTGTGTACCTCGGCATTCCGATGGCTGCAGGAAGAGTGAAAGCTAGCAGTTTTTAGCCCCTTATAGACAAGATTGAAGGTCGAATTTGTGGGTGGCAAGCTAGATGTCTCTCACAGGCGGGTAAACTACTTTTGGAGAAACATGTTATTGGAAGCATCCCGATTCACACTCTAGTAGCCACCCACCTCTCAGCCCAGGTACTATCTTCGCTAGAAAAGTGATTTGCTTATTTCTTTTGGGGTTGGGCTGAGGGTAAGAAGAAAATGCATTGGCATAGCTAGAAGGTAGTGGCCCGAACCAAGCTAAAAAGGTGGGTTGGGTATTCAGAAGTTGTTGGAGTCTTTGAAGGCCTTCCGCACAAGATGGCATGGGTCAGCCGTTTCAGTGACGGTGAGAGCCCATGAGGATCCTTCATGGCTTCCAAATACACCGCTGATTTGGTGGAGAACCCCCGACCATGGTTAGCTCCTGCTCCATCTCCATTGTGGAAGAAAGTCTGTGTAATGTTCCTGTTCATAAAGGCCGTAGTGCAGTGGAAACTGGGCTCAGGTATTTGTAACCTATAGAGTGTCAACTAGGGAGGCCTGGGCCCCCTTCTGAGATTGGCTTCGGCCCCTACTCCTGCATCTCTTCAGTCTTTACAGGTACAACATTTCCTAAACACGAGCGGCCCTCTCCAACCTTCAGTGGTGTTTCAGTTTCTACCCTAGGACATCATTGATTATATCTTCCAACAGGATCTTTATCTTACAGATGGCCCGGAGGTTCCTTTCTAGCCTTTCACCTCGTTGGGGTCATTCTTGATTAGCTCGGCATGGTTGGCTAGTAGAGAATCTAGCAAGTGAAAAGGCTAGGTAAATTGGGTGTGGCATGAGAAAATGCCTTAAAGGATCTCGACATTCCTCTAGAAGGTCCTGCATAGAGTTATTTTGGTTGATGTTATAGTCCAGAACTGGGCATTCAGCTCACGTCAAGGTGTGAATGCTGCAGGTTTAGCGTAACAGGGGGACCATCGGTTGAGACTGTCCAGCACATGCTTCTAGACAGCGAGTCGACAAAGCAAGCATGACAATGCCCGAGAGATTAGTTTGGGATCAACGTACTTTCTTCCATCTCTATAGAAGCAAGACTTCTTTAGTGGTGGGGAGCCCATTCAAGTAGCAGGAAATAGAATCTGGTTTGCAAGCTCGCCTTGGGTTTCTTATTGTGGGAGCTTTGGAAATCGAGGAATGCAACCCGATATGAAGGGAAGGCCATCTCTATGGCTACGCTCTTGAGGCGTGTTCGATGGTGGATATCAAATATCTACGACACCCCTGGTAGTTGTCAGATTCATGGGATGTTAAATGGAGTTTCATGGCAGTAAAGGAGTGGGCTTGCCAACAGTACGGGCAGTCATTTGAGCAGAGCAGCCAAGGCCAATCCCTCTATGTATGCAGAGGTGGTGAAGTGGATCAGACCATGTAGTAATTGGGTGAAGGTGAATGTTGACAGGTCCTCCAGATTGAACCCGGGATCTGCGAGTGGCAGCGATGTTTGCAAAGGAGACAAGGGCCAATTCATTTTCACCTTTTCCATGGGTTACGACATTGGTTCCAACTCCTATGCGAAGCTTCATGCGGTGCATGACGGATTGGATATTTGTCTTTCTAGAGGCTTCAATCAGGCAATAATCGAATCTAACTCAATGCAAGTTGTGAATGTGTTGAACGGGCAAAGCTAACCTGGTTGGAAGTGAAGCTATTGGTTAAGTCGGATCAATAGTATGAAGTGTAGAGGTTGGATTGAGTTGGCTCACATCTTTAGGGAAGGGAACGCCCCCACGGATGCCTTGGCCTGCCATGGTAGCGAGACTCAGATTTCCTCCTCCATTAATCTTTTTGCTGATCTCCCGCCCTGGATCCCAATTAAAATATAAGAAATAGGGCTTTTTCCAATGAAATTTTTGTTGATAAAAAATTTTTCATCTGTAAAATTAGTGTTTTACCGACGATTTTTTTTTTGCTGGTAAAATAGTTGTAAAATTTCATTAGTAAAAGACAACTTTTACCGATGAAATTAAAAGTTTTCCCAATGGGTGAAAACTGTTGGTAATAATGTTTTACCCACGAAATTTTTTGTCAGGAATAATGTTTTTACCGATGAAAAAAACTTTCGTCAGTAAAACAAAACTTTTATTGACGAAAGTTTGTTTCATCGATAAATGTTTTCCCGACGACTGAAATCCGTCAGTAATAATGTTTTTACTGTTGAAAAATTTTGTAGGGAATAATTTCATAATTTTTAAGTTATAAAATTTTCGCAGTAAGAGTTTTACCAACAAACCAAAACCATCGGGAATATTGATTTTACCGACAAAACACTTTCGTCGGTAAAACAACTTTTACCGACGAAAGTTTTTTTCGTCAGTAAATGTTTTCCCGATGGCTAAAAACCGTCAGTATAATGTTTTCCCGACGGACATAAATTATCGGCAAAAATCTAACACAATGTTATTACCGATGAAATTAAATTTTATTGGTAAAGGTGTTTTTACCGATGAACTAAAAGCGTCGGAAAAAGGTTACCGCCTCGACCAAAAATTCCCTCCACCACCAAAAACCAAAAACTGGACACTTTTACTGATGAAATAGTTTTCGTCGGTAAAAACACTTTTACCAACAACTATTTTTGTCGTGAAAAATAAATATTCCTGACGGATGAAAACCATCGCTGATGTTTTTTACCGACGAACAAAAACCGTCGATAAAGGTAGTATGTTTATGTGTGCATGTGTCTATATATATATATATATATATATTAGTTTTTATATCATATGAGTGAATCTTTTTTGAAATATTTTATAATAAAAATGATATTTTGTTAAAAGAGTAAAAAATTATACATTTTGAAAAAAAATGTTATTTTTAAATGTAAATTAAAATTTATCTGTGAAAAATTAAATTACTAAATTATTAGGCACATCCACTAATTAAACCTTTAATCATTTTTGGACAATCTAATTAGTTCAGATTGAAGAGTAAATAACTTCAGATGTTTAAATCAAATTTCACTGAAATTGTTGATTAATCTTGTATGCCCAATATCTTTCTCATATGTAGCCTGATTGAGACGAGTAACTAGTCAAATTGAGAGTATTGATCAGTAAAATAGAGTGAATGGACCAGACATGTAAAATGGGCCAAATATTTTGGTCAAAATTGTGACCCAACTTACTGACCTCATGAGAACCTAAGAATTGATGTAAGTTTTGTGGGCCCCATCATGATGTGTATTGAACATCAACACTGTGGATTTGATGTGTCCTGTTTAGGTTATGAGATATCTCAAAAATCATCTATATGCAAAAATCAAGTGGACCATACCATCTAAAACTACGTGAAGACATCCTAAAAAATATAAAAGCACTTGGTGGGGCCCATATGAGTTTTGGATGCGGCTAAAAATTGGTCTGACCCCTCATCCAAGCGGGACACATATAATGAGTGGGTTGGATATATGAATCACATTTCAGCAGGCCCAATATATGATTATGAATGTTGTAAGGAAACCCCTCTCCACTATATTATGTGGTGTGGCCCACCCAAGTTATAGATTGACTTTATTTTTAAGCTCTTGGCCCACCCAAGTCATGGATTGACTTTCTCCATACCGTTCAACTCTTTTCTCAAATCATTTTAAGATATTAACCAAAAAATGGGGCAGGTCCAAGGCTTAAGTGGACTACAAAGTGGGGATTGAACGTCCACCATTAAAAATAACATTCATAGAAGTTTTGGATCAAGCCGATGTTTGTGTTTTCTCTTCATTCATATCTTTTTAATATTCTGAATACACACACACACACACACACACACACACACACACACACACACACATATAGATATATAAATATATAGTTTCTATATATATATATATATAGTTTATATATATATATATATATATATATATATATATATATATATATATATATATATATATATATAGTTTTTATATTATATGAGTGAAAAATTTTATTTTATTTTTACAATTAAAATAATAATTAATTGATTTGCAATATCACATGAAAAACAATATTGAGAAGTTTAGAAATTTTAACAATGTTTGAGAAACTTTTTGAAAACAAAATAACGGTTTTGAAAATAAAAAAAAATTGGCATTTTGAAATGTTTGAAAAAAAATTAAAATATGAGAAAAATTTTGAGATTTTGAAAATAAAAATTCAAAATTTGTGTTAATTTTTTTTTGAAATATTTTATAATAAAACATCATGGCGATCCCCGGGAAGATTTCGATGGTTAATGTTTCTGTTCTCACTGTTTCCCATAGTATGGCCCACTTGGACAATGGATCTATCTCAATTTTTAGATCTCATTCTGTCATGATTCAGAGAAAATGATGGATGGAGTGGATTTTACACTGTCATCATAGTTGGCCCATAATAATTCCTGTAGCGAGAACTCTTTGTAACTAGTATTGCAAAACTCTCGTCTTACTTCCATGGTCGTCCGTATGAAAAGCCTGCATTCCCTGCTCATGCAGTCGTTGTTTCATATTTAAAAAATGCCATGGTAACCTTGGTAAGGCTATCAATATCAATAGCCATCTCATGTTAAAAAATGCTAGGGTAACTTTAATACAGATGAGGCGTCTTACTTTTCCTGACTTTGTATTGTATAACTATATGTGCATAAGATCCACACCGTCTGTGTGCCACAACAAGTGGATCTAAAAGTTTTACTAACAATTCTAGGCCATTCCCCACGTGATGGTCCATTTAAGATATATATTTGAATGAATTTAGTATCCACTGTGAAAATGTGACCCTTCATTTGATGGACGGTAAGGATCTTATGTTATTTATCTTATGTAGTTACTAAATTAGTGTAAGTCATGCCTTAATCATGCAAACGACCTATACGGTAGCATTGGTGGCACACCAAGTGAGTGCAAGTCACGTAAGTGTGGTATTTATAACATACAGACCATCAATCTTTATTTATAGCTATAGAATCCAAGCCCAGCAAAGCAAGAACCTATGGCTAGTTTCGTAGCCAGGTTACTATCACAGACGGGGATAGTGCAGTGAAGAACTCACCACATATATGGATAATCAGTGGCCTAACTTGATTTATGTGTTTAATCAATGTCGTTCATCTATTTTCTCAGCTCGTTTTAGGTTAAAAGAAAAAAAATGAAGTATATCCATGCTTGAAATAGACGACGCAACAAAATACTATGGGAATAACAATGTTCACAGTTAAAACCTTACTAGGGCCTGCAGTGATGTTTGTTTTTCATCCAACCTGTTGATAAGGTCAGAAAGATATCGATGAAAGAAAAATGAAGATATCAGCTTGATTCAAATGTTGATGGTCCTAAGGAGTTATAAACAATAACCGTTCAATTCCCACTTTTCCTGTGGTGTGGTCCACTTGAGATTTGGATATGCTTTAGTTTTGGGATCTAGCTCTAGAATGAGCTGAAAACATGGATGGACAGCGTGGATACGAAATACATTTATCAATATGGGCCCCACAGTCAGGGCTACACCATGTTGGATGAGACTAAGGCAACATCTAATCCACTTACTTAAAAAGCCCGCATTCACTGATGTTGCATCAATCAATAGTAATTAAATACACAAATTTTTATGATGTTACTTTCATATGGATGAACGCGTTACATTTGTTGATTTTTTCAAGATGGATTCATATGGATAAGATCTAACCCATCTATAAGGTGGCCCACCATGTATTTATATCAGGAATTAAAAATTAGAGGGATTCGACGTTCAAATTCTCTACACAATGGGAAAAATGAGATTAGAAGTCTCACCATTAAAATCTTCTTAATTGTGTGTAGGATCACCTTACTATTATACACGCAATCTAATCTATTCATCCGATCCTAGACAAAAGGAAGATTGAGTTTCCTGAAATCAATTGTATTTAAATGTTCATGTGTGCAAAAATGTGAATTTAGATGTTTTATACGTGATTTCACACTTTTCACTGTGATGTGATCTACATACCTATTATATTTGAATGAAATTTAAGATACATGGCGAAAATATGATTTATTTACTGATGGACTGAATGGATCATAGGTCGTAGACACTTTTAAAGCCAAGATGGAAATAAAAAAGTCCTAACAAAGTGGGGATTGCACGCCCACCATTAAAAATAACACGCATAGAAGTTTTGGATCGAGCTGATGTTTGTGTTTTCTCTTCATTCATATCTTTTTGATATTTTGAACATGTTGGATGTCAAATAAACATTACTGTGTGTGAGACCTGACCCGAGTTCGCATGTGTGTATGTGTGTGTAAGTATGTATTTTGTCCATCTTGGTTTCGCGGTCCTACCGATCGAATTTCGGTGACCCGTGACCCTTGGATAGTATTTGCGGTCATCTATAAGTCCAGTCATGAAGACCCAACTCAGATCGAGTTGAAACGTATGTCATTGCGACCGCATCGTCGTCGCGGTTCCAATGCCGCGTCTTGTGCGTCCATCCGATATGTAGATCAAAAGTTATGTACATTTCATTATATGACCATTGATCATGTGGCCCACTTAGGTGGAGTGCATGTGTGGACCACCACCTCCCTTGGCATAAGTTCCAAGGTACACTACCCACACACTACATAAAGATCCATAACTAACACCACTAACCAAAAATACCACCAAGAGACCTACTAAGCATAACACTTTGTTATTATCATCATAGGCCATTATGGTTTCTCTAACCAAGGAGAGAGAGGCCATGATTACCTCCCTACAACTCTCTCTCTCTCTCTCTCTCTCTCTCTCTCTCTCTCTCTCTCTCTCTTATCTCTCTCTCTTCCTTCATTTTCTCTTCTCCCATTGCTAGAACCTCTAAAACATCATACCTTGCTGAAAATTCAAGCCACATTTCTTCCTTCTTCCCTCCACAATCCAACCACTAGAAATCTATCTCTCACCTTCAAACCTCTTCTCCTTCAAGCCTAGAATATAGTGGTGGAGTTTTGTGGCCATCTCTACAAGTGGGTGCTTCTTCTTCTTTCCTTTCTCCCTTCCCTTTTTGCTACATGCATGGAAGTATGTAGGACCCACCAATCCATGGTGGAGGTCCTACATGGCTCCTAGGATGAAGACCATGGGCCTAGATCCTACTCATTCCCTTCCATGGTGGGCCATTCTCCATGGACCCATTATGATGCCTTCTCCTTTATTCTTGCATCTCATAGGCCATATAGGCCTTTACATGCATGTAGAGTGGGTGTCCCTACCCTCCAGTAAATTATCTTGATACATAATAGCTTGCATGTAAGTATATACATGGTGGATGGTGTAAATTGTGGAGTGGAACGTCCATTGGTGGCGAGACCTTCCACCAATGGCCGATTGCTTCTTCCTTCTCCCTTTCTCTCTTTTTTTTTCTCCTGTGTATTCTGATGATGTGTGGCCCACCAAGGAGAGGTCAGCAACATCTCGGACCCTTAGCTAGATGGGAAGTCCAAGCCCACTTTGACTAGATGTTTAAGCCCACCATGCATGCATGGTTTGGGTGACCTCCAAAATGACATTTTCATGGAGGTTTGAGTAAGCTCATGGGTCTGAATTTTTTTTACCCATCAATGTGGACCCCACATGTTGAATCAAGGCCATAACCCTTTGATTAATTTATATGGGCTGAAATATGGACAACATATGTTGCTGTCCAAATTCCAGGCCCAGTTGGAACATAACTTTTGAGCTAATATTTGAATCTGTTTACATGCCCTTTTCTCCCAAATTTTATTGAGAATTTTGCAGTGCATGGACCCCAATTTAATGTGGAATGGGGCCCACACATTTCTCTCATGATTGAGACCCATGGGATGGGCCAAAGTGGGCTAACTGTCCAGAAATTTCTGGACAGTTCAGCAACACTATAAGTTGGAAATGAGCATTTTTTTTACCTGAGTTTTTGGAATAAGTGGACCACCCCAGTGGACCCCACTTGTTATCCAGATGTAGGAATACCTTTTCCCAAATTTTTCAAGGGTTTGGGTGGGTCCAGGCCCATCCCATGTGGTCCCAAACATAGGGACAGTCACATTTCCAGCAATATTTTTAGCAGTAGATTTCTTTAGGAATACTTATCTGTACACAGATTGCAGGGGTTAAATAAAATATTTTTATTTTCCAAAAAATTCTAAATTTTTGTAGAGAGGTGTCCCACCCATGGTAGAGCCTACCTACACAATTTCAGGGCCAAGGGATCTCATTTGGGCATCTAAAAGGGTGGGCCAATATACTGGACTGCCAGAAATTTCTGTTGTTTAGTCCAGCAGCATAATCCCAAAAAAAAAAAATAATTTTAAAAGTACCTTCTAAGAAGTTGGGCCATATTTCTGGTTCCAAAATTGTTTTAGGCTTGATGAGGGACCTTGGGTCCAAATTTTAGAGATTTTGGAGGCCCAGAACCCACCCATTGGATGGCCCAAATTCAAGACAGTTACATTCCAGCAATAGTTTACCCTGGACAGATTATATCCTTAAAATTTATTAAAATATGTTTGAGTGTTTAAAAATTATAAAAATTTATAGGGATGTGTTAAACTTATGTTAAGACCTACCTACAAAATTTTGGAGCCATTGGACGCCTGTACACACTATGCTGGTGGCTGTACGGACCCACTATTATATGGTGTCCAGATCAGTCCGAGTTTCAGGACAGATTGTTTTAGTTGAATTAATTAAAATATTTTTATATGTCCAAAAATTATAAAATTTTATGGGATTGTGACCCACACATGGAAGGACTACCCTATAAATTTTCAGGGCCATCGGGCCTCTGTACCGACAGTAGTCTGGCCTGCAATTTAAATCAGTTTTGGGTCAAATACCCAGGCACACCCTTACCTTAGGTTGTTGGGCCTGCATTCTAATGGCATGGCCCACTTGAAGTAAGTATTGTATATCTCTCTTTTATCTGGTGGGGACCACTATGGATCACCATGGGTCAGTAACCCATCTAAATTAAATAAATTTCTGGACTCCAGCAGGCCCAGGAAATGGGTGGGCTGGAATTCCAGCAAGGGGCCCAAAATTTGCTACATGTTGATTGTTTAGGAACTATTGTGGCACACCAGATTTGAGAGAGTGTTACACACACTCCTTGCTTTCTTTTCTTATACATTTTAGGCTTAATGAGTACCCCCTTGAGGCTCACCTTTGTGGTGATTTTGTGGGCTAGCCTTAACTAGAATTTTTAATAGTTTTATAGGCTCAATTAGCTGGGAGATTCTTTCTTAAGCCCAAGATTGTGCAAGGGCTGACCTTATTGAATTACGAGCCCAATGGGCTGTCTATAAGCTGATCATGTGTATTAATGGGCCTTGATGCCCTCATGAAGTGTTTAATTGTGGGCTGACTTGCAAAGCCCACATAAATGCATATTGTGGAGGGCCTTGTTAAGTCTTTGTCTGATGAGGCAAGGCCCACCCTATCGGTATAGGTCGATCCCTTGTGTATTCTTGGACTTATGAGCTGACCTCTAGTCCACCATAATGTATGAATTGGATGACTTTTATTTTTGGCCATTTCCTTAGGACCTATTATGTAATATAGTATGTATCGCCACCCCTTTTGTGGCAGTGATTAGGCCTTTTGGACTCACTTCTTTTGGATAGGCCCATTGATCTTGGGGCTCTACTCTCCCATTTATTGTGATAAGCTTAAGGGCAATAATATGCAAGAAGTTCGGCTCTTGGCTGCCCACTAAATTGACCCTATACTTAGGTCAAAAGTGAGGCCCAACTCACTTGTGAAACTTGCCCATGTAAATGAATTACTGGGCTGCCCATGAAGCCCACCACAATATGTGGAATTATGACCTTTGTAGTTGGGCCCAAACCTTACTTGGGGGTCTACTATCTGGCCTATAAGTTGGGCTTGGTGTATGGCCCATTAGGCCATGCATTACGTGGGCTTTAGACCTTATATTATATGAGTACTGGTGGGCTACCTCTTGGAAGCCAGTTGAGGTTGAACGTCCTCCTGGGTGATCCTAAGGTAGGCTCATGGGTTTCTCTATGGATGGTTAAAGGCCCACCATGGACCCTAGGCTATTTTTTTAGAGCTTAATGTGTATGTATGTAGAACTTACCTTAACGCATGTTTGGTCCAGGCCATCCAAGCCTTGGATCGCCCGATTATAGATGCACTGTCTGTCTTGAGTTACTGCTGGACTCACAATCCAGTAACAGGCCCACTTGATCTTTTCATAATATATACGCACTCTCCATCTGGTGGGGTCCCCCAGCGAATATAGTTGGCTTTCATGAGATTATTTTCACATAGTCAACTGATTTCTGGACCTTAGCAGGTCTTGAAAGTTAAACTGGCCAAAATGTTATCAAAGGACCTTAATGTAAAATTTTATGGTTAAAACTTTATTTGGCTGCGGGGCCCACCATTTGAGAACTTGTGTACATGTTGCATGCTTATGTTTTCTTATAATCTTTAGGCTTAATCAGTGTATTCTTTTGGGTCACCTTTAGTGATTAGATGAGGACTCCATCTTGGATCAGATTTTTGGGGCATCCCATGGGCCCAGACTGGGTAGGGTCGTTCCAGATTGGCCTAACCGTATATTGGGCCGACTTTCACCATTTTGATGAACTTGTGGGCTAAGACAATGATAGTATTGGGCCCTTGGTTGCCCACTTAAATTGCTAAGTTATTGGGCTGAGTAGTTGGGCGCATTTCATTCAAACTTAAACTTTTTTAGTCGTATATTATGTATGCGGGCTCCCCACCAAGTCTAGCTCAATGTATGAATTCTATGGCCATTGGAAATTGAGCCTTGGGCCTTAATTCTCCTCTTGGGGCCCATATTGTTAAAAGTGATATTTTATCTTTTTATGGTCTATTACGAGGAATATATGTATGTAGTTACCTTTGTTGTTATATTAAATGTAGGCCTTGGGCCTTTTATCCATATAGTTCATGGTTGATATACATTTTTGGAGAATGGTGGTTAAATGTCCCCATTATGGACCCCTTTATGCCCGGTTGTATCTAAATGTGATTAGATGCTCATCTTAAACTCTTGTTGACTCATTTCTGTATTACTTAGATCCATAGTTGTATACTTAGTCTCGTGGGTTACCCCAGGTAAATGGGCCCCCACTAGAGGTGAGATTCCTTATGAATATTGTCTAAATACCTAGTCTTGGTCCCTTCTTGGACAGGAGGAGTATACTACTTTGTGTATCATCGCATAATGCGTCTAGACCCATCTTCATGGCCCATGTACATCATTATATGCTTGGTTGACACTATATGTAAGTGGTCATATTGTGTCATTGGGCATTGCATGATACTTTTCCCGAGGGACGTAGTATCTCCCATTGAGCACGTTGAATGCTTGGGATTGATGCATGGTTGATTGTGTGATTCATGCATCTGGCATTGCATAACATATGGGCATTATAGCCCTTGCTTCATCAGGGCTGTAGCCTCCACAGATACATCATGGATAGCCATGTTAGACACCGAAAATGCTACTTGAGCATACCGGGTGCATAGGATGCCCATGGGTGAAATTTTCAAAACTTCCATGGTACCAAGGATCTGCTCCAGCGCCGTGACCGAGTGGTATATATGAGCGCACGAGGGCCTTGTACCGTTAGGCCATGACTCCCACTGTCGTGTAGTCGGTTGGATAGGGGTGTGGCCGTACTCGCCTGATGTAAGAGGGCATTGCTAGGCTAAGTCTAAACAGCTCATGAATGGGTCCGCTGCCTTCAGGCCTTGTTGGTGATTGGTTGTCCATAGACGGGTAGTGAGGTCTCTTACGCTCGTTTGACTGTGCGGGGTCTGTAGAGCGGCAGTCATCCAGTAGTGTAATGGACCCCGATGATTTCCTTATGATGGAAATGTACTTGATATGTGGATTGGATATGAGCACTGGCATTACTTTGCATTGCATTTGCATCGGCTGTGTAAGCCTCATATTGCATCGCCTTGGCACGACGCCCAGTACTCATTGCATTACATTATGCATTGCACTATATAGCCTTGTATGGCTTCCTGCATTATCATACTGCCTTAGTATAGCTTCTTGTGTTCATGATCGCCTTAGTAAGGCTAGTGGTATTAGTATTGATCGTGACTCCCTTCTACATTCTCTATCTTCTTCTGAACATCATTGTCACACACTTTCACCACCCTCTAAGATTTCTATAAGCTTATGCACGATTGATGCGTGCAGGAGATCGTAAATTGGCGTCTTAGCAGTGGAGCTTGGATAGGTGTGCGATCTGAGGACCCAGTGTTGCAGATTCTCTTCCTTCTTTCTTTTATTATCTTATGTATGTCCTTTTGGACCTGATATAAGCTTGTAAAAGTTCAAATTCATAGTGAATTTTTTGATGTGTGCCTTTGTTATTCTCAGATTTACTTGTTGTGATCTTAGATATGCTTGTATTGGAAATGATTATATTGTTGTGAAAATCCTCCTTGTAGGATCCCATGATCGAAACCTGCCTCAGGAGCCGAGAATGGGGTACTATGGAGGCTGTTGCGGCCAGAACCAGTCATCGGGTTCCTTATGAGGTTCGGTTACCGAGTCTGGGGCGTGACACTGTGGGCCTAAGGAAGGTATCAACAGAGGAAATCATTATTCCACACTGTTTCGCATGGCATGGTACACTTGACTTTTGGATTTACCGAAAATTTGGGATCATCCCACACCGTTCATCCATTCTTCGAGATCATTTTAGAGAATTATCCAAAAAATGAATCATATCCAAAGATTAAATTGTAACACCCAGAATTTCGAGGGTTGAGCAAAGTTCAAGTCCCGAGATCAAACGCATCACTTATGCAACATAGATAATGATGCTTACATGTTGATCATTTCCATGAATTAAACATGAGTGGGATTACACTAAAACAACATATCATACTCCAAAGATAAGTAAAACTTAACAAGCGGAAGACTGAAACACATATATATATACAAGTATGTAAGGGTGTCGCAACCTCCAGAGAATGAGTATGATACTGGGATGAATATAAACACGTATTGTTTCAAAATTTATAAAATATGAAAACGTACATGTCCAACTAATCCATATATCCCTGTAATCCTGTCGAATTAACATGAGGTCTATATAGACCTGCCTGATAGTTGAATATAGGAGAATTCCACCTCCTCATCTACGAAGTCCAAAACAACTGCATAGACTCTGGCATCACCTACATCTAAACCAGAGTCTGGTTGGTGTTTTAAAACACCGTCCCAGAGTGGGAGTGAGTGATCAACTCAGTGGTACTATAAGGCAAAGGTTAACATGTCATCAATTCAATCGAGCACTAATGATAAAGCAATACAACAATCACTTCCTAGTTACTATTGTTAATGCAGGGATGGTGTGTAGTAATGATGCATGCCCTTGTAAAAAGCTCCCTTAAAAGCGACTCCTTCAACCATTCGCATATGACAAACTCTCTAAACGTGCAACTTCCTCTCCAAAGCACATGTAATGCGGTGCATGGTCATGTTAGGCTAGCAATTAATTAGGCTTAATCATACAATAGATTCGGAAAGCTAATGTACCTCCCTTTATATCATTAACCCAAACCAAAGGATCTATCTAAGGCCGTCAATCCTAGTTAATCACATACGATAGGCAATTTATAGGGCATCACCCCTAATGAAAAGCAGTGTATAAGCAAATTTAAGATTTTATACTCGAGGTCATTACGGGGAGGCTCGTTACCTCAGCGTAGGCCGACAGCTCGAATACAGTGTCACATACCACCGTATTTGGCTCATGAGTTTGGGTTACTTGCTGGTCACTACGGGGAGGCTCGTCACCCCAGCATAGGCTGACAGCTCGATCATGGTATCTCATATCACCATGACCGGCTCATGAGTCTTAGTGGATCGTGGTACCAAGGTTGAAACGGGTCTTTACATTGGTAAGTGGTACCTTAGATTCAAGAGTAATGTTCATACATGGTAAACACATAATAGGTCAATCAGTTTATTAGACAAGTTCGATTGATATGAGTGCACGTCGAATTAATCGACATGGAGTGCATAAGCACCCCACGTGGCCTAACCATTGTCGACAATCATTGTGCGACCTAGATTTGCCGAACTCATCAAATGTAGCGAGACTAATTCGACCACTCAAACAGGAACTATTACAAATTTCCTAGATCATGTGGTAGTCTCAGTCTCACTTAGATGCAATAGATAGCAACATGTGATAAGCATATCAGCATTTAACAAACATTCCAATAAAGATTCTCATTCGAGCATTACATCGAACATATTGAACATGTTACCAAATATTACATTTCATCCATAAATTATGTAGTCAAAATTAAGATTACATAAAGAAAACTCTACATATAGATAAGGTAATTGAGAATCCTATCTTAATACCTTTACTAAATACAATTCATCTACAATTTCTCATTTAAACATTTTATCAAACACTTAGACTACACATTACTAAATACATAGACTAGATTAGTTACGACATGAACTATCACAATTTATTACACAAATAGATCGTGGTACACACGATAAACATGAATCCTAGATTTATAATCATGTTATGCACAAATCACAATTTCATATTAATTCAAGCATTTCAACAAACACATAGAATGCATCTTATATTGAACCTAGTTCACACATGTATGATTTATCGAAAACATCGTAACTAAGATCATATGACAACAATCAAGTCAAATATAAATCATTGCTGACATTGAAAGCCTTGAAAACCATAACCTAAATGTTTGTACTCTACACCTTTCATCAGAGTACTCGTTTCGAGCTCGATTCGAATCTTACGTTCCTAAACAAAGAACAACGGGTACCTAAATCACAAAATAGGTTAGATATTTCGTCGATTACTTAATTCAACTTTCTAAATCCAGATTAGGGTTAGGATTTCTTACCCAAATCGTAGTTGAAATGAATTGGTTACCTAAATGTAAAGGCGATTCAGTGCGTGGAGTAGTAGGAAAGAATCATTGCACTAAATTCCAAAGATTTCCCCTCACGCCCTACTCTTTTCTCTTCCTCTCTCTTCTCTCTCCTAGGGTTAGAGAAAATTTGTATGGAATAGGTATGGGGTGGTTTAAGGGCTTTATATAGGTCCAGAACTGGTACAAATGGCCCCAGGGGCATGGTATACCTGATTTACATCCAAAGGGCGACTATTTCTGACGAATGAGGTTCATATGGAGGTCGACTAATCACAGCGCGGGGTAAGTTCCCTGACGATGGATCTATGCTAGGATCTAGTTTTAACATGATTGGATAGGCCGATCGACCATGAAGGACTTGTATCAAATTAACGGTCATTGTCACTCGATTAAGGCCACAAGTATACAGATATGTGCAGGGAAATTTCCCTGATCCATGGGTGAAGTTCGGTCCAAAACTGACGGTCTAAAATCCTCAATTTCACTCACAAGTGAATGACTCAATTACTTAAGTTCTGTTTTATTTTCTAAAGATATTCGTGTCTCTCACACACTTTACTCAAGGCTCAAGTTATGCGTTTCTACATGCTATTTGGGCTCGATTCCCACGATGGTTGTCAAGCCCAATAAGACGAACATATCCCTATAGTTTCACGATTATCAGACTTTCAACGTGTGGTCTAGGTTCGATACGGGGTTTCAATGTGCTCCCAAGAGCAACAGGCTTTTGTAATTTCTCTTAAGTTTTTAAGTAATGTTGAGTCAGCAATTTTGATGGTTTTGGGTCTTGCCGTTTGTATCAATAGTGGTTCAAACTAATCCACCGATTAATTCAGTTTAGTACTTAATTAGTTTTCATCTAATTTCTAAAGAATACGGTCCTTAGGAATTTTTGGCAGAGGTGGTACTCAGGTCTTTGTATGAATTTTTTCGAGATGTTGTAATCTATCCCCCTTGAAAAAAAATTTATCCTCAAAATTAGTACCTTTTCGTACTCCTCGAGGATCTAAGGGTAGTTCTTTAGGACCTCAACTTCTGTTTCTCAAGTAGCCTCTTCCTCAGTATAGTGTGTCCATAATACTTTCACAAGTAGAATAACCTTGTTGCGTAGCACCTGTTCCTTCCTATCAAGAGTTCATGTCGGTCGCAATACATAGGTAGCATCCTCACTTAGCTGCACCTACTCCCACTTGATAATGTGAGTAGGATCAGGAACGTATTTCTTCAGCATTGATACGTAAAATACGTTGTCTATACCCACAAGTGTTGTACGCAAGGCAAGACGCTATGCTACCATACCCACTCGGTCTAGAATATGGAATGGACCAATAAATCGTGAAGCTTCCCTTTCTTGCCAAATCGAAGAACTCCCTTCATGGGAAAAACCTTAAGAAATACGAGGTCCCCAACTTTGAATTCTAGCTGCCGCCATCTTGTATTTGCGTAACTCTTCTATCTACTCTGGGCTGTAAGGAGTCGACGCCTGATAATGTCGATCTTCTCTAAGGTCGCTTGTACTAAATTTGAGCCAATCAAACTATTCTCGCTAACTTCTGTCCAATAATATGGTGCTTGACATGGGTGACCATACGAGGCTTCATAAGGAGCCATGCCAATGCTCGCTTCAAAGTTATTGTTATAAGCAAACTCAGCATAGGGAAGATAGTCGTCCCAACTGTCCTTAAAATTGAGCACACACGTCTGCCCATCTGTCTGTCGGTGGAACGCGATACTAAGCTTTAGTTTCAATTTCATTGCTTCCTAGATTCAAGTCTAAAAAATGGACGTGAATCGCCTGTCTCGATCCGACACAATCTCCATAGGCACTCTAAGCAGCCGTATGATCTCCTTGATGTACATCTTGGCTAAATCATCTGAGGAGTTAGAAATTCTGATTGGGAGGAAATGGGCCAATTTTGTCAGTCAGTCCACAATCACCCAAATGGAATCATGCCCTTTTCTCATCTTCAGTAACCCAGAAATGAAATTCATAGATACGAAATCCCATTTCCATTCAGCTATGGGCACGGGCTAAAGTAATCTAGGAGGTCAGCGATGTTCGGCCTTGACCTGCTGGCACATTGAGACAACAGGATAAATAATCTGCTATGTGGGCCTTCATGTTGTCCCACTAGTACGAACGCTTCATATCTCGATACATCTTCGTTCTACCCGGATGCATCACCGTCTTTGAATTGTGAGCGGCTTCTAGGACTTCCCTTCTCAAGTCATGGAGATTCGGGACGCACAGGCGGCCACGATATCATAAACCCCCCTCCGAACCAACTCTCCATTCGGATTCTTCACTATCTCTCTCTCGCTCTCTCATTTTCACCAACAATTCATCTTCTTTCTGAGCCACAATGATTCGGTCATCAATAAATGATTGTACATGGATGTGTGCGATGCTCTCGAAAGGCTCCTCAACTGTAAGCTTCGATTCGAAATCTTGTACAAACTCTACCATATTTCATTCTTCTATCATCAGTGGAGCTGTAAATTCTATTGTCTTCTTATGGCTCAACACATCTGCCACAAGGTTGGCCTTGCCAGGATGGTAGGAGACCTCAAACTTGAAGTCTTTCAAGGTCTCCATTCATCGTCGTTGCCTCATGTTCAGGTCCCTCTATGTAAAAATATATTTGAGGCCCTTGTGGTCGCAAAAGAGCTTGAACTCCTCTCCGTAGAGGTAATTTCTTTAGAGCTTTAATGCGAAGATGATTGCTGCCAATTCCAGGTTGGACATGGGGTAGTTTTCTTTGTGTTTCCTCAACTATCGCAAGGCATAGGCAATCGTTCTGTCCTTTTGCATAAGAACACAACCCAACTCAACAAAAGATGCAGCGGTGTATATAGTATATCTGACCCCTTGCTCTGGCAATACTATCATGGGTGCAGACGTCAGCTTGTCCTTTTATTCCTAAAATGTTTGCTTCTGCTTTCTCGTTCCAAGTAAACTTAAGATCCTTCCGAGTGAGTTGAAATAACGGCCTGACTATCTGGAAAAAATCTTTAATAAATCGGTGATGTAGCCAGCAAGTCCAAGGAAACCCCTCACTTCTATAACTGAACTGGGTTGCTCCTAGTCCTAAACAGCGACCACATTGGTAAGGTCCATGGCTATTCCTTCCTTGAAAATCATGTAGCCCAAAAATTTGACTTCTTCTTTTCAGAAGTCGCATTTTCGGTATTGTGCAAATAATTGATTCTTCCTGAGAGTATCGAAGACAGCTCGCAGGTATTCTTTGTGATCCTTCCAACTCGTGTAGTATATTACGATGTCATATATAAACACGATGACGAATTGGTACATATATGGCCGAAACACTCGGTCCATGAGGTCCATGAATGCGACCGATGCATTTGTAAGTCCGAACGACATCACGAGAAACTCGTAGTGCCCAAAACTAGTTCTGAATGTTGCGTCTTCATTTTTGACACACAACTGATGATACCCAGACTGTAGGTCAATTTTGGAGAAATACTGTACCCCCTTCAACTGATCAAACAGGTCATCTATCTTGAGCAGAGGATACTTGTTCTTGACGGTGATGTGATTCAGTTTGCGATAGTCGATACATAATCGCAGCGATCCGTGCTTCTTCTTTACAAACAACACAGGTGCTCCCCAAGGAGATATGCTCGGTCGTATGAAACCTGAATTCAACAGATCATCAATCTATGTCCTCAACTCCTCTATGTCACATGAAGGCATGCGATACATCGATAAAGTGATAGGTGTCACACTTGGCACTAGGTTGATGGTAAAATCGATCTCATGCTGAGGAGGTAGCCTAGGGTTCTTTCTGAACATGTCCGTGAAGTCTTAGACTGCTGGTGTGTTCCCAAGTGTCGGACCCCCAACATTTTTCAATAAGAAAGTGTAACAACTGACGCACAAAGGGCAACTGACCTAAACCAAGAAAGTGAAGGTTGTGCCCTCAGGCCCATGTGCTATCATTAATCTGGTTTCACAATCAATTTCTATCTTCATTTCAGTGAGTCAATCCATGCCGAGGATGACGTCGTAATGGTATATCGTGGTTGTAATCAGGTCAATGCGCGCCACCCTGCTTCCTAAGTCTACTAAGCAATTCTTACACAGCTTAGTGGCGTCAATAAAAGTTCCTCCTGCTGCGATAACCATCACCCCAACCATAGGGGTAGTATTCAACCCCAAAGACTTGACTGTAGAGTATGATATCATCGAAATAGTGGACACGGTGTCCACTAACAGAAATACAGGTGTACCCTGAATGTGGGCAGTGACTTCAAAGGCTAAAGGTACCGTAGTTGCTGACTCAGATGCTTCAGTAGAAGTGCAAGTACACGTGCTCGTTAAGAACGATTGGGTTGCGCTGCCGTAGGTCGTTGAGGCGGCCTATTCCAAGGTACGGGTGGTTAGTAGAATTGTTGTGTTGTCGGTACTGATTGTAGAGGTGGGGCTGATATAGCTTGTGGTGGCTGGCAGTCGATCTTTTGAGGTGGTGTAAAATAAATTTCCCTCATCTTGGTAAAGAAATAGGGCTCGTTATGGCTCGTCTTCTTACAGTAGACGCACCAATGATCTGATCGCCTCTACTGGGTCGGTAGAGCCATTAGCCTGGGAGGCGAATCTGTCCGTAGCCTCTTGTCGAGGAATGGCCAGTTCAGCAATTCAGGCCGAGGCCTTAGGCCCATAGGCATACTTGTCCAGGACAGTCTCTCGCCATCCTGCTTAGCTTGTAGGGACATGTTCAGTAGTTCAGCATAGTTGGGAATGCTAGCACAACACATCTTCGCATGGATATTGGGCCGCAGACCCTCTGAAAATTGCCACATTCTCATCGGCTCGTCTGTTAGGATCAGTGGAGCATATCTAGCCAGCACTATGAAACGATTCGCATATTCTTCTACCATCATTCAAGTGAGGAAAAAATACTTTCCATGGAAACGGGTCTCAAATGTACCCCACGTCCACACATATCCTAAGGGAACGATTTGTAGGATGCTGTCCCACCAAAGACTAGCCTCCTTCTCGAACATGTAAGTAACTAGCTCCACTTGTTCTACCTCAGTACGGTGCAATGGTTTCGACATTTTGGATATACGATCCAACCAATACTCTGCCTCGTTGAGTCGGTGTACCTGCAAATGTAGGAGGGCGAAAGCACTAAAAGCGCTTAAATAAGTTACTCGTGTTCATAGTTCCAGTGGGCCGCACTGGTGGCATAGGCGGGACCATATTCATGTTCTAATCAATGACCCCCACAATAGTGGCAAGAAACTGTTGTTGTTGCTCATTAGTAACATCATCTGCTCCAACCTATCAGGGGGAGGAGCCGCTTGAGGTTCTGTTCCAGAACCGGTGGTGCACAAGGTGTCATGCCCCAAACCTGAAAATCGGATTCAAATGAATTCCAATCACCAAATCTGGTGCCAACAGCTTCCATAGTACCCCATTCTCGACTCCCAGCGCCCAAATGCCAGGTTCTGATCCTAGGATCTTACAAGGAGAATTTTTAACATCAATTTGTCTCATAAGAAGCATAACCACAAGTTTACGCAAATCATAAAGGCAACATCATCATCACATATCCACTAATATAAACATTTAAATACAATGCTGAAAGGGAAACACATATATTAATAATCAAAGCTCCAGAAGATCGCTACACCCTCCATGCTCAAGCTGCTGTAACCTAACGCTACCTACACGCATCTATCATGTATAAGCTTATAAAAAACCTAGTGGGTGGTGAAAGTGTGTGCGTAAGGTAAGTGTCAAGTATTTAATA
The DNA here is from genome assembly GCA_037074715.1 of Magnolia kwangsiensis. Lineage (NCBI taxonomy): Eukaryota > Viridiplantae > Streptophyta > Magnoliopsida > Magnoliales > Magnoliaceae > Magnolia > Magnolia kwangsiensis. The sequence goes on from CM073572.1 coordinate 63,072,107, forward strand.
CAATGCCATAATCATAAAATATAGGAATTCTGACAAGATCATGAATCATACGATATCAGAGTAAGTGGAAATACTGCAAGTCTATAAATCATACAATATCAGAGTATGCAATACAAATTAGCTATGCGAATGAGGAGTCATAAAGAGCCAAATATCAGATGACAATGATACAATACAATGTGTAAATCCTGTTAAGTCCGTCTATGCCATATAAGTGTAGAAACATAGCAACCTAATATGTCATATGCCTGCGGATGTAATGCAATATGCGATGCGAATGAAATGACCAAGCTGGAGTGTGAAGTCAGGATGATAGTACGTATTATCGTAGGCTATGGGGTCTATCACAAGGGACTTCTATCCAAACCAGTTCCATACTTAAATTTGGATAGTCAAACTCAATGTGGTAAACTCCTGATCTCAGGTTAGTCGTGCGCCCCAACTAAAATCTTGGCTATTACGAAGGTACACATAATGAATAGTTACACATCCCGAGTGGATAGTGAATGAATGAGTATGTAACTCCTGCTCAATAAGTCCACATATCCGTGTAGTTCATGTCTGGGATCATCATCGGGGTTTAATACACTCCAAGTGGCACTACCCCTCTCCTAGCGGCACAGTCTAAGTGAGTGTAAGAAACCTCACTATCCGCCTGGCCAATAGTCTGCCAATACCGATCCGGCACGTCAATAGCGGACTCATTCACGAGATGGTCAAAATCAGCCTAATTATGCCACCTACCCTCGGGCGGGTAAGGCCACACCCCCTCCCAACCGACCACGACACAATCGAAGACGCAGCTCGTAAGACCCGTATCCTAGCTCGTACCATTCCGTAGGCTTCCGCGGTCTTTCCGGTTGAATTTCAGTGACCCGCAATCTTTTATCGGCTATTGTGCGTGACCTCGATTCGTATCCCGTATTCCAAAGTTAGCTCAACCCGAGACTTGCACTTGTGCGACCGCGCATTCACCGCAGTTCTGATGCTACGTCTCCCGTCCCAAGGGGATACCCTGGCCAGGAGATGTAGGCCTACGTTCAGTTTGAGGAAAACACCGCGTGTTATAAAACTCAATAGAATCTTTATAACATGTCATCCATCAATCAATCAATCCCATCAAAGGGTCAAGTACATGTCAAGTACACCATCACCTCACACTCATCCCTAAGCAACCCCTAAAGTCAAAAGTTCTTACACAAGCCCATACCCCTTCTTACACATTCTACCCCAAAGTCAACAAATCTCTCACCTCACCCATCACACCATCACCTATCTCTCTCTCTCTACAACCCTTTCTCCCTCTCATTTCATAAACTCTCATTTCCAAGTAACCAAAGAGTCACACGTCCAAGCTCTCCCAAAGCTCATGTGGAGGAGCTTTAGTGTGGCCCACTTCCTAACCCTCTCATCTCCCATCTCAACCATCAAAACTCCATCATCTTCCGTTGCAATCTAAGCTAATGAGAAAGGAAACCCAAGGGAGTAAGAAAATCGAACGGTGGGTGCTTCATAGGACTAGATTTTCTTATTTTTGATGATGGGCCAAGTGAGGCCTACCGATTGATGGTTTGGATCTCACTTTGGACCCTAGAAGTGGCCGATGGGCTACCTTGATTCTCATAATCATTCCATGATGGGGTCATTCTCCATGGACCCCATCATGATGTATACTTTCTAAGATTTAAAAAGGTCATCTAGACCTTCCATCTTGGTGGAGAAGTAATATCCACCGTTGATTTTTGATTTGGTGGGCCCACATGTAATGGGACCCATTGATGTATGATTGAATGCTTGAGAGGGAGGGCCTATAGTGTCGGGGTCCCTCCATCATCACGTGTCTCTCTCACTCTCTCTCTCCCACTCTTCTTCATTTATTGTATTATGATGTGGCCATGTGGCCCACCCGGATGGACCTCACCATGAAGCATGTATTTTATCCAAGTCATATGTAGGTGGGGCCCACTTTATATATGTGTTGTATCCACACCATTCATCATTTGGTGTCCCACCTGAGCAGGGCCCACCTTATAGGCATGGTAAGCCTAAACCGTCCAGCGTCCAGGAACGCTGAACTTCAACTAAAAACACAAATATTAGCTTTTGGTTCAAAGCTTTTGGGAAGGACCGCTCATGCAGGCCCCACCTTGATGTATCGGTCTAATCCACACCGTCTATTCTACTCCCCAGCTCATTTTAGGCATTAAGCTGAAAAATGAAGTTAATCCGATTTTTTAGTGGGCCATAGCATAGTAAATAGTGTTTTTTACCATTAAAATCCACCTGATGTTTCTATACACCAAAATACCTCAAATATTAGGCTTGATGGGTCTGTCTTGAGCCATAAGATCCAATGGCTGGGTCAGAATTCCCTAATGTGGGCCCCACATATGAAAAATCACAGGAAATTTTTTTTTTTAAAAATTAAAAATAAACATGCAGCAGGCCACTGCTACTACCAACGGGTGTGCAGGCAGCACCTGCTGTGCTGACAGACAGATGGTCAGGTAGGGACCCATGGTCCCAGCCGTGGGCCCCACCATGATGTGATTTGGACATCCACACCGTGTAACTGGTAGGCCCCCTTAGGGCAGTGGGCCACCTTAAAAATCACCCTCATCTGGAACTCAGATGGCCCACATGGCAAGAAACGGTGGGATTGAACGACTGCCATTGAAACCCTTTTTGGGTTCTCACAGAAGTTTTGAATCAATATGAAATTTATTTTTACTCTTCATCCGGGTTTGTGTGACCTCGTTAACAGATTGGATGGAAAATAAGCGTTATGGTGGGCCCTACCTGGGACCTACCAATGATGTGTGTGTTTTACTCACACCATCCACGACAGTGAACGGTGGAACCCACCATGACGTATGTGTTCTGTCCGCATCGTCCACACCACTGGACGGTGGGACGTCCTTATGATGTATGTGTTCTTTCCACACCGTCCATCCCCATGGGACCCACCATAATGCATGTGTTGCATCCAAGCCGTCCAACCATTTTATAGCTCATTTTATGGCATGAGCTAAAGAATGAGGAAAATTTATCAGGTGGACCACACCATATAAAACAGTGGAGACATGAACGCCTACCATTGAAGTCCCCTGGACCTTGACAGTTTTGGGTTAAATTAACATTTGTTTTCCCTCCCAACCAAGTCTTTATGACCTTACTAACAGACTAGATGGAAAATGAACTTGATGGTGGGCCCTGGGATTTTTGTGTCGGTGAAAATCAATATTTCCACTGCTATCTGTGATATGGTCCAATTAATCTTTTGATATAATTCATTTCTTATATATATATATATATATATATATATATATATATATATATATATATATATATATATATATATATATATATATATATATATTGATTTCTAAAATAAATGAGTTAGGCTCGGCCCATTCGTCTTGGCCCATTCGACTTGGCCCATTTGATTCGGCCCATGTGATTAGGCCTACCTTGATGTAGTTATGTCCATCTGTTGAGGCCCATCCTGATATATATGAGGCTCATGTGTTACGACTCATTTGATGTATTTGAAGCCCATAGGCCGAGGCCCAGTGGGATGTACATAAGGCCCATTGCAATGTGTGATTCCACCATGGTTTATGTAATGATATTTATGGCGGGTCGTGCCTTAGGAACAATGATGGTTTGACGTCCACATTGTAAGATTAATGTTGGTTAAATGTCCGCATTTTCACTCTCCCTAGGCCCCACTGATAGCTCCAACTCGTTGTGTATGAGGCCCATGTGCAGGGCTCACTTGTGATGTATATTAGGCCCATGTGTAGGGCCCACCAATTATGTATTAGGGCCCATGGGTTATAGTCCATTGTGATGTATTCTGGCCCAGATAGCAAGGCCCAATATTATGTATGAGAGGCCCATGGGATGTGGCCCATTATGATGTGTTTAGGGCCCATGGGATATGGTCCATTATAATGTACATGTGGCCCGTATATGGGGACCATTATAATGTTACATATGGCCTTATGTGAGGACTAATGTGATGCATGTGAGGCATATGTGATAAGGCCCACTTTGATATACTTGTGGCCCATTAGTGCGGCCTATTGATGCAACTCACTTGATGTATATGAGGCCCATTAGTGCGGTCCATTGATGCAACCCACTTGATGCGTATGAGGCCCATTAGTGTGGCCCAATGATGTAACCCATTTGATGTGTATGAGGCCCATTAGTGTGGTCCATTGATGCATCCCACCTGTTGTATATGAGGACCATGAGCGAGGCCCATCGTGATGTATTCGAGGCCCATGTGGTGCGGCCCATAGTGATGTGTATATAAACCTTGTGTGAGGCCTATGATATTGTATATTAGACCCTTGTGTGAGGCCATGGGCCCACAATACATTTGGCTTTATGTGGGCCACTCCTTAGGTGCAATGTTGGTTAAATATCCACATTAATGGGCAATGATGGTTAGATGTCCACATTGTGACCTTCCCTTAAGCCTTTTTAGGCCCATTTTCATAATCCACTTATGAGTTAACCCAGATAAGTTGGCCCCATTCACCATAAATGGATGGCTTCGCACTATCGGATTTGATATAACCATGACAGAGGGCCAATCTTTATATTATGGGTGATCGATTTTTTATCTATGGATCCCTCCTTATTTATATGTTGATTATCAGTGCCGATTATCGATGCTAATTTTCAGTGATGATTATCGATGCTAATCATTGGTGCCGATTGTTGAAGCCCATTTCGATTGTCGAGGTCAAGTATCGAGGCCGATTCTGATTTTTTGAAGCCAATTGTATAAACCGATTCCGATTGTCGAGGCTGAGTATCGTGACCGATTCTCAGTGTTGATTCAGATTTTTGAGGCCGATTTTGATTGTTGAGGCCAATTTCGAATGCCAAGGCTATTGTGATGTATTTGAGGCCCATAGGCAAGGCCCATTGTGATGTATTCATGGCCTATGGGCAAGGCCCATTGTGATGTGTATTACGCCCATGACGCATGACCCATTTGATGTATTCGAGACCCATGTGTAGGACCCACATGTCATGTATTTGAGGCCCAGGAGTAGGGCTTACCTGTTGTGTATATTTGGCCCTTGAGTAAGGCCCATTATGTTATATATTAGGCCTTTGTGTGAGGCCATGGACCCATTATATGTTTGGCTCTATGTGGGTCATTCCTTGAGGGCAATGTTGGTTAAATGTCCACATTGTCGAAGCAGATTGTTGATGTCAAGTATTGATACTGATTATAAGTATATGACAGCATAGCATCATGATACATGCCCATAAGCATCATGATACATGCCCATACGCATCATCCGTATGTTTGTTATGAGATATGATTGACCATTGCATATGCCATAGGGCAAGTTGTTCATGGGACTCCCTGATAGGCGGAGTTGCTCCACATAAGTACACGGTGTGCGCCGTGTCAGGCCCATATCCTATACCGTACCATTTCGTAGGCTCCCACGATCCTCCCAGTCGAATTTCAGTCACTCACGATCTATTATTGACATTTGCATTCAATCCTGAGACGTGTCCCGTATATCAGAGTCGGCTTGACCCGAGACTTATACCAGTACGACCGCACCATCGCCACGGTTCTGACGTCGCGTATTACCCATCGAGGAGATACCTAGGCCAGGAGATGTAGGCCCGCATTCAGTTTGAGGAAAATGCCGCGTGTTGCAAATTCGTAGAGAATCCATCACATTAATCACTTCACTTGTCAAAGTACACCCATCAAGTCAAGTACCCTATCCCATCCCCCAAGTACACAATACCATCTCCAAAGTCAACCATTCCATCCCATCTCTTACACACCCCATCACCTCTCTCTATTTTTCATTCTCTCTCTCTCGACCAAGCTCCCCATGAGAGAGCTAATATGGCCCACCTTCATACCTCTCATCTCCACCATTCAAAGTCCATCTCAACCGTCGGAATTGTTTCCTTGGATCTATAAACACTATAGGCGGATGAAGGAAGAGAAGATCAAAGGTGGGTGCTTCTTTCTCTCTCTCTCTCCCTCTCTCTTCCAATATTTTGGGGTGATGATGTGGCCGTGTGGCCCACTCGGATGTACCTCACCTTAACGTATGTGATGTCCAAGCCATCCATCAGATGGGCCCCACAGCCGTCTGAGCCATGTGGGCCCTACTCAATGGTGGTGGGAAAACACAAATATTAGATTGATGTAAATCAGGTGGACCACATCCATGTGGGACCCACCTTGATGAATATAATCCACACCATCAGTCCAGTGTCCAGGGACGCTGGACGTGGGTTGTGTGAGGTGTGAATAGATAGTGGTGTGTAGTGGCAACAAATATATATACATACATATATATATATATATATATATATATATATATATATATATATATATATATATATATATGTATGTATGTATATAAAGTAAGCTTAGTTTAAGCTTTTGGGGTGGGCTGCTCATGCACGGTCCACCTTAATGCATTGGTCTAATCTAAGCCATCCATTCCTTTTTCCTGCTCATTTTAGACGTTTATCTGCAAAATGAAGCCAATCCAAATCTCTGGTGGGCCGCACCATTAAAAGAATTATTTTAATAGTGATGAATCTGTTAGGGCCCACTATGATGTTTCCACATGTCAAAACATGTGAATATTGGACTCGTTAGATGCATCCCGGGCTATAGAACCCAGTAGGCGGACCAGATCGTCATGATGTGGGGCCCACCTATGAAATTCTCTTTTAAAAAAAGTTGACACTGCGGCTGCTGCGGACGCTAGTGGCGAGCAACGTCCTAGCGCTGGCAAACCGGGCAGGGAGAGTGGACCCCACCTCAGGCTCCACCGTGATGCATTTGGAGCATCCACACCATGCAATTGATAGGTCCCCTTTAGGCACGGGGATGTCCTAAAAATTAGCTGTTCACGGAACTCAAGTGGTCCACACCATCAACAACAGTGGGATTGAAAGTATGCCATTGAAACCCTTTTTAGTGTCACAAAAGTTTTGGATCATTATGAAATTTATTTTTCCTCTTCATCAGAGTCTGTGTAACCTTATCAATGGCTTGGATGAAAGATAAAAGTTATGGTGGGTCCCACATGGGAGCCACCTGTATGAGGATTGGCTGGCATACGATTACACCAACTATTATATAGCTGATGTGAAAGACATCAGCGAGTTCTGTGGGTCTAGCCGTGAGGCTGTGCCACATCCAGACCGTTCATTCATGTGGGGCCGACTGTGATGCTGTGTGGCACTTACCTTCCACGTGTGTGGAGCCCACCTTGAACTTACGTGTTTTATCCCAGCCGTCCATCATCTGGACGGTGGGTGGCCACCTGATGTATGTGAAATACACTCACACGATGAAAACATTAAGATATGCTTTCTTTTTATTATTTTATTATTATTTTTTTCCTCTCATGGTATTACATGAGGTTGGGATATAGATGTATTTTATAATATATATATATATATATATATATATATATATATATATATATACACACACTTATATATAATATTATATTATGGTGGCCCCACACGGGACCCACCTTGATTTATTTATTATAATCCACACTATCCAGATTATGTTGGACAATGCTGGACAGGGTTGGATAGTGCCGATTTACATGGATAATGTTTAGATGGTGCTAATTTGTGATGATCATCATTAGTGGGCCATGTGCTCTATAGAATGATAGTGTATAGTAATATACATGACGCACCTGCTACTATTGAAATGATTTTTGATGTAATCCAAGTTCTTACCCACATCATAGTGGGACCCACCATGATATATATGTTGTATATTCACACCTTCCATTCATATGGCCCTCACATAATGAACGTGTTGTATCTACTTCATCCATCCATTTTGACATGGGCCACAACTTGATTTATCTATTGTATCCACATCGTCCATCCCTAGATGTAGGGCCCACCTTGGCGATGTATCTTCCACGCCGTCCACATGGGACAGTGAGCCTACCATGATGTACGTGTTTTATTGATGCGGCCCACTTGTTATTTTTATAGCCCATGTGTTGAGGCCCATCGAGGCCCATTGGTGTAGCCCGTGGATGCGGCCCACTTATTATGTTTATAGCCCATGTGCTGAGGCCCATCGAGGCCCATTGGTGCAACACGTGGATGCGGCCTGCTTGATGTAATGCTGCTTATTGCGATATACTTTCAGCCCATGTGATAAGGCCCATTGTGATGTATTCAAGGCCCATGGTCGAGGCCCATGGGCGTGGCCCATTGTAATTCATTTGAGGCCCTTGTATGAAGCCTAATGTAATAAGTGAGAGGCCCATAATGGGGCCCATTGTGATGTATGTGTGGCCAATACGTTGTGTAGGAATCCCTTATGTGGGTCACTCCTTGGGAACAATGTTAGTTAGATGTCCACATTGATGAAAAATGATGGTTGGATGTCCACATTGAGACCTTCCCTTAGGCATTGTTAGGCCCATTCTCATAATCCTCTTGTGGATTAACCCAGATAAGTGGGCCCCATTCACCCTAGACGGATGGTTTCGCGCTATAGGATTTAATATAACCACGGCCAAGGACCAATCTTTATATTATGGTTGATCGGTTGTTTATCTATGGATCCTACCTTGCGTAGAGGCCGATTACCGATTCTGATTGTCGTAATCGATTGATCGATTATCGATCGAGACTGATTATCGTGGTCGATTATCGATTTTGATTGTCGTGGTCGATTACCGATTATGATTGTTGTGGTCGATTAACTGATTATCGATCGAGGTTAATTATTGTGGCCGATTACCAATTATAATTGTTGTGGCCGATTACCAATTCTGATTGTCGTGGTCAATTGACCGATTATCGATCGAGACCGATTATCATGGCCGATTACCGATTCTGATTGTCGTGGTCGATTACCAATTATGATTGTTGTGGTCGATTGACTGATTATCGATCGAGGTCGATTATCGTGACTGATTACCAATTATGATTGTCATGGCCGATTACCAATTCTGATTGTCAGGGCCGATTGACCGATTATTTAGCGAGGCTGATTATCGTGGCCGATTAATCGATTATTGTGGCCGATTACCGATTCTGATTGTCCTGGCCGATTGACCGATTATCGATCAAGGCCGATTATTGTGGTCGATTACCGATTTCGTTTATCGTGGCCGATTGTCAATTATGATTGACATGGCCGATTGACCAATTATCGATTGAGGCCAATTATCATGGCCGATTGTTAAGGCCCAATGTGATGTATATACGGCTCGTATTTGAGGCCTTTTATGATGTGTATTTTTCCTATGTTTAAGGCCCAATGTGATGTATATGAGGCCCATTGTGATGCATTTAAGGGTCAGGTGACGGAGCCCATTGTGATGTATGTTAGGCCCATGTGAGAGGCCCATTATGGCGTATATTAAACTCTTGAGTGAGGCCCATGGTGTTGTATATTTGGCCCTTATATGAGGTCATGGGTCCACTATATGTTAGGATCCATGAGGGCCATTCCTTGAGGACAATGTTGGTTAAATGTCCACATTGTCAAGGTCGATTGTCGATGCCGGTTATTAATACCGATTATAAGTATGTGACAGCATAGCATCATGATACATGCCCATACGCATCATCTACATGTTTGTTATGAGATGTGGTTGATCATTGCATATGTCATTGAGCATGTTGTATAAGATTCCCTGATAGGCGGAGGTTATCTCACATGAGTGCACGGTATGCTCTGGATTGATGCATGACTGGATTGTATGACTCATCTTGCATTATGATTACTATACGCCCTAGCAACACCAAGGTCATGGCCTCCACAAGCATATCGTGGATAGCCAAATGGGACACCGAAAATGTTTGCTTCTAGCATACGAGTGTCATAGATGTCCCTGGGTGAAAATTCATAAACCTCCGTGGCCAGGAGATGCTCCAACGTCAATACCGAATGGATATATATGAGCGCATGAGGGCCGTATACCAGTAGGCCGCGTCTCCCACTGTGTCATGGTCGGTTAGGAAGGGGTGTGACCTTATCCGCATGAGTGAGGGAGAAATGTGTAGGTTGAGTTTAACCAGCTTAAGAAATGAGTCCGCTATCGATGAGTCGGGCCTGATATTGGCAGGTGGATAGTGAGGTCTCTTCCACGTACCTAGTTGTGCGCTCAGATAGGGGCGGCAAGCTAGTATAGAGTATAATGGACCCCGGTAATGATCCCAGAGAGGAACCATACTGATATGTGGACTTATTGACTAGGAGTTGCATACTCATTCATTCATTCATCCATTATCCACTCGGGCTGGTGGTGCACAACTATTTGTTACGTGTACCTATGCAATGGCCAGGATTTCGATTCGGGTGCACGACTAACTTGAGATCAAGAGTTTACCACATCGAGTTTGACTATCCAAATTTAGATATAGGACTGGTTTGGATAGAAGTCCCTTGTGATAGACCCCATAACTTGCGATACTATGTACTATCATCCTGACTTCACACTTCAGCATGTCATTCCATTCGCACCGCATATTACATTACATCCGCGGCATATGGTATTTTGGGTTACTAGCTTTACATTTATATGGTCTAGATACGGTTGACACTATTCGTGAACTCATCAGGAATTGCATATTGCATCGTATTCTCAGCATTTGATATTTGGCTCTTTATGACTCCTCATTTGTATAATTATTCTATATTGTGTATTCTGATATTGATTGACTCATGGACTTGTCCGTATTTCTGCTTACTCTGATAATTCATGATCTTGTCCGTATTTCTGTTTATTCTGATAATGTACGATTTATGGGTTACCAGTATTTCCGACATTGTATGATGAAGACATTATATTGAATACTTGACACTTACCTTGCGCACACACTTACACTAACATCTAAGCTTTCTATAAGCTTATGCACGATAGATGCGTGCAGGTGATGTTAGGTTACAACAGTATTGAACTTTAAGCGTGCAGCGGTCTTCTGGAGCTTGATTTTCGATTTATGTATTTCCTTTTCAGTATTGTACTCGATAATTATATTAGTGATATATGATGATGATATTGCCTTTATGAATTGGGTAATCTTGTGGTTATGCTTATTATGAGTTAAATGTATAAAAAAAATCCTCCTTGTAGGATCCCAGGATCGGAATCTGGCGTATGGACCCTAGAAGCCGAGAATGGGGTACTATGGAGGTTGTCAGCACCAGATTCAGCGATCGGGATTCTTGTGAATTCGATTTCCTGGTTTGGGACGTGACACGTAGGATTGATACATGATTAGACTGTGTGACTCATGCATCTCGTATTGTATGATTATGATTACCGTACGCCCTAGCGATATCAGGGTTGTAGCCTCCACATGCATATCGTGGACGACCAGATGATAACAAAAATCTGTTCTACATGGAGGGTTATAGATATCCTTGGGTGAAAGTCCTAGAACCCTATTAGTTTCAGAGGTTGTTCCAACGTCTAGATCGAGTGGATGCATGTGCACATGAGGGCCGTATACCGTTAGGCCGCGTCTCCCACTGTATCGTCGTCGGTTGGAAGGGGGTATGGTCTTACCCGCTCGAGAGGAGGGGGCAATGCTAGGCTGAGTCTAACCAACTCGAGAAATGGCTCCGCTATTGACGAGCCGAGCCCAATATTAGCAGGCGGATAATGAGGACTCTTCCACTCACCTTATTGCATGCGATGAGGCGGCAATCTGGTTTGGAGTGTAATATGAAAGTGCACCTACTAGTGCCCTGGTTTTTCAATTATAGTGTGAATTGAGTAAGTCGAACTACAGAGCCTAAATGGAAGAATAATTCAGGCATCTGCCTCAACCAGATGTGTGAAAGCTCGTCGTAGGTAAATCATAGCCTCACATCCCATGTCCCAAAACACCAGGTGATTAAAATCCTTAAAATTAACTTAGAACACATGAGGGTTTTTGGGTAAGTGAAATTTTTCAAACACAAGAAAATCTCTAAGTTCACTTGCCCTGTCGATTGTATCGATACACATTTCGATATGATCGATATGCGCTATCGATGTCCTCGACTCTTGATCGATACTATCGATAAGAGGACTAAAAGTGTCCAGCAATCGCATACTCATTTGGATGGATTTATTGATATATCGATACAATCGTCGATATCATCGATATTCAAAAATCGAGCCCATGGGAAGTGGGTCGATAATATCGACAGGCAGATTTTCGATGCCCCTATTTTTCTAAAGAAAACTACTATGATCTTCAATATATCGATGACTGTTCCGATTCAATCTGAATTCAAATATCGATCATATCGGATGTCAGTCGATCATATCGATAGTTGGCTCGTATTTCTTCCAGCAAAATATTTCAGGATATTCTTAACCTTGACCGGGGGCCACTCGAGGAAATCGATATTCTTATGTCGATGCTATCGAGTCCTGATCGATTAGATAGAGACTGGACACAAATTGTCCAGCGTGATTATAGGTAAATCTATGCGATTTATCGATCCATCAACGCATTCTTGATATCATCGATATTCAAATTTCGATGACATCGGTTGACCCTATAAAACCTGAAATATTTCGGATAGTCTCTCTCTTTTTTCAAATGTTAATAGATCGATCCCAGTATCGATGGTATCGGAGTTCGAAATTCAATAACATCGATACCAGTATCGATCCCATCGACCAGCTGGCAAAAGGTTTTAAAAGCGTATGACATTTGAGTTTGTGTTATCGAGCGGACAGTCGATCTCATCGAGAATATACGCTCGATGATATTGACCTTGCTCGATGATATCGAACTCTGTCATAAATATGACCGTTTTATATCCGTTGGAATCTTTTGCCTATATATAGGCAGACTTGTCCATATTACTGGTAGAGAAAGAAAAGAGTGCTTTTGTGTGTTTTACCTCTAGATCATATACCCAACGCCCTTTCTCTCACAAGAGTTCATCTTCCAATCCACTCTCATTCATTGACATTCAATAGAATGGATTGGGAAATGAACTTCCGCATTTAAGGATCCTTCAACAACTATCTTAACACATATCATTAAGCTAGGATGCCTTGAAAGAATAGATGACGGGAATCACTCTATCTTCCTTATAGAAAAATTCTAAGAGAGTAGATTTCTGTCCTAACCTTAACCCAACCCGAAGCCAAGTACTGGTATATCTTTTGTGTAGCGGATCAAGGGAGCTGAAGACTCTTCAACAAAAAGAAGGAGATTTTCATCACTGCACTAAAAAGAGAATCATCAACTTACCTGTAAGTACCTAGAGTTCAGAGGACACTTGTGATCATTCTTTTTTTAGGATTGGGTCTTAAGTGTTACTCACCCTGTGAAGTCCTCATATGAGGCTTCCGGCGGGAGTGTACGTTGTAGGTGCGTCATGTGGACCCTTACTCTGTGGAGAGCATAAACATCTGAGTGCATTGTGTGGACCCTTGATCTGTGTGGGTATAAACATTTGGTTAGGAGTGCACCAGTAAAACTCTAGGATTAGAGGTGAACCGAGTAAAAACCTCCATGTAAAGGTTGAAGGTGAACCTGATTTAAAACCTTAGGTTTGAGGTGAACCCTGAAAAACCTCTTTAGTAAAATTCGGTACACTCATGGGTTGAGTGCGAAAGCTGAGAGTGGAGTTGACAAGTACTCAAACCATTATAAAAATGACTGTGTTTGAGATTGTTACTACTTTTCATTGTGCAATATTCCTTACATGCTTTTATATCTGATTGTCTAGGATCACACCTCATATACAAACACAGTCATATCCATCACAACTTATATGCAACTTGTTTATTTTTCAAGAAGTTTGTAATTGGATCGTCTACTAGGCTTAGAAGTCAGTAGAGTTACATTTGAGTAATCCTGTTAATTGTATATCTGATAGGATTAGTGAAGTAGGATTTTTAAATACACTGTAAAATTTTAAAAAGTCCTATTCACCCCCCTCTAGGACATATTGGCATATTCCTACTTCGACTCAATTGATTTTCACCGCTATTTCAATTAGTATCAAAGGGGGTCTTTCTTTAAGGGCTTCACTGCCTAGAGAGTGATCTTGACTGAAGTTGAGGAATATGTGCAAAGGAGAAGGCTCATCAATTACTAGACCTCCAGTATTTGATGGTTCAAATTATGCATAGTTGATGGCTAAAATGCACTACTTCCTGAGATCTTTGGATCATGATGTTTGGGATGTAGTTGAAAAGGGATATGTGGTACCATCTGAACAAATTGTACTTAAAGATGAAACTACCATCACTTAATCCAAACCTAAAGAAAAGTGGACGGCGTTCAACAAAGAACAGCGAACTTCTGAAGCAAAAACAATGAACGCCATCTACTATGCCGTGTCTCAGGATATATTCAATCAGATCAGTATGTGTGAGACATATAAGAAAGCAGGGGATATACTGGAAACAACCCATGAAGGCACAAGCACTGTGAAGAGGTCTAAACTACAACTTCTGACTTCACAGTTCGAAAATCTCAGGATGGAAGAGCATGAGACATTTATGGAGTTTTTCACCAAATTGAATATTATTTGTAACTCCATGGGTGGATTGGGAGAAAAAGTTCTGGTACCAAAAATGTGTAGAAAAATCTTAAGATCCCTTCCGAAACGGTTCAATCCCAAGGTTACAACAATTGAGGAGTGTAGAAATATTGATGAAATGAAAGTAGAAGAACTAGTAGGTTCCCTACAAACCTTTGAACTACACTTAATCCCAAAAATCTAAAAACACTATCCTAAAAATATCTAAGAAAACAAAACATGAGGACAGTGAGAGTGAAAAAGAAGATGAAGATGAGAAAGTGGCTTTGCTAGCACAAAGATTCAGAAGACTCTTTCAAAAGAATCACGGCCATCCCTCTCGAGGTAGAAAGGTGGATGACAAACCTTCTGTAAGAAAATTTAGGAAAAGAACCAAAGAACCATAATGCTACGCTTGTCGGGAGTATGGACACCTATCTACCGAATGTCCAAATAGAAAAACCAAAGGCAAGGCAATGGCCACCACATGAGATGATACGGAAGAGTCAAATTCAGAATCAAGTGACTCATGAAGCGATGGAGACCGAAAATCTTTGAAAATACTTATGGTCTCCACTGCTTCGATCATTTCAACTGAATCTAAGAAAAAACAACAAGCTACTAAATCATTTCCATCTGAAAATGAGGAAGAAAGAGAGCAAGATGAATTACAAGATGCTTACAATCAACTTTACATTCATAGCGTCAATGTTGTTAAAAGACTCGGTATGTCTAAAAACAAAAAGAAATTATTGCAGAAAGACTTGGACAAAAACTTGGAAATTAACACATATTTAGCGAATGATTTACAACAATATTATTCAGACAATGATAAGTTAGAAAGAGAAAATCTATTCCTAAAAATAGAATTATCAAAACTTATGAACCAGGCCGAATTACTAAGAGATGATAATGAGCAACTCAAAAATGAGAACCACTTACTTTGTATTGACTTAGAAAAATTCAAAAAATTTGCCGAGATAAACTACAAATTTTCTCAAAGTGGTGAAAAATTAGAAAAATTGTTAGGAATGGGAAGACTAGGAAGAGATAAGAGTGGACTAGGATATGAGAAAAGAAAAAAGAAAATTGGAAATAAAGCCCCAACAAAAATGGCTGCTTCAAGTAGCAATATGGGAATTTCTGCAGTTTGTCATTTATGTGGTGATTTTGGTCATTATAAATTTGAATGTTTAGCACCTAGACGAACTCTATATAACTCTGATCGAAATCACATTGAAAAATTCAAACCAATCAGAGAAACTCAGAATGTTAAAAGTCCATCTAAGAGAAACACTCATCCTTCACTACCTAAAGAAAAGGACAGAATGAAGAAATCTATCTCACAATGGGTAGAAAAAGAAAAACTGAACTATCTGAAGATTAACCTTCATATACCTTGAAATCTCAAGCAGAAAATGAAACAAGTCCAGATCATGCATCTAGATACTGGATATTTGGTGAAATGATGCAATTTTGCTGAGCTTTCAATGATTACATCTGAGGTGGCATACCTCGAACTTTCTGTATATATGAACATTATCATGTTTATAATTTTGAGTTGTATAAAATTTTTGTGATGTGCATTGATCAAATCAAGATATGCATAAAAGTGTGTCATGATGAAAAACCTAAAAAATACTCACCTTCGATATAACTGTCGACCGTTTTTCGATTTTATCGACCAAGGGTCGATAAAATTGACGGCTCTTCAGAATATGAAAAGCCGTATGACCATAAAAGCTATCGGAGACAGGGTCAATAAAATCAATCAATAACTTCTCGATAACATTGAAACTATGATCGATATGATCGACAGATGGCGCCCGATAAAAGTTAGCAAAGTGAAAAAGAAAGTTTGGTGATCAAGGGTTTCTCGGTCGCCTTCTCTACTCGATTCTCTCGGCTAATCACTAAGAGCCATGTCAGACTACTCAAATCCTTCCACAAATCGGGTAATATTTTTTCAAAAACGTCAAAGGTCCATTTTTTTGGATATTGTTTTATTTGTCATGTGTTCTTGTCATTTTTTTCAAATTCTTCAAAAGTCTATTGGTCCACATGGGAAAAGAAAAAGGAGTTGCATCTGGTTCAGGGGAGTCATCAAGAACTACCCGACAAAAAGTTCTTGCCTCAAGAGGAAGGGCGAGGACCTCGGACCATGGGATCCCCACACGACAAAGATCACAACAGACCTCACATGGTGGGTCCCAGACCGAAGTTTCTGCACCTCCTCAATCAGCACCACCTCCTCCGGCTATCCAACTCCCAGCAAAATACACCGGTAGGAAGTTGATCCATGAGAGAAAATTCGACAGGGGTTGTTTAACACCTTACAATCTGGAACCCCTATTCGCTGCAATCGGCTGGCTGCCCATCCTATATTCCGGAGGGCCTTGTCAACTCGAACAAACATGCAACTTCCTTGCAGTATGTCATTCTCCGGTATTTGAACTTCCTTCATTTATGATCTCTCTAGATGGTGATGATGTGTTTATCACTCCTGCCACAATAGCTCATATTCTCAATCTACAGATGGCTCCAGAAGGTCTTCCGAATTTGGATCTCGATCTTCTTGATGTCCGATCCATGATAACCAAGAACCTATGCCATAATAGAGATATTCCCTTGCATCAAGGGAATGCCTTAAAATCCAGGTACATGGAACCCCACTTTCGGGTTATGCATGGGATCTTCACTACAAATTTGTATCCAATGAGCACAAATCGATCAGATCTCATGAGTCTTATGATCATGATAGTATACTCTGTTGCGAATGGGACAACGATTTGCCTTCCAACACTAATTGTCAATCAGTTGGTAAATGCTATACATACATCCAGAGATCTGCATTTTCTGTATCCCTGGATCATAAGCAGAATATGTCAAAACATTGGTTTTCCTTCTACAAATGATCCTATACTTCCACTTCAAGTTTTTAATTTCAAAAACATTCGCAAAATGGATCTGATCTACCAAGACTACAAAGAAGGAGGCTTTCAAGAAGAAGGAGGCAAAGGTGATTACGGAGGAAACTGAGATGGAAGGTGGTGAATCCGCCAAAACTGATCCAGCCCCATCTATGTCAATCCCTGTACATACCAAACGATACAAGTTGGATAGGATCGGGGCGATTCAACATGACATTCAATCAATGCAAGAATGACTTACAGTCTTGGAACAAGTTGTCCACAAGGTACAACAGTCTGTGTAACAGTTAGTCGACCTAATGACTTGTCGTCGAGATGACACAGCTCCATCTCACTCTGCTCCTTAGCACTGATTTTTGAATGCTGTCACACACACTCACTCTTTAACTCAGTGTACGAACTGTAGTATCTTTTTAAAAGTTCTACGCTTCTTTGAGTGCATGTGACAGCTCTCTATTCTACACAGGCTAAAAGTTTTTTATTTTGTGCCCACGAATGGGATGAAATACTAGTTATAATATTCGGGTGCCCTCAATTGGGCTTTGTTTTGTTCTTTGGATGATGGTTAAACTACTGCTGTCTGGGGCAGTATATTTTTTTTGGATACTATTGAATATGGCTTCATATAATTATGTTCTTACTGCCATAGTGATATATGAAATCTCCTAGTTAAATGGAGTTTCTGCTATGAATGAATGTGATTTTCATAACTATCTTACCTGACCTGTTTAATATACATTCATATTCTCTCAAACATGATGCATGGTTTACAATGAGCTCATCTTTATACATCTCTATCTGAAGTTCTCCCATATGCTTAAAATCTTTAGTCAATATCACATGTTATGCCTTTACAAATGACTGACAAAAAGGGAGAGAAAAGTTAAAAACACCCTGTGTGGAAAATTAGATATTTGTGCTCTTATATGTTGCAGGTGTAAGGGAGAGCAGTTGCACCAAGAAAAAGGAGTTTTTACAGTAAGGGGGAGCAAATTCTGGTTGTGTACCTGAATGTGTTAGAATTTATAAAATTGTGTAAACACATGTACACACAATTTAGGATGTATCTGTCTAGATATTTTCCTAGGATGTTTTGAGTATTTTGTTACGTAATTGACAAAGGGGGAGATTGAAAGTGCACCTACTAGTGTCCTAGTTTGTCAATTACCGTGTGAGTTGAGTCAGTCAAACTACAGAGCCTAACAGGAAGAACAATTCAAGCGTCTGCCTTAACCGGATGTGTGAAAGCTCGTCATATGTAAATCATATCCTCACATCTCATGTCCCAAAACACCAGGTGATTAAAACCTTTAAAATCAACTTAGAATACATGAGGGTTTTTGGGTAAGTGAACTTTTTAAAACATAAGAAAATCTCTAAGTTTACTTGCCCTGTCGATTGTATCGATACACATTTCGATATGATCTATATGTGTTGTCGATGTCCTCGACTCTTGATCGATACTATCGATAAGAGGACTAAAAGTGCCCAACAACCGCATACTCATTTGGATGGATTTATCTATATATCGATACAACCATCGATATCATCGATATTAAAAAATTGAGCCCATGGGAAGTGGGTCAATAATATCGACAGGAAGATTTTCGGCACCCCTATTTTTCTAAAGAAAACTACTATGAGCTTCAATATATCGATGACTGTTCCGATTCAATATGAATTCAAATATCGATCATATCGGATGTCAGTCGATCATATTGATACTTGGCGCACATTTCTTCCAGTAAAATATTTCAGGATGTTCTTAACCTTGATCGGGGGCCACTCGAGGAAATCGATATTCTTATGTCGATGCTATGGAGTCCTGATCGATTGGATCGAGACTGGCCACAAATTTTCCAGCGTGATTATAGGTAAATCTATACGATTTATCGATCAATCGATGCGGTCTCGATATCATCGATATTCAAATTCCGATGACATCGGTTGACCCTCGATCATATCCTATAAAACCTGAAATATTTCGGATAGTCTCTCTCATTTTTCAAATGTCGATGATCGATCCTACTATCGATGGTATCAGAGTTTGAAATTCGATAACATCGACACCAGTATCGATCCCATCGACCAGCTAATAAAAGGTTTCAAAAGAGTATGACATTTGAGTTTGTGTTATCGAGCGGATAGTCGATCCCATCGAGAGTATACGCTCGATGATATCAACCCTACTCGATGATATCAAACTCTATCATAGATATGACTGTTTTATATCCGTTGAAATCTTTTGCCTATATATAGGGAGACTTATTCATATTGTTGGTAGAGAAAGAAGAGAGTGCTTTTGTGTGTTTTACCTCTAAATCGTATTCCCAAAGCCCTTTCTCTCACGAGAGTTCATCTTCCAATCCACTCTCATTCATTGACATTCAATAGAGTGGATAGGGAAATGAACTTCCGCATTTAAGGATCCTTTAGCAACTATCTTAACAGCATATCATTAAGCTGGGATGCCTTGAATGAATAGATGATGATAATCACTCTATCTTCCTTATAGGAAAATTCTAAGAGAGTAGATTTCTTTCCTAACCTTAACACAACCCGAAGCGAAGTACTGGTATATCTTTTATATTACGGATCAAGGGAGTTGAAGACTCTTAATAACAAGAAGGAGATCTTCATCACTGTGCTAAAAAGGGACTCGTCAACTTATCTATAAGTACCTAGATTCCAGAGGACACTTGTGATCATTCCTTTTTTAAGATTGGGTCTTAAGTGTTGCTCACCCTGTGAAGTCCTTATACGAGGCCTCCGATGGGAGTGTACGTTGTGGGTGCGTCGTGTGGACCCTTTCTCTGTGGAGAGCATAAACATCTGGGTGTGTTGTGTGGACCCTTGCTCTGTGTGGCCATAAACATTTGGTTAAGAGTGCACCAGTAAAACTCTAGGGTTAGAGGTGAACCGAGTAGAAACTTCCGTGTAAAGGTTGAAGGTGAATCTGATTTAAAACCTTAGGTTTAAGGTGAACCCTGGAAAACCTACTTAGTGAAATCTGGTACACTCATGGGTTGAGTGCAATAGCCGAGAGTGAAGTAGACAAGTAATCGAACCGCTATAAAAATGACTGTATTTGAGATTGTTACTACTTTTCATTGTGCGATGTTCCTTACATGATTTTATATCTGATTGTCTAGGATCACAGCTCATATACACACACATTCATATCCATCACAACTTATATGCAACTTGTTTATTTTTCCAGAAGTTTGTGATTGGATCGTCTACTAGGCTTGGAAGCCAGTAGAGTTACATTTGAGTAATCCTGTTAATTATATATCTGATAAGATTAGTAAAATAAGATTTTTAAATACACTGTAAAATTTTTAAAAGTCCTATTCACCCCCCGCTAAGACATATTGGCATATTCCTACTTCGACTCAAGCGGTTTTCATCGCTATTTCATAATAGACCTTGATGATTCCATAGAGAGGAATCGTACTAATATGTGGACTTATTAAGCATGAATTGCATATTCATTCATTCATTCACTCACTATCCACTCGGGCTAGTAGTGCGTAACTATTTATTACGTGTACCTTCACATGGCCAGGATTTCGGTTGGGCGCGACTAACATAGGACCAGGAATTTACTACATTGAGTCCGACTATCCAAATTTAGGTATGGTACTGATTTGGATAGAAGTCCCTTGTGATGTACCCCATAGCCTGCGATACTATATACTATCGTCCCGACCTCACACTCTAGCTTGGTCATTTCATTCGCATAGCATATTGCATCTGCATGCATATGATATTTTAGGTTGTTATGTTTTTTATACTTATATGGCCTAGAAAGACTTAACAGGATTTACATGTTTCATTGTATCCTCGGCATCTGATATTTGACTCTCTATGACTCCTCCTTTGCATAGTTGATCTGTATTGCATAATCTGATATTGTATAATTCATGAACTTGTCGGTACTTCTATTTACTCTGATATTGTATGATTCATGAACTTGTCAGTACTTCTATTTACTCTGATATCGTATGATTTATGAACTTGTTAATATTTCCGCTTACTCTGATTACTCTGATATTGCTTACTTAACACTTTCCTTGTGCACACACTTTCACCATCCACTAAGCTTTCTATAAGTTTATGCATGATAGATGCGTGCAGATGCCGGTAGGTAATAACAGCGTTAAACTTGGAGCATGCAGCGGTCTTCTGGAGCTTGATTTTTGATTTATGTATTTCCCTTTCAGCATTGTACTCAAATGATTATATTAGTGAATATTTGATGATGATATTGCCTTTGTGATTCGGGTAATCTTGTGGTTATGCTTATTACGAGATAAATGTACGTTAGAAAATTCTCCTTGTAAGATCCCAATATTAGAATCTAGTGCATGTATGCTAGGAACTAAAAATAGGGTACTACGGAGGCTGTCAGCACCGGATTCGGTGATCGAGAATTTTGTGAGCCTCATTTTCGAGTTTGGGGGGTGACATGGCCTCCTAGTATTCGACACTCGGGCACTCGTATATCCACTTAGTCTCGACGTTGGGGCGTCTCCTGGCCTGGAGGTTTAAGGATTTCACTTAGGGCCATTTATGACAGCCTGATGCTAGAACAGATTTTCAATGTCCCATTTGGCCATCTATGATATGCCTGTGGAGGCTACGACCCTGATGTCGATAGGAAGTATAGTAATCACAACACGCAATCTAAGATGCATGAGTCATACAATCCAGTCATGCATCAATCCTGCGCATATTATGCGCTCATGTGAGACAATTTCCGCCTATCAAGGAGTCTCATAACAATCGGCACTATGGCATATGCAATGTCAATCATATCTCATAACAAATATGCAGATGATGCGTATGGACATGTATCATGATATTATGTTGTCACATACTCATAATCGGTATCAATAACCGTCATTGATAATTGACCTCGACAATGTGTACATTTAACCAACATTGCCCCAAGGAATAACCCATATAGAGCCTAACATACAGTGGACCCATGGCCTCACACAAGGGCTAAATGTATAACACCATGGGCCTCACTCAAGAGCTTAATACACATCTCAATGAGCCTTTCACATGGTCATAACATACATCTCAATGGGCTCCATCGCTTGGCCCTCAAATGCACCACAATGGGCCTCATCACATAGGCCTCACATACATTACATAGGTCTCAAATGCATTAAGTCGAGGCCGAATGCTCATCAGAATGGGCCTCAAATATGGGCCGCATATACATCGCAATGGACCTCAACAATTGGCCTCGACAATCGGAGTCAGCCTCGATAATCAGAATCGGCTTCAATAATCAGAATCGGTAATCAGCAATCGGAATCGGCCTCGACCTTTTATAATTGGAATCGGTAATCGGCAATCGGAATCAGCCTTAACTCCGATAATTAAAATTGGTAATCGGCCATCGGAACCGGCCTCGACCTCGATAATCGACATCGATAATCGGCAATCGAAATCGGTGAGAATAGGCCTAACAAGGCCTAAGGGAAGGTCACAATGTAGACATTCAACCATCATTGCCCATCAATGTGGACATTCAACCAACATTGCTCCCAAGGAGTGGTCCACATAGAGTTAAACATATGGTGGGCCCATGACCTCACACAAGGACCTAATACATACCACTATAGGCCTCACTCATGGGCTGCTTATGCATCACATTAGGCCTCGCTGATAGACCTCATGTTCATCACAATGGGCCGTAATACATGGGCCCCATATATGTCTGTTGGGCCGTAATACATGGGCTAGAAAATACATCTCATTGGGCCTTACCAAATGGTCCGAAAATACATCATAATGGGCCTCAAGTACGTTGCAATGGCCTCGACACATGGGTCATGAATACATCACATTGGTCCTCATATATGGGCCTCAAATATACATTAAGTGGGCCGTATCCACGGGCCTCACCAATGGGCCTCGTACATCAAGTCGGTTGCATCAATGAGCCGCACGATGGGCCTTATATACATTAAGTGGACTACATCAATGGGCCTCATAACAGGAGGGCCCTACTCATGGGCCTTAAATACATAATATGTGAGCCCTACACATGGGTCTCCTATGCATCAAACGGCCACATATCATGGGCCTAATACATATCATAATGGGCCTTGCCCATAGGATGCGAATACATCATAATGGGCCTTGCCCATGGAACTCAGATTCAAGCAGGTGGGTCCCATCATATGGGCCACACCAATGGGCCAATATGCATCTAATGGGCTACATCAATGGGCTGCGCAAGTGGATCATATACACATCAAGTGGGCTACACCAATGGGCCGCACAAGTGGGCCATATACACATCAAGTGGCCTACACCAATGGGCCGCACAAGTGGGCCATATACACATCAAGTGGGATATACCAATGGGCCACACAAATGGGCCATACCAATGGGCCGCACCACATGCCAAAAATAAATCATATCGAGAGATCATCTGGACTGCACTCTAAATAACGGCAGACATGATGATTGGAAGATCGACTAAACCATACCACAAATAGTAGTGGTGATAATGATCTCCACCATTAAAATCCTATAGGGCCAATGACAGAAAACCGTGGGAGCAGCCATACCCACCATTGAACATTTATAGGACTCACCATGATGTATTTTTTTATAATTCAACTATTCATAAGTTAACATAGAGATAGATGAAGTGAAAACAAGAATATCAGCTTGATTGGAAACTGCCTGGCCCTTAAGAGTTTTGAATGGTATATATCACTGTCCCCATTAATTTTCAATGGTGAGGTTTGCTTGAACTTTAGATCTGACTGGTTCTTTTGCCCATGCTGTGCAATGATATTTCAAACTGGTTGGACGGTATGGATACAACACATGCATCATGGTGGGTCCCACCGTCCAAGGCCTGGACGGTGTGGATAGACATACATCACGGCTGTGGCCCACAGAGATTGCTGCGTCGTTACAACAGCAATATAGCTGGTGTACGGTAACCAGCCAAGCTGCTTTCCCTGTAGTAGGTGGGCCCCATAGATCAAACGGATGGACGGCGAGGATAAAAACATACATCAAAGGTTGAGCCCCACCCCACATGTGCTACACGTGTGGGTGGGTCCCATCCGCCAGAGAAAAACGGACGGACGGTCTGGATAGGGGGTCCACGCAGCAGCTGGGCCCCTTGCCGCTGCTGCTTCAACGCTACAGGTGGGTCCCACGTAGGGCCCACCATCATATATGTTATGATATATCATTATAATAATATTATATTTTATTATATTACAATATATTATTATTATTATTTTAAAAAGGTGCAGCACCAGGCCCGCCAAATCAGACCGGGGCCCACCATATAATGATCTTGGAAAAAGGGATGGACGGTGTTGATAAAACACACACGTCAGGGAGTGGCCCACCGTCCAGCAATCTGGACCGTGTGGGAAATACATACATTCAAGGTGGGCACATCGAACGGCCTAGATGGTACATATATACCAGGCGGCCCACACGTGTGGGGAGTGGGGTCCACAACTGGACGGTGTGGAGCAAAACACACATTATAATGGTGTCCACAGCACCGCCCAGACGATGGACGGTCTGGAAATAGCACTTACATCGTGGCAGGCTACACACGTGGCAAAGACAATACATACATCATGGTGGGTCCCACGTGGGGCCCACATGATATAATATTTTATTATTAAATTATATATATATATATATATATATATATATATATATATATATATAACTACCGTCCATCGTCCAGAAACGCTGACGGACGGCCTGTAAGTGGAACAAGTGCGAGGAGTGGGACCCACGAGACTTGACAACAGCAACAAGTGGTGGCCGTCCAGCACATGGACGCCCCAGTAGCAACATGGGCACGAGGTGGGTCCACACGTGTGGGACCCACCAGCGATGTTAGATCAAGGAGATATTTGTGTTTTTTAATTTTCATCTAGGAGCGCTGAAGGCTGGACGTGCCAGCCCCAGCAGCTGGGCCCCAATCAGACTGGGCCCACTGATGGACGGTCTGGCTTTGTAAGACACAAACATCATGGTGGGGTCCGCACGTCCCACCTGATGAACGATTGTCCTCCTAAGATTTAAAACTGCTCCATTGGATGGATGGTGTGGATACACACGTTGATATACACAAATCATGGTGGGTCCTCATAGCTGTGAAGCGTGGATTAAGTGGGCCACACACCAACACACACACAGAAAGAGAGAGAGAGAGAGAGAGAGAGAGAGAGAGAGAGAGGAAAAATTGGATGGTGGAGGGACCCCGCCACTATGGGCCCCTCGTTGCAATGCATACATCAAGATGGGTCCCACCATATGTAGGCCCTTTAATAATCAAAATCATACACAAATCACTCACCTATTGGCTGCCTTCTTGATCCAATGGAACGGCCAACTCCTTGGCTTCAGCTTTGATGGCGGATGATGGAGATTGGATGGTCGAATATGGTGGTAGGGAGGTAGGCCATACATGACCTCTCTCCCATGGACGTCCACCTCTCCTATGGTTGCTTGGGAGATGGGTTCTTTTTGAAAATGTGTGTGTGTGTGTGTGTGTGTGTGTGTGAGAGAGAGAGAGAGAGAGAGAGAGACATTGAAAGAGAGAGAGAGTGATGGAGTGAATGATGGGGTGTGTAAGAGATGGGATGGAAATGTTGACTTTGTAGATGGTGTTGTGTACTTGGGGATGAGATTGGGTACTTGACTTAATGGGTTGTTTACTTTGATTGATTGATGGGATTGATTTGACAGTTGGTTGAGATTCTCTCGGAATCACAATGCAGTATTTTTCTCGAATCAAATGCGGGCCCACATCTCCTGGCCCGGGTATCGGATTGGTGTGCAAGTCGCGGCGTTAGAATCGCGGCGACTACGCAGTCGCTAGGGTACAAGTTTCGGGTCAATCCAACTTCAGTATGCAGGACTCGGCTTACGATCGCTCATAAACGTCGGATACAACTTAAGGGTTACCGGACTTCGACCGGAAGAACCATGGAAGCCTATGGAACGATACGGCAAGAATACGGGCCTTTCATGGTGCACAAGGTGTTGGCCCATTGGTGGGGCCAGTGGCCGGCTGTAAATCCGACATTGTCTCAATATCCGGGCCCAAACTGGGGTCTATATGGCTATCGTTCAGGGGAGGTGCCCCATCAATGGATCCACTAAGTGTGAGACGTGCTATGTTCTGAGTGTTTTTAGGAGGCATCCCCTATATACAACATAGGGTGTAACGTGTGTAAGATTTTGAATAATATTATTCACTTTTCCAAATATTCCACACATTTCAAATAAAAAAGAAGCTTCACGCATTTCATTTAACCAAAATTGTCACGATACACATGATGTAGCATTACATGAATCATGATAGAGAATGCATGTGAGCTAAATTTAACAAAAGTTTCAACACTAAATATTCTAATATCCAACTAAGCCGACAAAGACTATTACTTAGAAAAGCAAGAAATAGAGCAAACCAACAGAAGAGTGTAACATATGACTAGTTCGCTGACTCTGGCGAAGGTGGAGGCGTGCCCTTGTCCTCCAACAGTAGGGTCTTCAAGTTGCGTGACATTCTCTTGAATTTCTATTTTAGATAAGCTTGGTTCTCCGTGACCTCCTATTTCAGGGGGGCATAGTTCTCTTCAATCTTGGCCACGCGGGATTTTAAGGCAGTTCGATCATAGCGGTCTTCATGTGCAACAGGAGGAGGTCTCCCATTTGAATCTTGGGCCTCCTCTTCTCCTTCCTGCTCTTCCTCCTCACTTCTCACTTCATCGTCACTATTTCATGGCGGTTCTCACTTCATTCTTCCTCACTGCCTTCCACTATTTCATTTCCTTCCTCATTTTCACTACCGTCTTCCTCTTCGCTTTCTTCTTTTATTTCATCCCCATACTCGTCAAGTCGGGCTTGACATTACCTAGGGCCGATACCCATATTATTGAGTATAGTCTCACTGATGAAGTGGATCAGTGCTAGATTATCCATGTTGAGTCTAAAGCCGAAGTTACGAGCAATCTTGCAAATAAGTTGGTCGAATGCGAGTGAAGCCTCACCTCGAGTAGAGCATGTGGTCTTGATTATCTATGATAGGACGAAAGTAGGCAGACACAACTTGTCTCCCTATCCAGCTCTGTATAGGAAGTCTACCATCAACCGAGTGCATTCTATACGGTTGCTCCACCTAGGATACACGTTGTACGTGCATATGTGGTGGAGTAGGTGGAAGTCTGCCATCATTTTAGTTGATGGGAGGCTATTATCTCACCTCCAATGAGCCAGTCGGCCACAAAGAAACCACATGCGACGATCTCTCTCTCGTCTACTAGTGAGATGAGATGCACTAGCATGTACCACACCACGCTCGATTCCCATGATGCGGGTCATCACATGTACATTGATTATGGCTTCCTGCCTCCCCAAAGTAATAGTAAACTGAAGCGGCTCCAGTAGTGGGTTCCGTATGTGGGCATAAAAGGCTTATACGGTGCCTTCACTTGCATGATCCTTCCCTTCAAACACGGGACCCCATTCAGTCTCCAACAGGGGGTCAATCACTGGATATAGTCCAAATAATTTCTCATCGACATGTGCTTCAAAAATAACTTTGCGGTCACAAAACTTACCAAGTCCGATGCCAGCCGATAAAGATCTTTCAAGTAGGATTTGAGATCCCGCCGATAAAGATCTCTCGGCGCTCATGCTAGCCTCGACGCTCGTCTTCTTCCTCGAGCGGCTTAGACGGCTTAGCCCGACTTCATCCGGGGCCTCTCTTCTCTTTCTCATAAGGGAAAAAAGCATTGAGATCGAGAAGATGGCGTGACAAGCTCAAAGAGAGCCATGGAAGCGGAACGCTAGGAGAATGAGGTGGGTTTGGGAAGTTTGAGAGTTATGAGACACAAACAAGTAGGTTTTGTGCTCAAATGTGGGGAAGTAGGGAAGATAGAGAGTAGTAAGAGGTAGTTTTGAGAGAATGGTGGTAGGTAGGTGCAAAATATGGAAGAAGATGGAAGATTGAGTGTATGGGAGAGTGGATTTGAAAGGGTAATGGGTTTTTGGAAGAGAAATGGGGTTTAGAGAGTATGAAATGGGTAGCAAAAAGGGGTCCCACATGTGGGAGAGCCCACATGGCCGGACGGTGGGCGGTGTGCGGCTAGTACCACGGGGCCACCAGAGTTCGGTGAAGAGCTGGGTGGCGCGCTGCCACCCACTCTGGGGTCGCCGGTGGTCGGACCGCCCTAGGGCAGTGGCCACCTCCTCTCGGGGTGTTGTACATGTGAAGGGGACCCCCTGGGTCCCATCGAAAATTGTGATTCGGGCCTCCATGCTCGTGTGATGTGTTTTCTCGGTCCAACAATCGTATATTCACGTTTTTTGGATTGTTTCAAGAGTGGGATTCACCGAATTATTGTTCAAACCCGTCGACTGATGGCCTAAAAAGGAACTGAGATCATTTCGCATGATCTCGGACGCGTACGGGCTACAATACATCGGTAAATCTCGCCCGTTGGTGAAACTTTAGGATTCTAAGGTCATTTCTAATTTCATCGCTCCCTTCCTAAGTTAGAGTGCATTTAAAGCGCGTCGTGTTACATATAACCCAAGTCTAGTTTAATCCAAATCATGCTCTGATACCAACTTGTAACGTCTCAAATTTTGAGGGTCGAGCAAAGCTCAACTCCCGAGATCTAATGCATCGCTTATGCAACATAGATAATGATGTTTAAATGTTATTCATTTCCATGCATTAGACATGAGTGAGATTACACTAAAACAACATATCATACTCTAGAGATAAGTAAAACTTAGCAAGCGGAAAACTTAAACACGTATATATAAGTATGCATGGGTGTCGCAACTTCCAAAGTATGAGTATGATACCGGGCTGAATATAAACATGTATTGTTTCAAAATTTATAAAATATCAAAATGTACATGTCCAAATAATCCATGTATCCCTATAATCCCGTCGAATCAGTACGAGGCCTATATAGATCTACCTGATAGCTAAAAATAGGAGAATTCATTCTCCGCATCTACAAAATTCGGATCAGCTTCATAGACTTCAGCATCACCTGCATCTAACCAGAGTCTGGTTGGTGTTTTAAAACACTGTCCTAGAGTGGGAGTGAGTGATCAACTCAGTGGTACTATAAGGCAAAGGTTAACATGTTATCAATTCAATCAATCACTAATGAAAAAGTAATACAACAATCACTTCCTAGCTACTCTTATTAATATAAGGATGGTATGAAGTAGTGATGCATGCCCTCTCACAAAGCTACCTCAAAAGAGACTCCATCAACTGTTTGTGCATGATAAACTCCCTAAACATGAAACTCCTCCCAAAGCATATGTAATGCGGTGCATGGTTGTGTTAGCCAAGTAATTAATTAGGCTTATTCATACAATAGATTTGAGAAGCTAAGGTACCTCCCTTTATATCATTAACCCAAACCAAAGGATCCATCTAGGGTCATCAATCCTAGTTAATCACATACGATAGGCAAGTTGTTGGGCATCACACCAATGAAAAGCAATGGATAGGTAAATTCAAGAGTTTATACTCGAGGTCACTATGGGGAGGCTCGTCACCTCAGCGTAGGTCGACAGCTTGAATACAATATCCCATACCACCATATTCGGCTCACGAGTTTAGGTTGTTCACTAGTCACTACGGGGAGGCTCGTAGTGGATAGGTAAATTCAAGAGTTTATACTCGAGGTCATTATGGGGAGGCTCGTCACCTCAGCGTAGGTCGATAGCTTGAATACAGTATCGCAGACCACCATATTCGGCTCACGAGTTTAGGTTGTTCACTAGTCACTACGGGGAGGCTCGTCACCCCAGCTTATACCGACAGCTCGACCACGGTGTCCCATACCACTATAATCGACTCATGAGTCTTAGCGGATCGTGGTACCATGTTTAAAATGGGTCTTTACATTGGTAAGTGGTACCTTAGATTTAAGCAGTGATGTCCATACATGTTAAACAACAATAGGCCAATCGATTTATTAGACAAGTTCAATTGGTACGCGTGCACACTGAATTAATTGACATGGAGCGCATAAGCATCTCACGTGGCTTAACCACTGTTGACAATTATTGTGCGACCTGAATTCACCGAACTCATCAAATGTGGCGAGACTAATTCGACCACTCAAACGGGAACTGTTACCGATTGCCTGGACCACATGGTAGTCCCAGTCTTACTCAGATGCAATAGATAGCTACATGTGATACACATATCAACATTTAACGAATATTCCAATAAAGATTCTCATTTGAGCATTTCATCGAACACATTGAACATGTCACCAAATATTGCATTTCATCCATAAATTGCATAGTCGAAATTAAGATTGCATGAAAGAAACTCTACATATAGATAAGGTAATTGAGAATCCTATCTTAATACCCTTATTAAATAAAATTCATCTACAATTTCTCATTCAGACATTTTATCAAACACTTAGACTACATATTACTAAATACGTAGACTAGATTAGTTACGACATGAACTATCACAATTTATTACACAAATAGATCGTGGTACACATGACAAACATGAATCCTAGATTTATAGTCATGTCAAGTACAAATCACAATTTCATATTCATTCAAGCATTTCAACAAACACATAGAATACATCTTATATTCAATATAGTGCACACATGTATGATTTATCGAAAACGTCATAACTAAGATCATATAGTAGCAATCAAGTCAAACATAAATCATTGCTGACATTGAAAGCCTTGAAAATCATA
The DNA here is from genome assembly GCA_037074715.1 of Magnolia kwangsiensis. Taxonomy (NCBI): domain Eukaryota; kingdom Viridiplantae; phylum Streptophyta; class Magnoliopsida; order Magnoliales; family Magnoliaceae; genus Magnolia; species Magnolia kwangsiensis. Next base: position 63,103,375 of record CM073572.1, read on the forward strand.
ACCTAAACGTTTATAGTCCACACCTTTCATCGGAGTACTCGTTTCGAACTCTGTTCGAATCCTACGTTCTCAAACACAGAACAATGGGTACCTAAATCACGAAATATGTTAGCTATTTCGTCGATTACTCAATCCGGCTTTCTAAATAAAGATTAGGGTTATAATTTCTTACCCAAATCATAGTTGAAACGAATCAGTTAGCTAGATGTAAAGACGATTCAATGCGTGGAGTAGAAGGAAAGAATCACTGCAGCAAACTCCAAGGATTTTCCCTCACTCCCTACTCTTTTCTCTTCATTTCTCTCTTCTCTCTCTTAGGGTTAGAGAAAATTCTTATGGGATAGGTATGAGGTGGTTTAAGGTCTTTATATAGGCCTAGAACTGGTGCAAATGGCCCCAGGGCCATGGTATAACTGATTTACATCCAAAAGGTAACTATTTCTAACGAATGAGGTTTAACTGGAGGTCCACTACTCACTTACAGCACAGGGTAAGTTCCCTGACGATGAATCTATGCTAGGATGTGGTTTCAATGTAATTGGATAGGCCGATCGAACTTGAAAGACCTGTATCAGATCAACGATTGTTTTCACTTGATTAGGGCCACAAGTATACAGATATGTGCAGGGAAATTTCCCTGATCCATGGGTGAAGTTCTGTCAGAAACTAACGGTCTGAAATCCTCAATTTCACTCGCAAGCAAATGGTTCAATTACTTAAGTTCTGTTTCATTTTCTAAAGATATTCGTGTTTTTCACACACTTTACTCAGGGGTTAAGTTGTGCATTTCTAGATACTATTTGGGCTTGATTCCCACGATGGTTGTCAAGCCCAATAAGACAGACATATCCCTATAGTTTTGCTGTCATTGGACTTTCAACGTGCGGTCTAAGTCCGATACGGGGTTTCAATGTACTCCCGCGAGTAACAGGCTTTTGAGATTTCTCCTAGGTTTTTAAGTAATGTTGAGTTAACGATTTTGATGGTTTTAGGTCTTGTCATTGTATAAATAGTGGTTCAAAATAATCCATCGATTAATTCAGTTTAGTACTTAATTAATTTTTGCCTAATTTCTAAAGAATACAGTCTTTAGGGATTTCTAGCTGAGGTGGTACTCGGGTCTTTGTATGGATTTTTTCAAGACGTTGCATCAATGAACCACACCATAAATAAGGGGAATAAATTGGCTACTCCACTTGATACCCCACCATGATGCATGTGTTTAATCCATGCCGTCCATCTATTTTTAAAGATCATCTTACGGCATGTGACCAAAAATGAGGCATATCCCACTCTAAAATGGACCGCATTATAGGAAACAGTGTTAAATGAGTGTAAACCATTTAAAACATTTTGGGGGCCATAAAAGTTTTGAATCGAGATAATTTTTATTTTTCCCCTTCATCTAGGCCTGTATGACCTAATAAACAGATTGGATGCCAAATAAACATTACAATGGGCCTTATGAGGATTTTAACGATGGATATCCAATCACTATCGTATTAATGTGGTGTGGTCCACCTGATATTTATATACCTCTCATGTTTGGGCCCCACCATGATGTATGTTTTATATCCACACCTTTCATCCATTTGGAGAGATCAATTTAGGGCAGTATCCAAAGAACGAGTTAAATCCAAAGCTCCAGTGGACCCTAGCACAGAAAACAGTGGGATAGTGATGCCCACCATTAAAAACTTCTAAACGAAACAAAAGTTTTATATCAAGATGATATCTGTGTTTTCCCTTATTTCCTGTATTTTTTAACTTTTGAATATGTTGGATTTCAAATAAACATTTCTATGGGCCTTTAGATAGTTTCAATGGTGGGAATCACTCTCCCTGCTATTTTCTGTGGTGGGGTCCACTATAGATTTTTATCTGCCTCATTCTTTGCCTCATGACTTAAAATGATATCTCAAAATGGATGGACAGTGTGGATATAACAAATACATCATAATGGGTCCATCGATCTTAGTGACGTCAGTGATAGGGCATCTCTGTCTCTATCTCTCTCAGTCCTCTCTCTGTGTCTTATGCATCTCTCTGTATCTCACGCATCATCTCCCTCCTCTCTCAGTCTCTCTCGCAACCGCTCCCTCCTCCTCCTCCTCCTCCTCTCTCTCTCTCTTTATCTATGTATCTATCTATCTATCTCTCCTTAGAGCTCGAAAACCTGATTGGAGATCCTACTCGTGATCTCTCATCTCAATTCTCTCAATCTGTCTCCTCAAAGCTCGAAAATCGGATTGGGGCTCTAACTCAAACCCTCCTCTCGTTCTCTTCCTCTCACCTCAAAAGGTAAAAACCCTAACCCATGTGGCTGTAATTACTTTTACTGTGCTTGCAAGGGCCCTCTAGACTTTTTCATTTCTTTACAGCGTAATGTGTCGAGTGCATGGGACACGATGACTTAAGAATGCATCAAAAAAATGAAGGTGGGCCCTAATCCCATTTTGAATTTGAGAATTTGGTACCCTAATCTCAATATTAAATTTGGTGGTTTTGAAATTGGGGATTTGGGTACCCAACTCCCACATCGAATTTGAGGATTATAGTACCCTAATCACATTTCGAATATGGTGTTTTGAAATTGGGGATTTTCGTACACCCGGCCTGGTGGATATCCGTGAACCATGACTCAGATGTGGGGCCCACATCAAAATATGCCGGTTCCACTACATGGTCGGTACTGCAATGCCGAAATGAGTCAGTTCTTGGGTGTTTGCATGAAGGCCCTGGCCATGTAGATGTGGTTTCCTTGTGTTTGAAGAAGGTGGAGAGGCCCATCTTCTTGATTAGCTGAATTTTGGGTGGTTTAGTGAATTGGGTTTAGATGGTTTTTGGGTTGTTTTGGAATGGACTACTGCTTCTGTGGTGCTGATGGATATGATGAATGAAGGCTGGTTGTGGGGTTTTATAGGGAAGGTGTGGGGAGGGTGGGAAACATGAGATTTAAAAATTGTGGGGCCCCACCCATGTCTTTGTACTGAACAACAGGTTGGGAGACTTAAATGGTATTCATTGCACCATTTGCACGTTCCATGTTTTAAAATAAAAATAAAAATTATTTTCTTATATGAAGGTGTTTGATATGATTCCTTGCACCTTGTTCTTTTAAATGTGGGAGAGAATTTTAAGATAGTTCACCACCATTTTAAAATTGATGGAGAATCACCTACCATATATGTTATGTTGTTTTTCACCGATCTGGACCGTACAAATCCCTGTATTGATTGTGGATGGACCTATTTTTGCTAATAGAATTTGTCCTGCTGAATATAATTTTACATTTGAGCCTCTCTTTGATAGACACAATTTCAATGGTTAAGATTACTCTATTACTTTCACATTCAAGATATGTTCCATACATAAAGTGCCCCACGATCTGTATGTTCTGGATAGCTGGACACATGTGCTAGTTGTGAGGATGAAGAGTTGTTGTTATTCTGCAAAATGGTGGTGAACTATCACCGAAATCTTTAAGAAGTTTCTAGGATGGCTCTTAAAACAATTGTCATTTTCGTTTCTTTAGGGCGTGTTTGGATTCACGTTTTGATTGTATTGTATTGTATTTCGGTACTGTTCACATATACGTTGGGCAATATTTAAAATACATCCAGCAGAAACGTGCCACTAACCAATGATTGGATAGGATGTATTGTCGTTCCATGTATACAATTTGTAGTACAAATCAATGTTTGGAAACGACGTATAAGGGGCATACGTTCTATATACATATATAGAGGCATGCTCTCCTATGCACCTATGCGTGTGCTCACCAACACATAAGCCAAGGTGGGCCCCACAATCACGGCCTCACCAAATTCGCTCTACAGAGCAAACTACAAAACTGGTAGACCGAGTTAAGATGTGTCAGTGGGTAATGAACACTCGATTACGAAAACTGATTCCACGATGTATTTGCGCGCGTGGAATGCGTCGCCCAGGCATTCCAAAACAAACATGGGACACGTCCCATCATGGTTGTATATACGATGTTGTACCTTCCCAAATGTGAATCCAAACACACCCTTAGTGTGTTGTAGTGTAGACCTCAGCCTAGATTGGGTAGCTTTGTATTGTACGGTTTTCTAAGGCATATGATTCCCGACATGTGGGATCTATTGTGCAGCATGCCAACAACGCAGTGAGCCTTTATCCAATCTCAGGCCTCACCCACAAATGATAGACATGAAAAAATATAAACTAGAAATAGATCAAAGAAATCAAAGCAAACCACAAGATAAGATATATGTGGAAAAACTCAAAACTAGGTAAAAAACCACAGATGGAAACTTTCCCTATGAAGAAGAACAAGGATTACAAAGCAAAATACTAACCTCTACCTTAGAAAAACATAGAAAACCCTTAGCCCACACCTTAGAATAACTTTTCTCATACATAGAAAAGCCTTAAGAACCCCTATTTATAGTTTAGGCAACTCCGCTTCCGCACCCTTGTGAAAGGCGATACCAAAATCCGCAGTCCGCATCGGATTCGGAAACGAATCTGCATAACTACGACCAATAGAGTAGACTGCATGACTAATCGAGAGGACCCCACGACCGATCGTGAATGGGTCACGACCGGTCGATCACCTCAGGACCCAAAAATGATACTCCCTGGACTTTGAGTCGAATCAGCTCACGACTGGTCGAGCAGGCCCCTACGACCGATAGAGCATAGCTCACGACCGGTCTAAGACAGCCCCATATGTGGTTCCACATCTCAACAATCTTCCACTTGGAGACACATCACCATAATCCTTTGTCTTTTTCATCCAGAGTGCACCACCTCCCCGTCTTCAAGCCTGAAGACCAATCAAAGAAGAACAGAGTTTCAGCTTCTCCCGTGTGATCACCTTGGTCAGCATATCCGTAGGATTCTCACTTGTATGAATCTTCTCCAGAGAAATCGATCCATCTTTCAATAACAAACGTATGAAGTGATATCTGATGGTAAAATGCTTGGTTCTTGAATGAAAGGATGAATTCTTAGCCAAGTATATTGTACTCTGACTGTCACTGTATATCTTTCGATTTGCTTGCTTCTTACCCAACTCTTCCATGAAACCTTACATCCACACCATCTCCTTGCATACTTCTGTAGCCACAACATATTCTGCTTCCGTCATACAGATAGATACTATCTTTTGTAACCGCGAGACCCAACTGACTGCAGCACTACCCATAGTAAACACATAACCTGTAGTGCTCCTTCTGCTATTGATATCTCCTGCCAAATTTGAATCCTCATAGCCTTGTAGCTTGATTTTCGATCCACCATAGCACAGCCTTACATCCTTAGTACTTACCAGGTATTTGAGAATCCACTTCACAACTTCTCAATGTTCTTTCTCGAGGTTGTTCATGAACCTGCTAACAACTCCCATTGCTTGAGCAATGTCTGGCCTCGTGCTCACCATAGCATACACGTGATTCCCAATGGCTGAAACGTATGGGACTTTAGCCATGTATTCCCATTCCTCTTGTGTCTTTGTCCCTTGCTCCTTAGGTAGCTTGAAGTGGTTGGCTAATGAAGTGCTAATCGGCTTAGCACCTCCCATTTTGAATCGATCAAGTATCTTGGCTATGTACTCTGCTTGTGATAAAATTAATTTCTTATTTTTTCTGTCACGCTTTATCCTCATGCCTAGGATTTGTTTTGGAGCTCCTAAATCCTTCTTGGAAAATTCTCTAGACAGTTGTCTTTTGAGATCTGAGATGTCGTTCATGCTTGAACAGACCACAAGCATATCATCAACGTACAGAAGAAGGATGATGTATGACATATCAAACTTCTTCAAATAACAACAATGGTCTACATGATCTCTCTTAAAACTGTTTTCCAACATGAAATTGTCGAACTTCTTGTACCACTGCCTCGGGGCCTGCTTCAGGCCATATAGATTCTTCTTCAGTCTACACACTTTATTCTCCTTTCCTGGTGCCGTGTATCTTGTCGGCTGATGCATATATATCTCTTCTTCAAGTTTGCTATGAAGAAAGGTTGTCTTAACATCTAGCTACTCCAGGTGTAAGTCCTTTGTAGCCACTATACTCAAGACCATGCGAATCGTAGACATTTTCACCACAGGTGAAAATATTTCAGTGAAATTGATACCTGCCTTTTGTTGAAACCTTTTCACAACCAATCTGACCTTGTACTGTTTCAAACCATCGTGCTCCTTCTTCGGTCTGTAAACCCACTTGTTGTGAAGAGCTTCTTACCCTTAGGTAGAGTGACTAGCTCCCATGTACAATTAGACTCAAGAGAGTCCATCTCCTCATCAATGGCCTGCTCCCACTTAACCCATGTATCTAATTGTAATGCCTCTTCAAAACACTCTGGCTCACCATTATCTATCAGCAGTAAATAATGTAAGAAGGGTGAGTATCGAACCCTGGGTCTCCTCTCCCGAGTAGACCTCCTCACAACTGGTGTATGCGGCTCTGCCTCATAATGCTCCTGTGCATGACCATCCTATGGCGCTGTAACACCCGTGTCCGGTAACTCTTCCAACTCTACGAATTCCTTTTCCTTGGCCTTATTTTCCTACACACTGTCCTTATGCATCACTTTTTCATTGAAGACTACGTCTTTGCTTCTGATGATTTTTCTATTTTCTGCATCCCAAAACCTGTAGCCAAAATTATGCTGCCCGTAGCCTATAAACGTGCACCTCTTGAATTTCGCATCCAGCTTATTTCTATGCTTTGCATCAATGTGAACATATGAAGTGCAACCAAATACTCTGAGATGTGTAAGGTTCACTTCTTTTTCAGTCCACGTTTCTTCTAGTAGCCCACCATCCAATAGTGCTGAGGGACTTCTATTGATAAGATATACGGAAGTATTCACAGCATCTGCCCAAAAGGTCTTGGGCAACCTTGCATGTAACCTCATGCTCCTGCCGTGCTCAAGAATGGTCCTGTTAATGCGCTCAGCCACACCATTCTGCTTCAATGTCCCTGGAATCATTTTTTGATGTTTGATTCCACTTGCTGCACAATACTCCTCAAACTTCTTATCACAATACTCTCCCCCATTATCAGATTTGAGATACTTTACTGTTTTACCTGTCTCATTTTCTACCATAACTTTCTACTTCTTAGATGCATCAAATACATTAGATTTATGCTTTAAGAAATAAACCCACAGTTTTCTACTAACATCATCAATAAAAGAAATAAAATAACGTGATCCACCAAGAGATGATACCTGTGTCGGTCCCCACACATCAATGTGTATAAGTTTTAACAGATGCGTCTTTGGAGCACGTCCTGTCTTCTTGAAGCTTACCCTCTTTTTCTTATCATACACGTAGTCTTCGCAGAATTCCAAGTCAATAGACTTCAGTCCTGATAGCTTCCCTTTTGACAATAACACTTTCATCCCTTTCTCACTCATATGTCCTAATCTCTGATGTCATAATTGTTCATTCACTCCAGTTGATGTGACTACGAGTGAACTATACCATCCTAAAGTCACGTACAAAGTACCTTCCTTTTTACCTCGAGATATCACCAAGGCACCTTTCGTGATCTTCCAGGAATCATTGATGAAGGTCGTCACATAACCGATATCGGCCAACTGCCCCACTGAGATTAGATTCCTTCTCAAACTCGGTACATATCTGACATCCTTCAATTTTAAAACCGTTCCGTCTTTCTGACTGACCTAAACATCTCCCTTTCCAACGATACTACACGGCTCATTATCACCCAGGTAGACTCTTCCAAAGTCACCTGATACATATTCACGCTGAACTTTCTTACATGAAGTGACATGAAACGAAGCACCCGAGTCTATAACCCAAGACTCATTCCTCACATCAAGAGACAAGATTAACGCCTCTATGTTGCTCTCCTTAGACAGATTCATTGAATCCTTCCCGCTTTGAGAGCTTCCATCTTGTTCTTAAGTGCCCTGCAATCACGTTTCATGTGCCCATTCTTGCCATAATGCCAACATCCGTCTTTGTCTTTCGATCCCTTGGACTTCTTCCTTGACTTAGAACGCCCGTGTTTATTACTTCTTTTGTTCAGCGATCTTCCTCTTCCTTCAACGTTTAGAGCATTCTCTGAATCCCCTGAAACTCCTGATGCATTCTTTCTAGATTCTTTGCTAAGAATTAGATCTGCCACATCATCAAATTTCAGCTTTGTCGACCCTGAAGAATTGCTCACAGCAATCACCAAACCATCCTAACTGTTTGACACACTGGATAAGATCAATAGTGCCCTGACCTCATCCTCAAAAACGATGTCAACGGATTCTAACTGGCTCGTGACTGTATTGAACTCGTTTAGATGTTCAGTCATGCTCCCACCATCTGACATCTTCATGTTGAATAGCTGTTTCATAAGATGAACCTTGTTGGATGCAAAGGGTTTTTCATACATGGTGGCTAGGGCTTCCATTAATTCTTTTGTAGTTTTTATCTTGGATATGTTAAAGGCGACGCTCTTAGACAAAGAGAGTCGGATCGTTCGTAAAGCCTTCCTATCCAGTAAAAACCATTCATCATCTGTGATCTTTTCTGATTTCTTCTTTTTTCCTCCTGGAGGAATATAGAGGTCCTTCTGATACAAAAAATATTCCATCTGCATCTTCCAGAAGGTAAAGTTTGAACCATCAAACTCCTCAATTCTAATTTTTCCTTTTTCCGCCATCGCTCCCAATATAACTAAACCAATAGCTCTGATACCAGTTATTGCGCAGCACGCCAACAACACAGTGAACCTAGATCCAATCTCAGGCCTCACCCACAAACGATAGACAAAAAGAAATATAAACTAGAAATAGATCAAAGTAATCAAAGAAAATCACAAGACAAGATATACGTGGAAAAACCCCAAAGTAGGGTAAAAAACTATGGATGCAAACTTTCACTATGAAGAAGAACAAAGATTACAAGACAAAATACTAACCTCTCCCTTGGAAGAATATAGAAAATCCTTAGCCCACACCTTAGAATAACTTTTCTCATACCTAGAAAAGCCCTAGGAACCCCTATTTATAGTTTAGGCAACTCCCCTTCCGCATCCATGTGAAAGGCGACACCAAAATCCGTAATCCGCATCGGATTCGGAAACGAATTTGCGTAACTACAACCGGTCAAGTAGACTGGACGACCAATCGAGAGGACCCCACGATCAATCGTGAATGGGTCACGACTGGTCGAGCACCTCGGGACCCAAAAATGATACTCGCTGGACTTTGAGTTGAACAGGTCCACGATCGGTCGAGCGGGCCCCTACGACCGGTCGAGCATAGCCCACAACCGTCCGAAGACGGCCCCAGATGTGGCTCCACATCTCAATAGGACCAATGCTGTGGTGGTGATTGAAAGAGTTAGTATCAGATATTTGCATGCTCCTGTAATCCAATGTATGTGATTCAAACTATTCATCCACCTGACGGACAGCCCCTCGAGTTCTGTATTTGCTTGACTTGTAGTGATTATGATGCTCTTCTTGTATTAGCATGTGTACAATTATTTATTGCCTGCATATCAACCATCATACTCTGCGAGAGTACCAAATAATACCCTTTTCACTTAAGAGGGGTGGAAGGATGTCCTACACTTGGTTCAACATCCACATTTCCCTCTTGAACTAATGACCCTGCTTTTTCTTTTTTTTTTCTTTTTCATTTTCTTTTTGGGTCATGGGTGGAGCATAGTGGATTTTTTATTTCTTATTTTTTCTCGCTATTTCATCAGCACATAGTATGCTCCTTCACGCTTCTCTGAAAAATGTTCTACTTCTAAGTATCAAAGCATTTCTTCATTTGATGATTCAACTCTTATTTGGTGAAAAAACTCAATTTCCACACCCATTAAAAATACAAAGAGGGTTGAGGTATAAAGAACAAGCAGTAACCCAATATTTTCTCCTTTTTGTAAATGAAAAATGGTAAACCAAAACGATCGAACTGCAATAACATGTTCATGAACAACTTTATGCACTCCTTTTTCTATGAAAAGTGGAGTGGTTGACTAGAGCTTTATGACAGGCAATGTTATTTGGTAGCTTGTTAAAAATCCGTGTGACAACAACTCCATTTTCTTTCTTTCTTTCTTTTTTTCCAGAGAGCTCATCTTTTCAAGAGATGTGGTTACAAAACCAACTTCAAGGATGTACTACAAACTGTGGCAAACGGGTGTAGCGGTTGGGACCACCATGTGGATGGACTATAGCCGTTACAACGATTGTAGGTTCCCAAGCATCTGCTTATTGCGAATTCTGCCCGCTGCATGTGGACATTTGCTCATTTTTTTCTCTTCCTTGAGTTACCTTCCATTTGTAGCCAGTTTTGAATGGCTACCAAAGTCCAATCACCTTGATTTTTGGGCCATGGCCAGCCACATGGTGGCCTGGAAAGTCAATGGTCCTAATCACTTTGCAAATGTGTTATGGGTAGAGTGAAGAGATTTCGATGTACGAATAATTATTCTAGTCCATGAACCGTTTGTCACAGTAGAAATCCACTTATTTCAGATTGACGAATAGAAAATGTAGGTGATGGGCAATTCAAAATGAAGTATCAATTGATGCCAAAATATTTTTAGTTCCAACTTCTACGTTTTTCTTTTCTTTTTACTCTTTTGTTTTTGGTAGTGGTTGAAGAGTTACTTTTGAGTACTTCATACTGAAAAAAATAAATTGAAAAAACAGAAAAGAAAATCTAAAACTTTGCAGAAATAGCAGAGATTGATATTACCTGCCCAGGATAATTCTACAAAAAATCATGCTCTTCAATATATTTCTACAAAAAATCCCTTACTTCTCGCTGAAACAACAACTGCCAAAATCAAAATTCCCCACCGCGTGTACAAATAAATTGCCACGGTGGAGAAAAATCCATTTTCTCTTCACAAAATCTCTTATTTTTCACCAAGAAGAAGCCCAAATCAATATCTCCAAATTACAATCTTCATTAAATGAAAACCATTTTCTCCACGAAACCCATTATTTTTCACCAAAATAACAACAGCCCACATCAAATTCTTACACAATCTCATGACCTTTCAACTATTCAAGAACATCAAAATTGCCCATTTCGTTTCTCCAAGGAAAAAGATCCTTCATTTCCATCAAAACAAGAACACCCCAAATCAAAATCTCCCATCTTTCATCCAACTAAATTACCACATCACCCACAAAACCTCATCTTCAAAAAAAAAAAAAAAAAGAAAAAAGAAAAAAAAAGACACCATTTGATATCTGCATTAAATACTTCAACTTCCACCAATAAGGACACCACAAATCAAAATCTCCCATCTTTCATCAAGATGAACAGATCATATTGCTTAGAAATCTCACAATTTCAAAGAAGATATATTAAAGCTCATCAATATGACAGACACCCAAATCAAAATTTTATATTAAATTTATAAAATTGTGAAAGTGTTTCTAGCCATCCATTGACTGTACGGGCATACATTGGATTATGAGTGGGGCAGGTCACATAAAAAACATACTTTCTCTAACTTTCAAGGTATTTGTAGGCCTACTAACATGACGAACTTTTTCATCTCTCGGCAATGGGTATCCTTGTCTTCATTTTACATTTATCATTCGCATATGAATTAAATCTTTTGTTTTAAGTAGTTGACAGTAGCATTATACATGAGGACTTTCTCATCAGCCAGTACTATGGACATGGCCTATGTAAGGCGTGCTTCAGCAAAAGTTGTCCTACGCCCATCAAAGTACCAGGATAAAAAAATTTTCAATTGAAGTCTTTTATTTGACTTTAAAATATTACATTCTAGAGCTTTTCTTTCACGTAAAAGTTTGTTAAAATGTTTGTTTACTTAGTATTGTATTTCTGTTCTCAGTATGAAGATAAAATGTGTATATTGCTCCATTTCCTTCTGTTGCCTAAAATTGTCCATGCAAACTTTAATGAGCTTGTATATTACATTTTTTTGTCTTAAATTATTATTGTGATTAATTAGTTTATAGTTATGACTTATAATTGTGATTTGTAAGTTAGATAATTAGTTACTCATTTGAGGATTTGTATGGGACCATACATAGATATGGTGTATTTTTGGTGGCATAGAAATCACTCAAATTGTCTCTTTTTTTACAGTTCAAGATTAGATGGATAGTATGCTTTCATATAATGTATTTAAATGTTCATGCTTGATCCACGGTCCATCTCATTTCTCTCTAAATATGTTTCTTCCGTTCCGAATCTAATATCAAATATCTTTACATTGCATTAGATATTTGACATCGGAATGTAACGTAATATCAACTTATCTGGAAAGGCATGGGGAGATGCTGCCGGATTTTCAGTATGGATGTTTAAATGAAAATATGAAAGTATTACAATCTATCCAACCTTGGATGAGTAACTAATTTAAGATTCAATTGTATTAGCTTAGAATTGATGGAGCAGACCTGGATGTGCGTCAGAGCTATCCGGATGTTGAGCGGGGGTCCCTGAAAGGTGAAAACCACTGTTATGACTATGATGAAGAAGTCCATTTCCTATGGATAACACTAGAGTGGCCTGATCATTTGGACAGGCTCGTGTTTATGTATTAACTCAGAATTAATGGAGCAAACCCCGATGTGCGTCGGAGTTATCCGGATGTTGAGTGGGGGTCCCTGGAAGGTGAAAACCACTATTATGAACATGATGAAGCTGTCCATTTTCTTTGGACAACATTAGAATGCCTAGCCATTTGGACATGCCCGTGTTTATGTATTAGGTCGAAATTGATGGAGCAGACTCTAGTATAACCCTAAACCTAAACCTACACCTAAAACTAAACATCATGGTGGGGATAGTACCCCCGACCGTTGATTCCTTCTTAGGACCATCGACCGGAAGAAGGGATAACACAAATATCAGCTTAATCAAAAACTTTTGAGGCCCCAATTAGTTTCTAGGTCCACTTGAGCTTTGGATCTACCTCAATCTTCATCTCATGCCCTAAAATGATCTCTCCAAATGGAATGGCATGATGATCTGGGGATACGTTTATCCAGGTTGGATGCATCTTATGAATGGATTAGATGACATATAAAAAGCTTTAATGTATTTCTATTATATCCATGTCGTCCATCTATTTCGTCATATCATTTTAAGGCATAGTACCAAAATGATGCAGATCCAAAACTCAAGTGAACCACATCAAACATAAACCTTTAACTTATAACCTAAACCTAAACCTAAACCTATAACCTATAACATCAACATTAACCTTAACCTATAGCCTCCAACCTATACCTAAAACTAAACCTATAACCTATAACCTATAAATTAAACATAAACTTTAACCTATAACCTTAACCTAAACCTATAACCTTAACCTATAACCTATAACCTAAACTTATAACCTAAACCTAAACCTTAACCTAAACGTATAACATATAACTTTAACCTCTAATCTATAACAATAACCTAAACCTAAACCTAACTAACCTTAACCTAAACCTAAACCTTAACGTAAACCTATAACCTATAACCTTAACCTAAACCTATAACCTATAACATTAACCTAAACCTATAACCTATAACCTAACCTAAACCTTAACCTATAACTTATAACCTAAACCTATAACCTATAACTTAAACTTAAACCTAAACCTATAACCTAAACCTAAACCTTAACATAAACCTAAACCTTAAACTATAACCTAAACCTAAACCTATTCTCAACTCCCTATAACCTAAACCTCAACCTATAACCTATAACATATAACCAAAATCAATAACATATAACCTAAACCTAAACATTAACCTATAACTTAAACCATAACCTATAACCTAAACTTAAACCTAAAGCTATAACCTAAACCTATAACATATAACCAAAATCAATAACATATAACCTAAACCTAAACATTAACCTATAACTTAAACCATAACCTATAACCTAAACTTAAACCTAAAGCTATAACCTAAACCTATAACCTAAACTAAACCTAAACCTAAACCTATAACCTATAACTAAAACCTAAACCTAAACCTAAAACCTAAACCTAAATCTATAACCTAAACCTTCAACTTAACCTAAACCTATTACCTATAACCTAAACCTTAACATAAACCTAAACCTATAACCTATAACCTACACCTAAAGCTATAACCTAAACTAAACCTAAACCTAAACCTATAACCTATAACCTAAACTTACTTCACTTAACTTAAATCTACACATAAACCCAAACATATAACCCGAACCCGAATTCCTAAACCTATAACCTATAACCAAACCTAAACCTAAACCTAAACCTATAATCTATAACTTAAACCTAAATCTAAACTTATAAGTATAACCTAAACCTATAACCTATAACCTTAACTTATAACCTAAAACCTAAACCTTAACCTATAACCTAAAACCTAAAACCTAAACCTATAACCTATAACCTAAACTTATAACCTAAACCTTAACCTAAATCTTAACCTGTAACCTATTACCTATAACCTATAACCTAAACCTTAACCTAAACCTAAACCTAAACCTTAACCTATAACCTAAAACATATTACCTATAACCTAACCTAAACCTAAACTTAAGCCTATAACCTAAACATATAACCTATAACCTAAACCTATAACCTAACCTAAGCCTAAATCTAAACCTATACCCTATAACTTAAACCTAAACCTAAACCTATAACCTTAACCTAAATCCATAAACTATAACCTTAACTTATAACCTATAGCCTAAACCGTAACCTATAACCTAAACCTTAACCTAAACCTATAAGCTAAACTTATAACCTAAACCCTAATCTAAACTTAAACCTATAACTTAAACCTAAACCTAAACCTATAACATTAACCTAAACCTATAACCTACAATCTAAACCTTAACCTATAAGCTATAACCTAAACCTTAACCTAAACCTATAACCTATAACCTATAACCTAAACTTATAACCTAAACCTTAACCTAAACCTAAACCTATAACCTATAACCTGTAGCTAATCCTAAACCTATAACCTATAAAGTTAACCCGAACCTAAACTTAAACCTATAAACTATAACTTAAACCTAAATCTAAACCTATAACCTCTAACCATAACCTATAACCTAAACCTTAACCTATAATCTAAACTTATAACTTATAACCTAAACCTTAACCTAAATTAAACCTTAACTTATAACCTATAACCTATGACCTAACCTAAACCTAAACCTAAACATAAACCTATAACCTAAACCTAAACCTACAACCTATAACTTAAACCTAAACCTAAACTTATAACCTTAACCTAAACCTATAACCTATAACCTATAACCTAAACCTTAACATAAACATATAACCTATAACCTATAACCTAAACTTATAACCTAAACCTAAACCTTAACCTTAACCTTAACCTAAACCTAATCCTAAACCTATAATCTATAAATTAACCTAAACCTATAACGTATAACCTATAACTTAAACATATAACCTAAACTTAATTCACTTAACTTAAACCTACACCTAAACCCAAACATATAACCCGAACCCGAACCCGAAACCGAATCCTAACCCGAATTCCTATATTTATAACCTAAAACCTAAAACCTAACCTAAACCTAAACCTAAACCTATAACCTAAGCCAATAACCTATAACTTAAACCTAAATCTAAGCATATAACCTTAACCTAAACCTATTGCCTATAACCTTAACCTATAACCTATAACCTAAACCTTAACCTATAACCTATAACCTATAACCTAAACCTTTAACCTATAACCTAAACTTATAACCAAAACCTAAACCTAAACCTATAACCTATAACTTAAACCTAAACCTAAACCTATAACCTTAACCTAAACCTATAACCCATAACATAAACCTTAACATATAAGATAAACCTTAACCTAAACCTATAACCTATAACCAAAAGTTATAACCTATAACCTAAACCTAAACCTAAACCTATAATCTAAACATAAACGTATAACTTAAACCTAAACCTAAACCTATAACCTATGACCTATAACTTAAACTTATAACTTAAACCTTAACCTAAACCTATAACATATAACTTATAACCTTAACCTAAACTTATAACCTATTACCTATAATCGAAACTTATAACCTAAACCTTAACCTAAACCTAAACCTATAACCTATAACCTGCACCTAATCCTAAACCTATAACCTATAACATTAACTTGAACCTAAACCTAAACCTAAACATAAACCTATAACCTAAACCTATAACCTATAGCCTAAACCTTAACTTAAACCTAAACCTTAACCTTAACCTAAACGTATAACCTATAACCTACACCTAATCCTAAACCTATAACCTACAACCTAAACCTAAACTTTAACCTAAACCTATAACATATAACCTACACCTAATCCTAAACCTAAACCTAAACCTATAACCTTATCCTAAACCTATAACTTAAACCTATAACCTATAACCTAACCTAAACCTAAACCTAAACCTATAACCTTAACCTATAACCTATAACCTAAGACCTAAACCTAAAACTAAAACCTAAACGTATTCTCAAATCCCTTAACCTAAACCTAATCCTAATCCTAAACCTATAACTCTAACTTAATCTTAAACCTATTTTCGTAAACTGACTCTAGTCTTTTCATTGTAGAGATGGATAAGAGTTGGATGCGAGCTAAGAACAGGTTTGACACAGAGTATAAACAAGGGATTCAAGAGTTCATGGAATCTGTGCGAAATTAGGGAATAGGATTAGGTATCCATGTTGAAAATGCAAGAACATGGTTTATAAGACTTTGGACAAACTAGAAGACGATTTGTTCATAGTTGGGATTGACCAAGGTTACACTTGGTGGATCCATCATGGTGAAGATATCCACCAAAGAGTTAAGGCCACTGAAGTTCTCGCTGACCCAATCGTGTCGGATGACAAGGATAAAGATGTTGACGAAATGCAAGATATCATAGGTGATGTGTTTACGGGAACAATTGCGGATAATGATTTTACACCAACAAGTAGTAGCCAAGATATTCCTCCTATGAGTGATGTCGAATCAGAAAAGTTTAGTAGGTAGTAGAGGGATACGCAACATCTACTTTTTCCAGGGTGTGAAAACTCCAAGTTGAATTTTCTTACAAGGTTACTTCATGTGAAGACAATAAATAATTGGAGTAAGAAATTATTTGACATATTACTTGACTTGTTGAAAGAAGTATTACCGAACGGTGAGACTGTAACGCCCTGAAATTCGAGGGTCGGGTATAACTTAGTTCCCGAGTTCCAAAACATCACTTATGCAACATATTCGATGATGATTGTATGTTGTCTGTATTAGTGCATAAAACATGATATAGATCAAGCTATATTAGCAGACATAATTCAAGGATATTAAGGTAAAGCAAGCGGAAGACTTAAATACATACATAATTCAAAATAAATCCCCAAATGATGCATGTTCTGCCCAGGGTAATATACATATATCTGTGTCTCAAAATATATACATGAAACGTTCAAAATAATACAATGCATATCCTAGAAAATTCCCGCTGGTCAGGACAAGGCTTAGTCGAACCCGCCTGAAAACTGCATGTATGAGAACGCCTCCTAGTCTTCATCAAAGTTTGGCCCTGCCTCGCCAGTATCGCCATCACCTGCATCTAAAGCGGAGTCTGGCTGGTGTTTAAACACTGTCCCAGAACGTGGGAGTGACTGATCAACTCAGTGGTACTATACAACAAAAGTTAACATGTTATCAATCCAATCAAGCAGTAATGATAAGGGAGTACAATCAAACATGTCCTAGATCTCTTATTAATGTAAGGATGACATGAAGAATGATGCATGCCCTCAACACAATCTCCCTCATGCGATATCATTTAACGATCGCGGTATGATCACTACCACTGTGCTCTCACACCAACGCCAATGGCACATGTAGTGCGATGTCATGAACGTGATTACCTAGTTATTATTAGTCCTTTTCATACAGTGGTATTGGGAAGCTAAGACACCTCCCTTGTATCATTTTCCAACCTTGATCTTTTTTAGGCTCGTTAGTCTTAGGATATCTCATACGATAGAATGATTCTAGGTCGCTGCAAGGGCTGCCAGGGCTGTTGCGTATAATCATTGCTCCACTCCCCCATCACCTTATCAATACAGGCCTATTTATATCCTTAAGACTGCATCAGGACTCATCGTCCCCATGCGGTGTCAGGATAAACTCAAGGTCACTACAGAGGGCTCGTCACCAGTCAGTGTAGGCCGACAATATGAATATAGTGTCCCATACCACCATAATCTGCTCAGAGTAGGGTGCTCACTGGTCACTACGGGGAGGTTTGTGGCCCCAGCGTAGGCCGATAGCACGACCACGGTGTCCCATACCACTATGCCCGGCTCATGAGTCTTAGGGAATCTTGGTACCATGGTTAACGGGAGTTACACTGGTAAGTTCAGTCTCTTAAATTCAAACAGTGGCGACCAAACTTGGTGAATAAGCATCGGTCAATCGAGTTAGTTAATAAGCTCAACTAGGCCAAGCGTACATTGAGTTGAACGACATGGAATGCATAAGCACTCCGTGTGGCCTACCTACTACCGAACTCTCCAAGCACGACTCAGATTCGCTAAACTCATCTTGTGTGGCGAAAGCAACCTCAACCACTACTTGCGAAACGTTTTTTGATTACCTGGACTGTGGCACAGCCCCATTCACATACAAGGATAATAACTAGCATATGAGTCATATTCTGCATTCACATGAACAACAAATGAAGTATAGCGTGGAAATGTAAATACTACATGCAGGAATTAATACAGACATTTATCATGATTTAACTAGGTACACAATCCATAGAGGAAATTATATACTCATTTAACATGGGCAGCCTAAGTTACATGATTCATGGAGGGAATCATACACACAAATACTATGGTTGAAATCCATATCCCAACCATCTTAACAATCACACTTTACTAACTACTAACTCACTTAGGCATTTATTCAAACACTTAGGTTACACTATTCAACATACATCACATATGTCGATACCGCTGCAAAGTAGGGCAAGTCCTTTCACTAAGGAGTTTCCGTATACATATTAAGCATATAACAATGACAATTTATCATGGCAATCAATTCAGCAAATTCTATACGTATACGTGTATTCTAGCACATACATGAAATACGATACTTATAATATACAGCATACGTATACGGAAGACATGTGTAATTGCATCCATAGCATGAATAAATCATTAACTATCATTGAAAGGGTTGAAAACCATAACCTAAGCGCATATAGTCCGCACCTTAAACCATAAAAGTCGTATTTAGGTTGATTCAGTCGACGTGTCTTCATCAACGGAGAATACGCTACCTATGTAATGAAACAGGTTAGCTAGCACTCTAGTACAACTAGTCTAGGCTTCAAAACAGGTTAGGGTTAGCTTAACTTACCCAAGAACGGAATCAGAATCACCGGAAGAACGATTCAGAAACACCGGTTTAGAGTATAGATGTACAAGTAAGGATCCTACGGAGTTTCACCGGATTCTCCCACACTTTCTCTCTCTTTTCTTTCTTTGGAATCTCTATGGTTTGGGAAATTCGTATGGGTTAGAAAGCCAAGGGTTTAAGACCCTTTTATAAGCCTAAACATAACGAAAATAAACTCCAAGTCAAGGTATACTTAGGTTATATCCAAATTGAGATTTTTCTGATCCAACGGAGCACTTCTGGAGGTCCTGTTATCAATTGCGGTCGGGCTTAAGCTTACTAACATCGGATCTTTAATCAGCAAAGTTTTCAGTCCGATCGGATTTCCAGATCGTCCGTGGCGGACCAGTTTCAATTCGACGGTTACCGAACCTAAATCAGGGCTACAAGTTCCATGACATGAAAGGGCCAATTTTCCTGATTCGATGGTGAAATTTGGTTGAATTCTAATGGTCAGAATGCTTAAAAATAATGCGCAAATGACACGTGCCAGATTTCATAAAAATGGAATTAATTTTCTAATTATTTTCCTTTTCTCACTCTCTTCATTCTGAACTCAGTAAAATAGTGTCAGTACATCAGTTGGGCTTGATTTTCGAAATGATTGTCAAGTCCAACTAAGCGGTCATAATGGTTTGAGATTGTAGATATCAGACTTTCAACGCGCAGTCTAGATCCAATACAAAGTTACCAAACATTCTCTAGAACAAATGGGCTTAGAGTTGGATCCTAGATTTCAGGGTATTATAGCGCCATTGATTCTACAAGTTTTAAGTCTTGCAGAACATATTTAAAGCGAACAGCACAAATTTCACAGCCGGTCTAACATAGCGCTAGGTAACTTAGGTTAAATTTCTAAAAGAATTAATCCTAAGTAATTTCTGATCGAGGTGGTACTTGGGTCTTGATATGAAATTTTTCGGGTCGTTATAATCTACCCCCCTAAAAAAAAATAATTTTATCCTCGAAATTCGTACCTTCTCATACTCCTCGAGAAGTTGTGGGTAGTTCTTTCTGATCTCGGCTTCGGTCTCCCAGGTAGCCTCTTCTTCAGTATGATGCGTCCACAATACTTTCACAAGGGGGATGACCTTGCTACGCAATACCTGTTCCTTCCTGTCTAATATACGCGTCGGGCGTAGCTAATAAGTGGCATCCTCGCTCAACTGCACCTGCTCCCATCTGATGATATGGGGAGGATCAGGAACATACTTCTTCAACATGGACACATGGAAAACATTATGCACTCCTGCGGTGGTGTGGGCAAAACAATACGATACGCAACCGCCCCAACTCGATCAAGTATCTGGAATGGGCCAATAAATCTCGGCGTGAGCTTCCCTTTCTTCCCAAACCGAAGGACTCCCTTCATAGGAGAAACTCTCAGGAATACGTGATCTCCAACGACGAACTCTAGCAGTCACCGTCTCAAATTGGCATAACTCTTCTGCCTGCTCTGCGCCGTGAGAAGTCGACGTCTGATGATGTCAATCTTCTCTGAGGTCACCTGTACTAACTCAGGACCAATCAATTTTCGCTCACCGACTTCAACCCATCAATGCGGTGCTTGACAAGGACGTCCATACAAGGCCTCATAAGGTGTCATACCGATACTCACCTGAAAACTATTATTGTATGCAAACTCCGCATATGAAAGACAATCATCCCAACTGTCGTTAAAATCCAACACCCAAGCCCGCAACATGTCTTCTAAAATCTGGTTCACCCACTCTGTCTGTCCGTCGGTTTGTGGGTGGAATGCAGTACTGAACTTCAACTTCACACCCATCGCTTCCTTAATGCGAGTCTAGAAAATAGAAGTAAACCATGTGTCCTTATCTGACACAATCTCCAAGGGAACTCCATGCAGACGAACAATCTCCCTGATGTACAATCTAGCTAGCTTGTCTGCAGAGTTCGTAACTCTGATCGGAAGGAAGTGAGCTGACTTTGTCAAGCGGTCGACGATCACCCAGATAGAATCATGTCCCTTCCTCGCCTTTGACAGTCTCGAGATGAAATCCATAGAGATATAGTCCCACTTCCACTCAGCTATAGGCATAGGATGAAGGAGACTAGGAGGTCGGCGATACTCTGTCTTCACCTGCTGGCAAGTGGGACAACGGGACACAAAGTCTGCAATGTGGGTCTTCATGCCATCCCACCAGTACGTCCTCTTCATGTCACGATACATTTTCGTACTGCCCGAATGCATCGCAAGTCTAGTACTATGCGCAGCCTCGAGAATCTCTCATCTCAAGTTAGGGACATATGGAACGCATTGACGGCCAAGATAATGTAAGCCCCCATCCGTCTCAACTTACCACTCAGCATCTGTATCATCATTGGCCTGCTCTCAAAGTTCAGTCAGACGCTCGTCGTCCCTCTGCACCGCGATGACCCTGTCATCGATAAGAGGTCGCACCCGAACGTGTGCGATAACCTCGAATGGCTCCTCTACAGTGAGTTTCAGCTCAAAGTCTCGCAAAAACTCAACCATGTTCCACTCGGCAACTATCAGCGGAGCCGCAAACTCTATTGCCTTCTTGCGGCTCAACGCGTCAGCCACAAGGTTCGCCTTACCCGGATGGTAGAAAATCTCAAAATTAAAGTCCTTCAAGGTCTCCATCCAACGTCGCTGCCTCATATTCAGGTCTCGCTGCGTGAATATATACTTGAGGCTCCTGTGGTCGAACTCCTCTCCATAGAGGTAATGTCTCCAGAGCTTCAGTGCGAAGATAACAACTGCCAACTCTAAGTCATGTGTAGGGTAATTCTGCTCGTGCTTCCTTAATTATCTTGAGGCATATGCAATCACCCTGTCCTTTTGCATAAGGACACAACCTAAGCCAACGTGAGATGAATTCGTATAGATCGTATATCTAACCCCCTGCTCTGACAATACTAGCACAGGGGCAGACGTCAGCCTATCTTTCAGCTCCTGAAAAGTTGATTCCGCCTTCTCATTCCATGCGAAGTTCAGATCCTTCTGTGTCAACTGAGACAAGGGTCTAGCTATCTTAGAGAAGTCCCGAATGAATCGTCGATAGTAGCCAGCAAGTCCCAAGAAGCTCCTCACCTAGGTAATCGAACCAAGCTGCTTCCAATCCTGCACCGCGGCACCTTAGCAAGGTCCACTGCTATACTATCCTTGGACACGACATGTCTCAGGAACTTGACTTCCTCCTTTTAGAAGTCACACTTCTTGTACTGTGGGAATAACTGGTGCTGTCTCAGAGTATCCAGGACCGATCGCAAGTGCTCCTCATGCTCCTCTCGACTCTTAGAGTATATCAGAATGTCGTCTATAAAGACGATGACGAATCGATAGTGGAATGGCGGAAATACATGGTTGATCAGGTCCATGAACACGGCTGGTGCGTTCGTAAGACCGAACGACATCACAAGGAACTCATAATGGCCAAAACTAGTCCTGAAAGCTGTCTTCTGCACGTCCTCCTTCCTGACGCGCAGCTGATGATACCTTGACTGTAGATCAATCTTTGAGAAGTACTGCGCTCCTCTCAACTGATCAAACAGATCATCTATCCTGGAAAAAGGGTACTTGTTCTTCACTGTAATCTGATTCAGTCTACGGTAATCAATACACAACCACAAGGATCCGTCTTTCTTTGTCATAAATAACACAAGTGCTCCCCAAGGAAACACGCTCGGTCGTATGAAGCTAGCCTCTAATAAATCATCGATCTATTTTCACAACTCCTCCATCTCACAAGGGGCCATGCGATACGTCGACAATGAGATGGGTGTCGAACCGAGTACCAGGTGTTGAGGGTCAAATACTGCATATTAGACCCCATTTATTACCTGAATTTACGTACATAATGTCGTTTAATGGCCCGTTTTGCCGTGTTTGTGATACAGGGTGTAGTTGAAAGCATGAACTGTAAAAAGTTGCTAAAAGTATGAATTTAACACTCTGTTGACGCCACAGGCAAGGGACACACTCCAGGGGACCAAGATTGACAAGTATACATGGTCAGAAATTCGAGAAAAGTAAGAAATTGAAGCTCAAGTGGCCTGAAGGACGTCCAGAATGCAAGATCACGAGGTTCCCACCATCCGTTCGGCTCGAAACTTCATACGTGGCCTGAGGACCATAAATTAACCGTACACGTAAAAAATCATCCATTGGATCATTGCAGAAGTGGCCTAACGGGCAGATCAGCCCATCAATCTTCAATTTGGGGCCCACCCGCCAGCTGGATATGCTTGATAAGTGTTCTGCACGATTAAAATGAGATTTTGAAGAGGATGGACGGAATAGATTTCACATAAACATCACAGTGGACCCCACGTGTAACGTGCGTGTACACAGCACATTCGCACGCGAGCCGCACCGGAGCAACCAACGGGTCAGCGCAAGCGCTGACCCGTCTCTCTCTCCCTCTCTGCATAAGGCGCAGCGAACTGATGGCCTGCGTCCGTTTTACGAACGGTAGTGGGCCCCACTCATTGCTCGTATGGCCATTCTGATCCGTCCACTGTGTAGAGGGCTTCGAGAACTACAAAACCATGCTGACCTTTTGCACCCATGCGTGCACACGTGTGAGATACAGAGGCCACAAAAGGGCTGCCCGGTAACGTTCAAAACTGATCCTTCTGTGATTTCTTCTCTGGACCACGTCAATGGACGTTCAAAACCACCCATTCTTGACTGAAATTTCGCTCTGAATCCCTAGTTTCCTATCTCTGAGTTGTTTCCTAAGTTTTAGATTAATTATTTTACAAGTATTTCACCATTGCTAATTGATTTAGAATTCATCTTAGCCTAGTTCTAGTTCTAATTAATTTTAGATAATGTACAAGTTTCAGTCCCTTGGGATTCGACCTCGGTCTTACCGAGTTATTACTACATCACAACCCTGCACTTGGGGAGTGAACAAGTTTTTGGCGCCGTTGCCAGGGACTGTCGGCTACGTTTTTCTGAAATTAATTAGTTTTGGGATTAGTTAAGATTAGGATTATTTTAACCGTAGATTTTTATTTTTATTTTCCTAATTTCTAGAAACTAACCTATTCTTCCTGTTTTGTAGGATTTTGAAATAGAAACTTCTAATTTGGTGATATTTTTTCTAATTTCTTTATTTTTTCTCTATTAGGGTTTTTAAAAATTTTCTAATCTTAGACTAAATGTTTTAGAAACTAACTTGTTTTATTTTATTTTTATTTTTTTTTTGCAGGATCTTAATATAGGAATATCTAGTCTGGTACATTCTTTCTAAACTTCTCCTCTCTTACTTTCCACTTTGCTATAGGATCTTCTCTTCTATTTTTCATAGGATTAAATTTAGATTAAGGGTTTCATCATGCATATGCACGAGTGGCAACGTCAGTATGCTGAGAAGAATAACTTATTTTGGAAGGATGATGATATAAATCAACCTATGTCTCAAAACTTTTCTGAAACAATCATCGAGAACAGATCAAAATATGAAAATCCACCGGTTAAGAAGTCCTTACGTGATTATATGCAGGAGAACAATTACACCCCACGGATTAACAAAACAGTACGTGAGTGTTGGGGTTATCATAACTATGGTTGTGAGAATTATTATCACTCATCCGATAAAACAATGCGTGATTGTATCATGAGTGATAATAAGTATTACCAACCAGCAGATTCTCCCACTTATGATCAGTATGACTATAACCAGTGGAAACATCAAAATTGGAAAAATGAACCAACTACATGTTATAATGATTATTCTCTTAGATCCTCTACCTTTGAAATCCATCCAGAAACGATCCAAGAGGATTCATATCAGCGTAATCTTTCGGCCTGTCTTGTGGAAATGAGAAAAGTAATGGAAACAATGAAAGGACTCGATGCGCGTCTTGATAGGATAGAGGAGGCTCGGTCATCCCAGCCACGACCTAATCTAAAAATACAATGCGAAGAAAGTGATCCGCACTCACTTTTAAAAGAATCTGAAATTTGGAATGAGGAGTTGGATTCCGTTAATGAGCATGTGGTTCAATTTTTCGATGAGTCAATCTCGATGACTGTCCGAAAGAATGGTGAAGATACATGAGTGTCTTCTAAATACATTGATGATGACACAGTTTTCTTACATGACACACAAGATTTCAATGATGAGGAAGAAGTTAGTTTATGCAAACCTCAACCCATGTTAGGTGTAGAATGTAAGAAAAGTGATCTCATCCCGAATGTGCACTGCACTGGACTAGACAATGATGCGTATTGGGATGATGGTCATGAATGTGCAGCCCAAATTCTCCCTGAATCAATCTCAAATCTGGTCCAGGTCAACGATCAAGACGTGCACGAAGTGATCGGTCAGGAAGATCTACTCCACTCATCTGACATGCCTGATTTAAATGTGGAGAATGAACCTCTTACAACCGACTCTTCTAACTCTTGTGAGACATGTTTAGACCACTCCCTTGAATTGAATGATGATATGATTCGGGAGGAGGAGTTGCCCGCTACGACTCTGGAATTTGAAACCACTCAGTTGAGGCCACCATCTGAGCTGCAAACAATTGAGAATTCAGCGCCTCAATTGAGTAATTTCAGTGAACAGAGTGATCACATCAATGCTTCACTTACTGATTTTCAATCTATCTGTGCAGGACTGGAGCAAGAGAGCGTACCTCCATCCACTTTCAAAGATGATGGATTCTTTGCGCAGATCATCACAAGCCATAAAAACGAGTCACACTCATCTGAATTTCTCAACTCGTGGGATTGTTTGGCACACTTTGCGGTTTCAAATGATTTCATGTTAAAAGACAAAGTGGATACCTTGCGAGACAACATCTCGGTAGTCATCACTGACCAAACGAACCCTTATTCTGAAACCCTCTCTTCCCCTGATCCTAAACGTCTACTAGTAAAGGAAGAGGAGCTGAATCTAAAACCGAAGTTTGGAACTTCGGAATATGTTGAGACTACATTACTTTTTAAGAAGTTTTCTAAACTTTATTTACTTATAGTCTTTGATTCACCATGTAATACTAACGTTGAAACTTCTTTTTTCTTACTTGAATCGTATATATTACGGATACCTCCAGCAATTCAATGGAAGATTTCTTATGAGGTACATAAGTCTCTCTGGAAAGTCATGCTCCAGGGCGCCCAAGCCTATTGCAAAAAGGGCTTTTGGATGATCCTGTTGAGGAGCTTACTGAGAGACTTATCAAGATATTGGCCGGAAGGAGAACCTTGCGGCATGATCGATTCAATGTTTGTGGGTAACATTACTGCAAACCCTCACGAGACTACAACTCGTCCACTAGGGGTAACCTAGGGGTTTAAAGGCTTGTTGCATATGCTAAATGCAATCGAGAGCACCTGCGAAAGTGGTATAGGTAGGATTTTATTTTCATTTTTCTTTCTCTCGTACTAACCTGCTCTCTCCCAGTGATCTCTTGAAAAATCTCTCTCGATACGTTATCCGGGTATTATCTTCCCATCACTTTACTTTCTTTGTCCCATGTGCATTGCATTCCCATATCTTTTACATTGAGGACAATGTAGATTTTAGGTTGGGGGTGGGAGATTAGGTTTCCTAATCAGTATTTTCTTGGTCTTGAGCAAAAATTTGTGAAAATTTTTAAATTTTTAAATTTTTTTTAAAAAAATTCTTGTAAATTCGAAGTGATTTTTAATGCCTATCTTGGATTTAGAATTACAAGATAAGTGATGTTGGTAATTTATGACTCTTGGATTCCATATCTGTTAGATTTCATAGTTAAGTGAATTATTAATCCATGATTAGAAGTTGTAAACATTAACTGAATCATGATTTCACATGTCACATCTCGCTTTCACATTAAGACTTCAGTCTGATATTGAAGGGTTAATTTGGTAATCACTAAGCACGAAAGGAACCAGCCTGAAATATCTTGCCATCATGGTATAAAAATTGGAAAGGTTGGATAATTAATCTTCAACATAGGTTTGCTCCCTATAGGTGTGGAGTTAATTCCCCATGAATGATATCTAAAAAGAGTCAGGTGTACGATCTTCACCATAGGTTTGCTCCCTATAGGTGAGGATTTGATTCCCCTTCCTTGGCATTACTTTGAATAGAAAAATCAAAAGTTAATAGGCTAATCTATGAGGCAAGTTTTGGATTAGGTTTTAGTTATCATGAATTTTCTTGTCAGTTATCAATGATTTCATGAAATTGACGATTGGATCTCTTAATGATGATAAGCCGAGATTAGACTATACATCCATGGATCTCAATGTTTAAAATTTTTCTAATTGATGGATTGATACTTTACACTTGATTATGAAGTCTACCGTGCGCTTGAGTTCAGGAGAAAATAATGCCCAATATTCATGAATCGTAGAATTCTAATGACTGGATTATTTCTCAAAAATCATTCGGCTTTACAGAAATTTTCATATAAGTCTCAACTTATTTTTCGCATATTTTGCTCGGGACTAGCAAAATGTTGGTTGGGGGTTGTGTTGAGGGTCAAATACTGCATATTAGACCCCATTTATTACCTGGATTTACGTACATAATGCCGTTTAATGGCCCGTTTTGCCGTGTTTGTGATACAGGGTGTAGTTGAAAGCATGAACTGCAAAAAGTTGCTAAAAGTATGAATTTAACACTCTGTTGACGCCACAGGCAAGGGACACACTCCAGGGGACCAAGATTGACAAATATACATGGTCAGAAATCCGAGAAAAGTAAGAAATTGAAGCTCAAGTGGCCTGAAGGACGTCCAGAATGCAAGATCACGAGGTTCCCACCATCCGTTCGGCTCGAAACTTCATACGTGGCCTGAGGACCATAAATTAACCGTACACGTAAAAAATCATCCATTGGATCATTGCAGAAGTGGCCTAACGGGCAGATCAGCTCATTAATCTTCAATTTGGGGCCCACCCGCCAGCTGGATATGCTTGATAAGTGTTCTGCACGGTTAAAATGAGATTTTGAAGAGGATGGACGGAATGGATTTCACATAAACATCACAGTGGACACCACGTGCAACGTGCGTGTACACAGCACGTTCGCACGCGAGCCGCACCGGAGCAACCAACGGGTCAGCGCAAGCGCTGACCCGTCTCTCTCTCCCTCTCTGCGTAAGGCGCAGCGAACAGATGGCCTGCGTCCATTTTACGAACGGTAGTGGGCCCCACTCATTGCTCGTATGGCCAATCTGATCCGTCCACTGTGTAGAGGGCTTCGAGAACTACAAAACCATGCTGACCTTTTGCACCCATGCGTGCACACGTGTGAGATACAGAGGCCACAAAAGGGCTGCCCGGTAACGTTCAAAACTGATCCTTCTGTGATTTCTTCTCTGGATCACATCAATGGATGTTCGAAACCACCCATTCTTGACTGAAATTTCGCTCTGAATCCCTAATTTCCTATCTCTGAGTTGTTTCCTAAGTTTTAGATTAATTATTCTACAAGTATTTCACCATTGCTAATTGATTTAGAATTCATCTTAGCCTAGTTCTAGTTCTAGTTAGTTTTAGATAACGTACAAGTTTCAGTCCCTTGGGATTCGACCTCGGTCTTACCGAGTTATTACTACATCACAACCCTGCACTTGGGGAGTGAACACCAGGTTGATAGTAAACTAGATCTTGCGCTGGGGTGGCAACTCAGGAATCTTCCTGAACACATCCTCGTAATCACGGACTACTGGCGTGCTCTCAAGTGTCGGGGCATCAACATTCCTCAATAAGGAAGCATAACACAGTACTCGAAAGGGAAAATTAACCTGCACTGGAAATGTAAAGGGCGTGCCCTCCGGTTCGTAGACTATCACTATACGGGTCTCGCAATCAATCTCGGCCTTCCCCGCAGTCAGCCAATCCATGCCAAGAATGACGTCGAAATAATAGAGAGAGGGGACGACGACAAGGTCAATAGCCATTGTCCTGTTCCCTAGATCCAGTAAACAACCCTTACACATCATAGTGGCATCAGAAAAGGTCCCGTGTGCTGTAAGAACTCGCACCCCATCCATCCGAGTAGTCGGTAGCCCAAGGCGCTTGACTACTGAATACGATACCAATGAGATAGTGGATCCTGTATCCACTAATAGGAATATAGGAGTACTTCCAATATGAGCTGTGACCTCAAAGGCCAAAGGTAGTACGGTCTCTGTCCCGGATGGCTCAGCAGTCAGAGAATGTACCCGAGCCTGCTGAGGACGATTTGGCTGCGGTACCATAGGCTAATGTGGCGGCCTAAAATGAGGTGCTGGAGGTCTGAAGGACGGATGAGCTGGTGCAGAACGAAGGGGTGGTGGTGAGATGGTCTGAGGCATCGGACGAACGATCCTCTGAGGCAACGAGAACCCACTGTCTCGCATCCTGGAAAAACAAGAAGTCTCGGTGTGGCGAGGCTTCTTGCAAGAGCGACACCACACATCAGAACGCCTTAAATAGGCAGGAGACACAGAAGACCCATGCGGTGTCTCAAATCGAGGCCTCTTAGTGAGGGAAGGCCTACTCTGAAACTCAGGTAGCAACCTAGGAACCATAGGTGCTCGTGTGTGGGCCGACCTGTCCCCGTCCTGCTCTGCATGCAAGGACATACTCACTAACTCTGCATACGAAGAAATGCTCGCACAGCACATCTTCGATCTGATCTCGGGCCGTAAGCCCTCAGAGAAATGTCGCATCCTCATCGGGTGGTCACTCAAAATCAATGGAGCATACCTCCCTAGCTCCGTAAACTTGTTCTCGTACTCTGTCACCGACATGCCTCCCTGGCAAAGGCGAAGGAACGCACTCTCCTTCTCGTGCCGGTACGTGACGGGAAAATACTTCTCGTGGAAGCGCGCCTTAAACGCTGCCCACGTCCACTCATATCCCTCCGCAACTGTGCGGAGAATGTTGTCCTACCATAGACTAGCCTCCTTCTCAAACATGAATGTGGCCAGCTCAACTTGTTTCGCCTCAGAACAGTACAAAGGTCTCGGCATCTTCTAGATGCGGTCTAACCAATACTCAGCCTCCTCAGGTCTGTGAGTACCTGAAAATATGAGAGGCCTCAAGCACTGGAATCACTCAAAAGAACCGCTTGCACTAGCCTGTCCAACAGGGTGTAGAGGTGAGGCAGGTGGAGTCGCTGCCATCGACTGAGTAAAAATGTCAGCCATGGAGGACAGGAACTGCTGCTGTTGTTGCTACTGCTGCTGCATCAACAACATCATCTGCTCAAGACTATAAAAAGACGGAGGGGACTGTGAAGTAGAGGGCATTGAAGCAGATGCACGATGCTGCTCAGGAGGCACGGGCGTAACCGGAGGCACCACAGAAGGTGTCACAGGAGGTGGCCCAGCAGAAGGACCAGAAGCTAGCTGAGAACTTGGCCTGTGATCTGAACTAGATGGTCACGTAGGAGGGTCCATAGGAGTATCTCTCAGGGTGAGAGCCCGTCAAGTGAGCCACCCAGAGAGAGACGGGCCGACGATCTTGAACCCTTAATTGGTATACCTTACACACAATAGAGGATATCAACCGAAGAAATTAGGCATCCATACAATCCATTCACAGTCTGTACTTCACAAACCAAGGAAAACACATGCATTTCATTAATAAAATTATCACAATACATGATTTGCAGCATTACATGAATCGCGACAGAGAAAGCATGTGAACAAAACACTTAAGCTTCACACATGAAGCTTTTACACTAACTATAAACATTAATCAACAATCAAACAAACACCAAGCAAACACTAAAACAAGCAACTAACTAACAAACAACAGCTACAAAAAGCCTATGCATCAGAATCTGGTGATGGAGAAGGGGCACTCTTATCCTTCAGGCAACACAGGATGACCTTCAAGGTGCGAGCCACCTTGCCAAACTTCCGCTTCAAGACGGCCTTGGTATCCTCAAGCTCTTGTTTTACCTCGGCCCGGAGTTCTTGGACTTCCCATCGCAAAGCAACCTGACTCTCCTCAAGTCAGGCTATGTGATCATCCCTAGCAGCCCGAGTCGCAGGAGGAGGACTCTCATCAGTATCCTGAGCCTCCTCTTCTTCTTCTTCCTGACCTTCTTCCTCTATTTCTGTCCCACCTTCTTCTTCATTTTCATCCTCTTCACTATCATATTCACTCTCGCTGTCATCATTAAGATGAGCCTCACGCTGCCGAGGCCCTATCTTCATTTGGTTCATAGTAGCCTCGTTGAAGTAATGAACCGGCACAGGCAACTTCGGCCCAAGTCTGTAAGCAAACTCAATCGCAATCTTGCATATGAGTCGGCCAAAGGGAAGTGACTCAGATGTTCTTCTCGATTTCTCTACGAGAATGATCTGTCACAGCACAAACATGGGCATGCACACGTTCTCTCCCTGGCCCACTTGATACAGGAAATCTAACATGAGACGCGTGCATTTACTGCGATTGCTCCACCTGGGATAAACATTAAACGTGCAGATGTGGTGAAGCAGATGAAAATCATCCGACATGTGGGTCGCTAAGAGGCTCTTATTATGCTGCCACTCAACTAAACCACCACATAGAAACCTGCGGCGATCTCGCTCACGAACACTCTTCAGATTCTTAGCACTTGGATGTACCTCGCCAAGAGTCACATTCAGGAGTCGAGCTATCAACCTAACATCGATTGTAGCTTGCCGATCTCTGTCAAAGAGGATCCTGAATTGCAACGGCTCCAGCGTAGGGTCCCGAATATGAGCGTAAAAGGAACGAACAACGCTCACGTTCGCACGAGACTAGCCTTCAAATAACGGACCCCACCTGGCAGCTTCAATACGCTTGAATAACAGAAATTCACCAAAGAGCCGCCCATCCATATGCGCTTCAAAAAGAACCCTACAGTCCGTATAAGCACCATGAGCCAAGTTTGCCAACAGTATTCTTCCTATCGGAGCGTGGGGATCCAAATTCTGTTTCGTGTGTAGTTCTCTCCTAACACTTGGACTAGCGGTGACACTTGAACTAGCGACGCCACCCCTTGGCTTTCTTGAACGTGAAGGGCGACTAAGCCCAGCTTCATCAGCGGCACTCTTCCTCTTTCCCATGAGAGAGAGGACGGTGGAAAGGGAGAAAATGACTAAAATAACCTCTATAAAGGCCATGAAAAAGAGATGAAGGGGAGAGAAAGGGCTGACCTAATAGGTTGCCATGAATCTAGGTCTAAGAGAGGAGGGAAACAGGCCCTAAAAGGCTGGGCTTGTAAAGAGAAAAGGAAGAAACGTGAGGGGTTAGAAGCTCACACGATTTTGAGCCTCAAATGAGAGCTTGGGAGCTCCACACGCAGAAAATGGGTGAAGTGACTGCTGGATATGGTGGAGAATAGTAGACGGCTAAAGGAAATAACAGAAAATGAAAGAAGGGACGATTGAAAGGGAGGTTGGAGAGAGAAAACAGCAAATGTAGAGAGAAAGTAGAGCTTGGAGGGCTGATTTGTGAAGGAGGTAGGTATTTTCGAATGAACTAAGGGGCGAACCCTGTATGAAGGGGCCCCATTTAACCCCAAAAGTGATCGACCTGGGCAGCCCGGCCCGAACAGCCTGCCAACCAGTGAGGTCCTCGCCGGTCTCTGGAGTCTCTGGCAAGGCCTCGCCATATGGGCGAAGTCCTCCTACCCCCCTAAGGCCAAAAACATGAGGGCCCCCTGGAACCCCCTGGATGTACTAGATTTGGTCCCCTCCTTCGATTCGAACCATATCAAGTAGTTTCGGAGGTAAACTGATCCCTATTCAAAATTAACGATTTCTAACGGCTGGAATGGACTAAAATTCAGACTATACCTATCAATTGACGGTTTAGAAGTGATTTGGAGTCACCGTATGTGATCAGGAGAGTGCACGGACTCGATCTCGGTGATCATTTTCAGTAAACTTTCGCCAAATGACAAACTAGGGGTCCTAGTTCTGTTTCTAACTTGTTCTCGCACCCTCCTACATTCTAGTGGCGTCAACATGCGGTGTGTGACCTTAACCCAGGTCCAGATTAATCCAAATCATGCTCTGATACCAACTTGTAACGCCCTGAAATTTGGGGGTCGAATATAACTCAGCTCTCAAGTTCCAAAACATCACTTATGCAACATATTCGATGACGATTGTATGTTGTCTGTATTAATGAATAAAACATGATATAGATCAAGCTAGATTAGTAGACATAATTCATGGATATTAAGGTAAAGCAAGCGGAAGACTTAAATACATACATGATTCAAAATAAATTCCCAAATGATGCATGCTCTGCCCAGGGCAATATACATATATTTGTGTCTCAAAATATATACATGAAACGTTCAAAATAATACAATGCATATCCTAGAAAATCCCCGCTGGTCAGGACAAGGCTCAGTCAAACCCGCTTGAAAACTGCATGTATGAGAACGCCTCCTCGTCCTCATCAAAGTCTGGCCCTGCCTCGCCAGTATCGCCATCACCTGCATCTAAAGAAGAGTCTGGTTAGTGTTTAAACAGTGTCCCAGAATGTGGGAGTGAGTGATTAACTCAGTGGTACTATACAACAAAAGTTAACATGTTATCAATCCAATCAAGCAGTAATGATAAGGGAGTACAATCAAACATGTCCTAGATCTCTTATTAATGCAAGGATAACATGAAGAATGATGCATGCCCTCAACACAATCTCCCTCATGCGATATCATCTAACGATCGCGGCATAAATCACTACCACTGTGCTCTCACACCAACGCCAATGGCACATGCAGTGTGATGTCATGAACGTGATTACCCAGTTATTATTAGTCCTTTTCATACAGCAGTATTGGGAAGCTAAGACACCTCCCTTGTATCATTTCACAATATTGATCCTTTCTAGGGTCGTCAGTCCTAGGATATCTCATACGATAGTATGATTTTATGTCGTTGCAAGTGCTGTCAGGGCTGTTGCGCGCAATCGTTGCTCCACTCCCCCATCACCTTATCAATACAGGCCTATTTATATCCTTAAGACTGCATCAGGACTCGTTGTCCCCATGCGGTGTCAGGATAAACTCAAGGTCACTACAGAGGGCTCGTCACCAATCAGTGTAGGCCGACAACAAGAATATAGTGTCTCATACCACCATAATCTGCTCAGAGTAGGGTGCTCACTGGTCACTACGGGGAGGTTTGTGTCCCTAGCGTAGGCCGACAGCACGACCACGGTGTCCCATACCACCATGCCCATCTCATGAGTCTTAGGGGATCTTAGTACCATGGTTAACGGGAGTTACACTGGTAAGCTCAGTATCTTAGATTCAAACAGTGGTGACCAAACATGGTGAATAAGCATCAGTCAATCGGATTAGTTGATAAGCTCAACTAGGCTAAGCGTACATTGGGTTGAACGACATGGAATGCATAAGCACTCCGTGTGACCTAACTACTGCCGAACTCCCCAAGCACGACTCAAATTCGCTAAACTCATCTTGTGTGGCAAAAGAAACCTCAACCACTACTTGCGAAACGTTTTTCGATTACCTGGACTGTGGCACAGCCCCATTCACATACAAGGATAATAACTAGCACATGAGTCATATTCTGCATTCACATGAACAACAAATGAAGTATAGTGTGGAAATGTAAATAGTACATGTAGGAATTAATACACACATTTATCATGATTTAACTAGGTACACAATCCATAGAGGAAATTATACACTCATTTAAGGTTCACTCCCCAAGTGCAGGGTTGTGATGTAGTAATAACTCGGTAAGACCGAGGTCGAATCCCAAGGGACTGAAACTCGTACGTTATCTAAAATCAAATAGAAATAAAACTAGGCTAAGATGAAATCTAAACTGAATGTAATTTGAGGAATAATGATGAAAATGTTAATCTAAAATTTATAGGAGAAACCAGAGATGGGAAACTAGGGATTCAGAGGATCCACTTGTAGAGATCAGGGAGATCTTATGCCTGCTTTAAGAATTATGAAAATTAACTGAACTGCCGTTGATCTAGTTTTCAAAGAGATGAAAGGTATATGAATTAGAATGGATTCCATCACCAAACCATGCCCAAAAGACTATGGAAAACAACAGAATTAAACTAATTGCCACCAAATCACATGTATGAGAGTTAGGAAGGGTACCGTCATCCAACCATGCCCAGGAGACTATGGTGAACAACGCGACGTCCTGACGTCATAAACATAAAAGTAGAAGGACATGATCAAAGCCATTGCAGAACCATTGTAATTTTAGTCACAACAGACCATTAAAGACTAAAACATGCCATTAATTAAACTAGCATCAACATTAATTCAATTCATAAATTAAATAAAAAATTCATAAATTAAACTCTCCCATCTCACTACAAGCTTCACCTCCTAGCCCTAGCTAGGAGGTTTAGCCCAACATGAATAGGCTAGATATCTCAAAATAAAATAAAAATAAAAGAAATAAACAAACTCAACTCTCTCTCTTGCAGACGTCCGACCTGAGCCTTCCTTCCTAGCTCCGAATCTTCCTCCCAAGACCTGAATGAATGCTCCCCACGTCCAAAACCTCCTTATATAGCTGCTGGAGTGGTGAAAATCGGATTTGAATCGGATTTGGAAAGCTATGCATGCCCATTGAAAGCTTTTTCGCAGCCAAGTTCGGTGCCTTGAAACACGCCACTTTCTTCGCTCAAATTCCAAAGAAACACCGTCCCTTAGGATTTTATTGGGTCCTCTACATGATAGACGGTTCAGATCTGCCATATGATCAAAGATGGTGGGCCAAAATTGCCTGAAAAAGTTAATTTTTGCAGATGTGTGAAACCTTTCGCACCATTTTACTGTTGTGATCGGTGGGTCCCACAAGCATTTTCTGGAAAATTCACCCCGTCCATTGGATTCAGGATGAAATTTCAGTCAAGAATGGGTGGTTTTGAACGTCCATTGACGTGGCCCAGAGAAGAAATCACAAAAGGATCAGTTTTGAACGTTGCAGGGCAGCCCTTTTGTGGCCTCTGTATCTCACACGTGTGCATCCATGGGTGAAAAGTGAGAACATGGTTTTGAAGTATTCAATGCCGTCTACACGGTGGACGGTTCGGATTAAGCTTACATGGCACGTGTAGGGCCCACTAGCTTCCGCAAAATGGCCAGCGGCCGTGCATTACGCGGCACGTAACCTTTTTTTTTTTTTTGAATTGGAGAAGGAAACGTCGGTCAGCGGCGCTGACCGACTTTCGGAATTCACGTGCACGGCTAGTGCAGTGCACATGTGCACTATGCACACTCAATCTAAAGTGGGGTCCACTATGATGTTTTTGCGAAATCTGTTCCAATCATCTGATTGGTCTCCTCATTTAAGGCGTTGATACCAAATTCGAGGCAATTCTAGATATCGGGTGGGACCAGAATCAACGGTTTATGGGCTGATCTATCCGTTGGAGTACTTTTATAGTGATCCAAGAGCTGAAATTTGAAATGTACGGTTAATTTATGGCCCTTATCTCCTGTATAAAGTTTTGACCCGATCAGATGTCTGGAACCATGTGATCTTGCATTCTGGATGCGTTTCAAGCCACTTGAGCTTCAGTTTCTTAGTTTTCTCGGATTTCTGACCGTGTATATCTGTCAATCTTGGTCCTCTAAAGTCCGTCCCTTGCCCTAGTGATCATCAGAACGTTAAATCCAAGCTTTTAGCATCCTTTTTCAGTCAACTCTCCTAATCACACCCAGCAACAAAACATGATTAAAATTGGACATTAAACAATATTATGCTCGTAAATTCAAGTAATAAATGGGGTCTAATATGCACTATTTGACCCTCAACACAACCCCCAACCAGCATTTTGCTAGTCCCAAGCAAATTATACAAAAAATAAGTTGAGAATTATAGGAGAACTTTTTATGAAATCGAGTGAGATTTTGAACAAGATATGAGAAATTTAATATTCATAAATGTTAGAAATTATTTTCTCCTGAGCTCAAGCGCACGGTAGACTTCATAATCAAGTGTAAAGTATTAATCCATCAATTAGAAAAATTTTAAACATTGAGATCCATGGATGTATAGTCTAATCTCGGCTTATCATCATTAAGAGATCCAATTGTCAATTTCATGATATCATTGGTAACCAACAAGAAAATTCATGATAACCAAAACCTAATCCAAAACTTACCTCATAGATTAACCTATTAACTTGTAATTTTTCTATTCAAAGTAATGCCAAGGAAGGGTAATCAAATCTTCACCTATAGGGAGCAAACCTATGGTGAAGATCGTACACCTGACTCTTTTTAGATATCATTCAAGGGGTATTAAATCTACACCTATAGGGAGCAAACCTACGGTGAAGATTATTCGCCCAAATCTTTCCAAAGATATCTTATTTTCTTTTTTTTTTTCTTTAATTGATCATAATGGGCAAATTTCAAACAGGTTCCTTCCTTAGTGATTACCAAATTAACCCTTCAATATCAGACTGAAACCTTAATGTGAAAGTGAGATGTGAGATGTGAAATCATGACTCAATCACTGTTTATAACTTCTAATCATGGATCAATAACTTGATCTTAACTATGAAATTTAACAGATACTGAATCCCAGAGTCCTAAAGTATCAACATCACTTATCTTAAACTTCTAAATCCAGGATATCCATCAAAATCACTTCAAATTCACAGGAATTTTCAGAAAAAATTTAAAAAATTTTCACAATTTTTCTCAAGACCAAGAAAACACTAATTAGGTCACCTAATCTCCCACCCCCAACCAAAAATCTACATTGTCCTCAATGTAAAAGAATTGAGCATGTAATGCACATGGGACAAAGCAAGTAAAGTGATGGGAAGATAGTACCTGAATAATGAATCGAGAGAGATTTTTCACGAGATCACAGTATGGAAGCTGGTTAGCACGAGAGAAAAAGAAAAATAAAAATGATGAAAATAAAATCCTACCTATACCACTTTCGCAGGTGCTCTCGATTGCATTTAGCGTATGCAACAAGCCTTTAAACCCCTAGGTTACCCCTAGTGGATGAGTTGTAGTCTCGTGAGGGTTTGCAGTAATGTTCCCCACAAACATTGAATCGATCACAAAACTTGATCATGCCACAAGGTTCCTCTTCCGGCCAATATCTTGATAAGTTTCTCAACAGGATCATCCAAAAGCCCTTTTTGCAATAGGCTTGGATGCACTGGAGCTTGACTTTCCAGAGAAACTTATTTACCTCATTAAAAATTTATTGTTGATTCACCTGAGGTATCCAAAGTATAAATAATTCACCTGTATCAGAAAAAATTTCAGAGTTGGTATCCCATGGTGAATCAGAGACTATAGATAGATCAAGTTGAGAAAAATTTTCAGGAAGAGGTGTAGTCTTAACACATTCCGAAGTCTCAGACTTCGATTCAATTTTCAGCTCCTCCTCCCCTAATAGTAAACATTTAGGATCTGTGGAAGAAGGGGCTTCAGAGTAAGGGTTCTCTCGGTCAGTCCTGACTGCCGAGATGTTGTCTTGCAAGGCATTCACTATGTCTCTTATCATGGGATCATTTGAATCTGCAAAGTATGCCAAACAATCATCAAAAGAGTTGGGACATTCTTCTGAGAGTGAGTTATTTTCCACCTTAGAGCTCGTGATGATCTGCGCAAGGAATCCATCATCCTTGAAAGTGGACGGATGTATGCTCTCTTGTTCCAGCCCTGCACAGACAAATTGAGGGTCAGTATGCGAAGCATTGATATGATCACTCTATTCATTGAAATTACTCAGAAGAGGCATTGAATCGTCAACATTCAACATTTCAGATGGTAGCCTCAACTGGGTGGTTTCAAATTCCAGAGTCGTAGTGCGCAACTCGTCCATCTCCCGAATCATATCATCATTTAATTCAGGGGAGTGGTCCAAACATATCTCACAAGAGATAGAAGGGTCGGTTATAAGGAGCTCCCCCACTTTTAGATCAGACATGTCGGATGAGTGAAGTATCTCATTATGACCGTTCTCTTCGCGTACTTCTTGATCATTGACTTGGACCAAACTTGAGATTAATTCCAGGGGAATTGTGGTTACACATTCAGGATCGTCATCCTAGTACTCATCATATTTTGGTTCAGTGCAGTGCACACTTGGGATGGAATCACTTTCCTCATATTCTTCACCTAGAATGAGTTGAGGTTTGCATAAACTAACATCTTCTTCATCATTAGAATCTAGTGTGTCATGTGATTGAAGGTGTCATCATCATTATATTTAAAAGACACCCATGTATCTTCACCATTCTTTCGAACAGTCATCGAGATCGACTCATCGGGAAATTAAACCACATGCTCATTAACGGAATCCAACTCCTCATTCCAAATTCCATATTCTTTCAAAAGTGAATGTGGATCACTTTCCTTGCATTGTATTTTTGGATTGGGTCGTGGGTGGGATGACCGAGCCTCCTCTATCCTATCAAGGCGTGCATTGCGTCCTTTCATTGCTTTTCTGAATTCCGCAAACCACTCCATGTTATGCTGAATTGAATTTTCCTGTATCGTTTCTGGTCGGATCTCAATGTTAGGGTATCCAAGAGGATAATCCTTATAAAATGTTGTTGGTTCATCTTCCCAGCTTTGATATTTTCGCTGGTTATAGTCATACTGATCATACATGGGAGAATATGATGGCTGATAATAATCCTCATTCCCATAATTACGATCGTATATAGCCCTATTAACCGATGGAAGATAACGTTCTGCTCGGTTCTCAATGTCTGTTTGTGATGGAGAAAAATCTTGAGGTATACGTTGAATTCCACAACCCTCGGGCATTCCCCAATATCTCTTATCCATCTCAGCGTATGCATATACCCACGATTCCATGGTAGAACCCTAACTCTGAGTCTAATCCTAGAACAAAAGAAAAGTCCTATAGCGATATAGAAAGTAAGAGAAGAAGTTAGAAGGGTGTTACGAAATAAGAAGTTCCTATGTTAAGATCCTGCAGAAGAAAACAAAACAAGTTAGTTTCTAAAACATTTAGTCTAAGATTAGAAAATTTCTAAAAACCCTAGTAGAGAAAAAATAAAGAAATTAGAAAAGATATCACCAAATTAGAAATTTCTATCTCAGAATCCTACAAAACAGGAAGAATAGGTTAGTTTCTAGAAATTAGGAAAATAAAAATAAAAATCTACGGTTAAAATAATCCTAATCTTAACTAATCCCAAAACTAATTAATTTCAAAAAAATGTATCCGACAGTCCCCGGCAACGGCGCCAAAAACTTGTTTACTCCCCAAATGCAGGGTTGTGATGTAGTAATAACTCGATAAGACCGAGGTCGAATCCCAAGGGACTGAAACTCGTACGTTATCTAAAATCAAATAGAAATAAAACTAGGCTAAGATGAAATCTAAACTGAATGTAATTTGAGGAATAATGATGAAAATGTTAATCTAAAATTTATAGGAGAAACCAGAGATGGGAAACTAGGGATTCAGAGGATCCACTTGTAGAGATCAGGGAGATCTTATGCCTGCTTTAAGAATTATGAAAATTAACTGAACTGCCGTTGATCTAGTTTTTAAAGAGATGAAAGGTATACGAATTAGAATGGATTCCATCACCAAACCATGCCCAAAAGACTATGGAAAACAACAGAATTAAACTAATTTCCACCTAATCACATGTATGAGAGTTAGGAAGGGTATCGTCATCCAACCATGCCCAGGAGACTATGGTGAACAACGCGACGTCCTGACGTCATAAACATAAAAGTAGAAGGACATGATCAAAGCCATTGCAGACCCATTGTAATTTTAGTCACAACAGACTATTAAAGACTAAAACATGCCATTAATTAAACTAGCATCAACATTAATTCAATTCATAAATTAAATAAAAAATTCATAAATTAAACTCTCCCATCTCACTACAAGCTTCACCTCCTATCCCTAGCTAGGAGGTTTAGCCCAACATGAATAGGCTAGATATCTCAAAATAAAATAAAAATAAAAGAAATAAACAAACTCAACTCTCTCTCTTGCAGACGTCCGACCTAAGCCTTCCTTCCTAGCCCCGAATCTTCCTCCCAAGACCTAAATGAATGCTCCCCACGTCCAAAACCTCCTTATATAGCTGCTGGAGTGGTGAAAATCGGATTTGAATCGGATTTGGAAAGCTATGCATGCCCATTGAAAGCTTTTTCGCAGCCAAGTTCAGTGCCTTGAAACACGCCACTTTCCTCGATCAAATTTCAAGGAAACACCGTCCCTTAGGATTTTATTGGGTCCTCTACATGATAGACGGTTCAGATCTGCCATACGATCAAAGATGGTGGGCTAAAACTGCTTGGAAAAGTCAATTTTCGCGGATGTGCAAAACTTTTCGCACCATTTTGCTGTTGTGATCGGTGGACCCCACAGAAGCATTTTCTAGAAAATTCACCCCATCCATTGGATTCAGGACGAAATTTCAGTCAAGAATGGGTGGTTTTGAATGTCCATCGACGTGGCCCAGAGAAGAAATCACAAAAGGATCAGTTTTAAACGTTACAGGGCAGCTCTTTTGTGGCCTCTGTATCTCACACGTGTGCATGCATGGGTGAAAAGTGACAACATGGTTTTGAAGTATTCAATGCCGTCTACACGGTGGACGGTTTGGATTGAGCTTACAGGGCACGTGTAGGGCCCACTAGCTTCCGCAAAACGGCCAGCGGCCGTGCATTACGCGGCATGTAACCTTTTTTTTTTTTGAATTGGAGAAGGAAACGTCAGTCAGCGGCGCTGATCGACTTTGGGAATTCACGTGCACGGCTAGTGCACATGTGCACTATGCACACTCAATCTAAAGTGGGTTCCACTATGATGTTTTTGTGAAATCTGATCCAACCATCTAATTGGTCTCCTCATTTAAGGCGTTGATACCAAATTTGAGGCAATTCCAGATATCAAATGGGCCCAGAATCAACGGTTTATGGGCTGATCTATCCGTTGGAGCACTTTTATAGTGATCCAAGCGCTGAAATTTGAAATGTACGGTTAATTTATGGCCCTTATCTCCTGTATAAAGTTTTGACCTGATCAGATGTCGGG
Organism: Magnolia kwangsiensis; assembly: GCA_037074715.1. Classification (NCBI taxonomy): domain Eukaryota; kingdom Viridiplantae; phylum Streptophyta; class Magnoliopsida; order Magnoliales; family Magnoliaceae; genus Magnolia; species Magnolia kwangsiensis. The sequence goes on from CM073572.1 coordinate 63,145,823, forward strand.
AACCATGTGATCTTGCATTCTGGATGCGTTTCAAGCCACTTGAGCTTCAGTTTCTTAGTTTTCTCAGATTTCTGACCATGTATATCCGTCAATGTTGGTCCTCTGAAGTCCGTCCCTTGCCCTAGTGATCATCAGAATGTTAAATCCAAGCTTTTGACATCCTTTTTCAGTCAACTCTCCTAATCACACCCTGCAACAAAACATGATTAAAACTGGGCATTAAACAATATTATGCTCGTAAATCCAAGTAATAAATGGGGTCTAATATGCACTATTTGACCCTCAACATTTAACATGGGCAACCTAAGTTACATGATTCATGGAGGGAATCATACACACAAATAATATGTTTGAAATCCATATCCCAACAATCTTAACAATCACACTTTACTAACTACTAACTCACTTAGGCATTTATTCAAACACTTAAGTTACACTATTCAACATACATCACATATGTCGGCACTGTTGCAAAGTACGGCAAGTCCTTTTGCCAAGGAGTTTCCATATACATATTAAGCATATAACAACGATAATTTATCATGGCAATCAATTCAGCAAATTCCATACGTATACGTGTATTCTAACACATACATGAAATACGGTACTTACAATATACAACATATGTATACGGAAGATAAAACAGACAACACATTTGGCATGTGTAATTGCATCCATAGAATGAATAAATCATTAACTATCATTGAAAGGGTTGAAAACCATAACCTAAGCGCACTTAGTCCGCACCTTAAACCAGAAAAGTCGTATTTAGGTTGATTCAGACGACGTGTCTTCATCAACGGCGAATATGCTACCTATGGCATGAAACAGGTTAGCTAGTACTCTACTATAGCTAGTCTAGGCTTCAAAACAGGTTAGGGTTAGCTTAACTTACCCAAGAATGGAATCAGAATCGTCGGAAGAACGATTCGGAAACGCCGGTTTAGAGTATAGATGTACAGGAATGATCCTACGGAGTTTCACCGGATTCTCCCACACTTTCTCTCTCTTTTCTTTCTTTGGAATCTCTAGGGTTTGAAAAATTCGTATGGGTTAGAAAGCTAAGGGTTTAAGACCCTTTTATAAGCCCATACATAACAAAAATTGTCACGCCCCAAACTCGAAAATCGGGCTCACAAAATTCCCGATCGCCGAATCCAGCGCCGACAGCCTCCTTAGAACCCCATTCTCGGCTCCTAGCTCCCATTCGCCAGGTTCCGATCCTGGGATGCTACGAGGAGGATTTTCAACGTCAGTTTGATTCGTAATAAGCATAAATAATGGCATAACCCACAAACAACAACTAAGAACTCCATTACATTTCCACTATGATAAAAAACTTTACAATTACAATGAGCATAAAGGAAAATACAATGGTAAAGAACAAAAACTCTAAAACGATTTGCAATATGCTCCTGCCTCAGCGCTGCTGTGAACCAACGTCACCTGCACGCAACAGTCGTGCATAAGCTTATAGAAAGCTTAGAGGGTGGTGAAAGTGTGTGCGCAAGGTAGTAATATGAACATTTAATGTCAGAGTAATGCGGAATATGTAGATGGATTCATAATATCATGAGTCGTACCAAAGCTATGCGATACAAGAAATGAATGGTATCGGCCATCCCAAGGCCATGCGATGTGCAATGCAACTCAAGCATATAGATCCTCATCTATGTCCACACATCAATACAGCTCAAATATGGGATATCATCGGGGTCTAGTACACTCTAAACCAGATTACCGCCACATCGCACGCAATAAGGTAAGTGGAAAAGACCTCACTATCCATCTGCCAATATCGGGCGTGACTCGTCGATAGCGGACCCATTCCTCGAGCTGCTCAGACTCAGCCTAGCATTTCTCCCTACACTCGAGTGGGTAAGGCCGCACCCCCTTCCAACCGACCACTACACAGTGGAGAGCGCGACCGTTTGGTAATCGGCACTCAATGCTCATCTACCCACTCGGTCTAGACGTTGGAGCAACCTCTTGGTACCATAAGGGTTTAAGGACTTTGACCCAGGGATATCTATAGCACCCCATGTAGAACAAGATTTCTGGTATCCAATCCTGCCAACCACGATGCGTCTGTGGAGGCTACGGCCCTGATATCGCTAGGGCGTACAATAACCATGTCACACAAATGCAAAATGCATGAATCACGCTATCCAGTCATGAAAAAAATCCTGCGCATATCGTGCGCTCATGTAGGGCAACACCGCCTAACCGGGAGCCCATAAATAACCTTCCCGATGGCATATGCTATGATCAGTCAATTCTCATGTCAAGCATACATATGATGCGTATGTTCATGAGTCATGAAGCTATATTAAACATGTTATAATGAGATGAACTATCCTTACAATGCAGGTAGGCCTGGACTGCCTATACACAATAAGTACGGGCCTAATAATGGGTCCTAAGGAGAGTCGTAATGTGGACATCCAACCAGCATTACACTCGCAATGTGGACGTCAAACCAACATTGCTCCCAAGGCATAGTCCGTAAAGAATATCCTTATATAAAACAGGTTGGGATCACACATTGCAATGGACCTTAGGTACATCTCATTGGGCCTTAAATATATCAAATGGGCCATATACTATGGGCCTTATATTCATTAAGTGGGCTAACTCCATGGACCACACCAATGGGCCTTAAGTGTATTGCAATGGGTCATAACCCGTGGGCCTTAGAATGCATCAAATGGGCCTAGTCTCATGAGTCTAATATGTAAAAAATGGGCCACACCCATTGGGCCCCACATGTACATCAAATGGGCCTCAACCCATAGGCCTTATATGAGTCAAATGGGCCTAAACCCCTAGGGCTTGTATGAACTAAATGGGCCTAAACCCATAGGCCTTATAGTACATCAAATGGGCCTAAACCCGTAGGCCTTGTATAAATCAATTGGGCCTAACCCATAGGCCTTTAAATAAATTAAATGGGCCTTTCCCAAACGTAGGTGGCCCACCCAATCATCACTCATGCCTAAAATGATCTTACCAAGTGGATGGACGGTCTAGATGCATCACATGCATCATGGCGGGTCCCACTGCCACTGGACAGTGGGGATGACACAAGCATCACGGAGGGCTCCACCGTCCGATGGACGGTGGAGACAATACAATGTCAAGGTGGGCGCCACCATCCACTGGACGGTGGACTTAAAACACATACATCATTGTGGGTCCCATGTAGGGTCCACTATAATATTTATTTGGCATCTAACCCGTTGATAAGGCCAAACAGACATGGTTGAAAGAAAAATATAAATTTCAGCTTGATTCAAAACTTCTGTGGGCCCCAGAATTTGTTTCAATGGTAGATGTTCATTCACACTGTTTCCTGTGATGTGGGCCACTGGAGCGTTGGATCAGGCTGATCTTTGGAGGGGGCCCACCTGAGGAGGGGACCCACCTAATTAACCGGTTGGATGACAAACAACATCATGGTGAGGCCCACGACAGCAACCGTGGGTGGCTCACTGACCGCCCGCCCGCCCCAATCGCTGCACGCAGCAGCGTGCAGCTGCTGCCCGTGACAGAGAGAGGCAGAGGCTATGCCTCTTTCAAAAAAACAGGGAAAACTGTTTTTCCAGGGTTTTCATCGTGTGGGGTCCGCAACATGAGAATCCACTCTGTCCATTAGTTTCTCTGGCTCAAGACGAGCCCAAAGAGTCTAGAGTTTGAATTTTTTTGATGATTAGAAAGTGAAATAAAATAAGAAAAGTATCTTTGAATGGTAGTGATGCATTCTTCGATGCTACGGCCCACCAGTCTTCCAATCAACCCCAACTCTTGGCTCAACGCCTAAAAAGAGATGGGTGAGAGGATGGACGGTGTGGATTTCATACTTACATCAAGGTGGGGCCTAAGCAAGTGGACCACCCCAAAAGTCTCCTTTTTTTTGTTTAAACAGGGACGTCCAGCGTCTGTTTCATTCATTTTTTTTGTTTTTAAAAAAAACAATACAGTATGGTGGGCCCTGTTGAAATGGGCCACCATAGATGGATGAATTGGGTACAACATATAGGGTGGGCCCCACTTGAAGAACACTTGGACAAAATACCTCAAGGTGGGGTCCATTCAAGTGGGCCACACAAACCTATTACATAAGATCAAGTAAAATAAAATAAAAAGAAATAAAAAGGGAGAGAGACATGGAGAGTGGGACACGCTTGGTGATGGAGGGCTCCACCACTATGAGCCCTCCCTTGAAGAAATTATACAATCGGATGGGTCCTTTAACACATGGGACCACCAAAATTTAAAATCAACGGTGGGGATCCTTTCCCCACCAATATTGATGGTCTAGATGACCTTTCTAAAGAAATAAAAATCATGATAGGGTCCATGGAGAATGGCCCCATCATGGAATGATCATGATGATCCAAGTGGTTCATCGACCACATCTTAGGGTCCCAAGTGAGATCCACACCATGGATCGGTGGGCCTCACTTGGCCCATCATAAAAATAAGAAAAACTACCCTATAGAGACACCCACCGTCCGATCTTCTTGCTCCTATGGGTTCCTTAGCACCTTAGCTTGGACTTCAATGGAGGAGATGGGGAATGAATGGTTAGGATGGGAGATGATGGGATAGTGGGCCACTTGGAGCTTTAGAAGGAGAGGGAGAATTTCATACATGGGATCTCTTTTTGCTTGGAGATTTTTGCAAATGAGAAAGAGAGAGAGTTGTAGAGAGAGATGGAATGATGGGTGATGGAGTGATTGATGTGGTGATGGGTGTATAAGAGCCACTTTTTGACTTTTGAGGCCTTTTGTGTAAGAGAGGCATGGGTTTGGAAGACTTTTGTGGTTGCTTGGGAAAAGGGGTGAGAGTGATGTGTACTTGACATGTACTTGACATGTGATGGATTGATGGATGGGATTGATATGATTGATATGACATATTGTATAGATTCTCTTGGGTTTCGCAACGCGCGGCGTTTTCCTCGCACCGACCGTTGGCCCACATCTCTTGACCAGGGTATCGCTTCGGCGCGCGAGTCACGGCATTGGAATCGCAGCGACAGCACGGTCGCTATGGTACAGAACTCAGGTCGAGTTAAAACAGGTTGACGTCATATGAATCAGGGTCGCGCGTCGATATCGGTTAAGGGTTGAAGGTTGCTGAAATTCGACCGGTAAGACCGTGAAAGTTTACGGAACGGTACGGACTAAGATACGGGTCCTACGAAAATGAACTCCAAGCCAAGGTATACTTAGGTTATATCTAAATTGGGATTTTTCTGATCCAATGGAGCACTTCTGGAGGTCCTGTTATTAATTGCGGTCGGACTTAAGCTCACTAACATCAGATCTTTAATCAGCGAAGTTTTCAGTTCGATCGGATTTCCAGATCGTCCGTGGCGGTTCAGTTTCAATTCGACGATTACCGAACCTAAATCAGGGCTACAAGTTCCATGACATGAAAGGGCCAATTTTCCTGATTCGAGGGTTGAATTTGGTTGAATTCTGATGGTCAGAAGGCTTAAAAATAATGCGCAAATGACACGTGCCAGATTTCATAAAAATGAAATTAATTTTCTAATTCTTTTCCTTTTCTCACTCTCTTCATTCCGAACTCAGTAAAATAGTGTCAAGACATCAGTTGGGCTTGATTTTCGAAATGATTGTCAAGTCCAACTAAGAAGTCATAATGGTCTGAGATTGTAGATATTGGACTTTCGACGTGCGGTCTAGATCCAATACAAAGTTACCAAACATTCCCTAGAACAAATGGGTTTAGAGTTGGATCATAGATTTCAGGGTATTATAGCGTCATTAATTTTACAAGTTTTAAGTCTTGCAGAATGTATTTAAAGTGAACAGCACAAATTTCACAGCCAGTTTAACATAACGCTAGGTAACTTAGGTTAAATTTCTAAGAGAATTAATCCTAAGTGATTTCTGATCGAGGTGATACTTGGGTCTTGGTACGAAATTTTTTGAGTCGTTACAGAGACATTGCCTAAGTCTCATTACGAGGCAAAATCCTTGATGCGAGACTTGGGCCTTGGTTACATCCTTATACATTTATGTATAAATGATTGTGTATTGTATTGGAAAGAGCATGAAAATGTTGAAGAGTGTCCAGAATGTGGAGAGTGTAGGTGAAAGTATGACGAAGCCAAGCGTAAGAAAATTCTATAAAAGGTGTTAAGGTACTTCTCATTGAAACCCAAATTGTAAAGATTATTTATGTCTCGTAATACGACTGAAGATATGAGGCGGCATAAGGAGAAACTCGTTTATGATGATAATAAACTGAGGCACCTTGCGAACTCTGAAGCCTAGTAAAATTTTGACAAGTAATATGACTAGTTTGCAGAGGATTTTCGCAATGTTCAATTAGGTCTTACAAGTGATGGTTTTAATCCGTTTGGTAATATGAGTAGCTCGTACAGTATGTAGCCAGTGATACTTATGCCCTGTAATTTACCTCATTGGTTGTGTATAAATGAGTCATTTTTCATGATGTCATTGCTTATTCCTGGACCCAGGTCATTTGAGAATGACATTGATGTGTATTTACAACCGTTAGTAGATGAGTTAAACGAGTTGTGGAGTCAAGGTGTACAGACGTATGAAACATTTGCAGGATAGACATTTCGATTGCATGTAACGATCTTGTGGATAATAAATGACTTCCCCGTGTATGGGAATTTATCTGGGCGGAGCACAAATGGAAAGTTATCTTGTCTTATATGTAGTATTGAGACTTATTCATTGTCATTGAAGCATGGTAGAAAAATGGGTTATATGGGCCATCGTCGCTTCCTTCCGAGCGATCATAGTTGGTGCAGGAAGACGATGATCTTTGATGGAAAACAAGATTATAAGCCATCCCCAAAAGAGTTATCTAGAGAAGATGTGATACAATAACTGAGTAACATTGGAGAAGTTAGATTTGGTAAGGCATCACACTTGAAGAAGAGGAAATGTACAGTATTGAACTATAACTAAAGGAAGAAGAGTATTTTTTTGAGTTGCTATATTAGAGTGATTTGAAATTGTGACACAACTTGGATGTCATGCAAATTGAGAAAAATACATGTGACAATGTCTTCAGAGCATTGATGAACATAGAGAAGAAAATAAAAAATAGTTTCAAGGCTTGATTGGATCTACAAGCAATGGGTTTAAGGAAAGAGTTGTAATTACAACTACATGAAAGTTCATATACTATACCAGTAGCTTGCTACACATTGACAAAACTAAAGAAAAAATGTTTATCTGAATGGTTGAAATTGGTAAAGTTTTTCGATGGGTATGAGTCAAATATATCTCGGCGCGTAAACGTTATGGACTGTAAGGTAATAGGAATGAAAAGTCATGATTGTCACGTCCTTCTGCAACATTTACTACCGATTGGTATTCATGGATTCCTGAGCAAGGATATCAGTGCGGCACTGATTGAGTTGGGGATATTCTTTAAGGATTTGTGTTTGAAATCGTTGAATGTAGATGTTATTAAAAAACTGGAGAGAGACATTGTCATAATCCTTTATAAACTTGAAATAATATTTTCACGTATGTTTTTTGATGTCATGGTACACCTAGCGATTTACTTACCACATGAGGCGAATCTTGCAGGCCCAGTATAATATCATTGGATGCATCCAATTGAAAGGTGGTAGAACCTATTAAAAATTTTATTCATTCCATAAACTACATATATCCATGTTTTATAACATAATAGTTTTGTGTACAGATCCCTTTACACACTAAAATGATTTGTGAGGAATAAGGCACGTTCAAAGGGATCTATTGTTAAGGCGTACATTAATAATGAGTACCTAATATTTTTGCTCCATGTATCTTCATGGCATAGAGACTAGATTCAACCGAGAAGATCGGAATGCTAATGAAGGGCAGGAGCATGAACACAGACTCATATATGTATTCACACATAACTTCCATCCTTTAGGATCCCCGATGTTTCAGGATATGTACCTTGGAGATTAAGCAAAGGCACGGTGGTATGTGTTGTATAATTGTGAAGAAATAGAGTCACACTTAGAGTAAGTCTTCTCTTGTTAATTATATATCTACATACGATGATCTTAATGTTTCTTGCCGATGACATGCCAATTGTGTGTAGCGAACACATCGATGAGATGAAGTCCCAATACCCGAAAAATTATGATCAAATGCATCAGGATCAGTTTTTAAAATGGTTCACAAAACGTGTAAGATTTCACATTATATCTCACCACACTTAGAATTTTGTTGTATTGCACAATATTTAAACCTAAGAAAATTTCTAAACAATTACATTCTATACGTGATAATAGATGAAGATGTTGCGTGCTAGAAACTCTGTGAATGCATCTAATGCACTCTACTCACTGGCGTGTGGCCCTAATAGACGTGTATCTAGATATATAAGTTGTATTGTAAACGGGATTAAGTTCCACACTAAAAATCATGAGAAGTATAGGACCACATAAAATAATCAGGTGATTGTGAAGGGAACGCATGAGGAGGTAAAAATTGACTTTTATGGCATTTTGACAAATATTATTGAGCTGAGTTATTGTATGAGAAAGCGGATGTACTTATTTAAATGTGATTGGTGGGACATTGAAAATAAGAAGTTGGGAATACAGACTGACAACTACTTTACGAGCATAAATTTATCTTGGAAGTGGTTTAAGGACAACCCATTTATCCTCACCAGCTAAGCCAAACAAATATTTTACCTATCTGACACCAAGTTAGGTGACTCTTGGTATGTGGTGTAAAAAATAAAGCCCAGGAACGTATTTGACGTTCCCGTACCAGAAGTTGAAGATAACGAGGACGGGGGAAATAAAACGTTTAGGGTTGAACAAGCACATTAAGAAGACATGCCATCTGAGGATATATGGACTGATCCAAACATTGATATTGACATGCCATCTGAGGATATATGGACTGATCCAAATATTGATATTGATGTGGTGAAATTGGACAGAGATGATGTGCTGGATGATCATGTTGATACCTCAATAATACATGACATTGTTAGAGATGATAGCGGTTTCATTGATGACGACATTGCAAACATTAAAGAGGAGATACTGATCAACGATGGTGATGGTGAAGAAGAAATAGTCCTAAGAGATAGTGATACAGACGACGATTATAAAATGTACACATGATTTACATGTCATTTTTCAATTCAAATAATTTATGTATTACATGTATACGTGAAAATTACAAGTCATGATTTATTCTTTTAATTGACTTGTTTATAATCCACATTTACAGTTGAGTCAATTTCTAATCATGTCCTCCTCAAACTGGCATGTAGCGGAAGCACGCAGCATACTTCATCAGCTATTGTGGATGAACTTTCTGGCCCTATCTTCTTCTGGTAGGGCTAAAGAGATACCCGGTCTAGTTGATGAGTGTTAGGAGGAATATATCGACGATGACTCAGATGAAAGACTATACAATCTTAAAAAAATTATGAAGCTGATGGAGGAATATAACCGCGGGAAACTTCAAATAAAAGATGTGGTTTTGTCACTTACACATCTGAATGAAGTCCTAAAAGACCAGATTTCTCCTATTGTGACTGAGATATTAATTGTAATAATATCGAGTGCTTCACACAACTTGATATATACTTCTATAGCGTACGATAACTTATGAAGGGAGTACTTCGGATAGTTTACCTCAAAGTTGTTTCGTATTACAATGAAATAGGTGTATTTAATATAGAATGACAATGTGTAATGAAAATTTCAAAGGTTATATATTAAAGTTTACAGTTTTATTATATTCTGCTTGCATTATAGTGTAATGGTCTAATCATATTTTAATCATCTCTCTAATCATAAGTACAAATGCATTCTACCATCAACACTACTCGTATAATGTTTTAGTATATTCCACTTGCACTGACATTATTTAAATTTATAAGTTCGTAGCTCACACATATTCGGTGATAGTAGCAGGTAGGAGATCACGTCGTTCACGCACTGGATCTACTCCTACTCGGGATGCGATGGAGACACCATCGCCATCACATGTTGCATCACAGGCGTCTAATCCCTCACTCGCACATACACCGGGCACTGCATGTAAATCTATATATATATTTCTTTTTATGACTTCTGTTTATATTTAGACTTACATATTTCTTTTGCGATAACATCATCGACCAGCCAACGAGGACGTGGACCCATGTGTAGGTTATTTTTAGAGCGACTTACACGTGAAGGTAAGGTGACGGTAGATGTAAGACTCGTATCCTAGACCGTATCGTTCTGTTGGATTCCGCGGTCCTTCCGGTTGAATTTCGGCAACCCTCGACCCGTATCCGACGTTTGCGCACAATCCTAAGTCAATTCCTACATACCGAAGTTGGCTTGGCCTAAAATTTACACCTTAGCAACCGCGCCGTCGCCGCGGTTCTAAAGCCATAACTCGGACATCGAACCGATACTCAGGCTAGGAGATGTGGGCCTGCATTCATTCTGAAGAAACACCACGTATTACGAATTTCAAGGGAATCTCTATGTCATGTCCCATCAATTAATGTCAAGTACAACCCATACTCTAAGTACAAACACCCATCCCTCTTTCTCCACAAAGTGAACTCCTTCTCCCCTAACCATCCCTCTTTTACCCTATTTTCAACTAAGGCCATACCTCCCATCACCTTTCCTTACACCCACCACTCCATCCACACTCTTAATATTCTCTTTCGCTCATTTACTCAAATACTCTCCCAAGCAACAATTCCATACGTCCAAGCTCTCATCCATAACAACAAGTGTATCCCACTTTTCCTACCCTCTCATCTATCATCCACACCATCAAAATTCCATCATCCACCGTTAAATGTTAAGTATAGGAGCTAAGGAGGCTAAGGGACCAAAAAGGAGGCTAGTAAGGTGGGTGATCTTTGAGTTTCTACCATTGATTTCATGATTTGAGGGCCCACTTATTGTGGGACCCACTTGATGTATGCATTGTATTTGGGAGGACCCAATAGTGGTGGGGTCCCTCCCCTTCACGTGTCACTCTCTCTCTCTCTCTCTCTCTCTCTCTCTCTCTCTCTCTCTATCTTTCCCCTAAAATGATGTGGGACCCACTGAATCGTGCTAAATCTATTCCATCCATTCAACGGTGTGGCCCACTACATTTTGGGCGAAATCCACTGTCCATTTTGGGATGGTGGGAAGTCCCACATGCTATATAATATATTATGTTTATTTTATACTAATATATATGTATATATAAACATATATATATATATATATATATATATATATATATATATATATATATGCATGGTGGGCCATGTACAAGTGGGACGCATGTGTTGTATCAACGCTGTCCAGCGTCCAGGGACGTTGGACGCGGCTCCACCATGAAGTGTGAATTGACGTGAGGGGTGGGTGGCTAACAGTGAAGTGTGGACTTTTCATACAAGCTCCACCTTGATGTATGAAGCAAATCCATGCCGTCCATTTCATTTCTCAGACCATTTTAGGCGTTGAGTCGAAAAATGAGACTAATCTGTTAATCAAGCAGGCAATACCATAAGAAATATCGGTATCACCATTAAAACCCACCTTGATTCTTCTATTCTCCAAAAACATGTCGCATATTAGTCTCATTTGGTCGATCATGGGCCATAAAATCTAACGGCCGGGTTGGATTATTCAGATGTAAGCCCCACCTATGAAATACCTCAAAATTTTTTTTTATAAAAAATAACAATGGCAGTAGCAGCGCCTACTGGTGCTGACAGTCAGGACGCTGGAAACGTCCTGGGCTGGATGTCCACTGCAAGGGACATGGGTCCCATGTGTAGATCCCACCGTGATGAGCGTTGAATATCAACGTCGTGCATTTGATGCCCCACCTTTTGGGATCGTGGACCAGCCCAAAATCAGCAGTATGTGGTGCTCAAGTGGCCCACATCACAAGGAACAACGTTGATTGAATGTCAGCCATTGAAACCCATTTTGGGTAACAAAAGTTTTGAATCATTGTGAAATTTGTTTTTCCTCTCCACCCAGGTCACGTGTGACCTTATCAACAGGATTGGGTGGAAAATAAACATTTTTGGGTGGGCCCCAGGTCCATGTGACCTCCTCAACAGGTTGGGTGGAAAATAAATATTACGATGGGCCCAGGTCATGTGTGATCTTATCAATGGGTTGGATGGAAAACAAACATTTTGGTGGGACCCATGAATGGGTGACCTTGTCAACAGGCTGGATGGAAAATAAACATTACGGTGGGCCCCACATGGGACCCACTAATGTATGTATTGTAATCCACACCCTCCATTAGTGTGGGCCCCACCATGAGGTATGCACTTCATTTATGTCATCAATCCCTTCCATCCCTATGGGACCCATTATGATGCATGTGTTGCATCCAAACTGTCCAACCATTTTGAAAGCCTGTCTCACGGCTTGAGACTAAAAATGAGGCAGATCTTGGTATCAGGTGGACCACACTATGGTAAAGTGAGGATTGAATAGCTACCATTAAAATTCTTTGGGACTCTTTGATCAGATTGGATGGGAAATAAATATTATGGAGGGCCTTGGGAATTCTAATGGTGAAAATCCTTATCACCACTTATATTTGGGTGTAGCCCATTTGATATTCACGTGGCCCATGTGGTGTGGCCCACTTACCATACTTATGGCTTGTTGTTGAGGCCCACCTTGATTTGTATGTGGCTCGTTGTTGAGGCCATCTTAATAGATATGAGGCCCATTATGACGTATGCAAGGCCCATGTGATTAGGCCCAACTTGATATATTTGTGGCCCGCACACTAAGGCCCACTTTGATATATATGAGACCCATGGTATGAGGCCCATTTGATGTATTGGAGGCCCATGGGTCAAGGCTCAATTAGATGTACATAAGGCCCATTATAGTGCGATTCCACCATGGTATATGTGTTGACCTTTATAGCGGGCTATGCCTTGGGAGCGACGATGGTTTGATGTCCACATTGTAAGGATAATGTTGGTTAAATGTCTGCATTATGACTCTCCCTAGGGCCCATTGATAGACCCATACTTGTAATGTGTGGGCCGTCTAGGCCCATCTTCATTATAAATAGAGTCTATCACCACATAACTTGTTTAGTATAGATTCATGATTTATGATCATATGCATCATATGTATGCCTGATATGAGGAGTGACTAATCATAGCATATGCCTTCGGGCAAATTGTTTATGGGCTCCCTGACAGGTGGAGTTACCCTTCATTAGCGCGCAGTATGCGCAGGATTGCTACATGACCGATAGTGTGATTCATACACTTCGAATTTGTATGATATGATTACTATACGCCCTAGCGACATCAGGGCTATGACCTCCACATGCACATCGTGGATGGTAGGATTGGACAACGAAAATATTGTTACTAAGCATTGGGGTGTCATAGATGTCCCTGGGTGAAAATCTCTAAACCTGATGGTACAAGAGGATGACTTCAACGTCGAGACCGATTGGATATATGAGTGCACGAGGGCTGAATACCAAGAGGCCACATCTCCCACTGTATCGTGGTCGGTAGGAAAGGGATGTGGCGTTACTCACCCAAGGGTAAGGGCCAATACTAAGTTGAGTCTGACCAGCTCATGAATGGGTCTGCTATCGATGTGCTGGATAGGTATTGACAGACTATTGGCCAGGTGGATAGTGAGGTTTCTTACTCTCACTTGGACTGTACGGCTGGGAGAGCAGCAGTGTCATTTGGAGTATACTAAACCCGGTGATTATCCATAATGAGAACTGTACTGATATTTGATGAGCCATATGTGGATTTGAATGAGGATTGGTATGCTTGAGTTGCATCATGCATCGCATGGTCTTGACATGGCCAATATCATTCATATCTTGCACTGCATAGCCTTGGTACGGTTGATTGCATTCATGTACTCATCAGCATGTTTCCGCATTACTCTGACCTTAAAGTCTGAGCACGCTCATATTGTGCACACACTTACACCACCCTCTAAACTTTCTATAAGCTTATGCATGATCAATGCATGCAGGTGATGCCTGGATGTAGTCATAGCATAGTAGTAGCAGGAGCGTGTAGTCGAGCTTTTGGAGTTTCCGTTACTTGCATTATCTTATATTTCCCTTCAGACGCATTGTACTCAAATATTTTTTATCATAGTGGATTTTATGATGGTATTCTTGTGGTTATTGTTCGTGGGTTATGCTTATGGTTATGCTTATTACAAATCAAATTGATGATTAGAAATTCTCCTTGTAGAATTCGAAGATCGGAACCTGGTGTATGGGTACTGGAAGCCGAGAATAGGGTACTACGGAGGCTGTTGGCGCCAGATTTGTCGATCAAAAATTTTGTGAGTCCGGTTTCTGAGTTTGGGGCGTGACAGAAGTTGATATCAGAGCATAACTTGGGAATAACTGAGAACAATATCACATGTTTACTGTGAGTTTAGGACGATTAGGCTCCGAGTGCATAACCTTCTGATTGAGTTCCCTAACGTGCGATTTTCAAGGTTGATTGGTGTCCTTATTCTTCCTATAGGACATGCCTCACCGGCCAGTGACCCTATCGACTCCCGCCCCACCACCTGAGGCTCCAGTTTTACCACTTGTGCCTCCTGTTCCACCGCCAGAGATCCCTGTTCCCCTGTCTAAGGATGACATTCCTCCACCTGATGCCGATGCGGAGCTGACTGTACCTGTGAGTGTCTCTTAGTTATAACAGATGTTATAGGCTGTGATAGTAACACTTCAAGGACAGGGTAGGCGCCCAGTTATTTCATCAGCCCAGGCCGAGCAGGAGCGCACGAGCACCCTACTTTGAGAGTTATGACAGCTCGATCCTCCGCATTTCCAGGGCGAGCTAGATTCGATTGGCGCTCTGATGTGGAGAAGATTTTTGACACTATGCTTCCCATTTTGTGGCACTATCGAGGTTTACGCCATATTTAGTTGATGATGAGGGGTGGAAGGCCCACCGTTTTGAGAACGACTTACGTTACGGTCTTCACGGCTGTGTTATTGGTCATGAGCTCCCGACCTTTTAGGTGGTAGTATAGAGGGCCCAGATTTATGAGACTGAGTGGGCTAGCTCTCAAAGCGATTGAGATCAGAGGAAAGGCCGAAAGAGGCAGGCCCCCTCTAGTAGTTTTCAGCAGCATCAATGGCCACAGAGGTATAAGAGCCACCCACCTGCTAGAGCACCAACAACACCTCCAGCGCCACCCCAGCAGCCATTCTCAGGGACTTGTTTTGGATGTGGTGGGACATGACACCACATATCTGAGTGCTCCTGCCCTCATCTGCAGCAGGCGAGAGAACCACAACAGCCTCCATAGTAGTAGCCTCCAACACAGCAGCGACCCCATCAGTAGTGTACACAGCCACCTCAGCCGCCGAGGCCCCAGCATCAGCAGAGATAGCAGTACAGGCCACCGCAGAGGTAGTAGCAGTACTAGGGATCTCAGAGGAGACATGTACCTCCTCAGCCAGCTCAGGCTAGATTTATGCAGCTCAGCAGGACCCGTAGACCTCTGAAGGAGTCATAGAGGGTATACTTCTAGTCTCTTCATGCATCGCACGTGTATTGTTTGATTCCGGTGCTTCGCACTCATTCATGTCTGAGGATTTTTGCCGATCGACTGGATTGCCGACAGAGTCTGCTAGTGAGGGATTGACCGTATCGACGCCCTTAGGGAAGACCACAGTATTGGACCATTTTTGTTCATCTTACCTTGTTTTGGTCGATGATATCTTTTTGCCCACCAACTTATACATACTACCGATGTCAGATTTTGACATTATCTTGGGCATGAATTGGCTTACCGAGTATTACGCCATCTTAGACTACTTCGCGAGGACAGTCACATTCTACATACCAGGCTTGCCGCAGTTTCAGTTTGTCACCGAGCCCAGAGGAGAGCCATTATCATGCTTGATGTCCTGCATCGTTGAGGAGCCTGTTGCAGCATGTATTGACTATTTGTCGATTGTTTGTGATTTTCCTAACGTTTTCTAGGAGATTCCAGGGTTATCGCCTCGCTGTCATATTGAGTTTCAGATAGATCTTGTGTTTGGTACCGCGCCCATCTCGAAGGCCTCGTATCGTATAGCACCCATGGAGTTGCGTGAGCTGTAGTGACAATTGGACGAGTTGCGTGAGTTGAGATTCAATTGTCCAAGCAGTTCACCTTGGGTGTAACCCCCTGAAATTCGGGGGTCGAGCATAACTCAGCTCCCGAGTTCCAAAACATCACTTATGCAACATAATGGATGATGATTGTATGTTGTCTATATTAGTGCATAAAACATGAAATAGATAGAGCTAGATCGGCAGACATAACTCAGAGATATTGAGGAAATGCAAGCGAAAAACTTAAATACATATATAATTCAAAAATAATCCCCAAAATATGCATGCTCTGCTCAGGGCAATATATACAACTGTCTCAAAATACATGGCTCAACTATGCAAAATCGTCATATACATATCCTAGAAATCTCCGCTGGTCAGGACGCGGCTCACATGAACCCGCCTGAGGACTACATATATGAGAACGCCTCTTCCTCCTCATCAAAGTCTGGCTCTGCCTCGCCAGCATCGCCATCACTTGCAACTACATCAGAGTCTGGTTGGTGTTTAAGCACCATCCAAGAATGTGGGAGTGAGTGATCAATTCAGTGGTACTATACAGCAAAGGTTAACATGTAATCAATCTAATCAAGCAGTAATGATAAGGCAGTACAAACAAACATGTCCTAGATACTCTTGTTAATGCACGAATGTTATGAAGGAATGATGCATGCCCTCACCATAAACTCCCTCTGCGATCTTCATCTTATTATCGCGCATGTCAGTCACTTCCTCAGTGCTCTTATACCAACACCGATAGCACATGCAATGTGATGATATGAGCATGCTTACAAAGTTCTTATTAGTCCTTTTTCATACAGCAGGATTGGGAAGCTAAGACACCTCCCTTGTATCAATTCCCAACATTGATCCATTCTAGGGTCGTCAGTCCTAGGGATTCTCATACGATGGTACATTTCTAGGTCGCTGCAAGGGCTGTCAGGGCTGTTGCGCACAATCATTACACTACTCCCTCATCAGCAAATCAATATAGGCCTAGTTATATCCTCGATACTGCAATAGGACTCGTCGCCCTTATACAGTGTCAGGATATACTCGAGGTCACTACAGAGGGCTCGTCACTAATCATTGTAGGCCGACAGCAAGAATATAGTGTCCCATACCACCATAATCTGCTCACGAGAATAAAGTATTCAATGGTCACTACGTGGAGGTTTATAGCCTCAGCGTATGCCGACAGCTCGACCACAGTGTCCCATACCACCATGTCCGGCTCATGAGTCTTAGGGGATCACGGTACCACGGTTAACGGGAGTTTCACTGGTAAGCTCAATGCCTTAGATTCAAACAGTAGTGACCAAATATAGTGAACAAACATCGGTTAATTGGGTTAGTTGATAAGCTCAACTAGGCCAAGCTCACGTTGAGTTGAACGACATGGAATGCATAAGCACTCCGTGTGGCCTAACCACTGTCGAACATCCCAAGCACGACTTAGATTCGTTAAACTCATCCTGCATGGCAAAAATAACCTCAACCACCATTTGGGGTACGATTACCGATTATCTGGACTGTAGTACAGCCCCACTCACATACAAAAGCTCAATAATTAGCATGATTCATATCCTACATTCCAATGAATATTCATGGCATATAACTGAAACTTAAATACAGTACATGGAGGAAATCATATACACATGTAACATAGATAATCTAAGTTACATGATTCATGGAGGAAATCATACACTCAAGTGTTGTGATTGAGATTCGTATCTCAATAACCTTAGCAATCATACTTCACTAACTTCTAACTCATTTAGGAATTTATACAAACACTTAGATTACACTATTCAACATACATCACGTTTATTGAATCCATTGTATATTAGGGCAAGTCCTTTCGCCAAGTAATTGCCACATTCATGTTAAGCATATAACAACGACAATTAATCATGGCAATCAAAACAGCAGATTTCATACGCATACAAGTATTCTAACATATACATGAAATACACTATTTACAATATAAAGCATCCATATACGGAAATCGAAACGGATAGCGCATTTGGCATGTGTAATGGCAATCACAACATGAATAAATCATTATCTAACATTGAAAGTCTTGAAAACCGTAACCTAAACGTATATAGTCTGCACCTTAAACCAGAAAATACGTATTTGATATGATTCAGACGATGTGTCTTCGTCAACGGCGGATACACTACCTATGGCATGAAACAGGTTAGCTATAATACCATTTAAACTATTCTAGGTTTAAAAACAGGTTAGGATTAGCTTCACTTATCCAAAAACAGAATCAGAATCACCGAAAGAACGATTCAGATATGCAGATTCGATGAATAGATGGACTAAGAAGAATCCTACGGAGATTCGACAGATTCTCTCACACTTTCTCTCTCTTTTCTCTCTCTTTTAAGCAACTAGGGTTTAGGAAATTCGTATGGGATTTGGAACTAAGGGTTTAAAGCCTTTTTATAAGCCTAAACTCAACGAAAACAGACTTAAGGTCAAGGTATACTTAGGTTATAACCAAATTGGACTCTTTTCGATCCAACGGAGCACTTCTGGAGGTTCACTTTTCAAACGCGGTTGGATTTAAGCTCACTAGCATCAGATCTTTAGTAAGTTAAGTTTTCAGTCCGATCGGATTTTCAGATCGTCCGTAGTGGACCAGCTTCAATTCAACGGTTTTCGAACTTAAATCAGGGCTACAAGTTCTATAATATGAAAGGGCCACTTATCCTGATCCAAGGGTGAATTTAGGTCGAATTCTAATGGTCAGAATACTTAAAAATAATGCGTAAGTGAAACGTTCCAGATTACTTTAAAAATATATTTAATTTTCTAAAAATCTTCATTTACCTACTCTCTTTACTCCAGGTTCAATAAAATGGTCTCAGGACATCGTTTGGGCTTGATTTTCTAAGTGATTGTCAAGTCCAACTAGGCGGTCATAATGGTCTAAGTTCATAGCTATCAGGCTTTCGATGCGCGGTCTAAATCCAATATAAAATTACAAAGCATTTCTAGGAGCAACTGGGTTTAGAGTTGGATCCTAGATTTCAGGGTAAAATAGTGTCAATGATTCTCTAGGTTTTGAGTCTTACAGATCGCATTGAAATTTATTGGTACTAATTCCATAAGTAATCTAGTTTAGCGATGGCTAAAACACATTAAATTTCTAAAGGATTTGGTTCTAAATGATTTCTGATAAAGGTGGTACTCGGGTCTAAGTACGGATTTTTCTAGGTCGTTACATTGGGGAACACTGATACTCTTCGTCAGGAAGAAGGATGGCTCGTTGAGGCTCTGCGTGGACTACCGCGAGTTCAACCAGGTCACGATCAAGAACAAGTACTCGCTCCTGAGGATATATGATTTGTTTGATCAGCTGCAAGGTGCATAGTTCTTTTCAAAGATTGACCTGCGTTCTGGTTATTATTAGATTCGAGTCCGAGAGGAAGACATCCCGAAGATGACTTTTAGGACTCGTTATGGTCATTTTGAGTTTCAGGTCATGTCCTTCGGACTGACTAATGCACCCACGGTCTTCATACAATTGATGAACGAGGTCTTCCATCCATATCTCGATCAATTTGTTGTGGTTTTCATCGACGACATTTTGATATATTTGAGGACCCGTGAGGACCATATACAACATTTGAAGATTGCCTTATAGACCCTCCGTGCCCACCAGCTATATGTGAAGCTAAAGAAGTGTGAGTTTTGGCAGGAGGAGGTGAGATTCCTCGGTCACATGGTGATGAGGGATGGTGTCGCAGTGGACCCCTCAAAGGTTACAGCAGTACGTCAGTGCGGTCAGCCCATGACTGCGTCCGAAATCCATAGTTTCCTTAGTTTAATAGGATACTATCGGTGTTTCATTGAGGGCTTTTCCGTATTGCAACCCCATTGACCAGGTTGACTCGGAAGGGTGCAGATTTTGTTTGGACTAACGCATGTGAGCAGACATTCATGGAGCTGAAGGACTGTCTGACATCCGCTCCTGTCCTCACTCTTCCCTCTGGGAGTGATGGATTTATTCTATTTATTGATGCCTCACATATTGGTTTAGGTGTTGTCCTAATGCAGCACGGAAGGCCTGTAGCCTTCGCGTCTCGTCAGCTCAAGGTCCATGAGCTGAACTACCTCACGCATGATTTGGAGTTGGTAGCGCCCTTAAGGTGTGGAGGCACTACCTCTATGTGGTTAGGTTCGAGCTCTTCTCTGACCATAAGAGCTTGAAGTATTTATTCTCTCAGTCTGAGTTGAACATGAGACAGAGACGCTGGATAGAGCTACTGAAGGATTATGATTTTGACCTCCAGTACCACCCAGGCAAGGTGAATGTGGTGGCAGATGCCCTCAGCCGTCAGCTATGAGGCCTAGTGGCACATATGATGATTCGGGAGTAGAGGATGCTCGAGGATATAGCAGAGTACGACTTCGAGTTTGGTCTGCGGTCTTCTATCGTTCAGTTATCGAGCCTGTCCATTCAACCCTCTCTTGCCACAAGGGTGATCGAGACTCAGCAGAAAGATGAATCGTTACAGGATTACCAAGCAAAAGCAGCATCTGAGAGTTTGACAGATTGACAGATTAGTTTTGATGGTGGACTTCGCTTCAGAGGTTGATTGTGTGTCCCGGATATTCCTTAGCTATGTAGAGATCTTATGACTGAGGAACATCGATCACGATTTTCTATCCACCCTGGCTATATGAGGAGATAATATTTTTGGGTGGGGATAAAGTGCCAGATTGTCAGTTTTATGGCCTTCTGTGACACATGCTAGCGTATCAAGGCCGATCATCAGAGATCCCCTAGTCTGTTTCAGCCATTGAGCGTCCCGATATAGAAGTGGGAGAACATATCTACAGACTTTATTATGGGCTTGCCAAGGACTTAGCGCGGTCATGACCCCATCTGGGTTGTCGTGGACCGTCTAACGAAGTTGGCACATTTTCTTACGATTCATGAAACTTGACATTCAGATCGGCTAGCCAGGTTGTTTGTTGATGAGATCGTGAGAATGCATGGTGTTCCTGTCTCGATCGTTTCGGATCGAGACCCGAAGTTCACGTCTCAGTTTTGAGGGAGCTTTCAGAGAGCTATGGTACTGATTTGTGGCTCAGCACTGTGTATCATCCGCAGACCAATGGCTAGACCGAGAGGGTCAACCAGATACTTGAGGATATACTTTGAGCCTGCACGATTGATTTCGGAGGAAGCTGGGATAAGCATCTATGATTGGCTGAGTTCGTATACAACAACGGTTATCAGAAAACCATTGGCATGGCTCCTTTTGAGGCATTGTATGGCAGGTCGTGCAGATCTCTGAGTTGTTGGACCGAGGTCAAAGAGCAGTGTCTCCTAGGTCCCGAGCTTGTGTTGCAGATGTCAGAGGCTATCGATATCATCAGGCAGAGGATGTGCACAGCTCAGAGTCGGCAGAAGAGTTTTGCTGATCACCGGCATCGTCCCTTGGAGTTCGAAGTAGGGGACTGTATCTCAAGGTCTCGCATATGAAGGGCATAGTTCGATTTGGAGAGAAGGGCAAGCTTGCCCCGAGATTCATAGGACCTTTTGAGATCACTGGACACATTAGTGTCTTGGCCTATCGGCTTACCTTACCATCTCAGTTGTCTGGCATCCACAACATTTTTCATATCTCTACGCTGAGAAAGTGTGAGTCAGACATCGTTCCTGTTATTGATTGACAGCTGTTGGAGGTTCGTGAGGACGCTTCTTACATTGAGCAGCCCGTGCGTATCCTGGATCGGAAGGAGCAGGTCCTCCGGACCAAGGTCATTCCCATGGAGAAAGTTTAGTGGGGTCATCATTCTGTTGATGAGACATCTTGGGAGTGCGAGGCCGAGATTAGAGAGCGCTATCCCCATCTCTTTAATGATTGATTGTATGTTTTATTTTGTAAACTGTCTGCAATTTTATATGATGATGTAATGTTACTTCTTCCTTATGAGTTATGTCTGGTTGTGATGATTGTGTAAATTTCAAAGATGAAATTTTTATTTAGAGGGGAGAGTTGTAAGACCCGTGTCCTAGACCGTATCGTTTCATTGGCATCTCCGATCATTCCAGTTGAATTCCAGTAACCCTCGACCTGTATCCGATGTTTGCATGAAATTCTAAGCCAAGTCCTGCATACCAAAGTCAGCTCGACCCGAAATTTGTAACATAGCGGCCGCACCGTTGCCGCAGTTCTAACGCCGCGACTCGCACACCGAACCAATACCCAGGCCAGGAGATATGGGCTTGCGTTCATTCTGAAGAAACAATGCGCGTTGCGAATTTTAAGGGAATCTCTACGTCATGTCCCATCAATCAGTGTCAAGTACAACCTATACTCTAAGTACAAGTACCCGTCCCTCTTTCTCCACAAAGTCAACTCCCTCTCCCCTAACCATCCCTCTTTTACCCCATTTTTAACTAAGGCTATACCTCCCATCACCTTTCCTTACACCCACCACTCCATCCATCACTTTTAATATTCTCTCTCTCATTTACTCAAACACTCTCCCAAGCAACAATTCCCTACCCTCTCATCTCTCATCCACGCCATCAAAATTCTATCAACCACCGTTAAACGTTGAGCATAGGATACAAGGAGGCTAAGGGACCAAGAAGGAGGCTAGTAAGGTGGGTGATCTTTGATTTTTTACTGTTGATTTCATGATTTGAAGGCCCACTTGTTGTGGGACCCACTTGATGTATGCATTGTATTTGGGAGGGCCCAATAGTGGCGGGATCCCTCCCCTTCACGTCTCTCTCTCTCTCTCTCTCTCTCTCTCTCTCTCTCACTCCCCTAGAATGATGTGGGCCCCACCAAATTGTGCTAAATCTATTCCATCCATCAAATGGTGTGGCCCACCACATTTCAGGTGAAATCCACCATCCATTTTGGAATGGTGGGAAGTCCCACATGCTATATAATATATTATGTTTATTTTATATTAATATATATATATATATATATATATATATATATATATATAAACATATATACATGTATGGTGGGCCATGTACATGTGGGACCCACCATGGTGCATGTGTTATATCAACGCTGTCCAGTGTCTAGGGACGCTGGACGCGGCTCCACCATGAAGTGTGAATTTACGTGAAAGGTGGGTGGCTAACAGTGAAGTGTGGACTTTTCATACAAGCCCCACCTTGATGTATGATGACAGTCAGGACGCTGGTAGCGCCCTGCGCTAGACATCCACGGCCAGGGATATGTGTAGATCCCACCGTGATGAGCGTTGAATATCAACGACATGCATTTGATGCCCCACCTTTTGGAACGGTGGGCCACCCCAAAATCAGCTGTATGTGGTGCTCAGGTGGCCCACATCATAAGGAACAACATTGATTGAACGTCAACCATTGAAACCCATTTTGGGTCACTGAAGTTTTAAATCACTGTGAAATTTATTTTTCCTCCCCACCCAAGTTACATGTGACCTTATCAACAGGATTGGGTGGAAAATGAACATTTTTGGGTGGCCCCAGGTCCGTGTGACCTCATCAACAGTTTGGGTGGAAAATAAATATTACGGTGGGCCCAGGTCACGTGTGACCGTATCAATGGGTTGGATGGAAAACAAACATTTTGGTGGGACCCATGAATGGGTGACCTTGTCAACAGGCTGGATGGAAAATAAACATTATGGTGGGCCCCACATGGGACCCACTGATGTATGTATCGTAATCCACTCCCTCCATTAGTGCGGGCCCTACCATGAGGTATGCACTTCATCTATGTCGTTCATCCCTTCCATCCTTATGGGACCCACCATGATGCATGTGTTGCATCCAAACTATCCAACCATTTTGAAAACCCGTCTCATGACTTGAGACTAAAAATGAGGCAGATCTTGGTATCAGGTGGACCACACTATAGTAAAGTGAGCATTGAACAACTACCATTGAAATCCTTTGAGACCTTATGATCAGATTGGATGGGAAATAAATATTATGGCAAGCCTTGGGAATTCTAATGGTGAAAATCCTTATTACCACTTATATTTGGGTGTGGCTCATTTGATATTCACATGGCCTATGTGGTGTGGCCCACTTACCATACTTATGGCTTGTTGTTGAGGCCCACCTTGATTTGTATGAGGCCCATTGTTGAGGCCATCTTAATAGATATGAGGCCCATGTTATGAGGCCCATTGTGACGTATTCAAGGCCCATGTGATTAGGCCTAACTTGATATATTTGTGGCCCGCCCACTGAGGCCCACTTTGATATATATGAGACCCATGGTATGAGGCCCATTTGATGTATTGGAGGCCCATGGGTCAAGGCCCAATGAGATGTACATAAGGCCCATTATAGTGCGATTCCACCATGGTATATGTGTTGACCTTTATAGCGGGCTAAGCCTTCGGAGTGATGATGGTTTGATGTCCACATTGTAAGAATAATGTTGGTTAAATTTCTGCATTATGACTCTCCCTAGGGCCCATTGATAGGCCCATACTTATAATGTGTAGGCCGTCTAGGTCCATCTTCGTTATAAACAGAACCCATCACCACATAACTTGTTTAGTATAGATTCATGATTTATGATCATATGCATCTTATGTATGCCAGATATGAGGAGTGACTGATCATAGCATATGCCTTCGGACAGATTGTTTATGGGCTCCCTGACAGGAGAGTTGTCCTTCATTAGCGTGCAGTATGCGCAGGATCGCTGCATGACTGATAGTGTGATTCATACACTTCATATTTGTATGACATGATTACTATAGCCTTAGTGACATCAGGGCTATGACCTCTACAGGCACATCGTGGATGGTAGGATCAAACACTGAAAATATTGTTACTAAGCATCGGGGCGCCATAGATGTCCCTGGATGAAAATCAGTAAACCCGATCATATCAGAGGATGACTCCAACGTCAAGACCGAGTGGATATATGAGCGCACGAGGGCCGAATACCAAAATGCCGCATCTCCTACTATATTGCGTTAGTTGAAAAGGGGTGTTGTCAGACCCGTATCTTAGTCCGTACCATTTCTTAGACTTCCACGGTCTTACCGGTCAAATTCTGACAACCTTCGACCCTTAACCGATATTCACGCGCGACCCTGATTCATACGCCGTCAACCCGAGTCGACTCTACCTAAGACCAATACCCTAGCGACCGCGCTGTCGCCGCGGTTCCAATGCCGCAACTCGTGCGCCGAGGCGATACCCTGGTCAAGAGTTGTGGGCCGACGTTCAGTGCGAGGAAACGTCGTGCGTTGCGAAACTCAAGAGAATCTCTACGATGTGTCACATCAATCACATCAATCCCATCAATCAATCATCCATCAATCCATCACATGTCAAGTACATGTCAAGTACACATCACTTTCATCCCTTTTTCCAAGCAAGCCACAAAAGTCTTCCATGCCCATACCTTTCTTACACAAAAGGCCACCAAAGTCAACAAAAGTTCTTACACCCATCACCACCACATCCATCACTCTATCACCCATCATAACATCTCTCTCTACAACACTCTCTCTCTTTCTCATTTGTAAAAAAAAATGCAAGAAAACCCTTCATACGTATGAGCTCTCCCAAGCTTCCTAAAAACTCCAAGGTGGCCCACTTTCCTACCCCATCATCTCTCATCTCAACCCTTCATTCCTCATCTCATCCATTGAAGTTGAAGCTAAGGTGCTAAGGAACCGCTAGGAGCAAGAAGATCGGACGATGAGTGCTAGATTATGCTAGTTTTTTATGTTTTTGAGATGGGCGGAGTGAGGCCAACCGATCAATGGTTTAGATCTCACTTGGGACCCTAAGATGTGGCCGATGGCCCACAAGGATCATCATGATCATTCCATGATGGGGCCATTCTCTATGGACCCCATCATGATGTTTATTGCATTAGGAAGGTCATCTAGACTGTCCATTTTGGTGGAGAAAGGAACTCCACCGTTGATTTGTAAATTTTGGGTGGTCCCACATGGGCTCACTTGTTGTATGATTCATTGCAAGGGAGGGCCCATAATGTCGGGGTCCCTCCATCACAAGCACGTCCCACCCACTATCTCTCTCTCTCTACTTCTTTTTCTTTTTATCTTATTGTGTTTGTGTGGCCCACTTGAATGGACCCCACCTAGAGGTATTTATTTTATCCAAGTGTTCTTCAAGTGGGGCCCACCTTGCATGTTGTAACCACGTAATCCATCAGTGGTGGCCCACCTCAACAGGGCCCACCACAATATTTTTATGAACCAAACGTCCAGCGTCTGGGATGCTGGACGTCCCTGTGAAGAAAAAAAAAAGAAAAGAAAAAGAGAATGAAGCTTTGGGGTGGTCCTCTCATAGGCCCCACCTTGATGTATATATCCAATCCAAGCCGTCCATCCTCTTACCCATCTCTTTTTAGGCGTTGAGCCAAGAGTTGGGGTTGATTGGAAGATCTAGTGGGCCATAGAATCAAAGAATGCATCATTACCATTCAAGGTATCCTTTTCTTATTTTATTTCATTTTCTATCATCAAAAAATTTCAAACTTTAGACTCTTTGGGCTCATCTTGAGCCAGGGAAGCTAGTGAATGGAGCAGATTTATGTGATGCGGGCCCCACACTCGAAAAACCCCAAAAAATGGGTTTTTCCCAAAATTTTGCAAGAGGGAGAGGCTCTGCCTCTGCCGTCTGACATACAGCAGCAGTGGCTGCACGCTGCTGCGTGCAGCGTCTGGGACGGGCGAACGTTAGCCACCCACGGCCCTGCACATGGGCCCCACAGTGATGTTTATTTACAATCCAATCTGCTCATGAGGTGGGCCACCTCCTGAAGTGGGCCCCTGCCAAAATTCATTCCCATCCAAGGCCCAGGTGGTCCGCACCAGAGGAAACAATGGTGGTTAAAAGCCTACCATTGAAACCATTTTTTTGGTCCATGGAAGTTTTGAATCAAGCTGAAATTTATGTTTTCACTTCATCCAAGTTTGCGTGACCCCATGAACGGATTAGATGGTATATGAACATTGGGGTGGGCCCCATTTGGAGCCCACAGCGATGTATGCGTTTCATTCCACCGTCCAGGCGGATGGTGAAAGCCCACCTGATGTGTGTGCCTTATCTCCACCGTCCAACGGACGGTGGAGCCCGCTGTGTGTGTGCGTGCGTGCGTGCATGTGGGTGTACGTGCGTGTGTGAGTGTGCAATGTGTGTGCAGTGTGTGTGCGGCGTGTGTGTGTATAAACATACATACATACATACATATATATATATACACACACACATTATATTGTATTGCATATATAATATTGTATATATTATATATATTATATATATTATCTATAGTTTTTTTTAATATATATAATACATCATATTCGATGGTGGGCCTTCATGTGGGCCCCCACTCTTGATGCAGGTGCTGCATCCAACCTGTTCATCCATTTTAAAAGCTCATTATATGGTTTGAGCTAAAGAATGGGCCAGATCCATAGTCCGAGTGGACCCCACCCTAACATATTATGAGGCTCATTTGATTTATATAAGGCCTAGGGGCTTAGGCCCATTTGATTGATATAAGGCCTAGGGGTTTAGGCTCACTTGACTTATATAAGGCCTAGGGGTTTAGGCCCATTTGAATTATATAAGGCCTACAAGAATAGGCCCATTTGATATGTATAAGGCTCTTGAGATTGGGCCTATTTGATGCAATCTAAGGCCCACGGATTTTGACCCATTGCAATGCACATAAGATCCATTGGTGTGGCCCATTTATGTGGCCCATCTGATGAATAAAAGGCCCATAAGATATGGCCCATTTGATATATATGTAAGGCCCAATGGGATGAACCTAAGGTCCATTACAATGTGTAATCCCAACACAGATTAAGTAGCAATGTTTACAAAGACCGTGCCTTGGGAGCAATGTTGGTTTGACGTCCAAATTGCGAGTGTAATGTTGGTTGGATGTCCACATTACGACTCTCCTTAGGGCCCATTGCTAGGTCGTACTTGCTGTGTATAGGCCGTATAGGCCCATCTGCGTTGTAAGAATGGTGCATCACTTATTTACATGTTTAGTATAGTTTCATGACTCATGATCATACGCATCATATGTATGCTCGATATGAGAATTTCCTGATCATATCATATACCTTCGGGCAAGTTTTTTATGGGCTCCCAGTTAGGCGGTGTTGCCTTACATGAGCGCACGATATGCGCAAGATTTCATGCATGACTAGATAGCATGAATCATGCATATCGCATTTGTATGACATGGATATTATATGCCCTAGAGACATCGGGGTCGTAGCTTCCACAGACGTATCGTGGCTGACAGGATTGGATACCGAAAATCTTATTCTACATGGGGTGCTATAGATATCCCTGGGTGAAAGTCCCTAAACCCTTATGGTACCAAGAGGTTGCTCTAACGTCTAGACCGAGTGGGTAGATGAGCGTTGAGTGTCGATTACCAGACGGTTGCGCTCTCCATTGTGTCGTGGTCGGTTGGAAGGGGGTGCGTCTTTATCCGCCCGAGAGTAGAGGGCAATGCTAGGCTGAGTTTGACCAGCTCGAGGAATGGGTCCGCTATCGACGAGTCGTGCCCGATATTAGCAGACGGATAGTGAGGTCTCTTCCACTTACCTCATTGCGCGTGATGTGGCGGTAATCTAGTTTAGAGTGTACTAGACCCCGGTGATATCCCAGATTTGAGATGTATTGATATGTGGACTTATATGAGGATTGTATGCTTGATTTGCATCTTGCATCGCATAACCTTGGTATGGCTGACATCCTTCATCTTTGCATCGCATAGCCTTGGTATGGCTTATGATTTTTTCATGAATCCATCTGCATATTCCACATTACTCTGATACTGCATGATCATACTACTACCTTGTGCACACACTTTCACCACCCTCTAAGCTTTTTATAAGCTTATGCACGACCGTTGCGTGCACGTGATGTTGGATCGCAGGAGTGCTGAGGCTTGAGCACGTGGCAGATTACTCCAGAGTTTTTGTTCATCATCATTGTATTTCCCTTTATGCTCATTGTACTTATAAAGTTTTTTATCATAGTGAAAATGTAATGAAATTCTTGGTTGTTGTTTGTGGGTTATGCCTTTGGTTATGCTTATTACGAATCAAACTGACATTAAAAATCCTCCTCGTAGCATCCCAGGATCGGAACCTGGTGAATGGGAGCTGGGAACCGAGAATGGGGTTCTACGGAGGCTGTCGGCGCTGGATTCGGCGATCGAGAATTTTGTGAGCCCGATTTTTGAGTTTAGGGCGTGACAGAAGTTGGTATCAGAGTATAACTTGGGAATAACCGAGAACAACATTACATATTTGCTATGAGTGTAGAATGGATAAGTTCCGAAGTTCGGATAGCTTAGCGACCTTTCATTGCAGACCCTTAACGTGCGTGCTTTCGAGAGTTTTCAAGTTAATAGGCACCTTCACTCTTTCCTGTAAGACATGCTGCCCAGGAGAGTTACCCAATCGACTCCTGCACCACTACCTAAGGATCTTGCACCACCACCTGCGACTCCTGTATTACCACCTGCGATGCCCGTTTTACCACCAGAGATTCCTACTGCCCATCCTGATTATCCTGCTCCTCCACCAGAGACCGGTGCGGAGCCGACTGTATCCGTGAGTGCTTCTCAATTGCAATAGATGTTACAGCCTGTGACAACTGCACTCCATGGACAGGGCAGGCAGCCAGTTGTTTCACCGGTAAAAGCAGAGAAGGATCGTACGAGTGCCCTCCTTCGAGAGTTTTGACGGCTCGATCCTCCGCGTTTTCAAGGTGAGCCGAACCCGACTATAGCTGAGAGATGGCGTGCTGATGTGGAGAAGGTATTTGAGACTATGGGATGTGCGACAGAGCAGCGAGTTCGACTGGCCATATTCCTTCTCCATGGTGAGGTTGAGCACTGGTGGACATCAGTCTCTATAGCAGTAGGCGCTAATTTTGTGTGGACTTGGGAGGATTTCGTGGATCGGTTTGACCGACAGTATTTTCCAGATCACATCCGACGACAGCGAGCGTTGGAGTTCGAGGCCCTGGTACAGGGCGATATGACAGTGGCTCAATATGCAGCCCATTTTGTAGTACTGTCCAGATTTGTACCCTATCTTGTTGATGACGAGGAGCGGAGAGCCCGTCGCTTTGAGGATGGCTTGCGTTACGGTCTTCGCAGCCGTGTTATTGGCCATGAGCTTCCGACTTTTGCGGAAGTGGTGCGGAAGGCACAGATTTTTGAGACAGTGGGCCGATTCTCAGTCTGATCGCGGTCAGAGGAGAGACCGAAAGAAGCAGGCTTCTTCCAGTGATTCCCATCAGCGTCGACCACAGCAGCAGAGGCGCACAGGTCGCCCAGCCTTCCGAGCACCAGTGGCACCGGCAGCACCTCCAGCACCACGTCAGAGGCAGTTCACCGGCACTTGCTTTAGGTGCAGTATGACGGGACACCGTTCATGGGAGTGTCCCAGCCCCCAGCAGCAGTAGAGAGGTCCACAGCAGCAGAGGGCTCCACAACAGCCTCCACCGCAGCAGCAGAGGGCTCCACATCAGCTTCCACTGCAGCAGTAGAGACCCCCGTGGTAGCAGCGACAGCAGCCCCCACCACCAAGGCCACCTCAGCAGCAGTAGCAGCATCAGCATCAGTATTAGCCTCAGAGGCCGCAGCAGCAGAGACAACAGTTTTGACCGCCTCAGCGACCCAGCAGCAAGCTCAGCGGGGACAAGAACCTCCCCAGCCGGCTCAGGCTAGGTTTTATGTGGCTCAGCAGGACTCTCAGTCTTCTGGAGGAGTTGTTGAGGGTATACTTTCAGTTTCTTCATGCATTGCACGTGTACTGTTTGATTCCGGTGCATCACACTCTTTTGTGGCCGAGAGCTTCTGTCGATTGACTGGCTTGCCGTTGGAGTCTGCTAGTGAGAGCCTATCAGTATTGACTCCCTTGGGGAGGACTGCAGTGTTGGGCCGATTTTGCTCATCTTGCCCCGTTCTGGTTGGGGATACATTTCTGCCTGCCAATTTGTTTATTTTGCCGATGTCTGAGTTCGACGTCATCCTGGGCATGGATTGGCTCGCTGAGTATTATGTCATTTTGGACTGCGCCGCGAGGACAGTCACATTCTGTATACTCGGCGTGCCACAGTTTCAGTTCGTTGCAGAGGTCAGAGGAGAGCGGTTGTCCTGTTTGATGTTATGTGCCTTAGAGGAGCCTGTTGTCGCCTGCATCGACCATTTGCCCGTGCTTTACGATTTTCTCGATGTGTTCCAGGAGATTTTGGGATTACCGCCTCGCCGACTCACCGAGTTCCAGATTGATCTCGTGCCTGGTACCATGTCTATTTCGAAGGCCCCGTATCGTATGGCACCATTGGAGTTGCGAAAACTGCAGAAGCAGTTAGAAGAGTTGTGAGAGTTGGGTTTTATTCGTCCGAGCAGTTCACCGTGGGGAGCGGAAGAAGAAGGATGGCTCGTTGAGGCTCTGTGTTGACTACCATGAGCTCAATAAAGTCACAATCAAGAACAAGTACCCGCTCCTGAGGATTGATGATTTGTTTAACCATCTACAGGGTGCACAGTTCTTTTCGAAGATCGACCTGCATTCCGGTTATCATCAGATTCGGGTCCGAGATGAGGATATTCCGAAGACAGCATTTAGGACGCGTTACGGTCATTTTGAGTTTCAGGTCATGTCCTTCGGACTAACCAATGCACCTGCGGTCTTCATGCAGCTGATGAACGACGTCTTCCGCCCTTATCTGGATCAATTTTTTGTAGTCTTCATCGACAACATTCTGATCTATTCGAGGACCCGTGAGGAGCATGAGCAACACTTGGAGATTACCTTGCAGACCTTCCGCGCACACCAGCTGTATGCGAAGCTGGAGAAGTACGAGTTATGGTAGGAGGAGGTGAAGTTCCTCGGTCACGTGGTGACGAGGGAGGGTGTCGCAGTGGACCCCTCGAAGGTCGAGGCAGTGCGTCAGAGGGACCAGCCCACGACTGCGACAGAGATCCGAAGTTTTCTTGGTTTAGCGGGCTATTACCGACGTTTCATTGAGGGTTTTTCTCATATTGCAGCCCTGCTGACTAGGTTGATTCGGAAGGGGGCAGAGTTTATTTGGAGTGACGCCTGCGAGCGAGCATTTATGGAGTTGAAGGACCGCCTGACGTTCGCTCCTGTCCTCACTCTTTCCTCTGGGAGTGACCGTTTTATTGTATTCACCGATGCCTCGCATATTGGTTTGGGTGCTGTCCTGATGCAGCACGGGAGACCAGTGGCATTTGCGTCTCGTCAGCTCAAGGTCCATGAGCTGAACTATCCTATGCATGATCTGGAGTTGGCTGCAGTTGTTTTCGCACTGAAGGTGTGGAGGCACTATCTTTATGGGGTCAAGTTCGAGCTCTTCTCTGATCATAAGAGCTTGCAGTACCCTTCTCGCAGTCTGAGTTGAATATGAGACAGAGGCGCTAGATGGAGCTCTTGAAAGACTATGATTTTGACCTTCAGTACCACCCGGGCAAGGTGAACGTGGTGCAGATGCTCTCAGCCATCAGCCATAAGGCCTAGTAGCATATATGATGATGCAGGAGTGGCGGATGCTTGAGGATATCGCAGCGTATGATTTTGAGTTCATCCTGCAGTCTTCTATCGTGCAGTTATCGAGCCTGTCGATTCAACCCTCTCTTGTCGCAAGGGTGATCGAGGCTCAGCAGGCTGATGAGTCGTTGCAGAGTTATATGGCTGAGGCTACATCTAAGAGTCAGGAAGATTGGCACATTAGTGCAGATGGTAGACTTCGCTTCAGAGGCCGATTATGTGTCCCAGATATTCCAGAGTTACGCAGAGATCTTATGACCGAGGCACATCGATCGCGGTTTTCTATCCACCCGGGCTCGACGAAGATGTACCATGACATGAGGCGACAGTATTTTTGAGCAGGGATGAAGCGCCAGATTGTCAGTTTTGTGGCCGAGTGTGACACGTGCCAGCGTGTCAAGGCCGATCATCAGAGACCTCCTGGTCTATTACAGCCGTTGAGTGTCCCAATGTGGAAGTGGGAGCACGTGTCGACTGATTTCATTATGGGTTTGTCGAGGACTTAGGGCGGTCATGACGCCATCTGGGTTGTTGTGGATCGTCTGACAAAGTCGACACATTTTCTTGTTATGCATGCGACTTGGTCTATGGACCGGCTGACAAGATTATTCATTGGGGAGATCGTGAGACTGCTTGGAGTTCCAGTCTCGATCGTTTCTGACCGAGACTCGAGGTTCACATCTCAGTTTTGGAGGAGCTTCCAGCGAGTGATGGAGACTGATTTGCAGCTCAGCACCGCGTACCATCCGCAGACCGATGGCCAAACCGAGAGGGTCAATCAGATCCTTGAGGATATGCTTCGATCCTGCGCGATTGATTTCGGGGGTAGCTGGGATGAGCATCTGCGATTGGCTGAGTTCGCGTACAATAACAGCTATCAGGAAACCATCGGCATGGCTCTTTTCGAAGCACTATACGGCAGACCATGTGGATCACCGAGTTGTTGGACCGAGGTTGGAGAGCGTCGTCTCCTAGGTCCCGAGCTTGTACAGGAGACGTCAGAAGCTATTAACATCATTAGGCAGAGGATGCGCACAGCTCAGAGCCGATAGAAGAGTTTTGCTGATCGTCGGCATCGTCCCTTGGAGTTTGATGTAGGGGACCATGTGTATCTCAAGGTCTCGCCCATGAAGGGCGTAGTTCGATTTGGAGCCAAGGGCAAGCTTGCCTCGAGGTTCATAGGACCTTTTGAGATCACTGGGTGGGTTGGCGTCGTGGCCTATCGGATTGCCTTGCCATCACAGTTGTCTGGCATCCACAATGTTTTCCACGTCTCCATGTTGAGGAAGTGTGGGTCAGACATAGTTCTCGTTATTGATTGGCAGCCATTGGAGGTTCGTGAGGACGCTTCTTACATTGAGCAGCCAGTCCGTATCCTTGATTGGAAGGAGCAGGTCCTCAGAACCAAGGCCATTCCGTTGGTGAAGATACAGTGGGGTCACCATACTGTAGAGGAGGCTTCTTGGGAGCATGAGGCCGAGATTCGAGAGCGTTATCCTCATCTCTTTGATGGTTGATCATGTGATGTATTTTGTATGCTATCTCTAGTTTTATGTAGTGATGTTATGTCTCTTCTTCTTCTTGAGTTGTGCCTAGTTGCGATGATTGTGTAAATTTTGAGGATGAAATTTTTATTAAGAGGGGAGAGCTGTAAGACCCGTATCTTAGTCCGTACCGTTCCGTAGACTTCCGCGGTCTTACCGGTCGAATTTCGACAACCTTCGACCCTTAACCGATATTCACGTGCGACCCTGATTCATACGCCGTCAACCCGAGTGGACTCTACCTTAGACCAATACCCTAGCGACCGCGCCGTCGCCGCGGTTCCAATGTCGCGACTCGAGCGCCGAGGCGATACCCTGGTCAAGAGTTGTGGGTCGACGTTCGGTGCGAGAAAACGCCACGCGTTACGAAACCCAAGAGGATCTCTACGATGTGTCACATCAATCACATCAATCCCATCAATCAATCATCCATCAATCCATCACATGTCAAGTACATGTCAAGTACACATCACTTTCACCCATTTTTCCATGCAAGCCACAAAAGTCTTCCATGCCCATACCTTTCTTACACAAAAGGCCACCAAAGTCAACAAAAGTTCTTACACCCATCACCACCACATCCATCACTCCATCATTCCATCTCTCTCTACAACACTCTCTCTCTTTCTCATTTGTAAAAAAAAAATCCAAGCAAACCCCTCATACGTATGAGCTCTCCCAAGCTTCTCAAAAACTCCAAGGTGGCCCACTTTCCTACCCCATCATCTCCCATCTCAACCCTCCACTCCTCATCTCATCCATTGAAGTTGAAGCTAAGGTGCCAAGGAACTCCTAGGAGCAAGAAGATCGAACGGTGGATGCTAGATTATACTAGTTTTTCATGTTTTTGAGATGGGCCGAGTGAGGCCAACCGATCAATGGTTTGGATCTCACTTGAGACCTTAAGATTTGGCCGATGGCCCACAAGGATCATCATGATCATTCCATGATGGGGCCATTCTCCATGGACCCCATCATGATGTTTATTGCATTAGGAAGGTCATCTAGACAGTCCATTTTGGTGGAGAAAGGAATTCCACCGTTGATTTGTAAATTTTGGGTGGTCCCACATGGGCTCACTTGTTGTATGATTCATTGCAAGGGAGGGCCCATAATGTCGGGGTCCCTCCATCACAAGCGCGTCCCACCCTCTATCTCTCTCTCTCTACTTCTTTTTCTTTTTATCTTATTGTGTTTGTGTGGCCCACTTGAATGGACCCCACCTTGAGGTATTTATTTTGTCCAAGTGTTCTTCAAGTGGGGCCCACCTTGCATGTTGTAACCACGTAATCCATCAGTGGTGGCCCACCTCAACAGGGCCCACCACAATTTTTTTATGAACCAAACGTCCAGCGTCTGGGACGCTGGACGTCCCTGTGAAGAAAAAAAAAGAAAAGAAAAAGAGAATGAAGCTTTGGGGTGGTCCTCTCATAGGCCCCACCTTGATGTATATATCCAATCAAAGCCGTCCATCCTCTTACCCATCTCTTTTTAGGCGTTGAGCCAAGAGTTGGGGTTGATTGGAAGATCTGGTGGGTCATAGCATCAAAGAATGCATCATTACCATTTAAGGATCCTTTTCTTATTTTATTTCATTTTCTATCATAAAAAAAATTCAAACTTTAGACTCTTTGGGCTCGTCTTGAGCCAGTGAAGCTAGTGAACGGAGCAGATTTATGTGATGCGGGCCCCACATTTGAAAAACCCCGAATAATGGGTTTTTCCCAAAATTTTGCAAGAGGGAGAGGCTCTGCCTCTGCCGTCTAACATGCAGCAGCAGCGGCTGCACGCTGCTGCGTGTAGCGTGTGGGACGGGCGGACGTTAGCCACCCACAGCCCTGCACGTGGGCCCCACAGTGATATTTATTTGGAATCCAATCTGCTCATGAGGTGGGCCACCTCCTGAGGTGGGCCCCTGCCAAAATTCAGGCCCATCCAAGGCCCAGGTGGGCCACACCAAAGGAAACAATGGTGGCTAAAAGCCTACCATTGAAACCATTTTTTTGGCCCATGAAAGTTTTGAATCAAGCTGAAATTTATGTTTTCACTTCATCCAGGTCTGCGTGACTCCATGAACGGATTGGATGGTATATGAACATTGGGGTGGGCCCCACGTGGAGCCCACAACGATGTATGCGTTTCATTCCACCGTCCAGGCGGATGGTGAAAGCCCACCTGATGTGTGTGCCTAATCTCCACCGTCCAGCGGACGGTGGAGCCCGCTATGTGTGTGCGTGCGTGCGTGCGTGTGGGTGTACATGCATGTGTGAGTGTGCAATGTGTGTGCAGTGTGTGTGCAACGTGTATGTGTATAAACATATATACATATATATATATATATATATATATATATATATATATATATATATACACACACACACACACACACACACACACACACATTATATTGTATTGCATATATAATATTGTATATATTATATATATTATATATATTATCCATAGTTTTTTATATATATATAATACATCATATTTGATGGTGGGCCTTCATGTGGGCCCCCACTCTTGATGCAGGTGCTGCATCCAACCTGTTCATCCATTTTAAAAGCTCATTTTATGGTTTGAGCTAAAGAATGGGCCAGATCCATAGTTCGAGTGGACCCCACCTTAACATATTATGAGGCTCATTTGATTTATATAAGGCCTAGGGGCTTAGGCCCATTTGATTAATATAAGGCGTAGGGGTTTAGGCCCATTTGACTTATATAAGGCCTAGGGGTTTAGGCCCATTTGAATTATATAAGGCCTACAGGAATAAGCCCATTTGATATGTATAAGGCTCTTGAGATTGGGCCCATTTGATGCAATCTAAGGCCCACGGGTTTTGACCCATTGCAATGCACATAAGATCCATTGGTGTGGCCCGTTTATGTGGCCCATCTGATGAATAAAAGGCCCATAAGATATGGCCCATTTGATATATATGTAAGGCCCAATGGGATGAATCCCAACACAGATTAAGTAGCGATGTTTACAAAGACCGTGCCTTGGGAGCAATGTTGGTTTGATGTCCAAATTGCGAGTGTAATGTTGGTTGGATGTCCACATTATGACTCTCCTTAGGGCCCATTGCTAGGCCGTACTTACTGTGTATAGGCCGTCTAGGTCCATCTGCGTTGTAAGAATGGTTCATCACTTATTTACATGTTTAGTATAGTTTCATAACTCATTATCATACGCATCATATGTATGCTCGATATGAGAATTGCCTGATCATAGCATATGCCTTTGGACAGGTTGTTTATGGGCTTCCGGTTAGGCGGTGTTACCCTACATGAGTGTACGATATGCACAAGATTTGATGCATGACTGGATAGCGTGAATCATGCATATTGCATTTGTATGACATGGATATTGTACGCCCTAGCGACATCGGGGTCGTAGCTTCCACAGACGTATCGTGGTTGACAGGATTGGATACCGAAAATCTTATTTTACATGGGGTGCTATAGATATCCCTGGGTGAAAGTTCCTAAACCCTTATGGTACCAAGAAGTTACTCCAACGTATAGACCGAGTAGGTAGATGAGCGTTGAGTGCCGATTACTAGATGGTTGCGCTCTCCACTGTGTCGTGGTCGGTTGGAAGGGGGTGCAGCCTTATCAGCCCGATTGTAGGGGGCAATGCTAGGCTGAGTTTGACCAGCTCGAGGAATGGGTCCGCTATCGATGAATCATGCCCGATATTGGTAGACGGATAGTGAGGTCTCTTCCACTTACCTCATTGCGCGCGATGTGGCAAAAATCTGGTTTAGAGTGTACTAGACCCCGGTGATATTCCAAATTTGAGCTGTATTGATATGTGGACTTAGATGAGGATTGTATGCTTGACTTGCATCTTACATCGTATAGCCTTGGTATGGCCGACATCCTTCATCTTTGCATCGCATAGCCTTAGTATGGCTTATGATTTTTTCATGGATCCATCTGCATATTCCGCATTACTCTGATACTGCATGATCATACTACTACCTTGTGCACACACTTTCACCACCCTCTAAGCTTTCTATAAGCTTATGCACGACCGTTGCGTGCAGGTGATGTTGGATCGCAGCAGCGCTGAGGCTTGAGCACGTGGCAGATTACTCTGGAGTTTTTGTTCATCATCATTGTATTTCCCTTTATGCTCATTGTACTTATAAATTTTTTGATCATAGTGGAAATGTAATGGAATTCTTGGGTGTTGTTTGTGGGTTATGCCTTTGGTTATGCTTATTACGAATCAAACTGACATTGAAAATCCTCCTCGTAGCATCGTAGGATCGGAACCTGGCGAATGGGAGCTGAGAACCGAGAATGGGGTTCTACGGAGGCTGTCGGCGCCGGATTCGGTGATCGAAAATTTTGTAAGCTTGATTTCTGAGTTTGGGGCGTGACAGGTGTGGCCTTACTCGCACAAGGATAGGGGGCATTACAAGGCTGAGTTTGACCAGCTCATGAATGGGTCCGCTATCAACATGCCGGATAGGTGTTGACATACTATTGGCCAGACGAATAGTGAGGTTTCTTACTCTCACTTGGACTGTGCAGCTAGGAGAGCGGCAGTGCCATTTGGAGTGTACTAAACCCCGATAATTATTCAGAATGAGAACTGTACTGATATTTGATGAGCTGTATGTGGATTTGAATGAGGATTGGTATGCTTGAGTTTCATCATGCATCGCATGGTCTTGACATGGCCGATATCATTTATATCTTGCACCGCATAACCTTGGTATGGTTGATTACATTCATGTACTCATCGGGATGTTTCAGCATTACTCTGACCTTACATTCTGAGTACGCTCATATTACGCGCACACTTACACCGCCCTCTAAGCTTTCCATAAGCTTATGCACGATTGATGCGTGCAGGTGATGCCAGGATGCAACCGTAGTATAGTAGTAGCACGAGCGTGCAGTCGAACTTTTGGAGTTTCCGTTATTTGTATTATCTTGTATTTTCCTTTAGATGCATTGTACTCAAAAGTTTTTTTTTATCATAGTAGATTTTGTGATGGTGTTCTTGTGGTTATTGTTTGTGTATTATGCTTTTAGTTATGCTCATTACGAATTAAATTGATGATTAAAAATCCTCCTTGTAGAATCCCAGGTTTGGAACCTAGTGTATGGGTGCCGGGAGAGGAGAATGGGATACTACCGAGGCTGTCGGTGCCGGATTTGGCGATCAAGAATTGTGTGAGCCCGGTTTTCGAGTTTGGGGCGTGATAGTAGAGTTCTCACAGGACTACCTTAGACCTGTTGGGAACAATGCCAGATTGTTTACGTCTGAGGTCAGTGTCTTATGCCGATCTCTGATCCCCCCACCACCCCCCATTGGGTAGGCATGACAGATGATGTGCGACAGCTCATCTGTCAGCGCTTTTAGGTAAATTTTAGTAAATTAAATTTTATTTTGTAAAAGTTCATTTACGGTTAAGTTATTTTCTTAATAATTTTATTACCTTAATCTATTATTTATGAAACTGCAGGATAAATTTGTCATGGATTTGAGTGTTCCGTACATTTCCCATGTCGTTGATGACATAGTCAAGGAGCGGTTCCCGGAGTACCGTTGTGACTTATACTAGCGGTACAAGTGGTGCATGAGCCACGATGAGGGCGTACTGTCCGCACCGCCGAACGTGACTCATGACGACTGACAGCTAGTCTACGAGAGATTTTCATCTAAGTATTTTCAAGTAATATTTACATATTTACGATATCTTAAGGTAATAATTAATAACAATGTATTCTATATAATGTGTTCAGAAGAGGAACGAAATAAATTCTGACAACAGGAAAAAGTTAGAAGTGAACCATGTAGCTAGTTTAAAGTCATTTATACAACTTCATCACGACATAGTAAGAAATTACTGGTGATTATTAAGTTAATATATTCTTTCCATGCATTTATATTAACTCTATTATCATTTCAATTGCACAGCGTGATTCCGTCACTGGGTAGGAGCCCAGACCAGTAAACCTTTACAGAGGGACTCACTGTTGGCAGGCGATGGCATCTTGGGTACATTCTATAGCTAGCGAGAATTGGATAAAAATCTTTACTTTGTAAAATTTAATTGTATTGAATTATAATAATGTCATTTGTTATGAAAATTCATATGTTTTTATTACAGACGGCGATGGACACCTTACGCAGTCATCCCACTCCTGATGGTACTTAGCGAAGTGAGTTATAGATCCTGAGCTAGGTGATTGGCACCTGTTTTGGATTTGTGCATGGGCTTGGCCATGGTGCCAAGCTCATGGCACCCGCTAGAGCTGCCTCTAACCGATCCGTCATTGGCGAGAGTGCCCTACGCCGAGTTGATATAGTAGAGAGAGAGATTCAGCAGCTACAAGTTGTTGTTGATGACATCAAAGAACAACTGAAGAGGCAGAGGGAGGAGCAGGAGAGGCAGATGGAGAGCAGGAGAGGAGGATCGAGGAGATGCGGGTGGAACATTAGCGACGGATGGTGGAGATGTTTCAGGTTCTCGCTGCATGCTTACCCACTAATGCCCCACCACCTCCGCCTTCATCTGATGCCCCACCACCTCTGGCTTCATCTTTGTGATTTTTTTTATATTTTATTTATGATTTATTTTATATACAAATGTTAAACTTATATGCATTTGCGCGTGGATGAGTGTGATGTAGATGAGATTGTTTGTGTATGTATGGATGTAGTTTGTGTTTGGATAGATGTAGTTTGTATTTGGATGGATGTGAATGTGAATATGATGAAATATATTGTAACAGGTGTATATCAGGAATTTTTGCCTTAAATTTGATGGAAAAAAAAGAGACTTTTACCTATGAAAATTTTCGTAGGGAAAAGTTTCATCCACATGTTTTAACCTATGAAACATTTCGTAGGTAAAACGTTCATCCACATTTTCACCTACGAAACTTTTCGTAAGGAAAAGTTTCATCAACATTTTTTTGCATATGAAGAATTTCATAGGTAAAAGGTTCATTAACATTTTTACATATGAAAATTTTCATAGGGAAAAGTTTCGTCAACATTTTTTACTTACGAATAATTTTATAGGTAAAAGTCTTAACATTGCCGACGAAGATTAATTCATACAGTTTTTACCTACGAAAATTATCATAGGTAAAAGTTTTGTCAACATTTTTACCTACAAAAAAATTTGCTGGTAAAAGTTTCGTCAATATTTTTACCAACAAAAAAATTCATCAGTAAAAGTTTCATCAACATTTTTACTTGCGATAAAATTCATCGGTAAAAGTTTCCTTAACATTTTTACCTATGAAAACATTCTTCGGTAAAAGTTTCGTCAATTTTTTTTACATATGATAAAATTTGTCGGTAAAAGTCTCACTAATGCTGATGATCTCATTTTTCGTTGGTAAAAGCCTTTACCCACGGTCTTTTACCGACGAATTTGCTGACGAAAAAATTTGTCGGTAATACTCTTTACCGATGAAAAAATATCATTTACCGATGAATTTTTTCGTCAGTAAAAGTGCAATTTCCTGTAGTGTCCGTGGTCTCCTTTTTTAAGATAAGGTAGGGCTGGGGGCAACCAAAGAGCATTAGTGAGGCATGTGACTTTACCTGAGGTTGGCGTGGTGGTTTTGTCTGGCCTGGCTTTGTTAGTTGTTTAGTGATAAGATAGGCTTCCCCGGGTCCTTTTACTCCTGGGGAATTCCGAATCAGAGCATGTGTAATTATCTTATCATATCAATGAAGTACCAATTTTTTTTGAAAAAAAAAAGCTTGAAATTAGCAAGGATATGAATGCATTTATCAATAAAACTCTTTTTACCAACACAGTCAGTTCATAAACTAGGATTTTGGTAGTGATTCTAGTTGAATTTTCTTTCAGCTACTGGAAGTGCTTCGGGTACTCTCAATGATCAATGAGGCTCCATGGGTTGTCGATGGCAGCTCACAATGCAACAACTCATGGGCAAGGGCATTTCAACCTCACAATGTTGCAATAACAACCCAATTCGGTGCCGTTGGAGATGGAGTCACCATCAACACGAATGCTTTCCAAAATGTGATTTTTTATCTTCATTTATTTGCCGACAAGGGTGGCGCTCAACTTTTTGTGTCTGCTGGGAGGTGGTTGATTAGAAGTTTTAGTCTCATCAGGCATCTCACATTTTATCTGGATGGGAGAGCAGTAATACTTGGATCCACGGTAAGTCTGCACGACCGGTTTTCATTATTGTAAATGGGTGTTCAACAATTTCCCAGTGAAATCTTATATTGCTTTTGCATGCATCATTTTAATTGAATTGCAAAAAATTTAGTCCCAGTGAATGCTAAATTTATGTGTTCATCAAACACACAAACTAAGTAAATGAAGGAGCCCAGAAATTTTCTTTTAATTTCAAATGAATAGCTTTAACTTTTGTCATTTTCTTGATTAAACTGAATTTGTAACATAATTCGATTGTTCACCCAAAGTAGTTTCAAAGATGCAAGAGTGGATGATTAACAAAATTTGTCAATTGTATAAAAAGGTAAAGAGAAATCATGTTTATATAGCCATTCGATTTATTATTATTATTTATTTATTTATTACAAAGACAATGGTTACAGATCTATTCCATAGCCACTGTTTCACTGAATTGGTTTTTTCTTTTAATTTATCTACGGTTCTTATCTTATCCGTAGCTGTTACTATATTTTGGTTATATCTCTAGCCCCTAGCTGTTACTTTTTTGGCTACGTCTCGAAGCCATTGCCTCTACAACTATAACTACTGATCCTCTACGGCCCAAAACCATAGCTATGAACCTATAACTACGGATTTAGTTGATAAATTTTACTCCTTCCTGTGGAAGTAAAAGGAAGCCCCCTAGTCCAAGTCTAATGGGGGCGCATAAGGTTATACTTGTGTGGGCTTTCGTATACAAAAGAAACTTAAATATATGAAGAAACAGTAACCAAAATGGCGCGAAAAGGTAAGTCCACAATAATCATAGCAGGCCCCCGACAGGCATCAAAGTGAGCCCAACAAGGTTTTTCAAACCAGTCTAGAAGGGAAACCCACAACCAACCAAACACAGACCAAAGACGGACTCAATATAGGTAATCCATGAAACCCGAACGGCGGGCCTCCCTCCAAAATTCCAAG
Organism: Magnolia kwangsiensis; assembly: GCA_037074715.1. Taxonomy (NCBI): domain Eukaryota; kingdom Viridiplantae; phylum Streptophyta; class Magnoliopsida; order Magnoliales; family Magnoliaceae; genus Magnolia; species Magnolia kwangsiensis. The sequence continues at coordinate 63,189,227 of CM073572.1, forward strand.
TACGAGTCCCATGGTGGGATAGTGCGGTCATTCATCAAAGCGGGCTCGCAGTGCAAATGCCACACCTACATCAAGACAACCTCATGCCCGGATATAATAATACAAGCACTCGGGTAAGCCCGTAGTATGGATACCTCATCTACATGAAGGTAGAGCCAATGGTGCACATACAGCCCGTATATCAAGGTGGGCCAATGGTTCACAAAACATGCGTCAAGATGAGCTCTAGTCGACGAAGGGCAAGTGTACATCATGGTAAGCGCACAAGAGGCATCAAGCAAGACGCAAGATGGCGGCCAATGATCTAAAGAACGGGCCTAGATGGCCTAGGCACAAGCATGGTGTGGGACCGGAACGGTGGGCCCCCACATATCTCAAGAGTGAGTCCCAAAGTGGGACGACGCGGCTACAACACATACATCGAGGTAGGTCAACGACTATGTACAATACATGCATCTAAGTGTGGCCCAATGGTGCGGATACAACACATATTTCAAAGGGGGGCTAACAGCATCAATACAACACAAATAACAACGTTGGGCTACAGTGCGGCCACTACATACAAATCAAGCCAGGCCTATTAAGCAGCCACAACATGAATAACAAGGCAGCTCATAGTGTGGACACCATACATACACTAAAAAAAGGGCCACGGCCAAGTTAGATAGCAAATAAAGATCACAATGGGCCCGGCTACTAGGTGGGCCCACATGATTGGAGGGCAAGTAAACATTGGGGTAGGCCCTAGCAAGGTTCCAACAATGGACATTATTAACTGCACCGATTAATAGTGTAGCCCACAGTTGTTATGGTGCGGGCCACTTTGGATTAGAATCGGCCCTATTTTGGGGTGAAACCGGCGTGGCTATATAATGCATACATCACGGCAGATCGCATAGCGTGGGGCACATGCTGTGTGGACAGCGTTCTTGCTCATGCTGTTTCCACAGCATGGTCTACTGCTGTGGGCCTGTAAAAGCACCACGGTGGACCCATTAGGTAAGTTTCTAAGGTGGGCGTCTAATCACCACAGTTCCCAGGGTGGTGCGGTCCACTTGACCTACGCACCGGCCTCATTTTATGATCAAGCTCTGAGATGAGCTTTCAAACCAGATGGATGGCTAAGATATACAACACAATGAGCAAGGTGGACCCCTTGGACAGGGTGAACAGGACACCTACGTCACAGTGGGCCCATTTCCAGGTCGGTCCACCAACCAACTGGGTGGGTTGCAAATAACATTATGGTGAATCTCACTTCTAGGTGGGTCATGTGTATGAAACACATACATCACTGCAAAGAGTGTCCCACGTCGTGGACTAAGCTAATATTTGTGTTTTACCTGCTTACATGTCTGTGTGGCGTCTAGAACAGGTTGGATGTCCAACAAACGTTACAGTGCCCTTGGATCGTTTCAACGGCCAACATTCAATCACCAAAGTGTTCTATGGTGGGCCCACTTAAGCTTCCGATCAACCTCAAATTAAGCACTTGGACCACGTCCAGGCCTACGTGGCCCTACGGTCAGGTTGGTTTTGACGAGTAAACATTACAGCTGGCTGGTGTTAGCTCACCGGCCAGGCCTCGTCGCTTTCTGATATCGAGTGGGGCTCGCTTGATGCTGGAACTCCATAACCTTTCGACGGATGGACATGCCATCTGCCGAATGGCACAAAAATCATGAAAATACAACTCGTAACAATGGAGAAACGAGGACTCGAATTTTGGCCGAAAGTCGAAAAAAATCTGCACGCACACCTTTGATATCAGCTGTCTGGTTGGCCTCAGATAGCCGCTGCTGAGGCTGTTATTCCCGTGACTATACAGGAAGTTTTTTATGCTGTTACTAAGGCTGCTATTTTTGCACAGCACAGATAATCCTTTAAGCCGCTGGGGAAAAACGCTAATTTCGTTGTAGGTTTGATTCCCATGCTCAGGGTCCAACAGTCGGAGGACGGTCCATGCCTCCTCTGGATGGACGCTGATGTCTGCATTAAACATAGATGAATATTGCGAAGAAAGAGGAAACACCCACGTGAAAATGCAACAATAATAATTGCATCCAGGTAGATGTTAACAATAATATATTACTTGATTAGGAAAAAAGAAAAAAAAAAGACTACACACCTGTCTGTGCCATGCGGAGGAGACAAGTTTGCAAGCCGCTCGTGTATGTTTATATATAAACAATTTTAAACTAGCTACGATGAGATGGCCGTATATTACGTCTGGCCCACATGGGATATCACACGCACAACCCAATCCCATCTAATCTTAACTTGACAGGCCGAGATTCGTTGTCTCCTCTCTGCTTGTGTTGCTACTACGTTATCTATATAAAGAGATCCTCCCGGGGGAGACCTGTACCATCCTTTCATCTAATTCTTACAGTGGGTTTGCATTTAAAGACCCTCCTTGACACAAAGAAAGATGGCTGGCCCACTTGTGATGCCTAAAAATCCTTACCATGTCCGCTCGGCAAGCATGCCCTCAAGATCACATATCCTCTTTCTCAGAGTAGAGGATCGATTGCAGAAACTACAGGCTTGGGGATCCTCATCGTCATCCACCCACCCCACGACTGAAATGTTGTGCGACGGTTTGGGTGGTCTCAGAGACTTGCACGATTCGATCGAGGATTTGCTTCAATCTCCACTCACCCAACAAACCCTAGTCAGAAATGGGCATGGAACATGGGTGAATGAGATGCTGGATGGTTCTCTTAGAATATTGGACTTGTGTGAGACTTCTAGAGATGTCTTCAAGCTGATGAAGGAAAACGCACAGGATCTCCTATCTGCTCTTCGCGAAGAATAGGAGACTCAGGTCTCCACAACCAAGTTCTTGATTACATTTCTTTAAGAAGGAAGATGAAGAAGAAGATCCACAAGTGCCTGAAAGAATTGAAGAGGGCAGAATGCAAATTCGTGTTCTCACCTCTCTGACAAGGATCAACAACTTTCTGTGATAATAGGGGTGCTGAGAGAAGTAAGATCGGTCACCATCTCCATCTTCGAATCATTCTCATCCAGATTGTTGTAAATGAAAAAAGAAAAATGTAGCATGTTAGAAAATATCTAATCAATATACATATTCATTTCAAATTAATATAGCACTTACTTTCGTTTGATATATATATATATATATATATATATATATATATATATATATATATATATTTGCCATTGAGTTTCTACTAATTAGAAGCATTTTCCTTTATTTGATTTATTGCTAGGCTGTCGGAGGGGCCCATATTACAGTCATCCGATTTGTGAAGTGGCCATCTACAAAATGGATGTGCTGCAAAACAACCTCGTTTGAAATGTTCGGAATCCAATTGTATGGTGTACAACACACCACCGACCTCCATAGTGTGTCTACATCAAAGTTTTTGCAATCCCATAGTGTTGTATTTGTTATATCAACACCGTCCAGCCATTTTGCAAGATAATTTTAGAACGTGAGACAAGAAAAAAAAAAGCCACATAAAGTAGTGGGGACAATTATTCCCATCGGTGAAACTTTTTGAGGACCCACCGTGTTGTTATTTGACATCCAAGTTGATCATAAGGTCACACAAGCCAGAATGAAGGGAAAATATAAATATTAGATGGATCCAAAACTTCAAATGTTTTCAATGGTAGATGCTCAATCCTCAAGGCTTTATGTGGTGTGTTTCGGTTGAACTTTGGATATATCTTAGTTTTTGGCTCAAGCCCTGAAACAATCTCGTCAAATGGACAAATAGTTTGGATATAACATATACATCATGGTGGGGAAATTGAACATGGTGTAACAACCCGATTTTTTTTAATTTAATTAAAAAAATTTTTTCCCTTCATAAGCTAAAATTCAATTTTTAAAATTTAAAGGAATGATCAAATTTGTTGTAACATCCTCACCCTTATCTTGTATAAGGAACTGTTCTCTCTTCATAAGGGTAGGACGTTCTCTCCAAGCAGAGATTTATAAAAAAATAATAATAATAATAAATAAATAAAATAGAGAAAAAATAAGAGAGATAAATCAAGAGGAAGAAGGGCTTTCAAGGTCAATACCTTATTTAGAGTTATTATTTATTTATTTATATTATTATACGTGTGGCCTGTATGATGGATGGTATGGATTTATCAAGGAACTCGCAAGGTAAGTACTACTCGTATTGTTGATGCACCCATTCAAGAAAGAAAAGTCATTGTGCGTCACCATTTTGCAGTTATCAAAATTCTTTAACTTCATGTATTCCAAAAAAAATAAAAAAAAATCGTCATATAGAGCTTTAAGAAATGAATAAATAAATAAATAAATTAGTGAAATAATTATGTGTCTTCGAAAAGTATTTTCCGCCATCATTTTTTATTTCTTTGACACACCTTATTGTGCATTTGGCGGAGGAGGCATAAGTTTGTGGACCCGTTAGATATAAATGGATATATTTTTTAAGAGGTAACTTTAACGTTTTAATTTATTAACTCAAAATAGCTTATATATATTTTTATCATTATCTGATTTTAATACTTTAGAGGATGATGAGAACATGCAAGAAGTATGTGATGAATCAAGCTTACCCCACTACGTGAAAAATGGAAAATAATGATGGATTTTGAGACGGTTGTGGACTGTCTCTAAAATTCTTTGGTTTAAAGACGATTTAGAGACGGCTGTAAACCGTCTCTAAAGTTAGGGACGGCTCCTGACCATCCCTAATATTTTCTTAAAATGTTATGCATCCTCAAATAACTTAAGACGGTCAAATGCCTTATATGAGACGGTTAAAGACCGTCCGAAATACAGAGGGTCTTTGACTGTCTTATATGCGGTCATTTGAGAGGGTCCTTGGCCGTCCGTATTAGAGACGGTCATTGACCATCTTTTACTTGTAATCTGATACTGTCAAAGACCATCTCTATTAGATACGGTCCTTAGCCGTCTTATTGCCCTGTCAAAAACCGTCTCTATGAGAGACTGTTAAAGATCGTCTCTATTAGACTGTCATAGACAATCTCTAATAGAGACTGTCAATGACCGTCTCTATTAGAGTGTCACTGACTGTCTCTATTAGAGACGATCCTTAGCCGTCTTCTAGGACTGTGGAAGACCGTCTGTATTAGAGACGGTCCTTAACCGTCTCTAATGCTTGGGTCCTTCACAACCAAAAATTTATGAATAATAATAAAAAAAAGTTAAGAAGCTTAGAAAAAATAATTAACAATGTTTTTTAAAAAATGTGATTTTATAAAAATCTACATTTTGAAAAAAAAATAAATTAAAAACTTTGAATAATGTTGATAACTTCGAAAAAAAAAAGATTTCAATAAAAAAAATGATATTTTGAAAAAGAAAATATAAAAAATTAAACAAAATTGTGAAAAAATTGACAAATTATATATATATATATATATATATATATATATATATATTAAAAAGAAAACTAGATTTTGTATTTTAACAAAAAAATTTAAAAAGTTATATAACAACATTTCGATAAAAAAATGATATTTTGAAAAAAAAAATTAAAAAATTAAACAAAATTGTGAAAAATTTGACAAATTGATATATATATATATATATATATATATATATATATATATATATATATATATATATATATATATAAAAGAAAACTAGATTTTGTATTTTGACAAGAAAAATTGAAAATTTATATAACAAAAGTGATATTAAAAAAATCATATTTTGAAAAAGAAAATTTAAGAAATTAAACAAAATTATAAAAAAATTGACAAATTGCAAATAAATATATGTTGATTTATTTGTGGCTCCATTAGTTATGATTTTCATTACTTATTCAGTTAAGAATTTTTATTTTTATTTTAAAAAAAAAAGCAGAAAAGTTAATCACAGATATATGGATTTATCAATAGCTAGAGAATCATGTACATAGCAGGACCAATCACATCAACAGACATAGGCCACTTGTATAGATTTATCAGGAGATTATAACCTAAACCTAAACCTAAACCTATAACCTTAACCTAAACCAAAACTTATGACCTAAAACCTAAATGTATTCTCAAATCTCTAAACCTAAACCTACACTTAATCCTAATCTCAACTCCCTAACCTAAACCTAAACCTAAACCTATAGGTTTAGGTTTAGGTTATAAGCTATAGGTTTAGGCCACTTGAAAAAAAAAAAATTTTAAAATTAAACAAAATTGTGAAAAAATTGACAAATTATATATTTTAAAAAAGAAAACTAGATTTTGTATTTCAATAAGAAAAATTAAAAAGTTATATAACAAAAGTGAGATTTAAAAAATGATATTTTGCAAAAAAAAAATTTTAATTAAACAAAATTGTGAAAAAATTGACAAATTGTAAAAAAAAATATATTTTTTAAAAAAGAAAACTAGATTTCGTATTTTAACAAGAAAAATTAAAAATTTATATAACAAAATTGAGATTTAAAAAATGATATTTTGAAAAAGAAAATTTTAAAAAATAAACAAAATTATGAAAAAATTGAGAAATTGTAAAAAAAAATATTTTTTAAAAAAGAAAACTAAATTTTGTATTTTGACAAGAAAAATTGAAAAGTTAGATAACAAAAGTGAGATTTTGATGATGTATTGTATATCCTTATCGCTCCTATGTTTCTCCAACCCATTTTTGGGCCGGGTATAAAAAAATTATGTACATTTAAATCTTAAGTGGACCACACCACTGGAAAAAATGATAATATAGTACCACACCATTAAAAATTATAATGAGCCCATCGTAAGGTTTTAGTAATGTTTATTTGCAATCCAACTTGTTGATAATGTAAAGAAGATCTAAATGAAGGTAAACTACAAAGATCAAATTGATCTAAAACTTTTGTGGCCTTCAAAAGGTTTTTAATACTTATTCATCATTATTTTGATTAGTATGACCCACATGAGATTATTGAGTTCTTATGATTTGAAATCACATCCTAAAATTGTAACACCCCGGATTTTGGCCAATCTGGGATTTGACGTCCTTAGGCAATGGGTCAACTAAAACACCTGAAAAATCGCTCAGAACCCAATTTCATAGCCAAAGAAACCACTTAGGATTAATTCCGATGGAAATTCAGCGTAAGTTAGCTAGCGCAACGCTGGAGTAGCTGGGAAATAGTCCCTGATCACTTTAAATACGTTCTACAAGACCCAAATCGAGTAGAACGTATGACTCCATAATACTCTATAACCTCGGATCAAACTCTAAGCGGGTTTGTTCTCTAGACCACTTTGAATTCTTGTATTGGTTTAGACCGCGCGTCGAAAGTCCGTTACTTCCTATCTTAGACCGTTAGAACCGCCCAACTGGACTTGACAATCATTTCGAAAATCAAGTCAAACCGATAATCACAGACTATTTCATTGAGCCCGGACTGAAGAGACCGTGAATAGGGACAGAATTGGAATTTCAAATTCAAATCTGGCACACGACTTGACACGTCAGTATTAAGCGTTTTGACCGTCAGAATTCATCCAGATTACACCCTCGGATCAGAAAAAATTTCTATTTATTATTATGAGACTTCCAGCCCTGATCTACGTGCGGTGACCGCTAAACTGAAACTGGTCCGCCACGTGCGATCTGCGAACCCTGTCGGACTGAAAACTTAATGCGTGCTAGATCTGGTACGCATGAGCTTAAGTCCGATCGCATTCGACTAAGGGACCACCAGAAAGCATCTTTTGGACTGAAACAACCCCGATTTGGTTACCCCTCAAGTGAAACTTGTTCCCGAGTCTATTTCGGGCAAGTTTGGGCTTATAAAAGGGCTTGAAACCCTCACTCCTCTCTCCCATCCGAATTTACAAAAACCCTAGATTGGGAGAGAGAAGGTGAGAGTTTGTGAGAGAAGGTGGGAGAGCTTTTCCTGCTGCTGCTGCACGTGCTTAAGCGGCGTATTCCAATCACTTTACCGGTGATTTCTCCGCATTTGCAGGTAAGAAAACGCCCTAGAAAGTTGTTGATTTGATGCTTCTTTAGTTCCATAGTTTGTCAGTTGATAAATCTCGTAAATCAGGTTCCTTAGTCGCCGTAGACGAAGCGTATGCGCTCCGTTCAAATCACTTCACCTATAAGGGAAAAGGTGCGGATTTTAGACGCTTTGATTGACTGTTTCCAAAGCTTTCAATGTCGTTTAATAGTAGATTCTTGACGGCAACACCGTTTGACATGTACAACATGCTGTCCGTTTCCTGTTTCGTAAACTAACGAAGAATATGAGATTTAGGGCATTTTAGTCATTTGTAGGAAGTATAGATTTCATTCATATTTTGCTGATGTGATTGACATGATATGTTATCGCATTAGGATGTTAGGAATACGTGCATAATTAGTTTGGCGAAGAGATTCGCCTAAATGCGCACTTCGGGTCGACATACTATATGTAGACTTAAGTGTGTAGTGTATGTGTTTGTATAAATACTTGTATTAGTATGTATTGAATTAAATGGTGTTATGAATTAGTTTGAGATTGAATTCTCAATTAATATGTTGATGGAGAGGATTTCCTATATGTTGGCGACATGCTTAATTTCATTATATGTGTGAAGGACATGTGTACGATGATTTGCTTAAGTTGTATGTAATAACATGTGTTAACATGCTCTCATGGTTGTATTTCATTTCCATTACCCTTACACAACTGCTGATGTAATTCTATGATAGTTTGGGACTATGCCTAGTCCAGGCAGTCGGTAACCGAGCGAATTCGTGGTTAGCTTATCTTCGCCACGAACGACGCGTCGATGAACGCGAGTCGTGTTTGGAGTTGACGGCAGTGGTTAGGCCACGCAAAGTATTTTACGCACTTCATGTCGTTCAACTTGAGATGCGATCGCGCTAGTCGAGCCCGTCGAGTAACCCGACTGGCCGATGTATGTTCACCTTGTATGAGTCATAACTGCTTGAACCTAGGGTACTGAACTTACCATTGTAAACCCTGTTAACCATGGTACCTTGATCCATAAAGACTCATGAGCTGGGCATGGTGGTATGGGACACCGTGGTCGAGCTGTCGGCCTACGCTGGGGCCACAAACCTCCCCGTAGTGACCAGTGAGTACCTAGTCTCGTGAGCAGATTATGATGGTATGGGACACTATATTCTAGCTGTCGGCCTATACTGATCAGGCGACGAGTCCTTTGTAGTGACCGCGAGCGTATTCTGAGTCTACGGGAGGCGACGACCCTTCAGTAGCAGTAGAGTACAGTAAGCCTGTATTGATAAGGTGATGGGAGAGTGGTGCAACGAGTGCGAGCAACAGCCCTAGCAGCCCTTGCATCGACCTACAAAATATACATCGTATGAGATTACTAGGAGTGACGACCCTAGACAGGATCTGTGTTGGGATTGATACAAGGGAAGTACCTTAGTTTCCCAATACTGCTGTTTGAATGGACTAATAACAACTTGGAAATCATATCACCATAACATTGCATGTGCCTAGAAGATGTGGAGCACTCTAGGGAGTGTGGCATGCCGCGGTCGTAAGATGTTGCCGTATGAGGGAGATCGTCGGTGAGGACATACATCATGTCATGTCATATTGCATTAACAACAGTATTAGGATTGTTTGATTTATTGCTTTACTATTATCGCATGATTGATTTGAGAACATGTTAATCCTTGCTCTATTATTCCACTGAGTTAGCTACTCACTCCCACGTTACGGGATGGTGTTTCCGGACATCCACCAGTCCCTTTTGTGATTGCAGATGATGGCGTGGCCTGTGAGGCGGAGCTGGACTTGATGAGGAGGAGGAGGATTCCTCCTTTATGCGTGTTCTGATTGAAGGGATTATAGGGAGGTTGATTAGATACATTGACACTTGTCATTTTATATTTTTAGCGCCCTCATGTATATTTATTTTGTTTACTTTTGAAGTATACATGTATGTGTATAACCTGGTAATATATTCACACTTTGGAGACATACAACAGTTTATATATATTATACATACTATTACAGTCTTCCGCTTGTTAATTTAACTGTCTCTGGAGTATGATATGCTGTTCTAGCTTAATTTCACTCATGTTTAATGCGTTATCATAAACAACATTCAATCATACATATCTATGTTGCATAAATAACATTTTGGAACTCGGGAGTTAGATTTTTGCTCGACCCCCCAATTTTCGGGATGTTACAGATGGTATCAGAGCATGATTTGGATTAAACTGGGCCTAGGTTATGGTCACGCGATGCACGCTGTCACTTTCTTTGACTTAGGTGGGTGCGAGAAGGGTCTAGAAACACTTCTAGGATCCCAGATTCGCCAATAGGCGAAGTCTATTCATTTCGATCGCGGGATCGAGTCCGTAGCGCATCTAGGGTCGCGTAAAGCAACCCGAATAGCTCCTATGTTGTAGGTGAGTAGGGTGAGACGTTCTTTGAACAATTCTAAACTCGTAAATGTGAATCCTTGGGCCGTGGGACAACCACGACCCCTGTATTCAATCACCAGGGCTTAAAAACCCCGTTTCACCGAAAATCTTCGAAATTCTTCCTCTCACCACCCCAATCTTCAATTATTTCTTATCCATTTCATGTTAGGCATCAATCCTAATGTGAAAATAACATAAAATCCTACTTTCACAAAATTTTACAGTGAATAGTAAAATGTTATGAAAAATGGCCATAAGGCCATTCTAACTTCACTTTCTTTAGCAAATAATGGGCTAGATGGATGTACTAGATCCTTCTACCCCAAAATAATATGCTGCATAATAGGTTTTTGTATTCAGGATTGAAGATTGGCCCTAAAAAGCCTCGAATGGATGTTACAAATGTTTTGGCCTCCCTAGGGCAATCTACAATGAACCAAAGTGTGAACCATACCTTTTTGGAATCCCTAGGGCAAGGGGAACCCATCCCATATGGCCTCAGTGGCCAATTTGCAACTTCACCGGCGATGTCATCGCCGATTCGGCGATGCATCGCCGGTCAAACTCTTCGAATGGGTCTGATCTTTGGGTTGGAGGAGTTTGGGGGCTAGGGTAGTCCCCTGGTATGCGGTCCGTACCTTGAAACTCTCTAAAAGATGTACTTCCTTCACAAAAGTCCCCTTCCCTAGCCCCATTTTCATTTTCTTGCTGCCCTAACCCAAAACCGTGGTTCCAAACCACCCCTAGATCCATTCCCTACCAAAAACGACCACCCTCCATCGTTCCTTTGAAGTTGGCAGCCCTCCCTCTTGAAGGTTTCGTCCGTTGGAGCTCCTAAAACCCCCAAATTGAGTTGAATTCGTGAGGTGCTCCATTCCCCTTTTTCATTTTCATTTTTTTCTGAAAATACATCCTAGGGGAGCTTGAAGCATCCCTCTACAACACCTAGATTTCGTTCTATCCATTTGGGCAACCATTTCCCTGTATTTCCTCCTCCTTCCATGGCTATTGTTAAGGCTGTTTCAGCCTTTTCCTCCCTTTCCATCGTCCTCTCTCTCATGTCCCTTTTATTTGATCCTCAGACTCGTGGAAACCTGCTTACCCATCCCATTTCTCCATGTTATTCGCTTGTTTGATTACTGTTTTGAAATTTCTGTGTTTTGTGTTGTTAGGTAGAAAATGTTTTTGTGTTGTGGTTTGAGCTTAACATAGCTAAAAATTGTTGAATGGAGTGCATGCCATTCATTTTTTTGTTAGGTATTGTCCCTAGATTGGGAGTATTGTAACTCTCGAGATTCAGCCTACAAATTAATTTTTATCCCAACCCACCCTCCTACAAAGCATGCCACTCCCGATCCCAACATGGGATTAGGAATGTAGTTTCGTTTCATAGACCCTTGGCGTTTTGGACCTAGTGTTAGCACTCCTAGATTTGAAGGATCTGACGACATAAGAAATCCAATTCCAATTAGACAAATCTTGACCCTAAGCAATAGAAGAATTCCCTGTAGTAGAAATGGAATGGAAAGCCATTTACCGAATAATCTTAGGCTTTGGATTATAGCTACAGAGTTACAGACTAGGCTACTAGTTGTCTTAGGTAGTATAAGGCCTATATACGCTAAGGGATAGTAGGTTAGATTTGGTTGGAATGGGACTTTCTTCCTTCGATAAATCCCCTTATGACTTATAGACTTCTGTTGTTACCCATAGGAAGGAACCATACACTCTCAGGGAACATTTATAACTCCCTCAGATTGGACTTAGAATGTACTAGCACACCCCTTAGAATTGCCTTCCCCAAGGACTTATTGCATTCGGGAATGCGGAATAAAGGAACTACATGTAGCGATGTATTCGCGGTTTGAATCGACTTCTTAATCCTAGTGGTTAACAATAAATCCAATGCTCTGATCAAGCAGAGGATCGGCGTCGACTCGGATTAAGAACTGATACAACGCATTTTCTGTCCTGATTAGACAGAAGGTTCAACGTATCCGGCTTAGACCCACTACACAACCTTTCTTCTGTGATGGCCCAACCACCTACAACCAAACAGGATCACATTGTCTTTGGAAAATGGCGAGGACTTAAAGCTAGTAGAGAATTAGACATCTTGCCACCAACTCATACCTACCCCTGAACTCAACCACTATAGAGCTTAGGCTCGTCTCTATCACCATAGATACCAATGCCACAGAACGCATCATTAGCAAGGAAAACTATGTAGAGAAAGGTTGTTTCCATTTTAGGTCAAGGATAGCTCCTAAGTTGCGCCTCGTTCTGATATACGGATCGATGCTAAGATTCTTCAACCTTAAGTAAAACTAAGTTTTAAGGGGGGTAGAACGTATTGAGTCCAATCCAGTTAGGTTAGTCAACGCTACCGTTTGATCAGAGTGGCGCAGCGGAAGAGTGGTTGGCCTCTTTCCCACTGGCCCAAGATCGAAACCTTTGAGGTCGGATATACATACGATTAGGTTATTAAATAGGATTTGAACCTTCCTTAGAGAAAGTACTCCTTGCCCTTTGCCAATGTCGGGGACGACATTGTGTTTTAAGGGGGGTAGATTGTAACACCCCGGATTTTGGCCAATCTGGGATTTGACGTCCTTAGGCAATGGGTCAACTAAAACACCTGAAAAATCGCTCAGAACCCAATTTCATAGCCAAAGAAACCACTTAGGATTAATTCCTATGGAAATTCAGCGTAAGTTAGCTAGCGCAACGCTGGAGTAGCTGGGAAACAGTCCCTGATCACTTTAAATACGTTCTACAAGACCCAAATCGAGTAGAACGTATGACTCCATAATACTCTATAACCTCGGATCAAACTCTAAGCAGGTTTGTTCTCTGGACCACTTTGAATTCTTGTATTGGATTTAGACCGCGCGTCGAAAGTCCGTTACTTCCTATCTTAGACCGTTAGAACCGCCCAGCTGGACTTGACCATCATTTCGAAAATCAAGTCAAACCGATAATCACAGACTATTTCATTGAGCCCGGACTGAAGAGACCGCGAATAGGGACAGAATTGGAATTTCAAATTCAAATCTGGCACACGACTTGGCACGTCAGTATTAAGCGTTCTGACCGTCAGAATTCATCCAGATTACACCCTCGGATCAGAAAAAATTTCTATTTATTATTATGAGACTTCCAGCCCTGATTTACGTGCGGTGACCGCTGAACTGAAACTGGTCCGCCAAGTGCGATCTGCGAACCCTGCCGGACTGAAAACTTAATGCGTACTAGATCTGGTACGCATGAGCTTAAGTCCGATCGCATTCGACCAGAGGACCACTAGAAAGCATCTTTTGGACTGAAACAGCCCCGATTTGGTTACCCCTCAAGTGAAACTTGTTCCCGAGTCTATTTCGGGCAAGTTTGGGCTTATAAAAAAGCTTGAAACCCTCACTCCTCTCTCCCATCCGAATTTGCAAAAACCCTAGATTGGGAGAGAGAAAAGGTGAGAGTTTGTGAGAGAAGGTGGGAGAGCTTTTCCTGCTGCTGCTGCACGTGCTTAAGCGGCGTATTCCAATCACTTTGCCGGTGATTTCTCCGCATTTGCAGGTAAGAAAACGCCCTAGAAAGTTGCTGATTTGATGCTTCTTTAGTTCCATACTTTGTCAGTTGATTAATCTCGTAAATCAGGTTCCTTAGTCGCCGTAGACGAAGCGTATACGCTCCGTTCGAATCACTTCACCTATAAGGGAAAAGGTGCGGATTTTAGACGCTTTGATTGACTGTTTCCAAAGCTTTCAATGTCGTTTAATAGTAGATTCTTGACGGCAACACCGTTTGACATGTACAACATGCTGTCCGTTTCCTGTTTCGTAAACTAACGAAGAATATGAGATTTAGGGCATTTTAGTCATTTGTAGGAAGTATAGATTTCATTCATATTTTGCTGATGTGATTGACATGATATGTTGTCGCATTAGGATGTTAGGAATACGTGCATAATTAGTTTGGCGAAGAGATTCGCCTAAATGCGCACTTCGGGTCGACATACTATATGTAGACTTAAGTGTGTAGTGTATGTGTTTGTATAAATACTTGTATTAGTATGTATTGAATTAAATGGTGTTATGAATTAGTTTGAGATTGAATTCTCAATTAATATGTTGATGGAGAGGATTTCCTATATGTTGGCGACATGCTTAATTTCATTATATGTGTGAAGGACATGTGTACGATGATTTGCTTAAGTTGTATGTAATAACATGTGTTAACATGCTCTCATGGTTGTATTTCATTTCCATTATCCTTACATAACTGCTGATGCGATTCTATGATTGTTTAGGACTATGCCTAGTCCAGGCAGTCGGTAACCGAGCGAATTCGTGGTTAGCTTATCTTCGCCACGAACGACGCGTCGATGAACGCGAGTCGTGTTTGAAGTTGACGGCAGTGGTTAGGCCACGCGAAGTGTTTTACGCACTTCATGTCGTTCAACTTGATATGCGATCGCGCTAGTCGAGCCCGTCGAGTAACCCGACTGGCCGATGTATGTTCACCTTGTATGAGTCATAACTGCTTGAACCTAAGGTACTGAACTTACCATTGTAAACCCTGTTAACCATGGTACCTTGATCCATAAAGACTCATGAGCCGGGCATGGTGGTATGGGACACTGTGGTCGAGCTGTAGGCCTACGCTGGGGCCACAAACCTCCCCATAGTGACCAGTGAGCACCTAGTCTCGTAAGTAGATTATGATGGTATGGGACATTATATTCTAGCTGTCGGCCTACACTGATCAGGCGACGAGTCCTTTGTAGTGACCGCGAGCGTATTCTGAGTTTACGGGAGGCGACGACCCTTCAGTAGCAGTAGAGTACAGTAGGCCTGTATTGATAAGGTGATGGGGGAGCGGTGCAACGAGTGCGAGCAACAGCCCTGGCAGCCCTTGCAGCGACCTACAAAATATACATCGTATGAGATTACTAGGAGTGACGACCCTAGACAGGATTTGTGTTGGGATTGATACAAGGGAAGTACCTTAGTTTCCCAATACTGCTGTTTGAATGGAATAATAACAACTTGGAAATCATATCACCATAACATTGCATGTGCCTGGAAGATGTGGAGCACTCTACGGAGTGTGGCATGCCACGGTCGTAAGATGTTGCCGTATGAGGGAGATCGTCGGTGAGGGCATACATCACGTCATGTCATATTGTATTAACAACAGTATTAGGATTATTTGATTTATTGCTTTACTATTATCGCATGATTGATTTGAGAACATGTTAATCCTTGCTCTATTATTCCACTGAGTTAGCTACTCACTCCCACGTTACGGGATGGTGTTTCCAGACACCCACCAGTCCCTTTTGTGATTGCAGATGATGGCGCGGCCTGTGAGGCGGAGCTGGACTTGTTGAGGAGGATGAGGATTCCTCCAATATGCGTGTTCTGATTGACGGGATTACAGGGAGGTTGATTAGATATATTGACACTTGTCATTTTATATTTTTAGCGCCCTCATGTATATTTATTTTGTTTACTTTTGAAGTATACATGTATGTGTATAACCTGGTAACATATTCACACTCTGGAGACATACAACAGTTTATATATATTATACATACTATTACAGTCTTCCGCTTATTAATTTAACTGTCTCTGGAGTATGATATGCTGTTCTAGCTTAATCTCACTCATGTTTAATGCGTTATCATAGACAACATTCAATCATACATATCTATGTTGCATAAATAACATTTTGGAACTCGGGAGTTGGGTTTTTGCTCGACCCCCCGATTTTCGGGATGTTACAAAAATATAATGAAAAATATATGGACAGTGTCAATATGTATAAAATATATCAAGGTGGGCCCTGCACGGTTAGAGTAACACCCATGAAGGAGTTACCTAAATAGTGAAATGGTACTATAAGGTCACCTCATGGGAACTTCCCATGAGGTTAATTTGTATGCGCCCCACATATAAAAGTATTTGGTGGGACCTACATGAGTTTTGGATGTGTATGAAATTTGATTTGACTCTCATCCAAGTGGGACACACATAATGAATGGGCTGGATCTATGGACCACATATAGGTGGGCCAAATAAATAATTATGAAATGTTTAATTGGAGGGTAACCCTCTCAACTATAGTATGTGGTGGGGCCCACCCAAGTCATGTATTGACTTTATTTTTAAGCTCGTGGCCCACCATGGAATGGTGCATCTAACTGACGGGGAAGATCCAAAGTTCAAGTGGACCCACCATAGAAAAGAGTGGGATAGTGCCACCCGCTATTGAAACCTTCTTAGGGCCTGCCGCGATGTTCATTTAAGATCCAACCTGTTTATAAGTTAATACAGACATGGATGCAGTTGAAAATTGGTTCGACCCCTCATCCAAGTGGGACACACATAATGAGTGGGTTAGATATATGAATCACATTTAGGCAGGCCTAATATATGATTATGAATGTTCTAAGGAAACCCCTTCGTTATATTATGTGGTGTGGCACGCATTTAGGCTGATGTTTGTGTTTTCCCTTCATTCATTATTTTTTGATATTATGAACATGTTGGATGACAAATAAACATTACTGTTGGCCCAAGGAAGGTATCAACGGTGGAAATCATTATTCGACATTGTTTTGTGTGGCATGGTCCACTTGGGTTTTGGATTTAACGAAAATTTAGGATCAACCCACACCGTTCATCCATTTTTCGAGATCATTTTATAGAATTATCCAAAAAATGAATCATATCCAAAGATTAAATGGACCACACCACAAATAAGGGGAATGAATTGGCTCCTCCCCTTACACCATCCAATGGCTTGTAGTTGGTGCTGCGTGGGCCCAACCATGATGTATGTGTTTAATTGTGAGACCCGACCTGAGTTCGCTTGTGTGAATGTGTGTGTAAGTATGCATTCCGTCCATCTTGGTTTCACGGTCCTACAGGTCGAATCTCGACGACCCGTGACCCTTGGATAGTGTTTGTGGTCATCTATAAGTCCAGTCATGAAGACCCGACTCAAATCGAGTTGAAACGTATGTCATTGCGGCCGCATTATCATCGCGATTCCAACGCCACGTCTCATACATAAATCCGACTGTCCATCAAAAGTTATGGGCCGCACCATTTTGGACCCTTAATCATGATATGGGGCCCACTTTACCCTTGTGCTCATTTTCCAAGAGTGGGTCCCACCTAGCTCTCTTATCTAAACAAGCTATCATGCCTACCCCTAGCCTAGGTAGTAGGCTACCTTCTCTAGAAACTCATCATTAGCCTTGGGTTCTTTCCCCCATGTGCCATGATTACAACCCTCTTCCCTAGCCTAGAAAACAAATGATTACTTTGCTATATCCCTCTCTCTCCCTTCTCTCTCCCTCATTTTCTCTCCTTCTTTCTCCCTTGTAAAAAAATCCAGCACCTCTTCCCTCCATTCCAGCCCCTTCTCCTCCTTTTTCTTCTCAATCCCTCCATTGAAAACTCATCCCAACCATTGATCCATGTTGCTTGGAGCCTCTAGATGATGGTGATGTAAATTTCAAGGTTGATCTAGGTGGGTGCTTCTTCTTTCCTTTCTCCCTTCCCTTTTTGCTACATGCATGGAAGCATGTAGGACCCACCAATCCATGGTGGAGGTCTTACATGGCTCCTAGGATGAAGGCCATGGTCCTAGATCCTACTCATTCCCTTCCATGGTGGGCCATTCTCCATGGACCCACCATGATGCATTCTCCTTTATTCTTTCATCTCATAGGCCATCTAGGCCTTTGCATGCATGTAAATAGGGTGTCCCTATCCTCCAGCAAATTATCTTGATACATAATAGCTTGCGTATAAGTATATACATGGTGGATGGTGTAGATTGTGGAGTGAAAGGTCCATTAGTGGCGGGACCTTCCACCAATGGCCGATTGTTTCTTCTTTCTCCCATTCTCTTTTTTTTTCTCCTGTGCATTCTGATGATGTGTGGCTCACCAAGGATAGGTCAGCAACATCTCAGACCCTTAACTAGATGGGAAGTCCAAGCCCACTTTGACTAGATGTCTAAGCCCACCATGCATGCATGGTTTGGGTGACCTCCAAAATGACATTTTCATGGAGGTCTGAGTGAGCTTATGGGTTTGAAATTTTGTTAACCCATCAAGGTGGACCCCACATGTTGAATCAGGGCCATAAACCCTTTGATTAATTTATATGGGCTGAAATATGGACAACATATGTTGCTGTCCAAATTTCAGGCCCAATTGGAACATGACTTTTGAGTTAATGTTTGGATCTATTTACATACCCTTTTCTCTCAAATTTTCTTGAGAATTTTACAGTGCATGGACCCCACTTTGATGTGAAATGGGGCCCACACTATTTCCCTCATGATTGAGACCCATGGGATGGGCCAAAGTGGGCTAACTGTCCAGAAATTTCTGGACAGTTCAACAACACTATAAGTTAGAAATAAGCATTTTTTTTACCTGAGTTTCTGGAATAAGTGGACCACCCCAGTGGACCCCACTTGTTATCCAGATATAGGAACACCTTTTTCTCAAATTTTTTAAGGGTTTGGGTGGGTCCAGGCCCACCCCATGTAGTCCCAAACATAGGGACAGTCACATTTTCAGCAATATTATTTTTTAGCAGTAGATTTCTTCAGGAATACTTATCTGTACACAGATTGCAGGGGTTAAATAAAATATTTTTATTTTCCCAAAAATTCTAAATTTTTGTAGGGAGGTGTCTCACCCATGGTAGAGCTTACCTACAAAATTTCAGGGCCAAGGGATCCCATTTGGGCATCCAAAAGGGTGGGCTAATATACTGGACTGCCAGAAATTTCTGCTGTTCAGTCCAGCAGCATAGTCCCAAAAAAATAAAATCTTAAAAGTACCTTCTAAGAAGTTAGGCCATTTTTCTAGGTCCAAACTTGTTGTAGGCTTGATGAGGGACCTTGGGTCCAAATTTTAGGGATTTTGGAGGCCCACAACCCACCCATTGGATGGCCCAAATTCATGACAGTTACATTCCAGAAATAGTTCACCCTGGACAGATTATATCCTTAAAATTTATTAAAATACTTTTGAGTGTCTAAAAATTATAAAAATTTATAGGGATGTGTTAAACTCATGTTAGGACTTATCTACAAAATTTTGGAGCCATTGGACGTCTGTACACACTATGGTGGTGGTTGGACCGGCCCACTATTATATGGTGTCCAGATCAGTCTGAGTTTTAGGACAAATTATATTATTTGAATTAATTAAAATATTTTCAGGCCCACTCCTAAAAGGATTACCCTATAAATTTTCAGGGCCATCGGGCCTCTGTACCGACCGTGGTGTGGCCTGTAATTTGGACCAATTTTGGGTCAAATACCTAGGCACACCCTTAACTTGGGTTGTTGGGCCTGCATTCTAATGGCATGGCCCACTTGAAGTAAGTATTGTATATCTCTCTCTTATCTGGTGGGGCCCACTATGGATCACCATGGGTCAATAACCCATCTAAATTAAATAAATTTCTAGACTCCAGCAGGCCTAGAAAATGGGTGGGCTGGAATTCCAACAAGGGGTCCAAAATTTACTACATGGTTGATTGTTTAGGAACTATTGTGGCACATCAGATTTGAGAGAGTGTTGCACACACTCCTTGATTTCCTTCCTTAGACATTTTAGGCTTAATGAGTACCCCCTTGAGGCCCACTTTTCTGGTGATTTTGTGGGCTAGCCTTAATCAGAATTTTTAATAGTTTTATAGGCTCAATGGGCTGGGAGATTCTTTCTTAAGCCCAAGATTGTGCAAGGGCTGACCTTATTGAATTACGAACCCAATGACTTGTCTATAAGCTGATCATGTGTATTAATGGGCCTTGATGCCCTCATGAAGTGTTTAATTGTGGGCTGACTTGCAAAGCCCATATAAATGCATATTGTGGAGGGCCTTGTTAAGTCTTTGTCTGATGAGGCAAGGCACACCCTATCGGTATAGGTCTCTCCCTTGTGTATTCTTGGATTTATGGGTTGTCCTTAAATCCATCATAATGAAGGAATTGGATGACTTTTATTTTGGGCCCATTATGTAATATCGTATATGTATAGCCGCCCTTTTTGTGGTAGTTATAAGGCCTTGTAGACATAGTTCTTTTGGATAGGCCCATCAATCTTAGGGCTATACTCTCTCATTTATTGTGATGGACTTAAAAGCAATAATATGCAAGAAGTTGGGCTCTTGGTTGCCCACTAAATTGACCCTATACTTAGGCCAAAAGTGAGGCCCAACTCACTTGTGAAACTTGCCCATGTAAATGAATTACTGGGCTGCCTATGAAGACCACCACAATATGTGGAATTATAACCTTTATGGTTGGGCCCAAACCTTACTTGAGGGTCCACTATCTGGCCTATAAGTTGGGCTTGGTGTATGGCCCATTAGGCCATGCATTACATGGGCTTTAGACCTTATACTATATGAGTAGTGGCGGGCTACCTCTTCGAAGCCAGTTGAGGTTGAACGTCCTCCTGGGTGATCCTAAGGTAGGCCCATGGGTTTCTCTATGGATGGTTAAAGGCCCACCATGGACGCTATGCCATTTGTTTAGAGCTTAATGTGTATATATGTGGAACCCACCTTAACGCATGTTTGGTCCAGGCCATCCAAGCCTTGGATCGTCCGATTATGGATGCACTGTCTGTCTTGGGTTACTGTTGGACTCACAATCCAGTAACAGGCCCACTCGATCTTTTCATAATATATACGCACTCTCCATCTGGTGGGGTCCCCCAGCGAATATAGTTGACTTTCATGAGATTATTTTCACATAGTTAACTGATTTCTGGACCTTAGCAGGTCTAGGAAGTTAAACTGGCCAAAAGTTTATCAAAGGGCCTTAATGTAAAATTTTATGGTTAAAACTTTATTTGGTTGCGGGGCCCACCATTTGAGAACTTGTGTACATGTTGCATGCTTATGTTTTCTTATAATCTTTGAGCCCAGAGTGGGTAGGGTCATCCCAGATTGGCCCAACTGTATATTGGGCCGACTTCCACCATTTTGATGGACTTGTGGGCTAAGACAATGATAGTATTGGGCCCTTGGTTGCCCTCTTAAATTGTTAAGTTATTGGGCTGATATAGTTGGGCCCATTTCATCCAAACTTAAACTTATTTAGTCGTATATTATGTATGCGCGCTGCCCACCAAGTCTAGCTCAATGCATGGATTCTATGGCCATTGGAAATTGAGCCTTGGACCTTAATTCCCCTCTTGGGGTCCATGTTGTTAAAAGTGGTATTTTATCTTTTTATGGCCTATTATGATGAATATATATGTATATGGTTGGTTACATTTATTTTTATCTTTAATGTAGGCCTTGGGCCTTCTATCCATATCATTCATGGTTGATATGCCTTTTTGGAGAATGATGGTTAAATGTCCCCATATGGACCCCCTCTAGGCCCGATTGTATTTAAGAGTGATTGGATACTCATCTTAGACTCTTGTTAGGCTCATTTCTATATCGCTTAGACCCATAGTTTGTATACTTAGTCTCGTGGGTTATCCCAGGTAAATGGGCCCCCACTAGAGGTGAGATTCCTTATGGATATTGTCTAAATACCTAGTCTTGGTCCCTTCTTGGATAAGAGTGTGTTACTTTGTATATCACCGCATAATGCGTATAGACTCATCTTCATGGCCCATGTACATCATTGTATGCTTGGTTGACACTATGTATGTGTGGTCATATTGTGTCATTGGGCATTGCATGATATTTTTCCCGAGGGACGTAGTATCCCCTATTGAGCATGTTGGATGCTTGGGATTAATGCATGGTTGATTGTATGATTCATGCATCTGGCATTGCATAGCATATGAGCATTATCGCCCTTGCTTCATCAGGGTTGTAGCCTCCACAGATACGTCGTGGATGGCCATGTTTGGATACCGAAAATATTACTTGAGCATACTAGGTGCATAGGATGCCCATGGGTGAAATTCTCAAAACTTCCATGGTACCAAGGATCTGCTCCAGTGCCGTGACCGAGTGGTATATATAAGAGCACGAGGGCCTTATACCGTTAGGCCGCGACTCCCACTGTCGTGTAGTCAGTTGGATAGGGGTGTGGCCTTACTCGCCTGATGTAAGAGGGCATTGCTATGTTGAGTCTGACCAGCTCCTGAATGGGTCCGCTACCTTCAGGCCTTGTTGGTGATTGGCTGTCCACAGGTGGGTAGTGAGGTCTCTTATGCTCGTTTGACTGTGCGGGGTTTGTAGAGCGGCAGTCATCCAGTAGTGTAATGGACCCCGGTGATTTCCTTATGATGAAAATGTACTTGATATGTGGATTGGATATTGGCACTGGCATTACTTCGCATTGCATTTGCATCGGTTGTGTAAGCCTCATAATGCACCGCCTTAGCATGGCACCCAGTACTCATTGCATTACATTATGCATTGCACTCTATAGCCTTGGTATGACTTCCTACATCATCATACTGCCTTGACATAGCTTCTTATGTTCATGATCGCCTTGGTAAGGCTCGTGGTATTAACATTGATCGTGACTCCCTTCTGCATTCTCTATCTTCTTCTGAGCACCATTGTCACACACTTTCACCACCCTCTAAGCTTTGTATAAGCTTATGGACGATTGATGTGTGCAGGAGATCGTAAGTTAGCGTCTTAGTAGCGGAGCTTGGATAGGTGTGCGATCTGAGGACCCAGTGTTGCAGATTCTCTTCCTTCTTTCTTCTGTTATCTTATGTATGTCCTTTTGGACCTGATGTAAGCTTGTAGAAGTTCAAATTCATAGTGAATTTTTTAATGTGTGCCTTTGTTATTCTCAGATTTACTTATTGTGATCTTGGGTATGCTCGTATTGGAAATGATTATATTGTTGTGAAAATCCTCCTTGTAGGATCCCAAGATCGGAACCTGCCTCAGGAGCCGAGAATGGGGTACTACGGAGGCTGTTGCGGCTAGAACCGGTCATCGGGTTCCTTGTGAGGTCCGGTTACTGCGTCTGGGGCGTGACATTAATCCATGTTGTCCATCTATTTTCAAAGATCATCTTATGGCATGAGACCAAAAATGAGGCATATCCCAATTTGAAATGGACCACATTACAAGAAATAGTGTTGAATGACCGTCAACCATTTAAAACATTTTAGGGGCCATAAAAGTTTTGAATTGAGATGATTTTTGTTTTTCCCCTTCATCTAAGCCTGTATGACCTGATAAACTGATTGGATGCCAAATAAAGAGTACAGTGGGCCTTACAAAGGATTTTAATGATGGATATCCAATCACTATTGTTTTCATGTGGTGTGGTCCACCTGATATTTATATACCCCTCAATTTTGGGCCCCACCATGATGTATGTTTTATATCCACACCTTCCATCCATTTGGAGAGATCATTTTAGGACAATATCCAAAGATAAATCCAAAGCTCCAGTGGACCCCAGCACAGAAAACAGTGGAGATAGTGACACCCACCATTAAAAACTGTTTAAGGGCCACGAAAGTTTTAGATTAAGATGATATTTGTGTTTTGACTTATTTCATGTTTTTTATACTTTTGAACAGATAAAAATTATGGATGCATTCCCATGGTATTTTAAGTGTTACCCTTATGTTGGAGCCCACTTAACGATTTGATAAATATCCATCATGTCCATCTTTTTTTTCCAGCTCATTTTAAGATGTGGTCCCAAAAATTAGGCAGATCCACCGTTAAAAAATTCGTAGGTCCCACCATAACAAATTTCTTATTGATCCAAAACTTCTATCACCCCCAAAAGGGTTTCAATGGTAGACATTCAATCCCTCACTGCTTTTGATCGTGTGGTCCACTTGATAGTTAGATTTGTCTTATCTTTCGTTTCAAGTGTTACGATGAGATATAATACATACCTCATGATGGGACCCATATAACTTGCTGACGTCACCCATCCCATTTCTATCTGGACGTGGATTAGTTACTTACAAGTTGAGTACAGAGACTTGCTACTTAAGTAACATCACTAAGTTCTGTGGGCCCAACCATGTTGTATGTTTTGTATCCACACCGTCCATCTACTTGGAGAGATCATATTAGGGGATGATCCAAAGAATAAGTCAGATCAAAATCTCGAGTGGACCCCATTGCAGAAAACAGTGGGGAGAGTGACGCCCACCATTAAAAATTTCTAAGGTCCACAAGTTTCAGATCAAGCTGATATTTGTGTTTTCCCTTCTTCTATGTCTTTGCTAACACATGAACAGGTTGGATCTCAAAAAAAACATCATGATGGACCTTTAGAAGGTTTCAACGGCAGGCATCACTCTCCTCACTGTTTTCTGTGGTGGGGTCCACTACAGCCTTGGATCTACATCATTCTTTGGTTAATACCCTAAAATGATCTCTAAAACTGTATGAACGGTGTGGATAAAAAACATACATCATGGTGGGGCCCACATAACTTGGTGATGTCACTTCAGTAGCGAGTCTCACTACGCACTGTAAGTAGCTGATCCACGTCCGATATCAAGACTGGTTAGGGCGTCGGCCCTAACCACTCCCTCTCCCTCCATCTCTCTTTCTCTCTCTGTGCCTCTCCCTCTCTCTGTCTATGCCTCTCCCTCTCTCTCCGCCTCTCTCTCTCCGCTCGATCTCTCTCTCTCCATCTCCACTCTCGAACCCTCCCCTCACCCTCTGGCTCGGATGTCGTCAGCTTCCATAACGAATCCGGCGTCCTCCTCTTGCCAATTGCGGCCTGCAATAATCGAACGGCGGAGATTGATCTGGAAGAGGCGGTTGTTAGAGAGACAAAGTGCCTTCCCCATCTACGGTAGTAGCGGATCTCGTCCCAATGCATGGCTGCCCAACCTCCATCAACAATAGCTACCATCACGAGAGGCTTCTCATCCCTCATTGTCAACAACAGCCACCATCAAATTGAAGGTACTCTCTCGATCTCTCTTCCTTCATCTCTGTCTATCTCACTTCCCCTTTCGATTTGGGGATTTTATTGCTTACAGATTTGGAGATTTTAGGGCTTACAGATTTGGAAATTTTAGGGCTTATAGATTTTGGGAATTTTAGGGCTTACAAATTTAGGAATTTTAGGGCTTATAGATTTGGAGATTTTAGGGCTTACAGATTTTGGGGATTTTAGGGCTTATAGATCTAGGGATTTTAGGGCTTATAGATTTTATGAATTTTAGGGCTTACAGATTTGGGGATTTTAGGGCTTACAGGTTTTGGGGATTTTAGGGTTTACAGATTTGGGGATTTTAGGGCTTACAGATTTGGAGATTTTAGGGCCTCAAGAATGTCATGGGTAGATAAAAGCCCCTATTGTATCATATATAAGCTGTTATTGGGAAAAAAATGGTCTTTTGAAAATAGAGGTTGTTGTTTCACATGCATTTTTCATGCCATAACAAATGTAGAGTGACCCTCCTGTTTAAATTGGTTGTTACCACTGGTGTGTTCTAAACCTTCACTTCTTTTCCTTTTTTTAGTATTTATTAAATACGTTTTAAATTAAGTTTTGATCCAATATTAGTTGTCCATTTGTCTCATGGACTATAATCCACCTGATGAGCAGAGTGGTTTGAGTTTTTTTGGCTAGGATGTCTACAAGGAGAACGAAAAGAAATTACATGGATACTCTGTTCCCAAATTTAGCTGGATTTGACCTTTTAATATATCAGCTAGTATTCCTCAATGCCTTAACTAAATATGATTTCTTATATCATATATCAATTTAAATAGTGTTTGGATGGCTGGCTGTATAATAACTGGCTTGCTACTGTAAATTATCATGGCCATTTGATTGGCTGGCACTATAATGACTAGCTTCTTGTTTGGATCAAGATTTAAACTAAACTGAGAGAGGAAGAGAATGCAAATTCAAACCCTTTGTGTGTGTGTGTGTGTGTGTGTTGGGGGGGGGGGGGGGGGGGGGCAAGAGAATGCATTTCTTTCTATCTTCTTTTTTTTTTGTGTGTTTGTGTTTGCGTTTGTGTTTGTTTTTTAAAGAATTTTGGCAAGAGTGTAGAATTTGGGCAAGCATTTTCTATGTTGTTTTGCAGGTTGCATACTTTGTATAATGTATACTGATTATATGGTTGTTTTAACAGTGGCAGAGTATTTTCGTTCTTTGGAATTCACGTTACAATGTTAGAATACGCCACGTTACAATCCAGCAATCCAAACGTGCCTTAAAAGGATATGGTTTGATTCGGTTGTGACCCATCTATATCAGGTCCGTGAAAAAGCTCTATGACCCCACCATAATGTATGTCCTTCTAAGTAATTTCTCAGCTAGCCAGTCCCCAGACCAGGTAAAAGGAGGGTTGATGTCATGTAGGTAGCTGGCCTGAAGTTCTTTCAAGCAGTCATGAGAGTTCCTGTTTCAAATCTTGATAGAAGAAACACTATTTGAGTTATGGAACATCTTTGTTTACTTTTAAATTTATTTATTTTTTTTTTTTGGTGCAATCTGTTCATGTATGACAAACATAATTATTGGTCTTTCATCATGGACTTGATGGGAGCAAAAGTCCAAAGTGACCATGTTCTCATACAACTAGAATGCTAAGGTTAATAACATAAAATTCCAAGTTTTTACACGCTTAATTGACTTTCTAGTTTAACAATATTATTATATCTCTTTCTTCAAGTCATTTTGAGTCCTTGATCATTGATCTTTGAGGATTCTGTATGTATTTGGATGTGTTGCTCCTCTCCTACTTATTTTACATTTCTTATTTTATTTAAAAGTTCCTATTTACTAGTTAATAACAGAAGAGGATTAAGATTGGACAGCCATGCCAATTTTATGGCCTAGGTTTGATGAGAATGTCAGAAAAATTTGTTTATGTCTTTCTAGTTCTTTTGATACCCAAAGTTTTGATGTCTTGGATTAGACATGATGAGGATGTATAATCCTATTTTGGGGTATTGGGATATCAATTCTAGAGGTACATGAAAGGTATTATGTAACGGTATAGGCTGTCATATTGTTTAACTTGCTGGCTGATATGATAGGCGTGGTCTTGGTAAGCAGAAATAACTATTTCAACTGTCTAAAAATTTTCTTCTTTCTTTTCTTGTCTTTTTCTGAAGGATAACTAAATTTATTTAAAGATATAGAAAAACAAGCTATACCTAGGAAACAGTAAAGTGGAGCTGATCAATGTCCCTCTTATCACTTCCTAGTTTGCAATGGAGTTGGCTACCTCCTTTGCAAGGGAAAAGAGGAGCAGATCACAAGTCTTTACAACTATCTGGTCACCATCTGGACTTCTATGAACTATCATTATGTGTTATATAAATCCTTGTTGTGCAAATGATAATGCATGAAGTGTCCATAATATTTATGTTTACTTATATTTGTATCACGTGACAGCTTTATCCTGTCATTGGCTGATGTTGATGCGAGCCTTCTGATGGAAGACGAAAATCTTGTCTGGGCGAGTAAAGATGTTGTCATTGTTCTTCAGCATGAAAGTGAAAAGATACCTCTGAGGTAAACTACATAATGTTTACTTGTTCTTCATTTCATGAGTATATAAATAGATTTTCATTATAAATAGATTAAGAGCCAATGATAATTATAAGTAGACTTGCAGCAAAAAATAAAGAATTTAATTTTTTTCAAAACATGGAAAGACTAATCAGTCCTACTTGTAACTTCAGCCATTGCTTCAAATGGAGGGACTGCACAAAAATTTGGTTAGGGAGACTACTTATGGTGAACTAGCAGCTGCAACAAATATGAGAATTATAAAGGTGAAAAGAAACATAAGGCGGTCAGTAAGATAAGATGCATGATTTTCTTTTTTAATTGTTAGTCATAGATTGATAGTACTTGTTTTAATTTTCTTGGATGGATGATGAATGTATTTGGGAATGTAAATGAAAATAAAAAACTTATAATATATATATATATATATATATATATATATATATATATATATATATATATATATATATATATATATATATATATATATATATATATATATATGTTATCAATGGAGGATACCTTGTTTAGGGGGACATGAAATTCTTGTAGCTTATGGTATGGTGCCCCATATTGGTTGTATGTTACTAGTATGTAGTAGATAATACTAGGTTCAATAGTAGATAATACTAGAGAACCCCTAAACCTAAACCTACACCTAATCATAATCTACTCCTTAACCCAAATCCAAACCTAAACCTATACTTATAACCTAAAACTATTCTCAAATCCCAAAACCTATAAACTAAACCCGAATCCAAACCTGAACTCAAATTCTTAAACCTTAACCTAAACATATAACCTATAACCTATAACCTAAGCCTATACCTACACCTAAAACCTAAAGCCAAAGTTAAACCTATAACTTAAACCTAAACCTTAACCTAAACCTAAACTTAAACTTATAACCTTAACCTAAACCTATTCTCAAATCCCAAAACCTATAACCTAAACCTTAACCTAAACTCAATTCCCTAAACCTTAACCTATAACCTAACCTAAACATAAACCTAAACCTTAACCTATAACCTATAACCTAAACCAAAAGCTATAACCTAAACCAAAATCAAAACCTATAACCTTAACCCGAACCCAAACCCGAACCCGAACCCAAATTCCTAAACCTTAACCTAAACATATAACCTATAACTTATAACTTAAGCCTATACCCAAACCTAAAACCTGACTTATAACCTAAAACTATTCTCAAATCCTTAAACTTTAACCTATAACCTAACCTAAACCTATACTTATAACCTAAAACTATTCCCAAATCCCAAAACCTATAACCTTAACCTAACCTTTCCCTAAACCTACAACCTAAACTCAATTCCCTAAACCTAAACCTATAACCTTAACTCAAATCCCTAAATCTTAACCTATAACCCAACCTAAACCTATACTTATAACCTATAACTATTCTCAAATCCCAAAACCTGTAACCTATACCTAAATCCAAACCCGAACCCGAACCCGAATTCCTAAACCTTAACCTAAACATATAACCTATAACCTATAACCTAAGTCCATAACTTAAACCTAAACCTAAACCTATAACCTAATCCTAAACCTATAACCTCAACTCAAATCCCTAGACCTTAACCTAAACCTAAACCTATAACCTTAACTCAAATCCGTAAACCTTAACCTATAACCCAACTTAAACCTATACTTATAACCTACAACTATTCTTAAATCCCAAAACCTATAACCTAAACCCGAATCCAAACCCGAATTCCTAAACCTTAACCTAAACATATAACCTATAACTTATAACCTAAGCCTATACCTAAACCTAAAACCTAAAGCTAAACCTAAACCTATAACTTAAACCTAAACTCAAATCCCTTAACCTTAACCAAAACCTACAACCTAAACCAATCCCTAAAGCTAAACCTAAACCTAAAAGCTAAACCTAAACTTATAACCTTAACTCAAATCCATAAACCTTAACCTATAACCCAACCTAAACCTATTTATAACCTAAAATTATTCTCAAATCCCAAAACCTATAACCCAAAGTCGAATCCAAACCCGAACCCGAATTCCTAAACCTTAGCCTAAACATATAACATATAACCTATAACTTAAGCCTATACCTAAACCTAAAGCCTTATAACCGAAAACTATTCTCAAATCCTTAAACATAAACCTTAACCTAAACCTAAATCAAAACCTTAACCTAAACCTATAACCTAAACTCAATTCCCTAAACCTTAACCTATAACCCAACCTAAACCTAAGCCTAAACCTATAATCTTAACCTAAATATAAAACCTAAACCTATACTTATAACATAAAACTATTCTTATAACCTAAACCTATTCTTAAATCCCAAAACCTATAACCTAAACCTAAACCTTAACCTAAACCTAAACCTATAACCTAAACCTAAACCTACACTTATAACCTATAACCTAAACCTAAACCTAAAACCCAAACATAAACCCGATCTCGAACCCGAACGTGATTTCCTAAACCTTAACGTATTCTCAAATCCATAAACCTAAACCTACACCTAATCCTAATCATAACTCCCTAACCTAAACCTAAACCAAAACTTGAAAACCAAAAACTAAACCCGAACCCGATCCGAATTTCCTAAACCTAAACTTAAGACCTTAACCTAAACCTATTCTCAAATCCCAAAACCTATAACCTAAACCTAAACCTTAACTTAAACCTATAACCTATAACCTAAACCAAAACCAAAACCTATAACCTAAACCCGAACCCATACCCAAATCCCAAAACCTATAACCTTAACCCGAAACCAAACTCGAACCCGAACCTGAATTCCTAAACCTTAACCTAAACATATAACCTATAACTTATAACTTAAGCCTATACCCAAACCTAAAACCTAATAACCTAAAACTATTCTCAAATCCCAAAACGTTAACCTATAACCTATAAGCTAAACTTATAACCTATAACCTAACCTTAACCAATAACCTAAAACCTAAACCTAAACCTAAAACCTAAATGTAATCTCAAATTCCAAAACCTAAACCAACATCTAATCCTAATCTCAACTCCCTAACCTAAACCTAAACCTAAACCTAAACTTGAAAACCCAAACCTAAACCCGATCCCGAACCCAAACCCAAACCCGATTTCCTAAACCTAAACCTTAACCTATTCTCAATTCCATAAATCTATAGCTTATAACCTAAACCTAAACCTTAACCTAAACCTAAACCTAAACCTAAACTTAAACCTATAACCTTAACCTAAACCAAAACCTATGACCTAAAACCTTAACCTATAACTTATAACCTAAACTTATATCATATAACCTAACCTTAACCTAAAACCTAAAACCTAAATGTAATCTCAAATCTCTAAACTCAAACCTACACTTAATCCTAATCTCAACTCCCTAACCTAAACCTAAACCTAAACTTGAAAACCCAAACCTAAAACCTGATCCTGAACCCGATTTCCTAAACCTAAACATTAACCTATTCTTAATTCCCTAAACCTTAACCTATAACCTAAACTAAACCTAAACCTATAACCTATACTTGTAACCTAAACTTAAACCTATAACCTAAACCCAAGCCTAAAACCTAAACCTATGACCTAAAACCTAAATGTATTCTGAAATCGCTAAACCTAAACCTATACCTAATCCTAATCTCAACTCCCTAACCTAAACCTAAACCTAAACTTGAAAACCCAATCCTAAACCTATAACCTACACTTATAACCTAAACCTAAACCAAAACCTATAAGCTAAACCTAAGCCTAAAACCTAAACCTATGACCTAAAACCTAAATGTATTCTCAAATTCCTAAACTTAAACCTACACCTAATCCTAATCTCAACTCCCTAATCTAAACCTAAACCTAAACTTGAAAACCCAAACCTAAACCCGATCCCGAACCCGAATCCGATTTCCTAAACCTAAACCTTAACATAATCTCAATTCCCTAAACCTATAGCTTATAACCTAAACCTATACCAAAACCTATATCCTTAAAACAAAAACCTATGATCTAAAACCTTAACCTATAACCTATAACCTAAGCTTATAACCTATAACCTAACCTTAACCTAAACCTAAAACATAAATATTAACCTATAACTTAAAACCTAAACCTAAACCTAAAACCTAAATGTATTCTCAAATCCCTAAACCTAAACTGTCACCTAATACTTATCTCAACTCCCTAACCTAAACCTAAACCTAAACTTGAAAACCCAAACCTAAACCCGATCCTGAATCCGAACCCGATTTCCTAAACCTAAACCTTAACCTATTTTCAATTTCCTAAACCTATAGCTTATAGCCTAAACCTTAACCTAAACCAAAACCTATGACCTAAAACCTAAATGTATTCTCAAATCTCTAAACCTAAACC
Organism: Magnolia kwangsiensis; assembly: GCA_037074715.1. Taxonomy (NCBI): domain Eukaryota; kingdom Viridiplantae; phylum Streptophyta; class Magnoliopsida; order Magnoliales; family Magnoliaceae; genus Magnolia; species Magnolia kwangsiensis. The sequence goes on from CM073572.1 coordinate 63,221,472, forward strand.
TACACCTAATCTTAATCTCAACTCTCTAACCTAAACCTAAACCTAAACTTGAAAACCCAAACCTAAACCCGATCCCGAACCAGAAACTGATTTCCTAAACCTAAACCTAAACGTTAACCTATTTTCAATTCCCTAAAACTATAGCATATAACCTAAACCTAAACCTAAACCTAAACCTATAAACTTAACCTAAACCAAAACTTATGACCTAAAATCTTAACCTATAACCTATAACCTAACCTTAACCTAAACATAAAACCTAAACCTAAACCTAAAACCTAAATGTATTCTCAACTCCCTGAACATAAACTTATAACCTAACCTAAACCTAAATCTAGAACCTACACTTGTAACCTAAACCTAAACTATAACCTAAACCTAAGCCCAAAACCTAAACCTATGACCTAAAACCTAAATGTATTCTCAAATCCCTAAACCTAAACCTACACCTAATCCTAATCTCAACTCCCTAACCTAAACCTATACCTAAACTTGAAAACCCAAACCTAAACCCGATCCCAAACCCGAACCCGATTTCCTAAACCTAAACCTTAACTTATTTTCAATTCCCTAAACATACAGCTTATAACCTAAACCTAAACCTTAACCTAAACCTAAACCTAAACCTAAAAACTTAACCTAAACCAAAACCTATGACCTAAAACCTTAACCTATAACCTATAACCTAACCTTAACCTAAACATAAAACCTAAACCTTAACCTAAAACCTAAAACCTAAACCTAAACCTAAAACCTAAATGTATTCTCAATTCCCTAAACATAAACCAATAACCTAACCTAAACCTAAACCTAGAACCTACACTTATAACCTAAACCTAAACCTATAACTTAAACCTAAGCCTAAAACCAAAACCTATGACCTAAAACATAAATGTATTCTCAAATCCCTAAACCTAAACCTACACCTAATCCTAATCTCAACTCCCTAAACTAAACCTGAACCTAAACTTGAAAACCCAAACTTAAACCCGATCCAGAACCCGAACCTAATTTCCTAAACCTAAACCTTAACCTATTCTCAATTCCATAAACCTATAGCTTATAACCGAAACCTAAACCTTAACCTATTCTCAATTCCCTAAACCTATAGCTTATAACCGAAACCTAAACCTAAACCTAAACCTTAACATATAACCTAAACCTAAACCTAAAACCTAAATGTATTCACAAATCCCTAAACCTAAACCTACACCTAATCCTAATCTCAACTCCCTAACCTAAACCTATACCTAAACTTGAAAATCCAAACCTTAACCTGATCCCAAACCTGAACCCGATTTCCTAAACCTAAACCTTAACCTATTCTCAATTCCCTAAACCTATAGATTATAACTGAAACCTAAACCTAAACCTTAACCTTAACCTATAACCTAAACCTAAACTTAAAACCTAAATGTATTCTCAAATCCCTAAACCTGAACCTACACCTAATCCTAATCTCCACTTCCTAACCTAAACCTAAACCTAAACTTGAAAACCCAAACCTAAACCCAATCCCAAACCTGAACCCGACTTCCTAAACCTAAACCTTAACCTATTCTCAATTTCGTAAACCTATATCTTATAACCTAAACCTAAACCTTAACCTAAACCTTAACCTAAACCTATAAACTTAACCTAAACCAAAACCTATTACCTAAAACCTTAACCTATAACCTATAACCTAACCTTAACCAAAACCTAAATACTAAACCTTAACCTATAACCTATAACCTAAACCTAAACCTAAAATCTAAATGTATTCTCAACTCCCTAAACCTAAACCTACACCTAATCCTAATCTCAACTCCCTAACCTAAGCCAAAACCTAAACTTGAAAACCCAAAACTAAACCCGATCCCGAACCTGAACCCGATTTTCTAAACATAAACCTTAACCTATTCTCAATTCCCTAAACCTATAGCTAATAACCTTAACCTAAACCTATAACCTCAACCTAAACCAAAACCCATGACCTAAAACTTAAATGTATTCTCAAATCTCTAAACCTAGACCTGCACCTAATCCTAATCTCAACTCTCTAACCTAAACCTAAACCTAAACTTGAAAACTCAAACCTAAAACCCGATCCTGAACCCGAACCCGATTTCCCAAACCTAAAACTTAAATGTATTCTCAAACCCCTAAACCTAGACCTACACCTAATCCTAATCTCAAATCCCTAACCTAAACCTAAACCTAAACTTGAAAACCCAAACCTAAACCCGATCCCGAACCCGAACCTGATTTCCTAAACCTAAACCTTAACCTATAACCTAACCTAAACCTAAACCTATAACCTACACTTTTAATCTAAACCTATAACCTAAACCGAAGCCTAAAACCTAAACTTAAACCTAAAATCGAAATATATTCTCAAATCCTTAAACCTATACCTACACATAATCCTAATCTCAATTCCCTAACCTAAACTTAAACCTAAACTTGAAAACCCAAACCTAAACCCCATCCCGAACCCAAACCCAATTTCCTAAACCTAAATCTTAACCTATTCTCAATTCCCTAAAGCTATTACCTATATAATATAACTTATATACTATAACCTATAACCTAAACCTAAACCTTAACCTAAACCTAAATCTAAATCTATAACCTATAACCTTAACCTGAACCTTAACGCATCGGCAAGAGCTGATAAGAGATCTTTTTCAAGTTGTGCAGAATCCTCAGAGAGGTTCTATGAACAAAGGGATGATCCAGTAAGTCTTTTTCTCCTCTGTTTTTGTATAATCTTTGGTGCAAGTGTTTGAATTCAATGTTTAAAGAATAGTTATAGTATTTGGCAAAGAATAACTGATTGCATTCAGGCAAGCAACGAAACAGAAGCCTCATTGCATCATATTCTATAGGTAATTCTTCACCTTGGGAGTCTATAGAGTATGAATATTATGATTTAGTTTTAGTTTTTGTTAGATGAGAAACTGTTTGGTATTTTGGCTCATGATTTGGAGTTTTGTAGGGTTGGTGTGAGCATATTTATGCGTGGATGAATGTAATGTGGATAAGATTGTTTGGATGGATGTAGTTTATGTTTGGATGAATGTAGTTTATGTTTGGATGGATTTATGTAGTTTGGGTTTAGATGGATGTGAATGTGAATGATGAAATATATTATATAACAGGTGTATATCAGGAAGAATATGATGTTGTAACAGGTGTATATGGAAATACGAGACGGTTGAAGACCGTCCTTTTAAAAGACGGTTTACGACCGTCCTTTTCAGGTTCATAAGAGACGGTCCATGACCGTCCTTTTCAGACTCATAAGAGACGGTTCATGACCTTCCTTTTCAGGTTCATAAGAGACGGTCCATGACCGTCCTATTCAGACTCATAAGAGAGTTCATGGCCGTACTTTTCCAGTTCATAAGAGACGGTCTACGACTATCTTTTTGCAGGTCATAGACCGTCCTTTTCAGCTTCATATAAGTCCACTAATTATGTATCATTATAGACGGTCTATGACCGTCCTTCTTTAGAGACGGTCCATAACCGTCCTTCTTTAGAGACGGTTTATGGCTGTCCTTTAAAAAATACGACTCGTCAAAATTTGACGGCCATTGCGACGGTCCAGGACCGTCCTTTTTGGCCTTTTGAGATGATTTTTGACCATCCTTTTTTCATTATTTTTGCGTAGTGCCCAAAAGGTTGTATTGCGGAATGATACATTATAGAGGAATCCATGATGTATTGTATGGAGTACTCTCTTGATAATACGATAGGAAGTCATAAGCGAGGATAAAATATTCAATGATGATGATAATGAAAATGCTGGTGATTCCCAAAGCAATAAGGAAGGGAACGTTTAAAATCTTACTACGATGTAGTACCAATAAACACATAGATGGGTTTTGCAACATCAAATAGTACTTACTCAGTGAATGGATATATTTCCAACGCTACATACTCTGAAATGAACAAAACAACACAAAACAACGAGGCCTCCATTAAAGCGCTAACAAGCTTCAGGGTGAGTTCCAAGGATAGGAATCTTATAGAAGGAGAAGTCACTTATTATGACATTATTAGACAAATTATCGAATTGAACTACTTTGACTTCAAAATAACACTCTTCTAGTGTGATTGAGTGCATATTGAAGATAAATCATGGAAGGTTTAGAAGACACTTAAAACAAGATGATGAGTCATTTATTCTTACATCTCAGGCGCTTTAGATCTATTACTGTAAGGATCCAACTAGAGACGACTGACATGTTGTACTAGATGCTCTTAAGAGGATGACTAAAGATGCATATGCATTTGAAGATCTAGTTAAGTTTGAAGCCAAAATGAATACGTGATCTTCAAAACTTCCATTAATAGATGATTTAAATGAAGAAGATGAAGATGTACAGGAAAAATCATGAGTAGAGTGTGAGCTGAGGACCTCACGTCATAGGAAATGAAAAAGAAACTTATAATAAGATTCATATCAGTTTGAAAGTGAGTTGAATACCACTTAGTAAGGGAGTTAATTCGATGACTCCCATACACAAGGGAGTTGATCTAATTAGCTAACTTAACTCATAATCGAGTTGGCTACAGCTGAGTATAAATGATTCAACAATTTAACAACAAATTCCTAGGCAATTATCAACAACCAAAGATGGTCCGACTAAGACTTAGTGCTTCTATTGAGTCAACTCAACACAAGTTACCATCCCAAACATCTCAGGGTTAATCTAGTTGTTACCAGGAGAAAGATTACCTGATGAGTTGAACTGGAGTGCAAGTTTTGCAAAGTAGGACAAAAACCCAACTGAGTTCATTAATAACCTTAGATGCTTGCATCTTACTGAGTCAACAACTTGGTGGTTTTGTTATTTGCAACTAGCTAAGGTTGGTGTTAACTGAGTTCTGCGCGTGGATTTGAATAAAGATTCATGCCTGGACATAGGAATCCTTATTAGGCAAATCACAACGGATAGATCAGAGCCCCGATCCCTGACTGACTAGGCGAGTGGACTCAGATGAGTCAGTCGATCTTCTTTCCCTCTTCTTTCTTCCTCCTTTCTTCTTCCTTTCTTTCTTATCTAGCAGCTCTGGTATCATCTGGACTCGGCAAAGATTCGTCAGATTTGGGTGGAATCGCATCTGTGACTTAGACGAGTCAACCTGGTGTGACCAGACTCGAGTTCCCTCTGTCTCCATCTCTCATTTTCTACCTTCTTTCTCCTTTCGAACTTCCTTCTTCCCTCCTTCTCTCTCCTTCTCAGTGTGGATGGCCGACAGAAATCGGCACTCAGGCTAGATTTAGAAACAAATTACTCAGTGAGTCGCTACAACCTAGATCGTTCGAACCCAACTCAGCTGTTGTCTCGGCGAGTCAGAGTGGTGCTGCATGTCATGAATTTCTTTCTTTCTCCAATCTTATTCTTTTCTTTTCTTTTTTTCTTTTTTTTTTCTTTTTTTTTTTTGTTGGAATGATCGGGTGATGCCCTGGACTCGGCCCGATCTTGCAGTGACTTAGATCGACTCAGCTTAACTCATTGTGGTAGAATGGTGACGTCTCTCTTTCTCTCTTATGCTTTCTATTTTTAGAAAGGGAAGCCCTAAAAATGAGGTATTTATAGAATAGATTAATCCTCCTCTAGAGGATTCAAATGCTACTAATCTCTGGGATTAGTTATGGCTTAACAGCTCTAAACTATGGGAATTTCTTTGATGGTACATCCGAATTTGATTGCATGGTTGAAATCTGATGCTACAAATGGGGTTCTAACATTATGGCCTACCAACTACACGACTCTGATCAAGAGATGGGGTCCACTTAAGGGTGATGGGTTTTTTTTTTTTTTTTGCTAAAAAGAGGAGATGACTCCCTTAATCATGGTGAAACTTGAAAGGTAGGTAAATTTGATGATCCAGATGGTATGATTGGTGTATATTTGTAACTTGATCATTATGGGTCCCACATTTTGGATGAACGGACATGTACATAGACGATATGTAGGGTTTTCTTGTTCCAAACGGTTTTTTTCTCTAGCCGACAAGTTTTCTCTGGGGATCTCCTCACTATAAGTGAAAGGGCTTCCTATCACCCTAGTTTGGACATCTAGGATGATCTGAGGGGTTTTTAGAAGGAAAACTGGTGTCTAGGATCGAACCAACTTTCTAATGGAAAGATTCCTTTCACATTTTCTCTTTCTAACAACAAAAATCCCTAACATAGAATGAAAGGCTAGGATTTTACAGAGTTGGATGGCTTAGATTGTAAGAGCTCTTTGTTTGTGGATTGCCAGCTTGACAACCACAAGAAGTTTCCATTTTCAGAAACCATCATATGCACCACCTTTTTGTGACAGCCATCGTGTGCATGTACATGTGTGGAAATGGGCGAAACTAGTTGGGTTTTATTGATAGCTCGTCCAGAGTACAACGGACGGCTCAAATCATTGCAATGGTCCATGATGGTAGGCCACACCCATCACCACGACAGTTGGGTAGGAACAACAAAAAAAGAGAGAAAATCTCTCTTTTTCAAGAAAACGCAGGTCAGACCCGGTTTTACTAGAAGTGGGATATTGTGCACCATGGGTGCATCACCTTCTAGTGTACACACGTAATAAATGTGGGGCCCACAGTGACATTTTGTGAAATCTGATCTGTCCATCAGGCCTCATTACCCCCAATAGATCTTTAGTCCAACGGTTAGGAAGATTCAATGCTCGGGCGGCCACATTACTTACTTTTGTGAGTTTTGTTAATGTTTACAGGTGGTTTTAACGGTCCGATCAAACTGAATTTAAACATCTACTGTCCAAGTGTTATAGGCTCCATTTTGAGTGAGTGTCTATAATAAATTTTAGGGTCATATGACCTAATGGTGAGGATCAAATCTATAAATTGTTAGTTTGATCTTGATCCGACGGTTAGGAATGTTTAAACCGTCTAAACTTACTTTCGTGTTTACTGATTTGAGGTGGATGTTTATAATAGGTTTAATTTAGCAATCAAATCTCTTATAGATGTAGATCGGGTCCTTCTTGAACTCTTTAGTCATTGTGATGTGGAAACATGACCCATTCTTCAGATCTATGGTCAATTCTACTGAAATTTCCCTTTACGTGGCTATAATGAAAGTAAATGTTCAAATAGGCTAGGTTTGTATTTATATTTAGTTAGGTTATAAGGTAACACCCAAGTACTGAAAAGTACGGGGTGTTACAAGGAAGGAGAAGGGATATTGATCCCTTCCTTGGGTTACTGCTGCGGCAAGTGTGGTGGCTCGGGCTGAGTTGCTTCCTTAACACTGTCTGCTCAAACATCACCTAAGTCCAGATGCTTCTGGACCTGCCTAAGTAGAAGGAGAGAGAGATAGTCCTCAAAAATTAAAAATAGAAAGTGAGAGAGAGAGAGAGCTATGAGTGCTGTCATGCCGCATCAGCCAGACTCAGACACATTTCAGTATGAGTTTGGTCATCGGCCCTACCTAATCATTAGAAATGGAGCAAGAAGGGAAGGAAGGAGAAGATAGGGAAGAGAAGAGAAGAGTGGCGACTGCGACTAGACCCATGTTGTTGCACTCGTCATGCCACACTAAACTGCTGGAACGCATCTAACTCATTGCCGAATCGAGGACAACTCAGGTGTTGGTCTAGTAGAGAAGAAGAGGGAGAGTGAGAAAAGAGAGAAAGAGAGGAAGAAAGAAAATAGGAGAAGAAGGAAGGAAGAGGAAGGAGAAGGGACATTGATCCCTTCCTCGGGTTGCTGCTGTAATAAGTGCGGTGACTCGAGATGAGTTGCTGCCCTGACACTCTCTGCTCAAACATCGCCTAAGTCCAGGCACTGTTGGACCCGCCTAGGTAGGAGAGAGAGATAGGTAGGGGGACAAAAGAGAATAAACGAGAGAGAGAGGATGTTATCCCTTTTTATTTCTTATTATCCACTGCTGTTGGTGCAATGAGATGAGCTGTCTCAGCTAATTCAAGCATGACTGAATCTCAGGTCTCAGTCTAGGGTTGCTGAACGGTGTAGAGTAGAAAAGAAAGAAGAAGGGAGAGAGGAAGAGGAACGAGACAAGAGAGGGAGCTGGTTGTGAAATATTGCTGAGTTAACTCGACTGAAACCGAGTCCAGCCGAGTCTAGTTGGGTTTGGAACAGGTCTAGGCCTAGCTGGACATTCCAGGATGGGATGAGAGAGAGAGAGAGAGAGAGAGAGAGAGAGAGAGAGAGGGAGGAAGGATTGGGTGGTCATTGCATCTACTGAGTCAACTCAGGTGACTTGACGAGCCAAGTTCGGGTTACGTCAAATAAACTGCACCTCAAGGTTAGTTGAAACCTTATATCTTAGCCATTCAAAAGAATGTCAGTTATAAAATTCTTATTTTGTAATAATTATTTATTTCCCTCCTTATCCTTATCTTGTTCTCAGTCATGTTGGATCCATACTGATGAAGGCAATCCAAGTTGAATTCATTTCAATTATAATTTGAGATGAGGACTCACCCTTTGAGCTTCCCACTTAAATTCATTAATCTAATTATAGAGGATGCCTTAATCCCACCCATTTAGTATCTCCTAAGTTAGTTGATTGAGTTACTTATCTTGATATGCGAATATGTTAACATGTTATATAGTTGATTCTTGCGTTAGATAATGGGCATGTCTCTTTAATTATTAACATGTATGAATGATTGATGTTCACATGTTATTTTTATATGCACTACCTGTTAATTAATTGGATGTTTGCTACTTGCGATTATTTGATGAATTGAATGGAACTTGTTGGAGACCCACTATCTTACGATCCCTATTTGCCTTACACAGCTTAGATCGCACATTTGCCTTATACGGCTTGGACCACATATTTTCCCTCGTGGTTTTAATGGATATTGGTGCTCTTTTGTAGCTTGTTGGTTATATTCGCATATCTTGTTGATTTTTGGGTCATTATGTGAAGTTCGTTATGATTTTCGGGTGGAGCTGAAATTTTCTTATCAATTTTCTAGTCATCTTGTAGAGTTCATGCAATTTTCGAATGACGTTGGAATTCTTATGTGGATTCTCGCTTCATTTTGTGATGTTCAATCTTAAGGTGATTTTTGGGTGGAGCATGAGTTCACTTATCGATTTTTTGGCCAACTTGCGGTGTTTTCATATGGTATGATTTCTAGGTGAAGTAGAGGTTTGTATGTTGGTTTTCTAGCCATCGTACGGTGTTTAGTCATACCATAATTTTTGGGTGGAGTGTGAGTTTGCTTATCGATTTTCTAACCATCTTGCGGAGTTTAAGGATGATATGATTTATTGGTGGTGTAGAATTTATATGTTGATTTTCTCTTCATCTTACGGAATTAGTCGTACCATGATTTTCGGGTGGAGCGGGAGTTTGCTTATTGATTTTCTCGTCATCTCACGGAGTTCACATATGACATGATTTTTGAATGAAGTAGATATTTGTATTTTGATTCCCATTATACGAAGTTCGTTATGATGTGGAGTGGGAGTTTTCTTATCGATTTTCTAGCCATCTTACAGAGTTTATATGATTGTCTGATAATGTTGGAATGCCCCTTGTTGATTCTCTCTTCACCTTGCAGTGTTTTGTCATACTATAATTTTTAGGTGGAGCAGGAGTTTGCGTATCGATTTTCTAACCATCTTGTAGAGTTCACGTGATTTCTGGGTGAAGTAGAGGTTTAAAGCTTGATTTTTTATTCATCTTGTGGAGTTTACTTGTACTGTGATTTCTGGGTGGAGCGGGACTTGTCGTATCAATTTTCTAGCCATCTTGTAGAGTTTACATACAATCTGATTTTCGGGTGCAATAAAAAGTTGTATGATTGATTATTTAACTATCTGGACACATTCACTTGTATTAGGATTGCTATTATATTTTTTTTAATGATGAGATTATGTTGATTGGTTTAATTTTTTAATATATGATCATGATTATGAATTGTACTTTTTAATATTCCATTCTCATAATTTGGGATTTATCCTTAATTATGAATGATGAGTGTGTAATCTAAGAGGGTACTCCTCACTACAATAGCCACTGGCGTTATCAAACTATATCAATTGATGTAGGTGTAGAGCCATCCAATGCCGTTCACTAGGTTGTTGGAGCAAATCAGTGAGCTAAGGAGCTAGATAGGGTCCCTGCAGCCCATATTGAGCTTCATCATTACATGATAGATTTCTATATTTGTTTAATTAATTTTTTTTATTTGGGATTGTATAAGTCTTGTATGGGCGTTACATTTGGATATTTATGATAATTGAAATGTTTTTATACAAAGCATAGTTTATTCCGCCAACATTTATTGTTGACTCTAATTAATGATAAGAAGGTTTAAATTTAGACAGAATTTTAAAAGTTAACACTTGGGTTTTTGGAGAATGAGTAATATAATCGGGTTTTAAAATCTGGGGTGTTACAATGTATCTCTCTGGTAACATAGGATCTCTTGGCAGTTACCTTCTCACAGGTGGTTGCTCCATTGCTCTTGTATCTCTGTTTTCATCTAAGCATCAACCTGTGTCTCATCTCCATATATCTAAATGTTTACAATCAAATTTTTTGTTTACGGAACAAGGATCCATCATCTCTATATATCTGAACATTTACAATCGATTTTCTGTATGATCCGGTCTTATAGCTTGTACCCCTTCACATGATCACCATAGCTGACAAAGATGTACTATTTGGACCTTTGGTCAAGCTTATCTTTTTCAACTGGTAGTACGTGAGAGTAAGCATTGAAACCAAATACACGAGCCCCAAGTAGTCTACACGTTGACCACTCCACACTTCCTCTGAAATTTTACAATCAATATCTGTAGATGGGGATCAATTCTCCAAGTCATAGGCCATGTTAATGACATCAATCCACATTTCCTTGACGAACCCAACATTACTCATCATACATCAGGCTCACCTTCCATAGTTCAAATTTATTTCTATTAGTGAACTCATTGTTTCGTACTTCATATTTGATCTATTCAACGACATGTTTCATATTCAAACTCGAAACCCAATGTAATCTCTAATCCCATTTATTAGGGAATCGTAGATGTAAACCCGAATTCGAATCAAACAAGAGAAAATCAAATGCAGAAAAAACACATAAAGACACGAATTTAGGTGGAAAACCCTCTCTGGAAAAAACTATGGCACAGAGCAACAATGAATCCACTATGAAAAAGAATTTACAGGAGATGGATAACAAGTTTATTTTTCGACCCCAAGTTCTTATTAAGTGACAAGTTTAATGGATGACATAGATTTGTCACTTGCATCAAGAAATCACCACATAGATGACCCATAAATCCATATTAATTCTGGTTTTGTAAATAGATAAATTTCACCTTTGTACACTGGAGAGTTTGTACGTTGGAGGCTTATATATATTTTATATATTTTTTCTCATGGTCCTCACATTATTTCTATGCACTAACTCTATTCCATTTACCAGTACACCAACTTTGTTTTAGGACACAGGTAAAAAAATGAGCCAGATTCGTGATTCAGGTGAACCATACCATCATGAACAACGTGGACCGTTCTTCCACAATTAAAACATATACCATCCTTATCTAGGGTTCCCCTAACTGTCTAGCTGATATCCAAATTTTTCATTGGTTCACTCAATTTCTTTTGAAAGGACAAAAGAATTTTTATCTTCATTTAAAGTGCATGTGGCCCCAATAGATCTTCCAATACTGAATATACCCTGAATTCTATTTTGGATATTATGATCCACCCAAATGTCGATTTGGCCTAATTTTTAGAAGCTTGCTATATTTTGATTCTTAAAATCTAATAGACTGGATCAATCAGGCCTAACATGTACCACTATGCCCAATGCATAATTCAAGTAAAAGCAAAACAAGTCTCTGTTCACGTGTTTTGCTTTTCTTCTTTATTTTACATATATACGTGAAGTGTTCTAAGGTGCATAGTTCATATACACACTTATTGATATATGCGCACATGCATTACGCCCATGGTAAATCCACATTGTTTATCATGTAGGCTCTAAGCATAATAATATAAATAAATAAATAATACTAAATAAAGTACTGACCTTACAAGCCCTTCTTCCTCGAAATCTATCTCTCTCCCCTTCTTTTTTTTTTCTTTGTTCTTAGAGAGCATGTCTTACCTTTATGAAGAGAGGACACAATTCCTTAGATAAGATAAGGGTGAGGAGGTTACAACGGATTCGATCATTCCTTTAAAATATAAAAATTGAATTTCAGGCTACGAAGAAAAACATGGGTTGTTACGCCATCTTCTATTGCCCCACTATGAGGAATGTGTTATATCCAAATTATTCATCCATTTGACGAGATTCTTTCTGGACTTGATCCCAAAACAAAGATATATCTAAAGTTTAAGTGAAACACAACACATAAAACCATAAGGATTGAGCGTCTACCATTGAAAACATCTTACTGGCCACAGAAGTTTTGGATTAATCTAAGATTTATATTTTCCCTTCATTCAGGCTTGCGTGACCTTATGAACAACTTGGATGTTAAATAAACATCATGGTGGGTCCTCAGAAAGTTTCACCGGTGGGAATAATTCTCCACTACTTTATATGGTTCTCCACCTCATTTTTTTATTTTTTATTTTTTGTCTCATGTTCTAAAATGATCTTGCCAAATGGATGGACAGTGTCGATAGAACAAATACATCATTGTGAGCATACAAGAATTTTGACATAAGCACACTATGGAGGTCGATGGTGTGTGGCACACCACGCAATCGGCTTCCGAACATTTCAAACAAGGTTGTTTTGCAGCACATCCATGTTGTAGAAGGCCACTTCACAAATCGGATGACTGTAATATGGACCCCTCCTACAACCTAACAATAAATTAAATAAAGGAAAATGCTTCTAATTAGTGGAAACTCAATGGCAATAAATAAACAAATTTAAAAAATCAAAAAAAAATAAGTGTTATATTAATTTCAAATGAATATGCATATTGATTTGATATTTGTTAACATGCTACATTGTTCTTTCTTCATTTGCAACAATCTACGTGTAAAATCCCTAGGCATTTCTTAAAAAACACAGATGCCATGGTGGATGGAAGATGGCTGAAGAGGATAAAATCTGCTAGTTATTGAGGATGTTGAGAAGGGAGATTCTGGTCCTGATCAAATGCCTAAATGTGAAATCCAATCTGTCCACAAGACTCTGAAGACTTACATCCATTGCCTTCAATCCCTTCTGCACGTTTTCCACCGACTCATCATCTTTGCATGATTCGTTGTCATAAAGACTGCAGAGATGAGCATCTACCTTCCCCTCTTCACTCATTTTTTTCTATTACCACTTCACAAGCTCCTCGCCTAGTGCCCACCATCCATTTTGAAACCAATGACTACCCGATTGCCTTTGTCGTTGGCCTTCATAATGAGATGAAGGATGAGAACGATTCGAAGATGGAGATGGTGACCGACCTTACTTCTCTCAACACCCCTATTATCACAACAAGTTATTGATCCTTGTCAAAGAGATGTGAGAACACGAATTTGCATTCTACCCTCTTTAATTCTTTTAGGCACTTATGGATCTTCTTCTTCATATTCCTTCTTAAAGAAATGTAATCAAGAACCTGGTTGTGGAGACCTGAGTCTCCTACTCTTCTTCGGCGAAGAGCAGATAGGAGGTCCTGTGTGTTTTCCTTCATCAGCTTGAAGACATCTCTTGAAGTCTCACACAAGTCCAATATTCTAAGAGAACCATCTAGCATCTCATTCACCCATGTTCCATTCCCATTTCTGACTAGGGTTTGTTGGGTGAGTGGAGATTGAAGCAAATCCTCGATCTAATCATGCAAGTCTCTGAGACCACGCAAACCGTCGCACAACATTTTAGTCATGAGGTGGGTGGATGATGATGAGGATCCCTAAGCCTGTAGTTGTTGGGAGCGTTGCACAAAAACCTTAGGATCTCGCCTCCTAAAAACACCAGAATTATGAGATATAATAAAGCAATGAAATAAATCAAAGCACAAACCACATGACATAAGATATTTCATGTGAAAAAACCTCAAAAAGGTATAAACCACGGGACCAAGTCTAGAGCAACAATTCACTATGAAGTCGAATGTTACAACCGATCACAAGCACAAACCACTTAGATGAAACCTTCCTCACTCACGCAAGAGTGGATGAACAGTAAGAGAATAAAGGAAATAGAGAGATCTCACTGATCACGAGGATGTAAAAGTGTTAAGACGTCGATTGCGAAGTAGATCACCTCTACGAGTAGAATCCTCCCTTCCACAAGCTTCCTCTCTTTCTTTTTTCTCTGTCTCTCTTTGTCTCTCTCTGTCACCTTTGATAACCCTAAAACCATTTAGAAATCCTTTGCATAGCTTTAGGAAACCCTCTTGCATGCCCTAGAATGGACCTAGGGACCCCTATTTATAGTTTAGGCAACTCCTTTCTGTACCTTTGCGAAAATCGCATCAAATTTATGTAGTACCCACAAATTTGGACTGAATTTGCATAACCCTCGACTAGTCGAGCCAGGACCTCGATTGGTCAAGCGGATCCTCGACTGATTGAGTCAGGCCCTCGACTGGTTGGGTAAAAAAAAGCCTGGTCGCTGGACTTTGAGTTGAGCAAGCCTTAACCGGTCGAGCATACCCCTTTGACCGTCGAGCAGCGCGGTGAAACATATATTTTTTACAACCGGTTGCTCTCTCTTCTGAACTGAGAAAAACTCCATTAAATCTCTCCCTTTCCGACTCAGGAGGAATTCACCTTCTTCAAGCCAGCTAGGTTTCTACAAACCTCAAACTTACCCTTGAGCATTGCCTTGGTCATTATATCTGACCCATTATTGTCCATTGAAACAAGTGGATAAAGGAAGGTGAGAAGAAGACTACTTTTATTAAGAATATGGTGAGTGCAAGAAGGAGAGTTAATCACATTCAGAGTCTCTTAGTGGGAGATGCGTTAGTGGATGTGGACCTTCTCAAGCTATAACACCTTTTGTTACAAAGTATCCTAGATCCAGTGATATCGAATCTCTATGTGCTTCAACTTGGAGTGCTGATTTGGATTCTTGCTCAAGTGTATAATACTTTGACTATCACAAAAGACCACATGCTGCTCCTGCTTGAGGCTAAGTTCCTGTAGATCCAAAGCATCTCTTTACATGCCTCTTTAATCGCAATGTACTCGGCCTCTGTCGTCGACAATGCTACGACTTTCTGTATCTTACTTTGTTAAGAGACTTCTCCCCGTGTAAATGTGAACATGAACTCCGATGTAGACTTACTGGAGTCTATGCTACCTATCATATCTACATTTGTGTAGCCTTCTAACATAGGTTTTCCGTTACCATAGTATGGCTTAAGCTTAATGAGCCTCTTATATACCGTAATATTCACTTCACTGCTGCCCAATATTCTTTGTCAGGATTGGTAAGATACTGGATGACAACACCAATCGCATATGCTATGTCTGGGCGTGTACACACCATAATATATATCAAACTTTCTACCGCTAATGAGTAGGGTATCTTCCTCTTCATCCACCTCTGCCTTTGTCTTTGGACACTGTTTGTCGCTTAATTTGAAGTGACTATCCAGTGGAGTATTGACCGGCTTCGCTGCATTCATATTGATCTACTCTAAGACTTTCCCAATATACCACTCTTGTGACAACCAAAGCTTTCTACTACTTCTATTACGGGTTATCTCCAATTCTATAATCTATTTAGCTGGGACTAAGTCTTTCATCATAAACGACTTGCCCAACTCCTATTTCAGCCTATCAATCTTCTTGATGTCTTTACCCATTATGAACATATCATCAACGTATAACAACAGAACTAAGAAATCACTATCTGAGAACTTGCGCATGAACACATAGTGATTCCACTACGTTCTGTGATATCCATGCTTTAACATGAACGAGTCAAACTTCTTATACCATTGCCTTGGAGCTTATTTCAGCCCATACAAGTTCTTCCTTAGCCTACACTTCTTATGCTCTTTGCCCTTGACTTTGAACCCCTCTGGTTGGTGTATGTAGACTCTTCTTCTAGGTCACCTGGAGAAAGACAATTTTAACATTTAACTACTCTATCTCTGGATCAATGCTAACCATTAACCTAAGCAACACCCGTATGGATGTCATCTTCACCACTAGTGAGAATATCTCCTCGAAGTCTATACCTTTTCTCTAACCTAACCCTTTCACCACAAGTCTGGCCTTGAACCTAGTTTGTGAATTCTCATACTCATTCTTCTTTCTGAACACCCGCTTATTACTCAGAGCTTTCTTTCCCTTAGGCAATTTCATCATATCATAGGTGTGGTTCTTATGTAAAGATTCCATCTTATCTTGCATAGTTTTCAACTACTCCCCCTTATGCTCGTCGGCTAGGGCCTCAGAATAATCTTCTGCCTCTCCCCCATTAGTGAGAATAATGTACTCATGCGGTGAGTACCTCTTGGACCGATATCTATCCATAGATGACCTCCTCACTTGTGGCTCAACAGGTGGATCAAGTGGTGGCTGCTCCCCAGGTCCATCTTCTGTAGGAGCTCCCCCGTCTTTATACCGTGTTGTACTCCCTTATCATCAGGCACCAAAGGAGGAATAATCGGATTCATGTCCTCTAGCTTATCTGAACTAGGCTAGGTGTTCTCTAGTTTACAAATGTCTTCTATATATTAATTTTCAAAGAAAACAACATCTCTGCTCCTGACAAGCTTCTTCTCGGTCGGATTCCACAATCTGTAGCCAAACTTTTCATCACCATACCCTAAGAACACACATTGCCTGATCTTCATGTCGAGATTGGACCTCTCGTCCTTTAGTACGTGAATGGATGCCCTGCATCCAAATAGCATGAGATGACTATACGATTGATCTTATCCAGTCCACACCTTCTTAGGTACTCCATTTAATGGGGCTGATGAAGACTTGTTTATCAAATACATTGTTGTGTGCATTGCTTCTCCTCAGAACATCTTGGGCAACTTTGCATGGGATAACATGCATCTAATTCACTCTACAATAGTGCGATTCATTAGCTTAGCCATACCATTATGCTTGCAAGTCTTGAGAACCATCTATTCATGTTGTATACCCATGGATTTATAATACTCATGGTAGTCACCAATGTATTCACCACTATTATCAGTGCGGATGCACTTTAATGATCTACCTCTCTCTCTCTTGACCATAGCATGAAATATTTTAAACACACCAAAGACCTCGTCCTTGAATTTCAAAGCATAAACTCAAACCCTCCTGAATGCATCATCTATAAAAGTAACAAAATACAATGCCCCACCCAAAGTTTTTATCCTCGTAGGACCACAAACATCAGAATAAACTAAATCTAATGCATGTAATTTATTAACATGAGAAGCAGATTTAACAAATGAAACTCTATAATGTTTCCTTGATAAACAGTCAATATAGGTTTTGAGAGGTATACCTATCACATTTGGAAGGAGCCGCTTCTTTGCTAGTAGCTGAAGCCCTTTTTCACTCATGTGGCCTAGCTGCCTGTGTCATATGTCAGTAGCTAAATCTTCCATTGTGTTCAACCCACCCTTACACACACTAACACTTACCTTGTAAAGGGTGCAACACTTCTTCCCTCTGGCTGCGATCAACAAACCCTTAATGAGCTTCCAGCGCCCACCAACAAATCAACTTTCATAGTCATCATCATCCAACCTTTCCATCGACATCAAGTTAGGGTGAAGGTCTGGAATGTGCCTCACATCCCTGAGAACTAATGTGCAGCCCACATCAGTTTTCACACAAATATCACTGATCCCTATGATCCTTGATATGCCAGAATTTCTCATCTTTATGGTCCTAAAGTCACCTGACTTGTAGCTTGTGAAGAAATCTCCACGTGAAGTTGCATGAAACGAGGCTCCCGAGTCTATCACCCAGTCGGTGTCCTGACTTGTAGCCATGAGACAAACATCAAGATTTGCTGAAAAAATAACTATAATGTCGCCATCTGAAGCAATCACAATGGAGTCGATTCATCTTCCATCTTCTTTTTATTTCCTTTCCTTTTAATCTTCTTCTTATGTTATTCATGCTTATAGTGGCCCTTCTTACCACAATTCTAGCATTCAACATCCTTCCTAATACTCAACTTGCCTTTTGATTTATCTCAGGCTCCCGAACCTCTTGTTGAGTAGACCCCTGAGATTTCCTCATTGTCTCCTCATTGAAGAGACAACTAGTTATCTGTTCGATAGACACCTTTCTGTTTGGCACGGAGTTACTCAAAGACAACATCAATGTCTCCCAACTATTAGGCAATGAGCTAAGCAATAGTAAAGCCTGTAGTTCATCATCCAGGACCATCTTCATAGCAAAAAGTTGATTCAATATGTTGCTGACCTCATCATGTGCTCAGCCACTGAACAACTATCTTTGAACTTAAGATTCATAAGTCATCTTATTAAAAAAATCTTATTGTCGGCTGTCTTCCTCTCATACAACTCATGTAATTTCAGTCACAGGCTAGCGGCTGAAGTCTCCATAAACACATAGTGGAATACGAAATCATCTAGTTATTGTCTAATAAATCCCACCACATTCTAGTCCAACTTCTTCCAAGTATCATCTGACATATCCTTTGTCTTTGCTGATATGCCTAGAATTGGAGCATAAAAGTCCTTACAATAAAGCAAGTCCTCCATCTTAGCCTTTCATATGGCCCAACTAGAACCATTGAGATTGATCATCCTTAATGAGCCACTGTAGACACTGAAAATCGGTGCCCATGCGGATTTTTATGTGGTGTTTTTGGTAGTGGGGATGATTAGGTTGATTTGTGGATGGTGGAGTTGCCACTAGCCGAATAATCTCAAAATCCTAAAGTCGGCTAGAACCGCGGAATATGTAAAGTTAAAAAAATCCAAAAACTCTACTACCTTAAATTGGCTCCTATTCTACAATCCGGGATTTCGGGTAAGAGACCTTGGTTACAAAGAGGGAAGGCATTAGGCACCCTCTCTTCCAGTACAAACGTACTGTCTCTACGTTGTGTGATAAAACAATCTCAAGGGATGGATGACGTGGTCGAGATAAGACTAGGAACACACGTGAATTTTTGATGCGACAAGATCCGAGATTTCAACAAGTCACAGAGCATACATCTAACGACATGTCTAGAAAGTGAATGTGATGATGCTTATGCAAAGAGATAACAAAAATAGATTAGATCACTAGAAATTTTTGATGTGATAGGATCCAATGTATGACAAGTCACAGAGCATACATTCACTAGAGATCTAGAGAAGTAGGGGGGTTGAGAAGGGAGTAGATGTTATGATGAATGCTTGTATGTAAAAATGGATGGACCTTTGGCTTAATTTCTAAATGGGCTAAGACATGGACCAAACCATAACCAATCTAGGCTAG
This sequence comes from Magnolia kwangsiensis, assembly GCA_037074715.1. Classification (NCBI taxonomy): domain Eukaryota; kingdom Viridiplantae; phylum Streptophyta; class Magnoliopsida; order Magnoliales; family Magnoliaceae; genus Magnolia; species Magnolia kwangsiensis. The sequence continues at coordinate 63,240,880 of CM073572.1, forward strand.
ACTTGACAGGTCGAAAAGGTTAAGAGGAAGGGTTAGAGGTGGCTTTAAAAGATCAGAACTTTGAAGGCTTGGGAGCTCCTTCCCTTCCCTTCACTCTCTTCCTCACTCTCCTTTTATCTCTCTCTCTTTAAGCTAAAGGGGAGAGATGACTTATTGGGGATGGATGAAATGAGAAGAGGAGAAGGCTGTTTATAGCCTTCTCCAATGGCATTACTATAAATAAGAGGTAGGTAAGGGTTAAAATGATGAAATGGAGGCTTGAGATTGGCTAGGGAGAGAGAAGTGCCATGTGGCATGCTCTCATTAGCTTTAAAGGTTAGTAAAATAGTAAATAGTAGAGATAAAGGGGATAAATCAAGGGAAAAGTTAACTTTTGGATGTTGGGATAACTGTCCACACATGGGTCGCGAGTGGCGGCACACCGAGTACCGCCGGCAGTAGTCAGACTACTGCCCGGGCTTCTTTCAGGTTGGGCTCATGCGTGTTGGCCTTGTTCGCTATGTTGGTTCTCCTGGTGGTCTTCTTTTGGAGTTTATGGCTCAGGTAGGTGGGCTTAGGCTTGGGTAAAGGGGGTCCTAGTTAGGGTATTGGGTAAACTGAGGGCTGTATGTAGATTGAGCGGTTTAGATCAAGGTCCTGAGTCTTTGTCTGAAAGTTGGAGACTTTTGGGTCAGGGTTAGGTTTAGGCTGGGATTAAGGTTTAATTTAAAATATGATCATGGTTCCTGGACTGTCTTAGCCTTCTCAAGATGTTAGCTTGGGTGGGGTATTTACAGATGCCTCTCTTTGGCCTAGGTTATGAGCAACCGAGTGCTAAAGTGAGTGGACACCCCACCCTTCTAGTTAGAAAAGGGTAGTGATTCGAATCTGATATTTGTCATTATATCATTGTGAGTCGACTATTTGGAAACGAGATGACTTGCACATATCATGAGGGTTGAGGAAAATATTGTGATTGTCCCCTACGCATTCGTCGCAGCTTTACCGGTCACCAATCACATCCCTTTCACGTCAAATTATTGATAACATTGGAGAGTAAGTCTGAAAAGTAAGGGCTTTTATGCATTCGTCGTAGCTTTACGAGGATTCCTGTACTGTTAAGTCTGTCGTTTCTTTGCTACGGAATCACCCTAGGAGTATTCGGTCTGTTTGATTGTCAAAGTGGTTAGTTGCCCTGCCCGTTGGTGCGACCTTACAGGGAACTCACTACACCAACTTGGACCCAATCAAAATTTTCAAACATCCCAGACTAGGTATATGCAGGTATTCCTTTGCCATGCAGTCTACTAATTCTAATACTTTGGTTACAATGAATTGTTGTCAGTTTGAGTCTGATTATTATTTCCAGAGATAGATCCACTTACTTTTACTAGCATTCGTACGACTATCCAGATATAAAGATCGGGTTAATCGTACTTGTATCATGTACGAATTCGCTTATCCTCTGGGGAGATCAAAAGAGATCAAATCTTATTTAGCTGTTCGCACTGACCGTAACTGGAGAATATGGAAGATTCGTCAGTGTACTGCGCGCTGCGTGCATTTTTTGAAAGTTTTTTGTTTGAAAATCTATTCCCTTTGGACCTAGATTCCTTGAGGATTTTATTTGAAAACATGTGTTGGAAAAATATCCGTTTGATTTCGCGGGTGGGCATTGTTATTCGGCTTTTATTGGCAACAAAGTCTGATGGCCTCCACTAATAAATTACTGGGGCTAGTGATTTTTTAATTATTTTTGAATATATATATATATATATATATATATATATATATATATATATATATATATATATATTTGTATTCTAGAAGAGTCATCGTCCATAGATCTAGACTCCCTAGGGATATTTGTTCATTTTCATTATATTTATTCTTGTTATCATATATATATATATATATATATATATATATATATATATATATATATATATTCCTTTGATATTTTTTGCATTTTTACACATCTTCCAGCAATATATCGCGAGATTTTGAATTTCTCGCAATATTTTGAAATGGAAAAGAGAATGTCTTTTTTTTTTTTAAATCTTGTGGTCTAAAGGAAGGACTGGTCAATGCAACTTGCCATGGGGGACAGCACGCTGTCCGGTATTCCATGTACCGCCGGTCCACCAAATGGACCGCTGGTCCATCGGGTGCGCTAGTCTGTCTGATGTCACCTCCTCCTCTATTTGAACTTAGCATTTGGGACGTCTAGGGACCCCATTGTGGTCCCTGGAAGCTTATTTTAGAGAGGTTTTTTTATAGATTTCAACTTGTATTTTCTTGCCTTTTCCTTCTTTTCCCATTTCCAAGTAACTTTAGTCAATGGTTTCTTGATGGATCTTGTTGGGCCATTTATTCAAGGGGCTTTTGATGGGTTGGATTTCTTCATGATTTGTGGAGAGCTGTGATCAGGACCGTTAATCCACTTTGATTTGATCTCAACCATTGGATCTTTTTGGATTTTCTATTTTTGGCTAAGTTATTGGCTGGATTTTCTGTTATGTATATTCTCCCTCTTCTTTTTTTTTTGTTATTTGTTATTTTTTTTTTTGATGAAGTGGGGTGTGATAAGAAAGGGGCCCCACCTTATTATTTAAAAATTTTCGTTTGTTTGTTGTTATTTTTTTTCTCTTTTTTTTTTTAAAAAAAATTGGGCGATCTGGCTCGTTGGATGGATGATTAGGGCCCACTTGAGTTCTTTGATGGTGTATGTTTTGATGATTGGCCATTTTTATGGATGATTGATGGATGTGATTTTTCAAGTGGACCCCACATCCTGATCGTAACGTGGCTAGAGGCTTCCATGGATGGACTTGAGTTATGATGTGGATAAGGATATTTGAAATGGGCCTTGAAAATGGGCCTTTGAAAATGGACCATGAAAATGGCTTAGAAATGGGCTTTTTGAAACGGGACTTAAAATGGGCTTTTGAAATGGGCCTTTGAAATGGGCTTTAAAAATGGGCCTTGGAAATGGGCCTTAATAGGGGCGGGACCTTATGGGCTTTTTGACTTGGGTCTTGTGACTAGGGCCCATTACTTTTTATGATAAGAAGGATACTTACTTGTGGGCCTTGTTTGTGTAGTATGCCTCGTCGGGGTAAGAATGAGGCTGGTCCTTCTCGCTAGTTGACTGATCCGTGCTACGTGCCGCGAGAGGGCCGACACCCTTCTGACATAGCCCAGGAGGGCGGTGTGCCTGCGATCCTCAGAGGGCATGGGGTTAGGACACATTGGCCCGATTGGTTCCATGATCCCAGCCTTTGTTCTTTGAGCTGTTGGAGCGTACTCCATTCGCCTACCTATTTCATGTTCGCCTATGTAAGACGAACATGTCCCTCTTATCTGTCTTGACCGAACGGTGGCACCCTGAGACTCACACCTTCCAACTACTTTTTGGGGGGTGGGGAATCACTCCTTATGACATATATATGCAGCTGAGTCTCCGATATGATGGGGGATCTATCCCTTTCGAGGATGACCTCCCGGTGCCTTCCGAGGATGATTGGATGGAATTATTAAGGTTGATGCCAGATGCCATAGATTTCTCTGATCATTGATTCAAGCTGCTCTGGCAATCTTCGAATTTTGCCCAAAGCATCCCTGAAACTGAAGCCATGGCTGTGATGAAGGCTCGAGCCTTAATTTCGTATACCATGGGAGCGATGATTTTCTGCCACGAAAATATTTTTATGAGTTCCCGTCTGTTGTCGCTCGTGATAGATATCACCATTCTCACACCGTACAACTAGAATCCAGCCCTCTTGCCCATTTGTACAAAGGACTGGACAAGACCAGCTGGTGCATCAGCCAATCCTTGACTGGCTTTTACCCAGTCATCGAGGTACTTTCTTGATGTTCATTTTTACAATATTCTCCCTAGGGATGATCTGGTGTGTCTTTTCTGATAGCAATTTTATACAGGTCTACTTTTTTAATCATTTTTCCTATCTAGTACCCACCTTGATTGATCATTTACCTCCCTTTCCTCGCATGATGTTGTGGTACACAAGGATAACTACAGCCGCACATGCCTATTTTCTTTTCTTGCTTGGAGGTCGAATATTGATGCCCTTGTCCCTAATGATGTAAGTGATTTGTCTTGCCCTGTATCGCGCATGTGTTGCCTTCTGCTTATCTGCCAACCCTTTTCTCCTTTTTACAGTTCCATACCAGGCCACATCTCCAATCGAATGCGGCGCTTACTCCTGGAGCTCAGGATGCCTTTTAGGCCTCACGGCGATGTGCCATTCTGGAGGACCAGTGTGTGACAAAATTGTTCTGGGAGAGAGACTTTTTTAGTAGTTGACCGGCAGCCCTTTGGTCCCATTGAGTCCTCCGTCTAGACCATCTAATTAGAGATCAGTGCTTGAGAGAGAGTTGACCACTACCCTGGAAGGTTTTGATGTCAGTGCCTTTGTTAACCTGGATAGAGAGTACAGCTCCTGGTGTGAGCAGTATGACATTTGTCCGTTTTTGCAGTCTGTCTATGCACATGGTGGCAGGACACATTTTGTTGGAGGAGGGAACTTGGGGCACCATTTTCATCGTAAGGATATATACACGTATTTTCCTGATGATGATTTTCATTGTATCATGTATCCTTAGTTATATAAACCCATGTGCATATGAAACTTCAGTTTGTTCGATGTTGTCTTCTTGGACTATTTCTTGATCATTTTTGTGATCCCAATTGAGCATGTGGATGTGCATTTCGCGGCTCCAGCCTTTTATAGTGGACCTTGGCCAAATCTTACCCGAAAGTGGGCTGAGGTGGTAGTCAGACTATCGCCAGCTGAATTTTGCTCGTTCTACTTGCTTTGTCAGGCATTGCAGTGATTTAGTGATGACAATTCCTGCAACGGTACTTTGAGTGCCACTAACGGTAATCCGATTACCGCCTCCGTCCGTATTTTCTTCCAACAAGTCCCCTTTCTTCCTTGTTCATTCTCTTTGTCCCTGTTCTGTTTAATCCTTCTTGCTTCAGGCCATCTGATTCCCATCTTTTGTTTCCTTCTCTTCTTTTTGTCTCTTCCTTTTATTCTTTTCTTCTTTTGTCCTTTCTTTCTTTTGGATTGATTATGGCCAGCCATGATGAGAGGGTTGATGGATCCTTGAATAGTGGGGAGATTGGTGAGCCCATAAATAATGGAGAGGATCCATTTAGGGAGGCATTGATGGAGGTTCGTGGTCTCATAATAGGTGGAGAAGATCCATTTATGGATGCCTTAATGGGGGTAGATGGAGGAGTGATGAGCCCTCTTAAAGAGGTGAATGTTATTTATGGCTTGGATCATTCTTCCATTAACGGTGGATATGAGATTGGGTTGGACGGATTGGGCAGATTTGATTGGTCTATATTAGATGGACCACCAGGGTTTACGGATGTTAGTATGGTGAGGATGGATGATTTGGATAGTGAGGATGCCGCGATGATGGTAACTGATGGCTTGATTGATGGGGGGATAGCTATGGGTTATGTGGATAATAGCATGGTGATGATGGACGGTGTGGATGTGATGGGTCAGGCTGGGATGGGTGGCGGGTCCCATCTTGATGGTTTGGATGGCTTGGATTTGACAGGTGATGGGCTTCTTGTGGATGGCCTAGGTCAGATCTTTGGTGCCGGTTTCAAGTTGGTGATGGGACAATCAGCTTCTGTTAGGGCCCAGGATACAAATTTTGTCAGCTACTGGGATACTTTAGGCGTTGCAGTTCCTGGGGCTTGTTCATTTCATACTACTCCTGATGTAGCGGTCGTTGGCGGCTCAGGTCCGCCTATTGCAGCTTTTCAGGGTACTTTGCAGGATGCGATGGGCGAGTATGGCTTCTTCTGTCATCATGAGATTGATCTACTGGACGAGGGGATGTCCATCTTCAATGATTCACCTGTGGATACGAGGCTTTAGATTGTAGAGGGTGTGCCTGTTTGGACCTGCCATTTATAGCCACGCGGTACCTGTTCTAAGCGACTGCATATCTGGATCGAGAGCTTGACCGAGTCTGAAATCTTTAAGGTGAGTTCTTTAAGCTTTCGAAAGGTTATCCACTTTCACTGGGTTGGCATAGATTGGCGGTTGTTGAGTGCAGCTTTGTACAATTGGGTGCCATCTTTGAATTTATTTTCCTTTAATGATCTGGAGCTAGGCCCCTCACTAGAGGAGTTTGTGTGCTTGTCTGGTCTTCCTCTCACCCGAGAGCTTTTGTTCCTTCATCCGAGTCGGATCGTCCCACTGATTTGATCTCATGGTTCGGATTTCTTACGGCTCTTCCTACTACAGAGGGCGGGGCTGGTGAGCTCTCACTTGAGGTCATGTATGATCGTTGTTCCACTGCCCATAGGGGTCCTGGGTCAGACCGCCAGTTTCAGTGCTTAAATGTACTGATATTTTATGTTTTAGACAAGCTGCTTTTCATAGGATGAAGATAGTCATCGTTGGCGACTTTGGTGGATGTATTCTAACCTGTCTTGCATTGCAAGAGCATTACTTCCATGGTGCTAGAGGAGCTCTTTTTGGGGCTGACCGAGTGCTCACTTGGACGTACCCGTATCCTCCTGGGCTGCTGCTTATTTCTTCAGGTACTTCTTGATTTCGTCCTTTCCTCTGCTTTATTTTCTATTTGTAACTTGAGCTTGATTTATTCCTCTCCCAGGTGTGGTTATGGGAACATCTTTATATGACCCCTGTGCTTGTGTGGCCCGATTCCCATCGCGATGATGTGTTGTCTTTACTGCTTGATGGTCTTCCCCTTGGTACTGAGGCCACTGAGTCATTGTACCGCCGCATGCTCTTTCAGCTTCAAGGGTGAAAGATTAGCTAGGAGGCTACTTGGCTTTATCGTTCGCCGTTGATTTGCAGCGCGGCTCACAGTCCTTTGCTATTACTGGGTCTTCGAGGGTATTGCTCTTATCATCCTGTTCGTTTCCTCCGACAGTTTGGCTTTTGGTAGGATATTCCAGACTTCACCTTTTCTGGATTTGGGCATGCCCTTCTCCCTTCTTGTTTGGCTGCATTGTACAGACGAGTCTGGATTTCCTAGCAGGGATCTTTGGATGCGACAATGCTGGAGCTCGAGTCTTGGGCCCCTCCCTTGGCCATGGTGTCATATCAGCGATGGGTGGCAGAATAATCACATTAGTGTCAGGTTCCCGGATGGCATTTAGCGGATGGGGCTGCTGATCAGGATATGGTGGGCGATACCGCTTCTTCCGCTTCATGTGTTGTCGATTCGTTCGAGGCATTTGAGGAGAGACCTTTCATTGATCCGTCCTTCTTGCTGGCCACACATGATCATCTAATCACCGAGATTGTTGTCCTTCGCCACACATGTGAGGATATGGCTCGTCAACTGGCAGTGGGACTGCGGTGTGATGAGAGCATGCTTGTGGCTCATCGTTTAGATATGGATGAGGCCTTTTACTTGTGCATGGAGATAGAGAGGCTTAAACAGAGATTATCAGTGTATGAGGGATAGGCGCTCACCTGTGATCCTTGGTTTTGATCGACTGCTTATTTTGAATGCATGCAGGGTTTTACATTTAAGACAAAAAGGAAAGAAAAGCAGTGTACTTGTAAGAAAGACTTTAATGAATGAAATATTTTTGTTTTGTGCCGAATTTGCCAATATTTGCTTGTGTTTGGATTTCTTCTTTGGATGATTGGGATCAAAATCTTGGGCTCAGCCCACGTTATGCGCAGTAGTCTAGATTGTGTTCTTAGGATCTTGGTTCCCAGAGAGCGTGTTCGGTATCGTATCCCGTGGAGTTGAGCAGAGTTTGATAGAGTACTGATCCGAAACTGACCTTTCTTTGTATCCCGTTGTGGTGCTTGTTGCCTCAACTTTTTTTGTACCTGCACTTTTATTATTTTTATTTTTTTTCCCATTTTTTTCCGTAGCGTCCTTTTAGGTTTTCACTACGTATAGTTTTCCTGTTAGTTTTGCCCATGGCATCCTTTCAGATTTTCATTATGTCCTGGGTTTTTGATCTTACCTGCCCCTTGGCAGCTGTGCTTTCTTACCATTGGCGCCTTTTCAGGTTTTCACAAAGTCCACTACATACCCGTTGTTTTTACTCGAGGCGCCCTTTTGGGTTTTCACCTTGCCTGTTTTTCTTAGGCACGTTTTCTCTCTCTTTTTGTTTTCCTTTTTTTTTGGAGTGCTTGAAGAGACAGAGGGATTTCCTTCATAGTCGGCCAGTTGGTTACCTTCCTGTCCTTGTCTTTAGGTACAATTGTAAGCTGCCTTTGGCGGGATTGTATGGAGGTTTGGGATGGACTTGCTTTATTCTTTTTCTAGGTCTTTCTTTTGGAAATTTCTACTTTTTTTTCCTTCTTCCTTTTTTTCTTTTTTTTTTTGTGCCTTTTGTTTTCTCTCCCTTTTTTTCTTCTTTTTGTGGGAGAAGTGACGAGTATTTCCCAGACTGGTGAGCCGAAGAGCCCCTCACAGGACTACTTCTCTAATGATCAGCAGTTCATCCCACGAGGGTTTGAACTTTTCTCTGGGATCTGGTAAGTGAGGCGGTAAGACGTGCTTCATGACCATATCGCCAACTTTGAAACTTCTCTTGCGGATCCTCTTGTTGTAGGCCCAGGCGATCCTTCTTTGATAACATTGGGAGTGGCTTAACGCCCGCATGTGCTTTTCATCTGCCAGATGCAATTGATCTTACCTTGCTTGTTGCCACTCATCTTCCTTAGCTTTGCTTTCCAGTAATATTCGAAACGATGGGATTTCAATTTCGATCGATAGTACCACCTTCATTCCGTATGCAAGCTCATATGGAGTTTCATCTGTAGCAGACCGTACAGTCGTTCGATGGGCCCAGAGTGCGTAAGGAAGCATTTCTGACCAATCACGATATGTCTTCACCATCTTCTCTAGTATGCGGATGATTGTTTTGTTAGCAGCCTTGACCCCACCGTTCATTTGAGGGCGGTAGTGGCTCGATTGATGGCATTGAATCTTGATCTTGTCGAGGAAATCACCCATCCTTTTATTGATGAATGGATTTCCGTTGTCAATGATGATGGCCTGAGGGACCCCATAACGGCTAGTGATGTTATTCTTAAAAAACTTGACCACACGAGATGCTACGATGGTGGTGAAGGAGGCTGTCTCTATCCGCTTGGTGAAGTTATCTATCGCTACCAGGATGTACTCGTGCCCATTTGAAGCTTTGGGGCTGATCTTGCCGATGATGTCTAGTACCCATACAGAGAAGGGCCACGGTGCTGTCAAGTTTTAGAGTTCAGAAGCAGGGGCATGGATCTGGTTTGCATGCTTCTGACACTTAAAGCACCTCCTGACATGTTTGCAACAATCGGTCTCCATCGTAAGCCAATAGTATCTGAGTCGTAAGATCTTCTTTGCCATCATGTGTCCATTCATGTGTGGGCTACATAGTCCTTCGTGAATTTCTAACATGATCTGTGCCGCTTTTGACTCATCCATGAAGCGAAAAGGATTTGGTTGAAGGATCTCTTGAAGAGGATGCCCCTAGTGATGACGAACTGTACGGCTAACCATTGGATAGTGCAACGGTCAGCTGGTGTTGCTCCTTCTGGGTACTTTTGATGTTCGAGATATTCCTTAATGTCTGTATACCATGGCTAATCATTCATCGATCTAAAGACAAAATGCAGGCTCCCTCTGGAGTTCGACGGTGAGTTCCCATTCAGTAACTCCCTTTGGGATCTCTAGCATGGAGGCGAGAGTAGCCAAAGCGTCTGCGAATTGGTTCCGGGCTCGGGGCATGTAAGAGAATGTGATCTCGTCGAATTCTTCACTCAAATTTTTTAGGTAGACGTGATATGGAATCGGCTTTTGATCTTTAGTCTTCCAATCACCATTTATCTGATTGATGATGAGTTGTGAGTCTTCGAAGACTCGTAACTTCTTCACACTGAGGATTATGGCTTCTCTTAGACCAACAACGTAGGCCTCATACTCAGTTACATTGTTAGTGCATTGGAATACTAGCCTCTTGGATATGGGAATTGGGACATCTTTGGGAGAGTAGAGTATGATGCCTACTCCACTCCCTTTCGAGTTTTCGGCTCCATCAAAGAAGAGTGTCCATTCTCTTCCTTCTTTTTTCTTCTTCCTGGATCTGGAGGATGTCTTCGTCAGGGAAGAAGGTCTTCAGCGGTTGGTAATCAGGCAGAGAGTGTGCTGCTAAGTGATCGGCCAGTGCTTGCCCCTTAATTACTTTTTAGGTGACATACGTGAGGTCAAATTCTAAAAGCAATAGCTGCCATTTTGCAATCTAGCCCTTTAGTGCTGGTTTTTCAAACAAGTACTTCAATGGGTCCATGCGAGTGAGCAGAGGGACTGGGTGAGTGATTATATACTATCGTAGCCGTTGTGTCACCCAGACTAGGGCGAGGCACGTTTTCTCTAAGCTAGAGTATTTGGTTTCGTAGCTCGTGAATTGTCGGCTCATATAGTAGTTCGCTTGCTCTTTTCTTCCTGTGTCGTCGTGTTGGTTGAGAATGCTTCCGATTGCTTCTGCTGCGATGGAAATATATATCAGTAATGGCCTTCCTGGAGTAGGTGGCATGAGCACTGGAGCATTTAGCAGATACCTTTTGATCTTATTGAAGGTCGCCTGACAATCATCATTCCATTCCTTTGGCGAGTTCTTCCACAGAAGCTTGAATATGGGCTCACATACCAGAGTGAGTTGCGCGATGAATCGACTAATATACTGGATCTACCCAAGGAAGCCCCGAATTTCTTTTTCAGTCTTGGGTGGTGGCATTTCAATGATTGCTTTGGTCTTGGTCTTATCCATCCGAATACCCTCTTCACTGACAATGAAGCCTAATAGTTTACCTCCGGTTACACTAAAGACACATTTTTATAGGTTGAGGCGGAGCTTGAACTTTTCTAGCCTGTCGAAAAACTTCTTAAGATCTTCGAAGTGTCCTTTGATCATGTGAGACTTGACGATCATGTCGTCTATGTAGACTTCCATTTCCTTGTTTATCATGTCGTGGAACTAGGCAGTCATGGCTCGCTGATATGTAGCTCTTACATTCTTCAGCCCGAAAGGCATAACCCGATATCAGAAAGGTCCCCATGGGGTGATGAAGGAAGTCTTCTTACGATCTTCGATGGCCATTTTGATCTGATTATAACCGGAGAAACCATCCATGAAGGAGAAGATCTTATGTCCAGTAGTATTATCCACCACTGTGTCGATGTGGGGTAGAGGGTAGTCATCTTTAGGACTTGCTTTGTTGAGGTCCCTAAAGTCGATACACATCCTAACCTTCCCATCCCTCTTTGGAACTGGTATGATGTTTGCGAGCCATTCTGGATAGTTGGAGACTAACAAGAACCCCACATTGTATTACTTAATGACTTCATCACTGACCTTTAGGGCCCATTCTAACTTCATTCTTCATAGTTTCTGCTTAACAGGCTTTATATCTGGCTTAGTAGTCAAGCGGTGCACTACCAAATCTTTATCGAGCCCCAGCATGTCCCGGTTAGAGAAAGCAAAGTTGGACAACCTCAGTTTCAGAAATTCCATCATCCTCTGTTTATATTCCGGAGACAGCGATCTTCCGATGGCACCTCTCTAGGGAGTTATGCTAACCCTAAGTTTACAATTTTGAAATCGTCTACCACAACATTGGCTTTTGTTTCGAACTTATCGAGAGAATTCTTGAATTCGTGAGCGGTATCATCATTTCCCTCGTCCAGGGCTTCATCCAAACCCATAAGTTCGAAGTCCAACTCTATATCGAAATCATATGAGTCGACTTTAGGCTCTTGCATTTTGGGCGAAGTGTTTGGCACAATAATTTTTTAAACTTTTTCTATTGCTTTTGTATTTTGAAAATTTTCTGATGTTTTGTGATTTTGAGGAATGTTTGATTTTTTTTTTTTGTATTTTTAGGAATATGTGATGTTTTTCTGTTTTGAAAATTTTTTAATTTTTTTTTGTGTCGCCAAGGGGTCCCAAACAGGATGTTGTTGCAAACCATGATTGATCCTGTCCTAGTTCGGGGTACCCACTGCTATTTGCATTAGCATTTTTTTAGGCTGGTACCCACGAATGATTCGCCGGCTGATTCGATCGTTAGGGGGATGGTTGACCATCGCAGTTCTTTTCCCCTTTCGATCCAGCTATTCTAACCTATTTGCTCCTGTAGACCATCTGTCCTGATGACCATGATGTCTGCCGAGCTGGGTTCAGAGTCGAAATTTGATTCAATTTCTTCACCTAAGAGTTGGAGTTCTTTTAGTTCCTTAGGTTCATTCTGTGGTGGGACATTAATGTTCGTCCAGTCAAGGGCAAGCCATCTTCCCTTGTCAATCCAATGGATGGGCTGCTTTTACCCCTTATATTGCTGAGCTGGTGGCGAGGACATCCTCTTACCTGTGGGTGGAAATAGGTGTCTCCCCGTTCTTGCCTGTGTCTCCTTCAAGGAGCACTCCTGGTTTAGGGTCCTTTTTAGGTGGATCCTTTTCCATGCCCCTAGCCTCATGTGGTGGGTCTGAGTTCTGCCCCCGGTGTCATATGTGCTTTTGATGCCTTGAGGATCTTATCCCACCTTATCGGTAACCAGACGGACTCTTGGTTGGAATGTTCTGAGAGTTTGAGTCGCTGGAGGTTGTTCTCATGGGAAATCATCGGGTCTCCACAAACTCTTCGAGCCTTATTGAATTTGATGGGTGTGCACTTAAACGGTTAACCCTTTCTTGGCCTTTCAGCTTGATTTTCTGGTGTCGGTTGATATCTCAGTCCCCGTCTCTGCACGTTGGCACGTGCTGGCTTTACCACCATACCTTTCTTATGAAACTCGACACGATAGATCAGGATTAATCTCTCAGCAGGGGGAATGACATATTCGGTAGTGAGAGGTCTTGGATTAGTGATTGCGTTCACATTTTTGAATTCGAAGCTATGATACGATATGTCACCCTCTGCATGCTGAATATCAATCACTAGGATGTCGGTTTCTGGGATATTGACCGTCACTAGTAAGATGGTTTCTGGCTCGGCCAATACTTAATGATTCAATTTCTCAAAGGGAATTTAACCCTTTGATGGAGGGTAGATGGGATGGCTCCAACAACATGGAGCCATGACCACCCCAACAGAAGGTTAAATGAGGCGGGAATGTCAATGACCTGAAACGTGATAAGGGTTATGCCTGGTCCTATTTGCAATTCAAGGTCGATTTCTGCCTCGACCTGTCTTCAAGAGTTATTAAAGGCTCTAATGCTCATGGTACTGGGTCTGAAAGAAGAAGGTTCTATCCCTAACCGTTCGACAGTCCTTAAAGGACAAACGCTAAGGCTGGACCCATTGTCAATGAGCACAAGTGGGACCTTGAAATTCTTATGACGAACAACTATGCTCAACGAATGCCCATGTTTGCGACCTTCAGGTGGCAATTCCTCATCAGAGAAAGTGATGGCTCACGGTGTGAGGAGTTGTCCAATCATACTTGCCACCATTTTGAGAGGTACGTCAGGAGAGATGTGCATCATTTAGGATTTTTACAAAGATCTCCCGATGTGATCTTGATATGTACAGGAGTTCCCAGATGGATATTTGAGCGGGAATGGATTTGAGTTGGGTTTCTATGTCATAAGCAACATCGATTTTGCAAGCGGTTCCCGATAAAGCTCCCTGGGCTTCTTTTGGGCTCTGGTTATCCCTACTGAAATATCTCCCATTGTTGCCCATTTTGGCGCATTCAGGATAATGCCATGGGACTGCTCTTGGATTGTAAGATGAAATCGTTCTTCCTTCCAGGAATATCAGTGGTTCTAGAGGCTGAGAGATTACGGCTGGAACAATTTGTGATGGGTTTGATGATTTCTCTTGAGGTGCTTTCGACTCTTGATCGGGTTTGGCTATAGGGTTCTCTTCCCTCTTTTAAGGTGTGGGAAGGGTCTTCTGAGCATGTGCTAGTTGGTGAGGGATTAAAAAATTTGGTGTTTGAACTAGGGGTGCCCCTTATAAGGTTAGCGGGGCTAGATTAGGGAGGCCTATCGGGAGAATGATGGGTTCGAAATTCGACCTTTTTGGATGTACTGAGGATGGAGTTGATTGTGCCCTTTGGAGAACAAGATGCTGAAGATGTGACCTGTTAAGTGCTGCTTCAAGGAATATGAGAGAGCGCGTTGCGGATGCTGCTTCCAAGAATATAAGAGGTTGTGTTGCGAGTGCTGCTTCAAGGAACACCTATGGTCCAGGTGATGGTGCTTATTGGTGTCCCCATATCTGATTTGTTGTATCAGGCATGATTGCTTGAATGAAATGATGTGGATAGGAGTGTATGGGTTGTCCTCCTTCAATCTGGTTGATGGTAGAGGTGCTGGAGGTACTGGGCGCCGCTTGATGGGATGGCAGGAGATTTTGGAGAATGTTGGCCTGAACCATATTGTTAGCCTGTGGGGTGACAACGATCTTCTAGCTTTTGATTAAATCCTGGACCCCGTACTTCAAAGTGAAACATCGGTCGGTGAGGTGGCCAGGAGCCCGATGATATGCGCAATAATAATTTTCATTGTAACCTGGAGGCAAGGGGTTAGGTGGAAGTCACGGCTGGAGTGGTGTTATGAGTTGCTTTTGCATTAGCATTGTCAGCACCTGACTATATGTTTGTGCCAAAGGGGTGAACTTCCTTCCCAACATCGCTTGTTAATATGGTCCTTACGCATTCCCCTTGGGCTGTTGCTATTGTTATTGAGATAGTTGTCTCTAATATCCCTGTTAGGCTTCCTGTGGTTAGTATTGTCTATTTAACTGCGACTGATATTGCCTGTCTTATCATGGCTCTGGCTGTGGAGCATACTGATTACCTTAAGTATTGGCGATGATGTTGTTAACCTCTGTAGTGTGTTGCGTGGGAGCAGTGCCTTTCCATTCCCGTGTCCAGCAGGCTTCCCCTCGACTATATTTCTTCTGATTGTGGGGGTCTGATGTGGCCATGGGGCAATGGTTCCAGCTCTGATCTTGGCTTCCACTTGTTCTCCAACTCAGATAATCTAAGAGAAATTTACATACAGACACGAGATTAGATATCCTAAAATGCTAGGATGTGCTGAATGTACGATCATGGATATCTGCTCTTCGTCATCGATGAGATTTCTCATTTGAGTTGTCATTACTTGCCATCGTCCTACGTATGCTAACAAAGATTTTTCACTTTTTTATCTCAAGATAGCCAGGTCGGATCTTCTTGGAGCCATATTCAGATTGTATGAGAACCTGTCAATAAATGTCTGGGAGAGCTTTTCTCAGGTTCTGATTTGATGGTTGTCCAATGAGGTGTACCAATCCAAAGCGTCACCCTTAAGGGATTTCTGAAATAGCCGTATCAAGGCTCCATCATTCCCTGATATCACATTGAGTTCCCCACAAAATGCTTTCAAGTGTGCTATGGGGTACCCACTGCCATCGTACCTTTTGAATTTTGGTACCTTGAAGTTTGGAGGTACTCGGGCGTCTGAGAAGGGATAGAGATCCCTAAACTTGGTGAATGGGTGGTCAACTCCTTATTGCCTTTAGAGTTAATTTTGCACCATCTGTAATTGTTCTCGTAGTTCCTCAATTTCAGACTTACATTGCGGTGGATATCTTGCCCCTTGTTGTAGGGCTTGTGCTACCTCTTCTTCATATGATCCAGAATAGAGGGTTGTTGGAAAGAAGATGGGCTCCCATTGGTGGGAGGTAGCTGGAATTGAACATCGTTCCCTTTTGGGGGAGGGTGTGTTGTTCGAAAGTGGCTCTTGCCTAGGGTATCTGCTAACTCTGGAATGTTACTCCCGTTTGGGGGAGTGAATTGGACTTGAAACTGGCCCCCCTCATGGGCATCTGCCAGTTCTTGTCTGTGGTTCTTGTTAGGGGGAACTTGTGTTGTAGCCTGATTGTTGTAATGGACTAAGTAGAGATGTGTGGGAGGGTAATTCCCGTTTGCTGGTTATTGTTGATCTTGTACTGACTCTTCTGGGAGAGAGAGACAGGGTTTACTGGTGGAATGAGGGAAAAAGCGAAAGTGGTTTGAGGGAGTGAACTGTTCTGTACACTCGGCTGGGTTTCCTGTGTGTTTGTTGTGGCATTTGGTACTAGGCAAAGTAACAACTCTTCACTGCTCAGAGACTCTGGGCCATTTCCTGCATGGTGGTGCTGGCTTGTGGGTCTACTAGAGCCACCAGTGGTAGTAGCACGGGTGCTAGTGTAGGTGCATGTGCTGATGTTTCGGGAGAAGGCTATGCTACAGGCTCTTCTTCATGGGTAGCTTGAGAGGTCATGGCTGTGCGGGATCGGGTGGTCATGGTTTGAATCTATGCCCAAGAGATCGTTGGCCAAAGATGTTTTTATTTTTTTATATATAAATGCAATGGTGATATCCCTTGAGATTAAAGTAACACACACTTTCGAGTCAGGTCTCAGCTAGCGCAAGCTAGTAAATCCCCAGTGGAGTTGTCATTCTGTAGACACTGAAAATCGGTGCCCACGCGGATTTGTATGTGATGTTTTTAGTAGTGGGGGTGATTAGGCCGATTTGTGGATGTTGGAATCGTCACTAGCCGAATAATCTTAAAATCCCACAGTCGGCTAGAATAGCGGAATATGTAATGTTGGAGAAATTCGAAGACTCTCCTACCTTAGATTGACTCCTGGTCTGCGATTCGAGATTCCGGATAAGGGACCTCGGTTATAAAGAGGGAAGGTGTTAGGCACTCTCTCTGCCCGTACAAACATATGGTCTCTACTTTGTGTGGTAAAATAATCTCAAGGGATGGATGACGTGGTCGAGATAGGACTAGGCATACACGTGGATTTCTGATGCGGCAAGATTCAAGATTTCGGCAAGCCACAGGGCATGCTCCCATTGGTGGTAAAATAGTAAATAGTGAAGATGAAGGGGGTAAATTCAGGGAAAATTTGACTTTTGGACGCTGGAATAACTATCCACAAGTGGGGCACTAGTGGTGGTACACCGAGTACCGCTGGCGGTAGTCAGCGGTAGTCTAACTACCGCCTGGGCTTCGTTCGGGCCGGGATCGCGCGTCCAGGCTTTGATCGCTATGTTGGTTCATCTGGTGGTCTTCTTTTAGGGTTTACGGCTCGGGTAGGAGGGATTAGGGTTGGGTAAAGGGGGTCCTAGTTAGGGTATAGGGTAAAGCGAGGGCTGTATGTAGATTGAACAGTTTAGATCAAGGTTCTGGGTCTCAGTCTGGAAGTTGAAGACTTTTGGGTCAGGGTTAGGTTTAGGCTGGGATTAGGGTTTGGTTTAAAATATGATCATGGTTCCTGGACTATCTTAGCCTTATTAAGATGTTAGCCTAAGTGGGGTGTCTACAGCCACCTTTCATAATTCAGAACTGATCTCACTTCGTTCAACCAACCTAAACGCTCTGATACCACTTTGTTGGGAGCGTTGCACAAAAACCTTAGGATCTCACCTCCCAAAAACACCAGAATTATGAGATATAATAAAGCAATAAAAAAAATCAAAGCACAAATCACACGACATAAGATATTTTATGTGAAAAACCTTCAAAGAAGTAAAATCCACGGGACCTAGTCCAGAGCAACAATTCACTATGAATTAGAACATTACAGCCAATCACAAGCACACACCACTTAGATCAAACCTTCTTCACTCATGCAGGAGTGGATGAACAATAAGTGAATAAATAAAATGGAGAGATCTCACCGATCACAAGGACGTAGAAGTGCTAAGACGTCGACTGTAAAGTAGATCACCTCTAAGAGCAGAATCCTCCCTTCTACAAGCTTCCTCTCTCTTTTTTTTTCTCTCTCTCTCACCTTTAATAACCCTAAAACCATTTAGAAACCCTTTGCATAGCTTTAGGAAATCCTCTTGCATACCCTAGAATAGCCCTAGGGACTTTTATTTATATTTTAGGCAACTCCTTTCTGCACCTCTGCAAAAATCGCCTCAAAATTTTGTAGTCCACAAAAAATCTGGACTGAATCTACGTAACCCTCGACTATTTGAGCCAAGGCCTCGACTGGTTGAGTGGACCCTTGATTGGTTGAATGATTCCCTCGACTCGTCGAGCAATAAAATGCCCGGTCGTTGGACTTTAAATCGAGCAGGCCTCAACCGATCGAGCAAACCCCTTTGACCAGTTGAGTAGCACAATGAAACATCTGTTTTTTTACAACAGGCTACTCTATCTCTCCTTTAAACCGAGGAGGAAAACCCCATCAGTAGTTTCTGCAATCGATCTTCTACTCCGAGAAAGAGGGGATGTGATCTTCAGGGCATGCTTGTCGAGTGGACATGGTAAGGATTTTTAGGCATCACAAGTGGGCTAGCTATCTTTCCTTGTATTAAAGATGGTCTTTAAAGCAAACCCACTATAAGAATTATAAGAAAGGATGATACAGGTCTCCTTCAGGAGGAGCTCTTTATATAGATAACATCGTGGTAACACATGGAGAGAGGAGACAACGAATCTCAGGCCTGCCAAGTTAAGATTATATAGAATTGTGTTGTGCATGTGACATCCCATGTGGGCCACACGTAATATATGGCCATCTCATCGTAGCTAGTTTAAAATTGTTTATATACACATACACGAGTGGCTTGCAATCTTATCTCCTCTACATGACACAAACAGGAGTGTACTCATTTTTCTAATCAAATAATATATTATTGCAAACATCCACCTGGATGCAGTTATTATTCTTGCATTTTCATGTGGGTATTGTTTCCTATTTCACTACAACAAAATGGGCCTTTCCTAGTGGTCAAAATCGCTGACAAAGGTCCAAAAAACTGCCGGTAAAGATTTTACTGGCTGTTGAGCAATAGCTGGCAAAGGCTCAGTCGATAAAGGTTTTACCGGTGATTTTTTGGACCACCAGCAAAATGGGAAAGGCTACGGATAAAATTCGTAGCCATAGATAGGCCTTTTGGATTTGATCCGTAGCAATAAAGCATAAATAATAGTGAATATTATAGGAAATCTACTATTCAAACTATTGAACCTCTTTTCATTCTACTTCCTGGTGCATTTATGAATGGTTTTTTTTTTTCCACGTTGCTAGTGATTTTTTAAGTGTACAAATGTGCCCATTAATGTGAGAAAGAAGTGTAATAATAATATTAGGAAGCATTTGAAAGCTAAAGGTCACCAGATTCACCAGCCAATCCTCTTTCATCGTCCCAACATGGCATGCACAAGCGTGAGATCCAGACCATCCTTAGATTGCTCAGCTCTTTTCTTAGTAGCCTGAGAAGAAAAAAGGAAGCAAAGTAAGCAAAAACATAATGAGAAAAAGAAGAAGAAGCTGATTAAGGAAAATGTGAAACAAGAAAAACAATTTGGAGGGGGATGTAATGGTATAGATCAAATCTACATATGTAAATGCATGCAAACAAAGTGCTGAAAGAAAAAAGAAGAAATGAAAAAAGAATCTAAATCTATTTACGAAAACTGCAGTTAATGGGCTAGCTTTACATAGATTCAGATGTAATTTCCCATTGAAAAAATATTGGTATTATAAGCAACTCACTATCATCAAATTGTCAATTAAAATCGAAAGATAGCTTCAAATGATCAAACACCAAAACATTACTTTGATTGCACTTTATTTCATAGCAACAAGAAGAAAACATCTACAGGGATACAAAATCGAATCAAAGAATATAGAGAAGAAATGATTGAATTCCAAAACAAATTCCCAAATTGCTAAATCACTAGACAACATCAATTCTCCAACCATGCACGAGAACAAAAATCCTCAACACAGTAGAAAGTTGTTCAAAAATAGAAAATCAAGACAATGAAAACAAGATTCAGCAGAACATTCTATTGGGGAAAAAAACTAGTGGACATTCAAAACCATATGAAAATAAATAAATAAATCAATCAAATTACCAGATGAAAAACCTAGATTACAACATTAGGATGATGTTATTCGAAGAAAGGAGAACTTACCAGTTTTAACCCTGCCAACGATCAAGTAATACCTCCACCTAATTTGATCTTGAATAGTGAATTCTCTTTCTATCGAACTCGAAAGTGGGAAGTGGACCTTTGTGATTTCAATTTGTGTTTTATACTTTAATGAGAAACTAAAGAAAAAGATTAAAAATGAAAACCCACCAGGGAAGGGAGGTATACTTTTGGCAAAGAAAGAGATGCAAGAAGTTAGATGGAGAGAAAGAGAAAGAGAGAGAGAGAGAGAGAGAGAGAGAGAGAGAGAGAGAGAGAGAGAGAGAGAGAGAGAGAGAGTATAGTCTATTAGCGATGATGAATAGTCTTTCCGGAGAGATAAAGAGAGAGAGAATATAGTCCATTTGGTGGGGAGGTATGCTTTTAACAGTGATGAATATAGTCTTTCTAGAGAGAAAATATAGTCCATTTGGTGGGGAGGTATGCTTTTAGCAGTGATGAATATAATCTTTCCAGAGAGAGAGAGAGAGAAGAGAGAGAGAGAGAGAGAGAGAGAGAGAGAGAGAGAGAGAGAGAGAGAGAGAGAGAATTCCTATATTCGATTGGTTTGAAAGTGAATAGTAATGATGTCAAGCACCAACATTACAATTGACATCTGACAATACCCTAACCAGGAAAAAAAAAGAAATTCGACAAGTGAAGCCAGCCTGACAACTAAAACTCCCCACCAAATGGAATTAAAAAAAAAAAAAAAAAAAGCCGGAAAAAACTTGCGTTCCTCGCAACTCTAAATTCATATGATATGGCTCCTCTGAGTTTCGGATTACCTACGATTTTTTGTCATTCTTTCATCCTGATGTGGCATATTAGATAAATGGATTGGATTGCATCTAAACACTAAGTGAGCCCAACCGAAAACTAATGGGGGCATCCATGCCAACCACAGGAAACAATAGTTATTGAACGCTCACCATTAAAGACTTTCTAAGGCCCACTGTAACGTTTATTTGCCATCCAACTTGTTGGTAGGTCATATAGACTAGGATGAATGGAAAACACAAATATCGGCTTGATCCAAAGCATTTAGCCTGATGAAGGTTTTAATGGTGGGAATTTAATCACCAATGTTTCTCATTCAACTTGATATTTGAATGTGCCTAATTTTTGGGGTAATTCCTTAAAATGATTTGAAAAAATTGGATGGATGGTACAAATGAAACAAATAATTCATGATGGGTCCACATATAATTGAATTGATTAAGTACTTGTAAGTAAAAAAGTTACTTATAACTAATCATAAACAAAACTTACGTATCTGAAATAAGTTATTTACTACTATAAATAGAAAAAGTAACTTGTTTGGCGGTATCCAAACCGGGCCTTAATCATAAATTCATACTTGCCAAAAAAAAAGTAGAATAGATTTGAAGTGTGTAAGAGAAGTTGAATTCATTAAGTATATGCATATACAACTATCTGCATATCCCGTATTTTATCGAAATTCCTTTGTATGTATTTTAAACTTTCTAAGTGAAAAAAAAAAAAAAGTTAACAAGCTACTCATAAATTTTGAGATTAAGGAGAGGAAACACCATTTTTAAAGTAGGGAAATTATCCTGTAACTCCAATTGCAAATGGCTATGGGAACATGAAACAAAACTACTGTGTTTTGCAATGGATCATTTCCCACAACACTATTGGTATCCAAGAAATAACCTCTTACTAGTACTCAACTACGTATTGAAGCTGGTTATACTCATCGCAACCATGATGGGGGCTCAGGTCTCCTTGATATAGTGATGAGGTGAGGTAAAGGGAACAAAGTAACTAATTTAAATTACTTTATACCACATTCTGCCCTGTCTTAAACACTATGACCCATTTTTTAGATATGGTGATAATTAACTCAACCAAGCCACTGGAGAGCATTATATAGGACACTATTGGAAAATAATACTCATAAACCTTTTGAATACTAAGAGCAAGTAATGACTGATTAATCACTCCCCAAGTGCAGGGTTGTGATGTAGTAATAAACTCGATAAGACCGAGGTTGAATCCCAAGGGACTAATACTTATATGTTATCTGAAACTAGGTAAAATTAGAACTAGCCTAAGATGAAATCTAAATAGAATATAAATTGAGGGATAATGGTGAGAGATTAATCTAAAACTTAAGAGAAAATAAAGATAGGAAACTAGGGATTCAAAGGATCCACTTGCAGAGATCGGGGAGATCTTACGCCTTCTTCAAGAATCATGAAAATTAATTGAACTTCCATTGATATAATTTTCAAGAGATGAAAGGTATATGAATTTTGAATGGATTCCATCACCAAACCATGCCCTGGAGACAAAGCAGACAACAGAATTAAACTAATTACCAACCAATCAATCGATGTATGAAGGTTAGGAAGGGTACCATCATCCGACCATGCTCAGGAGACTATGGTGAACAACAGGGCTTCCTGACATCATAAACATTAAAAGGAAAAGAACATGCTCAAAGCCATTGCAGACCCATTGTAATTTCAATTACAACAAGCCATTAAAGACTAAAAACATTCCCATAATTAAACTATAATCAAAATCAGTTCAGGCTAAACAAAAGACATAAGCAAAGGCTCTCCTATCACGCTACAAGCTTCACCTCTTAGCCCTAGCTAAGAGGTTTAGCCGCACATGAGTAGGCTAATTCTCTTAATTGAAAACATAAAAATAATAAAATAAAAAGAACAAACTCTAATAGTCTCTCTCTTGAGCAGACGGTCTGGCCCAAGTTCAGCTCCACGTCCAGCCGTCCCAAGCCAAGGTCTGATGTCCCTCACGCTCACTTCTCTCTCTCTTATATAGAAACCTAAAAGTGGGAGTGCATAAGAAGTCACACACTCCCTGTTGCAGCAGGAGACAACTCATATTATGCTGATACTCTGTGGGGCCCGATCTTGGGTGCAAAAAGGGAATCCACTCCATTCACCCGCTTCTCCTCGAAATATCAATAGAGACAGCCAGTTTTGGCTGTCTGTTGATGTAGCCCATCTGTTTAATCTTGTAGCAAATATTCTACCATCTTTTATGTGTTTTTCCAACATTCCATTCGCGTGCACGTGCATTGGGCCGAAAGGTAAGCTTGGTGAGAGTCTTGGCCACTCCACAAAGTAATTAGACGGTTTGGATCAAGACGTTGATGCACGGTGGTGGCCTACTAAACGTCACAGCGAACGCCCGTCCACTGCTGCGTCTCTTTTGAAGAAGAGATGGGTCGGTGGTGTGAGCGGGGTCCACATATTCCGTCTTTGGATAAATCCACCCCATCCACCAGATTCAGTTCGAGAAAACGGTCAGAAAAGACCCTTTTTTTTGGTTTGGGTGTGGCCCATAGGATTTTTCTCACTGCCGTCCATCCTCTGTTTTGACAGTCAAAACCAGATCTTCACTGTCATTTGAAATAATGCCACTTAGGCAGTGGTAATATGGGCCATATTAGTCTAATGGACGGTCCCGATCATTCGTACGATTGATCATGGTGGCCCATTAAAAATCATCCGCAAGCTCTGTTCGAGTGCTAGAAATAAGTTTCCTTTTTTGTTTTTTTTTGAATTCCGTCCGTCAAAGGTGCTTTGACCGACATTGCATTTACAATGCAAAGTTAGTGCACATGTGCACTATGCACTTGCCACACAAGGTGGTGTCCACTGTGATGTTCTTAAGAGATCCGTTCCATCCATTTCTTCTCTTGTATCTTTTAAACAGTTGTGACCAAAATTGAGGTATATCCAAATTGCAGGTGGGCCCCACTTAATAAATTAAGGGGTTGATCTACCCGTTGGCCCAGTTCCCGAGATATCCAATGGATGAAATTTTACATGTACGGTTAATTTATGGCCCTCAGGTCATGTATGAAGTTTTGAGCTAAACGGATGGTGGAAACCATGTGATCTTGCATTCTAGCTGATTTTCGGGTTACTTTAGTTTCAATTTCTTAAAGTTCTCGAATCTCTGACGTGTAATTCCGTCGATCTTGTTCCCATAGAGTCCGTCCCTTGCCTTGGTAGCTTCAGAGCATTAAATCTAGACTTTTAGCATCCTTTTTCAGTCCAAGCTACTAAATTCAACCTGCAGCATAAACACAATTAAATCGGGCCATTAAACGGTATCATGTTCGTAAATCTAGGCAATAACTAGGTCTGATATGCAATATTTAACCCTCAACATTGATGCTCTAGTCACTCTATCTTTAGGAAGAGTTTTGGCTACTTCATATGCCTCCTAGAAAATCAAATCCTCAAATTCCACATTAAATGAGGCGATTAAAATAAGTAAATCACTAAACTAAAATTTAAAAATGTTCAAACTGAAATAAGACAGACTCGTGTGTTATGTGAGCACAAAAGAAAGCAATAACTTACTTGCCGGATTGGCTCTGGTACACAGTATTTACAACGCATTTTAACAACCTTGACAGATGCATCGAGAGATATGCGATGTTCAATCGATATGAATATTAGTTTTGAAGAACCTTGAGTACATCGCATTGGTGTACTTTAAATTTTAGTAGCCTAAGATGAATTCTCTAACCGCTCCCCCTATGTGCCCAGAGATCCCTATCAAAGTGATCAGATCCCTTGAAGCCTAATAAATCTGCCTGACCTGCAGCCCACAAAATGAGAGAAGACCATAAATGAAAGGACTAAGAAAGGTAAATGGAAATCAATCAGTATATTGAAATGAACAATCATACAGCTCAATAGAGTTTAAATAATTAAACATTCAACATATAAATTCATGTTTCGAAAGTTACTTAATCAAGCCTACATTTATAAGATGATAAGAGAATAAATCAAACAAATTTACAATTCAATCAACACAAAAGAATGAACTTTGAACCCATTTGAACTACCTCAAGTTTCTTGCGAACATGCAAAAGCATAACATCATCTTTGCCAGCAAACGCTTAACACATTCAGGCACAAGTATGAAGAACGTAAGTAAATAGAAAACAAACTATTTCACACTCACCCAACAGAGGATGCATCCAGATCCTTAGACAAAGTTATCTTGATCATTATCACGTGCCTTGTGGTTTCAAGGCTATAAGGAATGAGAATGCAACTAGCAACATGAGTTGATAATGAATATAGGTGGTCCTTCCCATCTTTACTACTTGGAACTGAACTTCTAAAAACCAAAAAAAAAAAAAAAAAGGGAAACAAAAAATATTGATATAAGATACTCCACCTTAATCAGATCAACGATCATAACAATTTTATTTATAGCTCTTCCCATCGCCTTGAAGACAATTTCATCTGAGCCATTTTCCTATGCAAAGAGTAAATACAATGTTATTAGTAGGTGTAAAAAAAAATAAAAAAAAAATACCATGCTCACAAAAAATACAATACTTTTATTTTTCCTAGAAAAGTGGAAGCATGCCACTTGTAACTTTATTGATAATTCAAACGAGATGTACAACCATTTTATTGAACTAAGATTGGAATTTCTAAAACTTGTTTCCTGAAAATTACTAAAAAAGAGAACATAAATCAATGATAAGAAATTATGTTTTTTAGATGACAAAAATAGTGTCTCAGACCAAAATCTGGTAATCTTTGTTTCAATAGAGAAGTGCATCGATTGCAAGTTCACATCAATAGGTAAGGATTTATGCAAGTGTTTAGGTTCTAAATTGATGAGAATACCTACTTAATTGGTACTTCAATTTTTTCCTACTGAAGACTTTTTGAGACAGCAGCCTGTGTCGTATGAGGAGATTTGACATTCCATCCCCATTACAGAATCCTCCTTAAATAGTTTGCACCATCTCCTTCACCTCCATCCTTGCAGCTACTGGGATTGCCATTCTTGTGTAACTGTCAAATTTTCATATGTAATGAACCTACAATAACATAAGGAAGCTACGAAAATTACAAAATTTTGTCTACAAAAGCAACAATCTATATGACAGATTATATCCATCTAATGTCGTTCTCATCATAGTTAATAGCTAAGAAGAAACAATCCATGAACAGATTCCTTTTGATACGAAAACAATGTCTATCTATGTGGCTCTAACACAAAAGTAACAGTGAAAGCACAACCCCAAAAGGCAATCCCAACATTGCAAATAAAAAATAAAAAATAAAAAATAAAAAAATAAAAAAAAATCCATTCCCCTCTTTTTACATGCTTTTTATTGACAACATGCAACATAAGTGCATCAAATCACGGCCAGTACCACCTCCTCCCCACATTGCTCTTAGCCTTTTTATAGACATTAGAAGCATCCCATGCTTGCCAACCCCCACAAAAGGAGTGTGTGCAAGTCAGATATTTAAATAATGGATACAAAACAAAAAAGAAAAAAAAGAAAAAAAAGACTCACACCACTGATTTTCTTCTCCCTTTCTCTTTATGTTTTTTTTTTTTCCTGGGTCCCTACCAAAATTCTACAAACAACTGAAGAAATACAAATAAAATGAATATTTGGGTAAGATTTTCATGAATGACAATGGATATGAACCATTAGATTTACAAGAATAAAACTAAGTACATCTCCATCCCTACAGAAGCCAATTCAGGGAAAAATCACATATCAAAATATTGAAAACAACTAAAGAAAAAAATGGATGCTTCACAATTATTTTTAATTGTGAAAACAACATAACTTTGAGACATTCAAAATGAATGCAATGGTAACATATTGAGGGTAGCAAGCATCTATTATTATAGCATACTAGTTCTCCTGCCATTTTAAATGCATTCAAATTGTCATTAATGGAGATGGAAAAAAAAAATTGGACTAGAGTCAATTGCATTCACAATATCATACTACAATTAATTGCATTCATGGTGCATTGTTATACACTCATGTGCAGAACAAAAACAATCCCAAGCGCAAAACCAAAAGGCAGAATGCAAGAAAAATGAAGCAGAAGAAGCATTTGAAATAAGGAAAATACACATGGTAAATGAATGTTGGTGAAAAATAGGCTATTGTAAACTATGAGATAAACATATGAAGCTGAAGGCAACACATTTATTTCTGCAATTCAGTTAAAAAAATTGCTGACCCAACTGTGGATGAAGCATAACAAAAATAAATAAATGAATAAATAAATAAAATAAAATAAATGCAATGAGAAAATAACATTCGATTTTCACTTTTAAGTTGGACCACTTACTATCTTACTTCTAGTCGGTTGCTAACAAGCCATAATTAGATAGTTAGGATTGTTTGATTCATGTGATTATTGAAAGGGCCTAGCTATATGCCCTAGAGAGGGGGTGAATAGGGCAATGCCAAATAAAACTAATAACAGTGGAATAATAAAATATTTAAAGCACAATACTAAATATAAAACAATCACAATAGCCTAAAATAAAGAGATTGATACTTTATCAGTTCTAAGGACAACCTTACACCAAAAACCAGAGGTTTAAGGTAGGACAACCTTATTTCTAGAACGTCCTTTATATCACAAACCAAAGAGGAATAATAAGCAATGAAATCAAAATAACTTGCAGAAAATAAATCCTAAGTTATTACAACATTCATCCACACTTGCTTGAAGTGATTACAACATTCATCCACAAACATAAACCACAAAACTGAATGAATAAAGGAATGAAAGAATAAAGCGCATCCACAACACAACAATATATAGTGGTTCTCCTGTGTGTACACCAACTGTTATCCAACAGCCACACAGATTGCTACTCCGCTCCTAATATCCTCACACAGGGGATATTAGCATGCACTATCAAAATAGGTTTCACAGATTCACCTAAAACCTTTACAATTGTGTCTTTGATCTCGGGCTTACACAATCCAAAAACCCCACAATCTGAGTTTTCTGGCTCTCCTCAGATAACCACTACAATGAGATTTTTCTGGCGAATCTCAAACAAAAATCAGAGAAAGTAAATTACAAAACATGTAAAATACCTGAATCACCTTTTGAAGAAGCCCGGTAGAACCAATCAGAGTAGAAGTTTGATTCGACGTTCAAAGTCTAATACTCACTTTAAGAATGGTTCTAAGTCTAATTGATTTTAAATCAAATGGGCTAGATCTATTTGATTTTGAATCCAAGAAGAAGGAATATCAGAAATTCCCCTTTTCTAATAAGATTAGAATGTAGATCAAAATCAAATAAAAATAAGCTAGCAAAAGGAATATTAAATAAGCACAAGTAGCTTAAAATAAACACAAACTTATCTCAGAGTATACCCTAAAGAATGCTTGAATAGAATTGATTTAAAGTACTAAAACTTTGAAGTTCGTGTTCTATTTATAGCCTGAAAAATTCCGTCTATGACTGGTCTTAGGATTCTAGGACTGGTCGTAGCATCAAAGATTTTCGAAAGATTTTCGCGGGATAAGATTTTCAGTTTCACAACAAGTCTTGGGTGGTCTACGACCGGTCGTAGGCCATCTAAAACTCGGTCGTACGACCCCAAAAATGATTGCTGGAGGTTGAGTCGTAGGGCTACGACCGGTCAAAGGATGAGTTGTAGAACTCACAGGACTGGTCGTAGGACAGCTAGAAAGATCCAAAAATCTTCAACTACCTAGGACTGGTCCTGAAAAACTTAAGACTGGTCGTATCAAAGCTAGGACTGGTCTTGAAGTCCCTAGGACTAGTCTTAGAACACTCCAAACAAGCATATTAAAATATATGAGTTATGTATCCAGAATGACCTACAGTAAAGCCCATCCTAAGGTCAATCTAAGGTTAAACAAACCTTAAAAGTGAGATGGACATTGAAAGTCTGTTCACTCAGATGACCCTAAAGAGAAGCTTGTGAATATACAAAACTTGTAGTAGGCTTTCTTGAGCTTGATCTTGACTTGACAAAGTCTTCTAGTAAACTTGAACTTGATCAAATCTTGAACATGCAACCTTGAAAACTTCTATTATTGATTTCTTCATCCAAGACTTGAAAACTTTCTTCATTTAAGATCTTTTCTTGAAATGCGATGTCTTGATATGTCTTGATTGCAATGACTAGTCTTCAAACATAAAACACAAGATATACAAGACATAGATATAGGTTTTGGCACCACAAAATTTGACAACCAAAGGGATATGAAATCATAGCACTTACAATTATATGCTCTGTCCACAATTGACATGCCAAAACTACATTACCTTCCTTTCATCACTGGTCTAAAAATAGAAAACTTTATAATCAACGTTCCACATTTAATCTGTCTTACCGGACAAAATCATCCACCATGGGGCCCACTACATGAGTGATTTTAACAGGATCTTCTAACCATTCTTCTAGTGTCCCACCATGAAGCATGCTTATAGCTCAAAAGTCATAATTTTTGAATTGTTGTGCTGCATTTTTCCAAAAAAAAGGGGCCAAATTTACATCAATCAAGATACCTAAGGACCATTCAATGACTGCAATGAAAGCTTGTATGGGACTATGGGTACCATATCATATATGTTAATATACTTAAAAAAAAAAAAAAAAAAGAAGTGGGGCAGAAGTCTTTAGTTTTGGTCAATAAATTTGCATTTCATGTTCAGTAATGTAAGCTATAATGAAGCTAACCAAATCAATACCTGTACACATACCAAAAATAAAAATAAAAATAAAATAAAATAAAATAAAAATCCGTGTCACTCATCCTAATATGCATTAGCTCTATAGACTGCATGTGTGAAAGAAACTACTTTATTCATTGGGCTACTCCAAAATTTCCTTCAATGTGTTCATTTACAATCTTGCTGTTATCCATCTCAACTCATCCTTATTTCACCCACACTCATTTCCTATGTATCAATGTCATACAGAATTCTTAGGTGAGGTGTAAGAACAAAATGAATTTTAATATTATAATGGATAGATGATAACTTTAGGTTGTTGCATAAGTTTTATATAATTTAAATTGCTATGACTAATGATTTCAATGGCGATTATGTTTTAACTGTAAAATTTATACAGTCTAATGACCCCAAAAAAAATGTAGAGCACAAACTTCCATGATTACATGAAGGTAACTTTAAGTTTTCAGTAGCATGATTTATTAAAGAAAACAAAGACTACAATAGAATGGCATAAGAAGAAGAAGAAGAATAAAAAATAAAAATTTAAAAAAGAAACCAAAAGAAAAAACCAAAAAACAAAAACAAAACAAAGGTTTTGCCAGTTATTCTCAAAATTGATAGATTTAGTGTTACATCATATAGCCCACACAAGCAACATATCAGCGGGAAAATGAGCAAGATAGGTACTGTTACCTATTTTGGGTTAACTTTGCCAAAAGAATGATAGGGCTTGACATCTACAAATTGAGTTTTCACAACAAACATACAATAAATTCATTATATTTGACTAACTAACTTAGACAAACATTCAGCTCAAAAGATGTCCATCAAAGTAAATGGATTACATAACCAAAAGAAGAAGAAGAAGAAGAAGAAGTTTTTATTAAAAAAAAAAATGCACTATAGAACTATTCCAATCACATAAGATCTTAATAGGCTATGAGCAATACCTTTCTCTCCACCCCCTTGATCAACATAATGGGCAGTATCATTGAACACCTATAGCATTGGGACAATGCCATTGGAGGTCCCATTTGTACCATGAATGTAACTACTTGTCGCACGAATATTATGAATGGAAACACCAATGCCTCCTGCTAATTTGCTAATTACAACACATTCCTTCAGAGTATCATATATTCCTTCAACGCTATCATCTGTCATGCAAATAAGGAAACGACTACTCATTTGGAAAAAAAAAAAAAAAAAAAGAAGAGATCATTAAGAAACAAATCAAAAACCAATATATTTGAACAAAAAAGAAACTAAGCAAATGATACCTGAGGCCACGGAGTCCCGACATTAAAAAGAGTAGGGGAAGCATGTGTGAACCAATGTTGTGACATCAAATGGTATGTTCTGAGGGTAGAGTCAATATCATCCTTATGAATTCCAACAGCAACCCTCATCAACATATGTTGTGGCCTTTCTACAACCCTACCCGAATCCTTAAATAGGTAGGATCTCTCAGGAGCTTGAAAACCAAAGTAGTCATAGTCGAAGTCTCTGTCATAAATTATTTCACTATCCAGAAGGCCAGCATTCTGGAACCAATAAAATAAGAAAGGATGTTAGAACCCCAACATTGGAAGAATTCAAAAGAGCAGTATAACCTATCTGTTGATTCTCTAAACCGTTATGTGCAAAAGGAGAATGGCCCAACATGAAATCTTTCACATATATACTCTCAAAAGGGGAATTCAAAAGAGCACCATAACCTATCTGTTGATTCTCTAAACCATTATGCGTAAAAGGGGAATGACCCAACGTGAAGTATTTCACATATATACTCTGAATTTATATCACAACTCAAATACTTTACAGAACATAAGCAGGCCCACCTTTGAAGAACCGTGACTGTTGGATGGTGAATGCCACCTGGATTGTATTAAGCCTAAAATTCACCACAATCAAATGATCCACACCACATAATCAAAAGCATGGAAACAGATGGCCAGACCAAACCCAATCTAGCCCATTTTGTAGGATCTTGCTCATAGGATTAGGATCAACCAATCATGATGAAAAATAGGCTAATTCAACATAAAGTGGGTCCCTCCTACCCAGTAGTGTAGAACATTCTGAGGTGGGGCCCACTATCCAATGCCAAATGATGCATTGGGCACTTCTTCTAGGTTTGATACACTGAGGAGTTACAATCATTAAAAAGTGAAACCTCTAAATTTTCAATTCTAACAACATTTAGTCTTGCATATTCAAGTCATCCCAATTTATTATCAAGTGTTCAAAATTGCTATCTACCGGTAGAAGAAATCATAGTAAATATTCAGAACAAAAAAATAAATTAGAATCCCAACATTTTTATGCAGAACAGGGGGGATTACATTCTTGATTATCTCATAAACATCATCTGTAACTAACGGAGCCTTTTGCCCTGATCTTTATTGAAATGATAATACATCTCTTTGATTCTACATAGATCATCCAATTCCTGTTTTTTTTTAAAAAATAAAAATAAAAATTCAAGCAAAAACAGTTAAAGAAAAGTTAAGTCAACAAACACTCACGTCTTAGAAAATGATTTCTTTGTGCTCTTATGCAGATTTGAAACAACAATTCTTGATGAACTGCAGGTATAAAGAGAGAAGGCCAATTACCATTAAGAGGGCTGAACTGCAACAAAGGGCTAAGGAGATAGAGAGACAGAGGACTAGGGTTTTGAGAGCGAGAGAGAGATAGGGATAGAGAGAGTGAGAGGCAGAGGGAGAGGTAGAGAGAGGGAGAGGGAGGAAGAGGGAGAGCAAGAGCGAGCGGAGAGAGAGAGCTTGAGGGAGTGGAGAGGGAGAGGCAGAGAGGGAGAGAGAGAGAGAGAGAGAGAGAGAGAGAGAGAGAGAGAGAGAGAGAGAGAGAGTCCATGGGTGGAGAGCGAAAATGAAATTAGGGTCATGCCTCTTTTTATTTTTATTCGGACCCTTTGCTCGAGACCATTAAAACTTGTCACGGGCAAAGGGTAGCCATGCGTCAGTTATGCCTCTTTTTCTTGTAGTGTTTCCTCACAATATTCATGTATGTTTATTGAAGACATCAACATCCATCTAGAGGAGGTATGGACCATCCTCCAACTATTGGACCCAGAGCATATGGGAATGAAATCTACAACGAAATTAGCGTATTTCTTCAGCTGCTCGAAGGATTATCTGTGTTGTGCAAAAATATTAACCTTTGTAATAGCATAAAGAACTTCCTATATAGTCATCAGAATAACAGTCTCAGCATTGGCTATCAGAGCCCAACCAGACAACAGATATCAAAGGAAATCAAGTGCGTGTAGGAATTTTTTATCTTTGGGCCCGAATTCGAGTCCTCATTTATCCATTGTTACAAGTTGGATTTTCATGATTTTTGTGTCATTTAGTAGATACCATGTCCATCCATCAAAAGGTGATGGTGTCCCAGCCCCACTCGATATCAGAAAGGGATAAGGTTTGGCCGGTGACCCAACACCAACCAGCTAACTTGTGTCAAATCTTTGTGGGCTACCATGATGTGTATGTGTTTTATCCACACCATCCATCCATTTTTCTTGCTAATTTTAGGGCATGAGACAGAAAAACATGAGATAAATCTAGAGCTGAAGTGAACCACACCACATGAATTCATGTTGGGATTGAACGTTTACCGTTTAAAACTTTTTGGGAACCCGAAAAGTTTTGGATCATCCATGCCTGTGTGACATTATGAATAGGTTGGATGACAGATAAACATTACTGTGGTAGGTAGGAAGGTTTCTATGGTCGACATCAATCTCATACTGTTTTATGTGGTCGGGTCCACTTGCATTCTGTATTTGCCTCATTTTGGGTTCATCCATAAGAAAGCTTCAGCAAATCAAGTTGCTTCTGTTTTAGCGGACTGAAAAACCTGGGCGGATGAATCTGGCCGAGATTTTGCTTCCCCTTCCTTCCCAGTATTTTCCTAAATCTTTTGTATCATCATGTACACCTCATAATCAGCTATCAAACGGTGCATAGATCTCAGGTCTGTGTGGGTGGGCATGATGCTTCCCAACTTAGCTGGCTATATTATATGCTTGTTAAAACATCAAGGGGGGGGGGGGGGGGGGGGGTGGGGGCGCTATTTTGGCCGTATTAACATTGAGGCATGGTAAAAATCTCTAAATGGAGGGAAAGTTTCAAATATTCTGAGGTAGTCATCCGTCAGGTTTTTGAAAAAAGTTTGGACCAAATTGGCCCTGTCAACTTGCATATGCAAGGTGCTTCCTTTTTTTTTTTGCAGTCTTTTTCTTCCTTTTCAAAAATATTTTTCAACGACCCACCACCACTCCTTTCGACTATATTTTCTGACGTACGTACATCACCATCAACTTCTCTAGCATATATGTAAGCCACTATCGATGAACTCTACATCTTAATCAATGACAAAGGATATTGTCCCCAAATGGTGTCAAAATTTTAAATCATTTTAAGGGTTAATTCTGAGTTTTGGGCAGTTCTCTGATGCTGGAAGATGATGGTAATGTTTTTGATTTGTAAGTGAAAAATCTCCTCTAATGGCAGGTGAAGTAGTTAGCAGAAGCTCCTCTAATGGCTACTCCCCCACAGGGGAGAACCAAGAAATCCTTCCCAACTATTGGGGGTTTCACCCTATTTATAGCAAATCTGTCATTTGATTGTAGCCATGAGGATGTGTTTAAGATCTTTCAGCGGTATGGGAAAGTCAATGATGTTTACATCCCCTGTTTTCCAAATTCCTCCAAACCTGGAGGTTGCGCATTTGTCAGATTCCAGTATGAAGATGGAGAGCGGAAATGGAGGTTCTAGATGGTAGAAAAATTGATGGCAGGATGGTTCAAATCAAGATGGTTCATCCTAAAATCCCCCCTACTGCGACAACTTCCACTACGCCAAAATCGTGAATTTACAACTAACCAAATCCATCGTAAAACTAAATAAATACCGGATTTCATCAGACGCTGTTTACTAGGTCATTTTTTTTTATGGCTAAAATCCGTTGTTTAATCTGCGACGAATAAGGTCCGTCGCTTATTAGCGACGGATAAGATCTGTCGCAAAAATTAAACAATCCATCGTTAAAATTCAAAAAAACCAACTCGAATTAGTCATCGATAAAAATATTAACAATGGACCTCAAATCCATCGTTGATTTTCAACTTGTTCAGAAATTAGCTACCGATTTGGTTCGTCGCTAAAATATCTGTGAATAAGAACAGTATCATTAGATTTTTTTTTAAAATTTTGAATCTTACACCTGATAGTCATTCAAAAAATAATTCACATGATTGTTTAATAAGAATCCTATTTAAAAAAATTACGATGAATCTTGTTTCGCCATCCACTATATAGCAAGGAAAATGATAATTACAAACAAAATATGCTATAGAACAACGTATAAAGCAAGAGAAAATACCTATTGGTTGAAAAAAAATGATTAGGATGAGTCCCATGACTTCAGTCGAGTCACTTTGTTGAGTTTATGGCCTTGCTTTAGGTAGACTCGACGAGTTGTAAAACTATGACACGAGATCAATCCCTTAAAATATGAACTCACGTTAAGCGATTGTGAAAATAATTAATTAACCAACTGATTTTTTGAGTGCATGAAGAAATCAAAAAGGGAAATATGAGCTCATAATGTCACAAAGAGTTGGAGATTAGCTTTAGGAATAGTGTTCTGTGAACAAGAAAGAAACCACTAATTTCTAATGCATAATCAGAGGACATCCTTACTTAATATAGAAATCAAAGAATGCATTTAACTGTTAGTTCTGTAAAAATGACTAAAATGGGTAAAACCAACTACCTTAAGATCTCACACAAAATTAGCTAGAAAATAATGGTATCATGTAACTAGCACCCAGGTGTTAACATGCCATGTGCATATGGCATCCAACCCATCCAACGAGTTGGATTGGCATTCAAGAACAAATGGTGCAAAAATTAGGCCAAAAATTAGGCCAATCCACTAATCAAGCTTATTTGGAAAGCTACTTCACTAAAACTGAGTGAAGAAGACTTTTTTCCACTCAAGTCTGTGGAGCTCGCTATTATGTATGTGTCTAATCCAAAACCATCCATCCATTTTACCTACTCATTTTAGGGCATGAGCCTAAAAATAAGGGTGATCCAAACTCCAAATGGACCACACCTAGAAAAGCTATGAAATTCAAAACCAAACAAGACCAAGAACCACATTCATGGAGAAAGAAATTTCATGATCATTGAATTGGCCAATTAGGAAGTTTAGGGAATTTTATGGTTTGGATGCTACCTGTAAGCCTTGCTTTCAGACCTTTTATTTCTGGCTTTTGCTAGAAAAATGAATACAACCTCATTGATTAAAGGAGGAAAGAAGATTTTTATTTATTATTTATTTATTTATAAAAACCTTTTGGAAAATGGTGAATGTTTTCTTCCATGACTGCCACAGATTGCAGATAAACACAGTTTTACAAACTAGTGAGGCACACAGTAGATAATTACGTGTTTTCATATTAAATGCCACCCTTAATCTTGTTTGTGGACTTGTAGTCTGGGAAAAAGGAGAGAAGAAAGAAACTAGTCCTCTTCATCCAACATAAAAGTATACACCAAGGGCACAATTCATTAGAATTGATTTTCAAAATTTTCTCATTGGCCATGAAGGGAAGATTTCTAGAGTAGGTTGTCCTTAAGTGTCACACCCCAAACCCGGGGACGGACAGCTTTTGTGATGCCTCGAATTCAGCACTCGACTTCCATACACCAAGTCACGAGTTCGGCGCACCACAAGGAAGATTTTTTACTGATTTTTTTTTTCTTTACACATATATAATAATACCTGAGCATAAAGATCCATGATCAAATTACCAAGCGACATCTCCAATAGAAATCCTGATGGTTACAAGTATAGTGCTTTTCAAAAGGTACACAACGTCAACATTGCCAAATCGAAAAATGAATGCAATGCATCAAGAAGGAAAAGTCTTTGAAGCTACTCCAACCCTAAAAAAAAGGAAAATAGGAAGCTTAGGTAAAAAGCCTAGTAAGTACACACGTGTGTGCAGTGTGTTCTACATGCAAGCAAGATAAATATGTTATAAGGAAATCATATATGTGAAAGGTGTGTAGCACGTAAAGTATGATGTCAATGCCAATACAATACATATGCATTATAATAATACTCCAAGTCAATGCTACCAGCATCACCAAGTCATATTTTCATTTCTCCTATACCACAGCCATAACCGTATTACACGCATCCATAATCACATCATCATCATTATATTGTCATGCCATAATTATACAATATCAGAAATACTGACAAGTCCATGAGTCAAACAAATCAGAATATGCAATACAGATTAAATATACAAATGAGGAACAATATCAGAATACAAGATACAGATCAACTATACAAATGAGGAGTCATAAAGAGTCAAATATCAAAGGTCGTATCTAAACCATATAAATGTAGAAACACAAGTAACCCATAATGCTATATGCCACGAATATAATGCAGTATGCGGTGCAAATGGAATGACCATGGTGGAGTATGAAGTCAGGATGATAGTATATAGTATCGCAGGCTATGGGGTCCATCACAAGGGACTTCTATCCAAACTAATCCCATACCTAAATTTGGATAGTCAGACTCAATGTGGTAAACTCATGATCTCAGATTAGTCACACGCTCCAAATGAAATCCTGGTCATTGCGAAGGTACACGTAAAAATAGTTATGCACCACCAACCCGAGTGGATAATGAATGAATGAGTATGCAACTCCTGCTCAATAAGTCCACATATTAGTATAGTTACTCTCTGGAATCATCACCGGGATTTAGTACACTCCAAATGGCACTGCCCCTCTCCCAGCAGCACGGTCCAAGTGAGCGTAAGAAATCTCACTATCTGCCTGGCCAATAGTCTGTCAATACCTATCTGGCACGTCGATAGCGGACCCGTTCGTGATCTGGTCAAACTCAGCTTAGTAATGCTCCCTACCCTCTGGCGAGTAAGGCCACACCCCCTCCCAATCGACCACGATATAGTGGGAGACGAGACCTCCTGGTATTCGGCACTCGGGGACTCATGTATCCACTCGATCTCGATGTTGGGACATCTTCTGCTCCAAGAGGGTTTATGAATTTTCACCCGGGGCCATCTATGGTAGCCCAATGCTAGAACAAATTTTTTGTGTCCCGACTGGCCATCCACAATATACCTGTGGAGGTTATGGCCCTGATGTCACTAGGCTATACAATACAAGATGCATGAGTTATACAATCCAGTCATACATCAATCTTTCATATACCGTGCGCTCATGTGAGATAACCTCCGCTATCACGGAGCCTCATAATAATCTGCACTATGGTATATGCAATGGTCAATCATATCTCATAACAAACATGCAGATGATACGTATTAACATGTCTCATGATGTGTATGGGCATGTATTATAATGTTATGCTGTCACATACTCATAATCGGTATCAATAACCGTCATCGACAATCGGAATCGATGAGAATGGGCCAAAGAAAGGTCACAATGTGGACATTTAACCATTATTGCCCGTCAATGTAGACATTTAACCAACATTGCTCCTAAGGAGTGGCCCACATAAACATCAATACATACATCATGGCGAAATCACACATCACATCGGTCCTCATATACATCGCTTTGTGTCTCATACAAGGGTCATACATTCATCGCATTAGGCCTCACTCATGGGCCGCGCATACATCACATTGGGCCGAATTATATGAGCCTTACGTATCGCAATGGGCCTCGGCACATGGGCCATGAGTATACCACATCAGGCTTCACAACCCATGGGCTTCAAATACACAATAGGTGGGCCCTAAACATGGGCCTCAAATACATCACAATGAGCCACAACCCATGGGCCTAAGATACATCTCAATGAGCCACACCCATGGGTCTCAAATATATCACATTGGGCCTCGCCCATGGGCCTCGAATACATTGCAAGTGGTCTTAAATCTATTTCATAGGTAGGCCACATACCTTGGCCTAATACACACCACTATGGGCCACATCACATGGGCCAGAAATACATTACAATGAGCCTCATCATATGGGCTGGAAATATATCTCAACGAGCCCTGCCCA
The DNA here is from genome assembly GCA_037074715.1 of Magnolia kwangsiensis. NCBI lineage: Eukaryota > Viridiplantae > Streptophyta > Magnoliopsida > Magnoliales > Magnoliaceae > Magnolia > Magnolia kwangsiensis. The sequence continues at coordinate 63,279,464 of CM073572.1, forward strand.
TAGGCCACGAATACATGGCTACACCAATTATGAAAAGTCTTATACTACAACCACTTCACATGTCATATAGTTAATGGCTCATATTTGGTGTCTCATGGTTAATGGCCAAGAGCCACATTTCATCGTACCACTTACGGTTTAGAGATCACAACGTATAGAATCTAGGACCTTGATAGCATTAGCTTAGGTAAAATAAATCTACATCACATTCGGTTTAGTGTACAACTTAGTTATATGTGATTCAAATGGAGGTATCTGTATCGATAAGCACAAACCTATGTTGTTGAATGGCCATCAATGCCACTTGATTTCATACGGTTAGGTGGCCTTGTACATATTTCACATTCATACAATTGGATGACTACATATACTCCATATACTCCACCATTGCCTATGATTAGGTAGCTATATATACATCAAATACCTACATGATTAATGGACCAAACAGGTATATCACACCCTCACACCATTAAAGTCTACATATTTGTTATAATTAAACATGTTTAAGGGTTTAAACACAAGTTACATGATCTTATTACTTAAGACCGTACTCTAACAAAAGTGTCAAGTGATCAAGGGCTGTCCACAATCAGCCTATTAAAGGAATTATTCATCATTACTTCAAAAATTATAATACTAGTTCGTCATATGTTCAACACATGGAGATTACAAACTCTTATCGAAGAGGCCTAATAGTTGGCCCAAACAAGGCTACCACTGATTGGCCCACATGGCGTTCACTCAAAATGGGCCTTAACATTCTTAGGCCCACACATCAATGGAATTTACAATGAGTTCTATGTGGTGGTGCTCATGGGGTTTTCCCATGAGGTTAAGTCGTGTGTGACCCACTTAAGACTTAGGTCTGCTTTGATTCTAGTCCAAATCATAAAATGATATGAGGAAGTGGATGGTCCGCTTAGATTAAATAGATACACCATGGTGGCCTTAGGTTGGATTCAATAGTAAAGTCCTTATTCTCATAGCCTTGTATTGTATGGTCCAATTCAGGTTGGATTGACTGATTTTTGGGACAATGCCCTAAAGGGGACCTGGTACATGGGCTAAATGGGTTGAATATCTAATACATCATCAGGATGGCCCATAACAAATTTTTAATGACGAGAGTTCAATTTGCATTTTTTCAGGATGTATAACTATTTAATCATTGGATGGGCCTAAGTCTTGGTAACATATCGTCAAAAGGGTTGATAAAATAGATGAATGACGAGGATCTTAAATATATTTCATGTCATAACCATGGTGGATTAAGTGGCTTAACACCTTTATCAAAGTGGGTCATACCACACACAAGTTGAGAGGTTTACCCTCCATTAAATATTCATAATCATTTGCTGGGCCCACGAAGATGTGGTTCATAAATCCAGCCCATCCATTATGTGTATCCCACTTGGTTGAGGGGTCAAACCATGTTTCAGATACAACCAAAATTTCAAGTGGACCTAATAAGTGATTTTATATGCTCGAGCTTCGAGTTGTACGAACGGTTCAAGAAGATTAAAGTTACATGGGTCCTAAAGTGATGTATTTATTATACCTATACGGTTCATCTATTTTATTTATTTATTTATTTTAGATATCATTTTAGAAAATGATCCAAAAATGAATCATAACCAAAGATTATCTAGATCTCACCTCAATTAACAGTTAGGATAATGATTTCACTGTTAAACCATTCATCGGGCCCACCATAACATTTATTTTCCACCGAATCTGTTCATAGAGTCACAAAGACCTGAAATTAAGGGGAAAGCAAATTTCATATTGGTCCAAAACTTCTGACCCAAAAGGGGTTCCAATGGTAGATGTTCAATCATTGTTCCTTTTGTAGTGTGGCCCACTTGATAGTTAGATCTATCTTATTTTTCTTTTCAAGCCTTAGGTCAAGCTCACCAAATGGATGGATGGTTTAGATATAACGTATACCACACGATCAGACCCATAAAATTGTTAATTTATTCAGCTTCATAATTTTTTTTTATTTTTTTATGGTGTGGGCCACCTGAGTTCCATGTATGGCTGAAATTTGGGGGTGGCCCATTTTTAAACGGGACCCATCAAATGCACGGTGCTGATGTTTGACATGCATCAAGGTGGGGGCTGTGGTGGGGCACACTTTCCTCCAGCGTCAGCAGCAGACACTGCTTGCTGCAACATCATCCAGACACTAACAGCGGCATCGTCATATATATATATATATATATATATATATATATATATATATATATATATTCAAATATGGGGCCCACAACAGGATGATCCAGTTCGACTGTTGCGTGTGTCCCACATGGTGGACGGGTCAGTCCAAGTTTCAGATGCATCCAAATTTCAGGTGGGCCTCAATGAGTGCTTTTATATGTTTAAGCATGTATTCACATGATTTTTGATGGTGGGGTCTACCAGAGAACTGGATTGACTTCATTTTTCAGTTCAACGCCTAAAATGATCTGAAAAAGTGAATGGACGACGTGGATTTAATACATACATCATGAGTTGGGCCTGCTGTGGACCCACAGTCCAAACCCCTTTATTTAAGCAGCCAGGCGTTGCTTGCTTCAATGTTCAGAGGACGCTGGCAACAGCGTCTAGTGTATTTTTTTTTATTTTTTTTTCGTGTTGTGAGCACGTGTGTGCATGGGCGTGTGTGTGTTTGGCCAGCCCAGTGGGCCGCACTTTGGGATGGTTTGGATGGCCTACAAAAATTCTAGTAGGGCCCACAATCAGTGGGTCCCACATAAAGTTTATAAACAATCATTTCTTTATGAAATTATTTTTATTATTTTTTTTTTTTATATGTATTCTCCCATGAATCCACACCATTAAACACATCATTATCACATTATCATCAGCATTATATATATCATCACCATTCTCCCATGAATCCACACCATTAAACACACTATTAAACACATCATTCTCCGATGTATCCACACCATTAATCATATCAAATCATCACCACAAATAATAAAAAAGAAACAAATCAAGAGTGGAGTGGGTGTACTCACCTTGATGAATTGGATGGATGGTTGAGATGGATGGAAGGGATGGGATTGATGGAGTTGATGGCCCACCAAGATCACTCCTCTCTCTCTCTCTATGGAAAATGGTGAAATGCTAAGGGATGGAGGGGTATTTATAAAGAAATGGATAAATTTTTGGTTAAGTTAGGCTAATGTGATTAATATTACTTAGGCTAGGATTATGGTAATTAATTCATGCTTTGTAATTAATGATGGATTAAATGAGTATAGGATGACATGGTGTGATGATGTCATGCATGAGGTGTGGCATGGAGGAGAGTTGACTTTTCATGCACATGAGAGATGAGAGGTATGGGTGTATGACATCACACACATGGGTAGAGATTCTCTCACCCATGTGTGGCATGTGCATGTATGTATGACATGTGTTGTGCACATATGTGGAGTGGAGTATATGGCGCCATGCACACATGATACATTAATTATTCTTCACGTCGTATCTCATAAACAGAGTTTCGTACAGACTCATGGGTTGTACCTTCACGATCACAACGACGGGGCGGTCGATATGAGATAGGTTTCGAGATGCTGGGGTTCCGGTCAGTTGGGTGTGTACTATGAACAGTCAATCCATGTCAAGCTAAAGGCGTCGATCATCATGTATATAAGCATATAAAATAGTACGGAATGGATGCGGTGTTACATTAAGTGTTTTCTAGGAATAGAAAAGAAAAGGACCCTAGTTATTAAATTCAAAAAAGTTGTTGGTTTCTCTTTTTCTCTCTAAGAGATAGGATAGGTTCCTATGTTTGGAACATCACACCATTGAAGTTTCCATGTGTGAGAATGATAGTTGTGATGGAAAAGGCAAAGATTCCTTGCGTAGTGTAGGAAACTTGAAGTATTCGACAAGCTCAATGAGCTCTTGAAAATAACTACAAGCCTCCACAAAAGAAATTTAGCTAAATAATTTTAAAGAAAAAAAAAAAAAACTTAAACCAAGTTTCCAATCAACTTAAAGTCTGGCCCTATTGAGTTTTGAGTCAGGTTTTGAATTTTTAATCCTGATTCCCACATATGGAAGTTTAAAAACAGGGGAAATTCCTAGAGATTGGACATCTTGATAGTTGTTATTTTTATTTTTTTTATTTTTTTGTGCCCTGCAGGCTTTAATAAAATTCAGTTTCTTTCAAAAAAAGAAAAGAAAAAAGAAGTATACTAGATTTCAACCAACCAAATTATATTTGTGATGGTTGCATCTTTGAAAAGAAACACAGATCCTTTCCTAATTGAAAAATTACAGAGAACCACATCTTCGGTTTAGTTTGTGCATTTAAATATGTATGAGATTGGTTATCATTTAAATAATAACAGTAGCAATTTCACCATTTTCATCAATTATTATAATATAAAGACATGAGTTCACTTTTTAAAAGAGAAATCTGAACTTATGGACTTTTAAACATCTTTCATTTTTATGCTTCAAGAGTTGTTAAAATAACATTTAGAAAAAAAATAGACCTCCAAAAGGCTGCAGCTAACCCCCAAACTCATTTAAGAAATCAATAGAACTCCATAAAGGTTAAAAATAAATAATAGCTCGAACCAAACTACAAGTGGACCACACCACAGGAAATGAGAAATTGAACATCGACCATTCAATTCTTCTTAGGGGCCACAGAAGTTTTGGATTTAGATGATATTTGTGTTTACCCTTCGCACATGTATGTTAAACAGTGGTGAAGATTGCTTTAGTTGAAGTAGGAATATGCCAATATATCTTAGAGGGGGGTGAATAGGACTATTTAAAGTTTTATAATGTATTTAAAAATCCCGTTACATTAATCCTATGAATATGCAATCATCAGGATTACTCAAATGTAACTCTACTAGCTTCCAAGCCTAGTAGAGGATCCAATCACAAACTATTCAAGAGACAACAATAAATAACCTAGTTTATGATGGATATGATTGTGTATGTGTATGAGGTGTGATCGAGTATATAGATATGAAAGCATTGAAATAAATCACACACACATAAAAATAGCAATCGCAAACACGATCATTTTTATAGTGGTTCGACTACTTGTCTACTACATTGTCACTAACCACACTCATCCCTTGAGTGTACCGAATTTTACTAAGGAGGTTTCACAGTGATTCACCTCAAACCTAAGGTTTTAAATCAGGTTCACCTTCAACCTTCACAACCTACACTGAGGCTGATTGTTTATGCTCTCACAAGCAAGGGTAACACATCGCACCCACTTTTAGGCACACTAGTTAAGGATCTTCTGTAAGACCCTAATGGAGCTTTTTGCACGGTTCACCTCAAACCCGAGATTTCATAAGGTTCACCTCAAACCTAAGGTTTTAACTGATTTACCTTCAACCAGATGTTTATGCTCTCCACAGAGCAAGGGTCCACATAACGCACCCACCACATACACTCCCACCGAAGGCCTCCTAGAGGACTTGCAAGAGTGAGAAACACCTTAGACCCAATCCTTCAAAGGAATGATCAAAAGGTCCTCTGGACTCTATATACTTATAGATAAGTGGATGAGTCTCATTCAGCACATTGATGAAGATCTCCTCCTTATTGATGAAGAGTCTTTTGCTTGATCCGCAACTCAAATGATGTACCAATGTATGGCGACGGGTTGGGTCAAGGTTATGTTGAAATGCTACTCTCCAAATGTTTTCCTATCAGGGAGATAGAGTAATTTCAATAATCTTATGCATTCAAGGCATCCTAGCTTAATGATTTTCCATTAAGGTAGTAGCTGGAGGATCCTTGAATGCAGAAATTCATTCCCCAATCCACTCTATTGAATATCAATGATGAGGGTGGATTGGTGGATGAACTTCCTTGAGAGAAAGGGCTTTGGGTAAATGATCTAAGGTTAAACACTAAAAAGCACTCTCTTCTTTCTCTCACAACAACTAAAGCTAAGCTCTCTTTAAATAGGAAAAAGGTTCCAACAGATATAAAATGGTCACATTTATGACAGAGTTCGATATCATCGAGCGTATGCTCTCAATTGTATCGATGGTCCACTCGATGACACAAACTAAATGTCATACGCCTTTGAAAACCTTTTACCAATTGGTCGAGGGGATCGAGACTCATGTCGATGTCATCGTATTTTGAACTCTGATATTATTGATGAGAGTGTCAACTCCTCGACATTTGAAAATGAGAGAGACTAGCTAAAAAAATTTTAGGTCATCAGATATGATCGGGGGATACTCGATATCATTGAAATTTGAATGTGGATGATATCGAAGGTTGTGTCGATGCATCGATAAATCCAAGAATTTTAACATTGAGCTTTCTAGGTAGTTATGTCCTTTCTCAATGCAATCGATTAGGCCTCAATATCATCGATATTTGAATATCGATTCTATCGAGTGACCCCCGATTAGAATTAAAAAGACACCTGAAAAATGTTGCCGGAGAACTTCACGCCCATGACTGATATCATCGAGAGCTTCTGATATCATGAAGATTTGAACTCCGATGATATCGAGGAGAGCTCCGATATATCAAAGCATATAAGATTTTCTTAAGTAAAAATAACGGTGCCGGATATCTACTTGTCGATATTATCAAGCCACCTTCAATGTCATTGAGATTCAAATATCGATGATATCGATACATCGATAATACTATCCAGATATTCATGTGGTTGTTGGAAACTTTATGTCCTCATTCGATTTTATTGATTGATCTTCCAAGGACATTGACAGCGCAAGTCAATCATATCAAGACTTGTATCAACACAATCGACAAAGCAAGAAAATTTAGAGATTTTTTTATTTTTTAAAAAGTTTTGTCACTTTAAAACCCTATGATGTTCTAACTTGTTTTAAGAACTTTATTCACCTTGTGTTTTGGGACATGGGATGTGAGGCTTAGATTTACCTGTGGTGAGTTTCCACACATTTGGTTAAGGCAGATGGTTGAATTGATCTTCCTGTGAGGCTTTGCAGTCCGACTGACTCAACACCCATGCTAATTGACAAATAGGAGCACTAGCAAGGGCACTTTCAATCTCCCCCTTTGTCAATTATGTGACAAAATACCCAAAACACCCTAGGACAATATCTAGACAGACACATCCTAAATTGTGCGTAAATGCATTTTACACAATTTTACAATTTCTAGAGAACCATGTACACAACCCAATATATACTCCCCCTAACTGCAATACTCTCCCTTTATTGGTGTAGCTACTCCCCCTAACACCTGCAACACCATTTAAGTAGATATACAATTTTTTGTTTGGGGTGTTTGAACCATTCTCCCCCTTTTTGTCAGTTGTTTACAAAGATATAGCAGGTGATATTGACTGAAGTTCAAAGACATGTGGGAGAACTGCATAGATATAGATGTACAAAGATGAGATTAGTTTAAAGCATACATCATTGGCAGATAATATGGATGCAAATTAAAGTAATTAAGTAGTTATAAAAGCAGATAAAATCACATGCATTCCATGGCAGACCTTGAATAAACCAGGGGATCACATAGTCATGGCAAGCAAAATTTGAATTAAAACCAACCATCTTGATAGAAATAAACTGCCCCAGATTGGCAATAGAATTACAATTCCCCAAATAGAATCACTGAACGAAAATATGAGTACCAAAAAAATCTAGAAAACATGGGAAATCACATTATGTCAGGTTAAGGGAATATGAGGATATTTCAAAAAATGATTACAATATCCACACATTATTTGATAATGCAGCCACCTTCTAAGGCATTTTAGATCCATCGGTCATTAGAAATTTAGAGTCTGTTGCACAGAGGATTGGAGAGCTTCTAGCTTGTCCTCTATTCTTGATAATCATCGTTCACAGTTATGGAGCCACTCGTTAATTCCAGCAAGTCTATTCAGCTGGTGACGTTCAAGTATATGATGCCAACGATTTGTGACTAATGCAGGACTATAGAGGGGTGCCTGATTGGATCCCCAAGGTGTTTCTTCATTTGGCTACTAGCGGCTCATACCAATAGGTGGAGGACTTTTTGTGCAAGTAGAGACAGAGACATACACTTATTGAACTACATTATGGTTAAACCATACTTCAGGATATACTTTGTCTGATGTTGCCAGCAGTCATACGTAGTGTGCGAGTTTGCAGATGAGGGATGAAAATGGAAGGATTCCAAGATGGTCCCCCTTAACTAGCTTAATCCGTTGTTCTAGGATAAGAGTTGGCAAACACACAGGGACCTCTTGATATACATCATACAAGACATTGAGAGCAAAGGGACTCAGGCCGACGTCATTGGCTTCACATGGGTAGACATTCGTACTGAAGATATTGTGGAGAATTTTGAACAAGGTTCTTAGATTTTTTTTAGGAATTATATTGTTATCTTTTCTAGGAATTATTGCACCTTAGCATGGTGCTCGAGTGACCTCCCCCCACCTGCCTAATTTGTTGAAACTTCTACCAATGACTGGTATTTGAGTCACGCCAATGTCCAGTAGGCGACCAAGAACCATTGGGGTAATTATTTTGAAGTGTTGCATAAATTTTAGATGAATACATAGTGGATAATCCCGAACTACGTGGCAACAATTGAAAAATTGTTGGATCATGTCAAACTGGTAAGGGCCACCCAAATTAAGCACATTCTGCCATCCAATAGTCTCTAACAGGAGATCAACCCCATAGGGCTCAATAGCACTGTTGAGAACAATACGATTAATGATCGTAACTTATTCCCAATCGGATTGGTTCTGAGGTGATCCAACATTTTTCTCTTTCTTAGCTCTGGAAGATTTTGAGGACAAGAGGTCCATACCTTTCCCTTTAACCATCTTCAGAACCAGAGGGAAGGAAGCTGAGTGAATTTCTTCCTTGTTGTCGGTCGGCTCTTATAATCGTCTTTTCGATGTCATCGATATGGCGTCGATGATATCGAGCAACCACTTATAAATGCATTGAAAACCATGTCGACAACTGTTGGGAAGAACCAGTACTTACTTGAGAAATCCAACGAACACGAGCTTATTTTCCCTAGAGCTGCCGATCATATCGATAGTGCATATCGATATTATCAAATTTTGAATATCGATGCTATCGATAGGATCTAGACTTCCTTGAGCATTAAATTGAAATCATTCTCGATCATATGGCTTTTCATATTCTAAGGAGGCGTCGATGATATCGACCCTTGATCGATTAATCGGAAATGACATATTGATAGTATTTTCAATTTTCAATAATCAGACGTCCCTCCACGTATATTATAATATTTCTCTGAGATACTAGTATACACAACAAAATAATGTACAATCATTGTACATGACAAAATTATAAACATTAAATGTTTATACACGAAAATAAGGACAGAAACCTCAGATATGTCATTTAAAGCTTAACAAAATTGCATCATTTTCACAAATGTATAGATCTAGATGCATGACTTGGACTTTTTCTATGCTTAGTACTTCCAAGCATCAGTTCTTTCTTTATCTCTGATAATGTAGCAGTGGTTGTTTGTACGATGACCCTTCATTACTGATTTTCCTGATTGGTTTAGGATTTCGCATTCTTGTTCGTTGAATTTGACCACATGACCATTATCACAGATTTGAGATATGCTTAGGAGATTATGTGCCAGACCTTTTATGAAGAAAGCATTCTCATTTTTAAGAAGATTAATCCCTTTTATGATTCCCTGTCCAATTACTTTAGCAGTGGTTCCATCTTCATAGGTGACTATCCCTTTATATAGATTTTGATTGTTTGACAGAAGGAACTTGTCACCTGTGACATGTCTTGAGTAACCACTGTCTAGGTACCACTTGGTGTCATTGTCAGTTAGATGAATTGAGTTAGTAGCCAGACAATGTTTCTTTTCCTTAATTACCCACCTTGTGACAGGATTCGTGCTTGTAGTAGATTTAGTTTTCATGTTTCTACTGGAGACATCAGATTTTTTAAATATTTTTGTTCCATACCCGGCTCTAATTTTCTCATATCCTAAGTTATTTCCATATTTTCCCATACCTAAAAGTTTTTCTAACTTCCCACCACTTTGGGAAAACTTACAGTTTAGCTTGCCACTTTTTCTGGACTCTTCTAGATCAAACAAGAGTGAATGATTTTCATTTTAAAGGAGCATATTTTTATCTTTTAACTGCTCAACCTTTTTTTTTTAGTTTTTTGGATTTTGATTTAAGAAAGGTTTTAATTCTTTCAAGTCTATCATTATCTGAGTGTTGTTGCTGTAAATCATTGATTAGGTGTGTATTAATTTTCAGAGTTTTATCCAATATATTTGCAGCAATTCCTTTTTATTCTCGGATATTCTAAGTCTTTTAACAACTTTAACGCTATGGATATACAGTTAATTGTAAGCATCTTGTAGCTTATTTTGTTCTTCTTCTTCTTCCTTTTCTGTTTCCTCATTATCAGACGAAAATGATTTAGTGGCTTGTTGTTCTTCCTTATTTTCAGATTCACCGAGAATGATTGGAGTAGTGGAGACCATGAGGATTTTCAACGATTTCTAGTCTCCATCACTCTTTGAGTCACTAGATTCTGAATTTGACTCTTCTGTATCATCCCAAGTGGCAGTCATTGCCTTGCCATTTGTTTTTTTATTTGGGCATTCGGTAGACAAGTGACCATACTCCTGACAGGCATAACATTGTGGTTCTTTGGTTCTTTTACCAAATTTTCCTTCAGAAGGTTTGTTGTTCACCTTTCTTCCTCTGGAAGGACGACCATGGTTCTTCTGAAAGAATTTTTTGAATCTTTGTGCCAGTAAGGATACTTCCTCATCTTCATCTTCCTTTTTTACTTCCATTGTCCTCATGTTTTATCTTCTTTGAAGTTTTTAGGACAGTTGTTATGGATTTTTGGGTTTGTTTGAAGTGTAGTTCGAAAGTTTGTAAGGAACCTACTAGTTCTTCTATTTTCATCTCGTCTATGTTCCTACACTCCTCAATTATTGTTACCTTAGGATTAAATCATTCCGGTAGGGATCTCGAAATTTTCCTACAAATTTTCGATACCAAAACTTTTTCTCCCAATCCACCCATGGAGTTGCAAATGATATTCAACTTGGTGAAAAACTCCATAAACGTCTCATGTTCTTCCATTCTAAGACTTTCGAACTGTGAAGTTAAGAGTTGGAGTTTGGACCTCTTCACCATACTTGTGCCTTCACGGGTTGTTTCCAATAAATCCCATGCTTCCTTGAATGTCCCACATATACTTATTTGATTAAATATATCCTGGGACACGGCACAGTAGATGGCGTTCATAAATTTTTCTTCAGTAGTCTATTTTTCTTTATTGAATGTCGTCCACTTTTCTTTAGATTTAAGTTTTGTGATGGTTGTGCCACTATCAAGTACAATTTGTATAGATGGTGGCACATATCCCCTTTCAACTATATCCTAGACTTCATGATCCAAAGATCTCAGAAAGTAGTGCATTCTATCCTTACAGTATGCATAATTTGAACCATCAAATACTGGAGGCCTAGTGACTGATGAGCCCTCTCCTTTGGCCATATTCCACACTTCAGTCAAGATCACTCTTTAGGAGGTGAAGCACTTAAAGAGAGACCCGCTCTGATACCAATTGAAATAGCGGTGAAGACCGCTTTAGTTGAAGTATAAATATGCCAATATGTCTTAGAGGGGGGTAAATTGGACTTTTAAAAGTTTTATAGTGTATTTAAAAATCCCATTACACTAATCCTACGAATATGCAATTATCAAGATTACTTAAATGTAACTCTAGTGGCTTCCAAGCCTAGTAGAGGATCCAATCACAAACTATTCAAGAGACAATAATATATAACCTAGTTTATTATGGATATGACTGTGTATGTGTGTGAGGTGTGATCAAGTATATAGATATGAAAGCATTGAAATAAATCACACACACATAAAAATAGTAATCACAAACACAGTTATTTTTATAGTGGTTCGACTACTTGTTTACTCCACTCCCGGTAACCATAGTTAACCCTTGAGTGTACTAGATTTCACTAAGGAGGTTTCACAGTGGTTCACCTCAAACCAAAGGTTTTAAATCAAGTTCACCTTCAATCTTTACAACCTACACTAAGGCTGACTATTTATGCTTTCACAAGCAAGGGTCAACACATCGCACCCACTTTTAGGCACACTGGCCAAGGATCTTCCGTAAGACCCTAACGGAGGTTTTTGCATGGTTCACCTCAAACCCGAGATTTCACAAGGTTCACCTCAAACCTAAGGTTTTGACTGGTTCACCTTCAACCAAATGTTTATGCTCTCCATAGAGCAAGGGTTCACACAACGCACCCACCACGTACACTGCCGGCGAAGGCCTCCTAGAGGACTTGTAAGGGTGAAAAACACCTTAGACCCAATCCTACAAAGGAATGATCAAAGGGTCCTCTGGACTCTAGATACTTATAGATAAGTGGATGAGTCTCATTCAGCACGTTGACGAAGATCTCCTCCTTGTTGATGAAGAGTATTATACTTCCTTGATCCACAACTCAAATGATATACCAATGTATGGCGACGAGTTAGGTCAAGGTTATGATGAAATCCTACTCTCTAAATATTTTTTTATTAGGGAGATAGAGCAATTCCAATCATCTTATGCATTTAAGGCATCCTAGCTTAATGATTTGCCATTAAGGTAGTAGCTGGAGGATCCTTTAATGTGAAAGTTCATCCCCAATCCACTCTATTTAATATCAATGATGAGGGTGGATTGGAGGATGAACTCCCTTGAGAGAAAGGTCTTTGGGTAAATGATCTAAGGTTAAACACTAAAAAGAACTCTCTTCTTCCTATCACAGCAACTAAAGCTAAGCTCTCTTTAAATAGAAAAAAGGTTTCAACGGATATAAAACGATCAAATTTAAGATAGAGTTTGATATCATCAAGTAGGTTCGATATCATTGAGCGCATACTCTCGATTGTATCGATGGTCCGCTTGATGACACAAACTCAATGTCATATGCTTTTGAAAACCTTTTGCTAGCTGGTCGAGGGGATCAAGACTCGTGTCGATGCCATCAAATTTCAAACTCCGATATTATCGATGCGAGTTTCAATTCCTCAACATTTAAAAATGAGAGAGACTAGCTAAAAAATTTTCAAGTCATCAGATATGATCGGGGGATACTCGATATCGTCAAAATTTGAATGTCGATGATATCGAAGGTCATGTCGATGAATCGATAAATCCAAGAATTTTATCATTGATCTTGCTGGACAGTTATGTCCTTTATCGATGTAATCAATCCGGCCTAGATATCATCGATATTCGAATATCGATTCTGTCGAGTGACGCCCAATCAGAATTGAAAAGACACCTGAAAAATGTTGCTAGAGAACTTCGCGCCCATGACTGATATCATTGAGAGCTTCCGATATTATCGATATTTGAACTCCGATGGTATCGAGGAGAGCTCCGATATATCGAAGCATATAATATTTTCTTAAATAAAAACAGGGGCACCGGATATCTTCCTATTAATATTATCAAGCCACCTTCGATGGGCTTGAGATTCAAATATCGATGATATCGATAGGTATATCGATACATCGATAATACCGTCCAAATATTCATGTGGTTGCTGGACACTTTATGTCCTCATTCAATTTTATCAATTAATCTTAAAAGGTCATCGACAGTGTAGGTCAATCATATCGAGACTTGTGTCGATATAATCGACAAAGTAAGAAAACTTAGATTTTTTGATTTTTGAAAAAGTTTTCTCACCTAAAAACCCTATGATGTTCTAGCTTGTTTTAAGGGTTTTATTCACCTAGTGTTTTGGGCCATGGGATGTGAGGCTTAGATTTACCTATGGCGAGCTTCCACACATCCGGTTGAGGCGGACACTTGAATTGATCTTCCTGTGAGGCTCTGCAGTCCGACTGACTCAACACCCACTCTAATTGACAAACAAGAGCACTAGCAAGGGCACTTTCAGTATGTGACCTTATGAATAGGTTGGATGATAGCTACACATCCATGTGGGCCCTAGGCTTATTTCAACTTTTAACAGTAGGCATTCAATTCCCCCCGTTTCCCGTGTTATGGTCCACTTGAAGTTTGGATCTGAAAAAAAAAAGATTTGTTTGGATGCCTACAAATGGCTTAAGCTGTAAATTATTTACATAGCCTATCCTATTTAGAATTAAGTTGTAAAACATTTACAACTATCCTATGTCGCTTTAAAATGTAAATAAATGATTTGTAGGAAATGATTGTTTGCTTGGATAAGGGAGAGCTAGTTTTTTAAAAATTTATAGCCATTTAGTCTATAAATGGAGAGAGCCTGTAAATGAAATCCAAACTTTTTACCTATAAATGAGATGGGGATAAATGTTGTAAATCATTTACAGCTGATTTACAGGAAAAAAAGGAGATCAATTTACCTATAAATCATTTACAACTTGGCTCATTCACAACATGGGTGACCCAGCATAGCAGGGTAAGTTAGCTAAAGTAGCTTCTGTTATCCAAAATCATATATGATACATCGAAAAACTAATCCCAAAGAACGCAATGCCTGTATTTCCTATTCATTTCCACTTTCATTGATCTGTCCCTTAATATCAGACCCCAAAGAAAGCAACACCTTTCGAAAGCCAAAAACTACAATCCTATTCATTTCCTCACTATTTCCTGTGGTGTGGTCTGGAAAAGCCTTTGATATGCTTTAATTTACTACAATTTTTCACTCATTCCCTGAAATGAGCTGGAAAAATGGATGGACGGTGTAGATAAGACATACGCCCATAGTGGGCTCCACATAGTTTATATCCATATGTTTTTTTTTTAGGTCATTTAAAACATGGGATGAAAATGAGGTAGATCCAAAAATCAAGTGGGTCACGCAGGAGAGAGTAATTGAGATAAAAAATTTAGCCACATACAAAAAATACTAGACCTAGTATTATCTACTACATACTAGTAACATACAACGAATATTAGGGCACCATACCATAAGCTACAAGAATTTCATGTCCCCCTAAATAAGTTATCCTCCATTGATAACATATTAAGATTTTTATTTTCATTTACATTCGCAAATACATTCATCATCCATCCAACTATTAACACCATTTACAAAAAATAAAAGATATCCAACCAACTCTTAATAATAATTAGCAACTTAACCTACTGGCAACCGTCATGCACCATAATGTCTTACGGCAGAGTGGGTTCTGAGGAATTACAAGTTGACCCTAACAACAACATATAAATGAAGCGATAAAGATATAAATGATTCAAGATTAATTTAAGGTTTTGAGAACTTACATCCACCTCACTCTTACTGCCAAGTAGTCCGGAAGAAAATGCATCCACACTACAAGAGAAACAAAATGTGGCTGCACTGATATGGTTTAGTATGAACGACTACCTACATACCCAATGTTCGGAAGATTGGGATCAAGCCACTATGTAGTTCTTAATATTTAAATCAGAACATTTTACGCATAAGCAGAGAAAAAAATCAAAACAATTCATAATAGAAACATGTGTACCTTCTGTTATGCATAAGAAGATGAAAATTTGAGACAAATCACAACATAAATCTCTATAGATTAGTCAAGCAAAACTACTAAATAATACAAGATAAAGATTTATTCAAATAATATCCCATTCCAATACAATAAACATTGGATTTAATAGATAAGGTGGAAGAATATTTGACACTTCAGGTGGTTAACAGGCCAATCTTTTATTGGCATTCACCAAGGAATCATGAACCCTGTATCATCCATAATTTCCTTAATATGAAAGGTAAAAACATCATGACACGTAATACCTATTAGGGGTTAACTTGGATAATCCAATCATTCCTGTATTAGAGAAATAAATTCAATCATCTTCACTAGTTTAAGATTAAACGTATCATGCCATCTTGAAATACATTTCTATCTAGACTTATTTCTTCTTTTTTGTCCATTTCTAATAGGATCTGATATCCGGTTGTCATCGGAGCAATGGATCTGAAAATCAAACCATTGTGCTTGCATACCTGAATCCTATGCACTTATACCTTATGCACACGAAGTAGTTAGTAATTACCATTGGCAAACCTATTTCTATTTTGGCATGTTGTCAATTCAATTGCTAGTCATTGCAATTGAATGTGTTAGAGCAACCTAAATAACCAGATAAATGATGAGGATGTCTATTAGGATTCCCATAACATACACTAATCTTACCAAATCGAATAGAGTAACAAATTACTAGTTTTTAAAAGAAAACTAATCACAACAGGAAAAAAGAAAAAAAAAAAAAAAAGAAGAAGAAGAAGAAGAAAGAAAGTACCTTATATCTTACTTGATTCAAGAAAATGAGAGTAAAACCAGCTTTTAAAGTCTCCGCTGACACAAGCATATCTATAAAGAAGGGAGCTTCCACAACATTCCTTTGTAATGGTTCATTTTCATTTTTGTAGAAGCTCATTATGTAGGGCGATCAATTGAATTGTCACAATCTTCATCAGGGCCTATGTATGGTCATAAATTGAAACTGATCGCTACAAAACAAAGAGTAACTGCACATATTTCTTATTTCCACAGAAAAATTCCTACATTACCAAAAAACGCATCTGATTGCTCTCTTGCTATTTAAATTGCCCTTATTTCTTTTTTTTTTTCTAAACATCAAAATTCGAAAAGACAACAAGAAGAGGACAAGTCCTTGGGACAACTAGATCTTCAACAACTTGCATGTATTCATTAGGAAGATTTGTATAAAATGTCTTCCCCACTTTAGCTTGAGCTAGAGAATAGTCACATTCCCTAGGGTCAATGGCAACCCAAATCAACCTACATTGATGATGCTATCAGAAAGATAGAAATGAGAAATGAGAGTATCCATGTCTATTTCCTAACTAAGTTAAGATGATTTAGGCTGCTTTTGGATGCGCAAGTGAATTGCATTCCTAACAAAGATTTTCTGACTAATTGAAAAATGAGCAAGCTAAATCATGATCAACCAAAAATAAGAAAGAAAATAAATAACTAAAGACTATGTCACTCACAAAGCAAGAAGGACTTTTCCTCGATCCAAAATCTGCATCATCATTCAACTCAACAAACCTTTCAATTCCATCATCTTCCCTAGCTGTAAACTTCTCAACATTGGATCTCTTCATCAGTCTACTTACCTCTGAAGTAGCCTTCTCTACCAGATATCTATCTGTAACCTGATCCCATGTTAAGGCTATCACAAATAGAGGCGCACCAGTAAAACCAATAGACTACAAAATAGAATAAGGAGAAGTAAAAAATGGAGATGGTTCATCAATCTAGACTATTCAACTGACAGCCCCTACCATTGATGGGTTTGTTTAAAAATCTTCGACATCACTGCCCTTTCTTCTAGTTCATTATTATATTTTCTCCAATAATTTTTTATGTTTAGGCCACTTATTCAACAACTAGGATCTTCCAACCCATTCCATGACAGGGCTCATCAGTCAATGATGCAATTGATGGGTTTATTTAAAAATCTTCCAAATCGAACATTGCCCTTTCTTCTAGGTCATTGTTGTATTTTCTCCATTTTCTTAAATGTCTAGGCCACTAATTCAGCAACTAGGATCTTCCAACCCATTCCATGACAGGGCTCATCAATCAATGATGCAATGGGCCAAGATGGATCATCTATGACTTTTAAACCACAACCATCATAAAGTAGCTCACTCGATCATCATTCATGATCACCTTAAACAACAAATATTGTGACTAAAATTATTTGCAGCCTCCACAACCTAGAGAGAAGAAATCTGTAACAACAAGTTTGTTTCTTGCATTTAACATGGAATCAATGAGTGCTTGTGCAGATTCGATCTCTTTCATATTGGGTTGAAGCCCCTTTTCCCACCATTTCATAGCTTTCGCAATACCAAAGCTCATCTGCAATTGCAAGAAAGAATAAGAAATAGAAAGATGAAATCTGATATTGGAAGCCTTAAAGGTGGATATATGAAAAAGAAAGAAACAAAGAACTTCAAACATTTGCAAATTGCAATTACATTATAATAAATGGAGAATATGAAATAAAAAATTTAAAAAAAATGGTTTCAAAACCTATGAATTTTGGTATAATTATAGAAACAAATAAATGCCAAAACCAACAAAACTGCCCCCCCCCCCCCCACCCACCCAAAAAAAAACAAAAAAAAAACCATAAAAATATAATATTGAAATATTTGAACTATAATAGAATATTATATATGTTGAGATAAGGGAAAAATAACAATCAAAAAAGAAATTTAAAAGCTTTGTAATTTAAAATGACAGATGAAGAGAGATTGCTAACAGCTAAATTTTTTTTAAATGGATATTGAAAGCATTAGCTTTAAGTAGAATTATAAGTGAAACTATTAAAATAATAATAATAATAATAATAAAAGATGTCCCAAAGATGCTGTTATTGAAAGCTTTGATTTTTTTTATTTTTACTTTTTGCATAAAAAATAATAAAATTACTAATGCATTTCATTTGTTTCTCTTTAATGGAGGTTTCATTTTCCTAAAAATCATAAATAGGAGGAGATGCAGGGAAAAACCCACAAAATTCATGATTTTGAAAACTTTCAAATTCAGTAGATTTATATACAAATCCCCCCCCATCCCCCCCCCCCCCCCAACCAAAAAAAAAAAAACCATGAATTTAAATATATAATTTTCAGCTACAGACCTGTACATGAAAAGGTTGGAGATTTTCTCTCTTAGATTTTATTTGATTCTGTAGAAAAACCATTTTCCTACAATGGAAATCGCTGTTGGTGGAATATTTCAAGGATTTTAATTGCAGAGAAGGGAACCCAACAATAGATGAAGACTTCTTAGAATTTAAGAGAATTAGTTGAAACAGTAAGCCCAGAATCTTTAGCAATATATTTGTGGATATTACTAGGTTTAGCTTTCTTTCATCATCAACATCTAAGCCTTATCCTAGTTAATTGGGGTCAGCTAAATGAATCATGTTCCTCCATTCCACTCTATTAAAGGACAAACTTCTAGTTAGCCCTTCAAGGTTTAGCTTTCGTTGGCTGGATAAAATTTATTATTTTGGTGGTTTGATGCCTTTACTTATTTCATTGGCTCCTTGGATTTTGGACCATTGTACATGAGATTGTGTCTTGTTGATTGCTTGTTAAAATAAAAAAAGTTTGTTTGGTCAATTGACTTAAATGGTTGATTATTTGGGCATAGGTAAATGTGAGGTGCTGTCATAAGTGCTAAACATTCCTAGCACTAAGTAAATTAAGGAGGAGACATTGTCAAGCAGCTGCCGTTTTCTTGTAATATTGAGGTTGTATGTTAGAAGAAGGGGCCAGTTGAGTAAGCATCAGAAAGATTCATGAGATTATGACAAAGGCGAGGCTGGATAGCATTTTAACTATTCCAATGCAGTTGTTTAAACCTTTAGAACATTATGTTTCATTAATATATATGCTTCAAGGTATGGCTTGCAGATTGGTTGTTGATGTTGATTGGTAAAAAATAAATAAATAATAGGGAAGCGAAGGACTCGAGTCATTCAACACCTAAGAAGTTTGAAACATCCCATTTGGCTTGTCTACCTGTCAATGAGCATGGGAGTTTAGCGGAGTATAACAGTGGGATCTGGGATTTTAGGCTTATGATAAAGGAAACAGGCAATGCATGTTAAATAACAGATAAACCCATATAATTTCATTACCGCTCCCACATGTTTGGTCATCATCACCTCTATTCTTCATAGACTGCTATAGGTCGTATTTGGATGCACTACTGAACTAGATTGTGATTATTACTTTAATAAAGTGGGAATATCCAAATGGTAGTTTCCTCGCTTAGGCACATGAATACCTGATTCAGTTTCTACTGAAGATGGAGCCAACATCTTGACATACTGCTTTTTCTCTTCTACTTTTCTTAGGTGCAAAAGAGGCAACAGGTAAATAAATACATTGAAATTCTCAGAAAAACTCGATCAAATTTTAAATCACAGTTGATGTCAAAGTGAATCGAATTGCAAATTGGGCAGTAGATCATAGATTTTTCTTGAATTCCTTAGACTAATTACAAAACCAAAAGAAAATCAAGATTGACATATGGTAATGCACACTACAGCCATTATATAACAGATGCCATGTTCCAGGTATACGTTATAACCTAGAAGGTTTTCAGATGTGACAAGTTTGTCGATGGTTTAGTGAATGAGGCCATTATAAATCAAAACAGTACTAGATATTTCATTGGCCAAAATCTATAGAAATTGGGGGGAAAATAAAAAATGAGCAAGGAAAAAATCAGGGAAATGTGGATTCAAACCTTATGGATAGACTAAATGCAATCCTTAAGCATACGGACCGGATCCGGACTCCAGCCGATCCACACCTACGAAATTCGATCATCAGAAGCAATGGCTCACTGTTTCTCGTGAAGGGAGGGAGAGGGAGAAGGAGAGAGAGAGAGAGAGAGAGAGAGAGAGAGAGAGAGAGAGAGAGAGAGGGGGGGGGGGATAGAGAGAGTGAGAGAGAAAGAGAGATTAGGCAATTGGCAGTGAGGGAGTGGGAAACAGATGTGCAGAGGGATCGAGAGGATTGAGAGGGTTTTCATCCTTCTTGACCTTAGCCTTGTAGATGTATGACATCCTCATGCTGCAATACCAGGCCACCCCTCCACCGTATTCACACCCTCGATCTGAAACAGAGATGTCGATGGGTACTGGTTCCTCGTACTTACAGCCTGACACGCTTGCCCTTGTGCCCTTTCACCATTTTCGTTGCAGAGGGTTTTGCGAAGAGAGAAACAGGTGGAAAAAAACACTAGAAGACGCAAATCACGAATTACCTAGTTGTGCGCATTGAGGCTCTCTTCGTTGAGCTCCGAGTTGGAGAGGGAAAGGGAGAGAGGTAGACTGATTGAGATCGAGAGAGAGAGAGATTGAGGAGGAGAGGGATTGAAACAAGGACTGGTTAGGGCCGGCGCCTGGGTCCTTACTCTTACTCTAGTGGTAGACTCTTAGGAGTTTCAACACCTGGTTAAGGGTTCAAGTACCCATAGGTGGTAAAATACCACTACGTGTGAGTGTGTGTGCGTGTGTTAAAAAAAAAGGGGGCTGGCGACCTAACCAGTCCTCAAAACTCTTGCGAGAGCGACACAAATTGGTTATTGATAGGTTGAGTGGTCAGGCTCGCTACTGAAGTGATGTAACCAAGTTATGTGGGCCCCACTATGATGTATGTTTTGTATCCACACCATCCATACATTTTGATAGATCATTTTAGGGCATGATATAAAGAATGAGGCAGATCTAAGGCTTGAGTGGACCCCACCACAGAAAATAGTGGAGAGAGTGACACCTACCGTTTAAACCTTCTGAAGGTCAACCATGATGTTTATTTGAGATCCAACCTATTCATGTGTTAAAGAAGACATGAAAGAAGGGAAAACACAAATATCAGCTTGATCGAAAACTTTCATGGCCCTTAGAACTTTTTAATGGTGGGTATCACTCTCCCCACTATTTTTTATGGTGGGGTCCACTCGAGCTATGGATCTGACTCATTCTTTGGATTATGCCCTAATATGATTTCTCTAAATGAATGGATGATGTAGATACAAAACATATGTGAGACCCGACCCAAGTTCGCATGTGTGCATGTGTGTGTAAGAGTGTGCATTTCATTTCTTGTGGTCTCGCGGTCCTATTGGTCGAATTCTGGCAACCCGCGATCCTCAAATAGTGTTGCGGTCATCCTAGAGTTCAGTCATGTAGACCCGACTCGGATTGAGCTGAGACCTATGCCATTGCGATCGTATTGTTGTCGTGGTTCCAACGCCACGTCGTGTGCGTCCATCCGATGTGTGGATCATAAGTTGTGTACGTTTAATTCTATGGCCCTTAATTTTGATCATGTGGCCCACCTTGGAGTGGTGCATGTGACCCACACTCCCTCTTTTACACAAGTTCCAACACACACTACACACACCACCTAAATCTCCATAACTCACACTACCAAGACCACACACACCACCTACACCTAACCTACCCTAGCAACATTGTTTGTATCACCATAGGTTAATGATTACTTTCCTTAAAAAGATTTTTTCCTCTCTTTCTCTCTCATTTCTCTCTCTCTTCTCTTCTTCTCTAGCAATTTTCCTCCATTTCTCCAGCCCATTTTCCTCCATTTTTCCAGCCACCTTCCTCCTTAATCCCCCACCATCTAACTCTTGAAACCCCATCTCCACCATTGATCCATCTCCCTTAGTGCTAAAGGACCTTAGTGTGAAAGTTTGGTGGTCATTTTTGAGGTGGATGCTCCTCTAGATGTAAAAATCTAATTTCTATAGCCTAGATATTTTCTTTTTTTCATGAGGAAAGTGTAGGACCTACCAATCAATGGTGGAGATCCCACACAATTCCATGGTTGTGGCCTAATGGCCTATCTTATGCATGCATGATCCATGCATGAGGCCTTTCTCTATGGGCCCCATCATGGCAATTTTCTTTCATATGATATCATTTTTGGGTCATCTAGACCTTATAACCATGGTGGGGATGGCATCCTCACCATGTATTTTAATTATAGGCCATGCATGTGCAAGATCCATGGTGTAAATGTAAATTTATGTATGATGTGCAGGTGTGATTGATCTTGGGAGGGCTCAATAGTGGCGGAGCCTTTTCCCTATGGCCGAATTATCTTTCTATCTCTCTTTTTCCTCATTTTATTTCCTGATGTGTGTGGCCCATTTGGTGGGCCTAGGACATTCAGAAATTTCAACAAGGTGGGATGCCCAAACTGCCCATTGTTTGATTTTGGGTATCCTACTTGCTGCCTTAATGATGAATGTAAGGTGTGTCAGCTTTAGATTATGACATGAACATTTATGGGGCCCACTAAGGAAGGCCACACCATCCTCCATTAATGAATTTTCCTTTTTATTTAACTTATATAATAAATTTTATCTAAGTACATGTTTCTGTCTAGAATTTTCTAGACAGTTTCTGGTTGTTTTTGGACCAGATTTTGAGACTGTTTGGGGGACTATTCATACCCATTAAATAGACCTTTCTGAAAGGTGGGGATCTCATCTTGATATCCTCAAAATTTTAGCCCCATCTGACCTTGATTGAGGTCCCAAAGGTGTGGTCCAAATGAGGTGGACAGTCTGTATTTTCTACTGTTCCAGCAACATTTCACCATGGACAGTTGAAATTTTGGAATTTATTAAAATATCTGTAGGTGTTTAAAAATTATAAAAAATTTACAGTGGGGTGTCCCACTCATGTTAGGACCTACTTACAAAATTTTGGGGCCAATGGACGCCTGTACACACCATGGTGGTGGTTGGACTGGCCCATTGTAATATGGTGTCCAGATCAGTCAGATTTTTAGGACAGATTGATTTCTTTAAATGAATTAAAATATTTATAAATGTTCAAAAGTTTTAAAATTTTGTAGGGGTGTGATCCACTTATGGTAGAACCCACCTACCAAATTTTTGGGCCAATGGACCCCTATACACACTGTGAAGAGGGCCGGACTGGCCCACCACGTTGGGACGTCCAGGTCTGTCCGATTTTCTGGATAGTCTGTTTTGTTTAAATTAATTGAAATACTTTTAAATATATAAAAAGTATAAAACTTTGTGAGGGTGTGGCCCACCTATGGAAGTATCACTCTGTAAAATTTCATCCTCAAATGACCCCTTTTGGGCGTCCAAAAGAATGGGCCAAGATGGTTGGACTCACAGATTTTTCTGCTGTGTAGTCCAGCAATATGCCTTGATAAAAATCATAATTCAAAAAATATTTCTTCTGATGGTGGGCCACCTTTTTGGATTTCCTCTCATTGTATGCATGATGAGGGACCTTTTTCCTCAATTTCCATAGTTTTAGAGGCCTTGGACCCACTCCAATGAAGTGCCAAAATTTAGGACAGCAACATGTTATAATTATGCTTGTCCTTGGGCTGAAATTTTGAGGAGTGGGGCCCACCACATTTATAAAGGTCTTAGAAGAAATAATTTATACCTTTAGATTCTTAAATTTTGGGCTTAATAAATGCACTTTTGAGGCCCACCACAGTTGAATTTAATTAGGTCTATGAATGTAGATAGTTGTTAAACTCTTTAAGCGCAATTGGGTTGGAACTTTCCAGATAGGCCCATTGAACTATTAGGCCATTTTTACCATACTATTGTGTTGGGTTAGTGGGCCGGATTACACAAGTAAATTGGCCCAACTTACTTGACTAAGATTATGACATTTTGCCCATGTGGTTTGAGCAATGGGATGCCCACTAGGCCACCATAATATATGGGATTAGTGGCCTTTATGTTGGGCCCTAACCTTCCTCCTTTGGGCCCATAGTGGTATATATGGGTTGGGTTATGTGTGTTCCCCTTGGACCCATATTTTGGGTAGGCCTTGGGCTGCCCTTTCTGAAGCCCAACATGAATGTTTATGGTAAGATTATGGCTACTCATTTCTTATTTCTGATGTTGCATGGGCCTTGGGCCTTAATCTATGATCAATTAGAGATGGACTACCTCTTAGGGACCAATTGTGGTTGGATGTCCACATTGGTGGCCCTAAGGTATGCCCATGGGCTTCTATGGGTGGTTAAAGGCCCACCATAGACCCTTATTAGGCCGTTTCATCTATTTAGGCTTATACAATTATTCTCATCAGTCTCGTGGGCTACCCCAGGTATATGGGCCCCCACTAGAGGTTGTATTCCTTATGAGAAATTAGTTAAGTACCTATACCCTTCATGGTTGGGTAGAGAGTTCATCTCCACCATATTGGCACCCTTATTCATCTTCATGGCCCACTCTCATACACATCATATGCATACTTAGTTGAGGTATGATTGGCCATGGTTGTGCCATTGTGTAGGACATGTTAGTATCTCCCTGAGAGATGGATGCTTGGGATTGATGCATAGGTGATTGTGTGATTCATGCATCCGGCATTGCATAGCATGTGGATATATGCCCTTGCTTCATCAGGGCCTTACCTCCACAAGGATATTCGTGGATGGTCGTATGTGTGGATACCGAAAATATTAGTTGAGCACAACGGGTGCATAGGATGCCCATGGGTGAAATTCCCAAAACTTCCATAGTACCAAGGATCTGCTCCAACGTCATGACCGGGTGACATACATGAGCGCACGAGGGCCTTATACCGTTAGGCTGTGACTCACACTGTCGTGTAGTCAGTTAGATAGGGGTGTGGCCTTACCTACCTGGTGTGTAGTGGGCATTGCTAGGCTGAGTCTGACTAGCTCGTAAATGGGTCCGCTACCGTCAGGCCTTGTTGGTGATTTGCTGTCCACCGGCGGGTAGTGAGGTCTCTTACGCTTGTTTGACTGTGCGGGGTCTGTAGAGTGGCAGTCATTTAGTAGTGTAATGGACCCTGGTGATTTCCTTATGATTAAAAATGTACTTGACTTATGGTTTGGATATGAGCACTGACATTACTTGCATCGCATTAGCATTAGCTGTGTAAGCCCCTTCATACATTACCTTGGTATGACATCTAGTACTCATCACATCGTATTCATGATAAGCCTTGGTAAGATTAGTGATATTCTCATTGAGCATGTTTCCCTTCTTGCATCTCCTACTATTCTTCTGTGCACCATCATCACACACTTACACCACCCTCTAAGATTCTATAAGCTTATGCACGATTGATGCGTGCAGGAGATTCTAGGCAGGCGTCGTAGCAGCAGAGGGTGGAGTAGAGCTGAGCATTTGAGGACTCCAGTATTGCTGACCTTTCTCTCTTTTCTTTTTATCTCATGTATGTCCTTTTGGACCTTATGGATAGTTGTAAAAGTTTAAATTTATAGTGGATTTTGCGATGTGTTTGTTTGTTATTCTCAGATCTACTTGATGTGATCTTGGATATGCTCGTATTGTTAATGATTATACTGTTATGAAAATTCTCCTTGTAGGATTTCAGGATTAGAACCTGCCTCAGGAGCCGAGAATGGGGTACTATGGAGACTGTTACGGCCAGAACCGACCATCGGGTCCCTTGTGATTCCGGTTACCGATTCTGGGGCATGACAGGAGTTGGTATCAGAGCATAGCAAGTAATTCTAGAATGAATCAGGAGAACATTGCATGTCTGCCATGAATATGGGGCAAGTAGTGTCCCGAGATCCTTCCTTTCGCTCCGTATTGAGCCTGTAATTGACCTGATTCCTTGCGTCATCATCATTTTGTAGACGATGTTATGTGGTCGTGGCACCCAGGGTCGTGGCTCCCGTGGTCGTGGTGCCTGTGGACAAGGCGCCTGAGGTACCCATCCTACTCGAGCATGTCCTGCTCCAGTAGTTGAGGATCTGATTCCTGAGGTTCCGATCCGGCCTGTTCCTCCAGTTGAGCCCCTAGCGCCTGTTCATCCAGTTGCTCCGGTTCCCCCACCTATTTCCCCTCCTCAGCCTACTGTTCCAGTTACTGAGGCTCCTGCCCCATCAGCTGAACTCGTGCCTCCACCTAAGGTGAGTGCCACCCCTGCCTTTCCGACAGTACCTATAGGAGCTGAGCATTTTCAGCAGTTGATGCAGCTTGTTGCCACCGCATTGCAGACCACTCAGCCAGCTACCACTGAGGTTTTTAGGCAGTCTGACTTACCTCATGCTAGTGCCATAGCCCGAGAGTTCCGACAACATGATCCTCCGAGGTTTAGTGGTGATCCTAACCCTTCTACTGCCGAGGCTTGGCGCACTGAGGTTGGGAGGATTTTTGACACTATACAGTGCCCTGCAGGCCAGAGAGTATCCCTTGCGACCTATCTCCTTCAGGGTGAGGCCCGTCATTGGTGGTCATCTGTATCCAGGATGGTCGGGCCTCAGTTCGTGTGGACATGGGAGGAGTTCGTGGTCTGTTTCGACCAGAAGTTCTTCCCCGAGCACGTTCAGATCCAGCGGGAGATTGAGTTTGAGACCCTAGTACAGGGTGATATGACTGTACTCAGTATGAGGCCCGTTTCTTGGCCTTGTCTAGATTTACTCCTCATCTGACCAGCGATGAGAAGATGAGGACCCGTCGTTTTGTGATTGGGTTGCGTCCTGCACTTCGTAGCCGTGTGGTAGGGCATTTTTTAAAGACGTTCGATCAGGTTGTTCATCGAGCACTGGTTTATGAGGAGGATTGGGCTATGACCCAGAGATCGAGAGAATAGAGTTCCGGTGGAGACCGGAAGAGGAGAGCGCCAGTTGGTAGTTCCAGGCAACACCGTCAGTAGAGAAGGAGGGGAAGATCAGGATTTCAGCAGTCTGCGGTTCAGACAGTAGTGTCTTCCTCATCATCAGCACCGCCAGTCGCTTTATCTTCCGGCCCCTTTTCAAGTGTATGCTTCGGCTGTGGACAGGCTGGGCATCAAAGGCGTGAGTGCCCTCTCCCCATTCAGCAGAAGAGGCCACCGCAGTTGCCTCCTCCTCGTCCTCCTTAGCAGCAGCAGAGAGCTCAGCTTCCACCCGCCGCTCTTAGGGCTCCTCCTCAGCAGCAGAGGCAGTCAGGCAGACCTCCTCAGCAAAGATAGCAGCAGCAGCGACAGCAGCAGCAGCAGCAGCAGCACCAACAGAGAGGATATCCGTATGTTGTTCGATCCCTAGGTCCAGTGTGTATAGCAGCCCAGCAGGCTCAGACTCAGGACCCTCAGTCTTCCGGTTTGCTTCCCTTACCAGCTCAGGGCCTTTTTTATTCTGTGCAGCAGGCGCCAGGCCAGGACCCTCAGTCATCGACCAGTGGAGTTGTTGAGGGTATTCCTCTTGTTTATGCTTACATTGCTCATGTTTTATTTGATTCTGGTGCTTCCCATTCTTTTGTGGCCGAGCAGTTTTGCCGATCGACCGGTATTCAGTCGGAGTCCGTGTCCGAGGCCTTGACCATTTTGACTCCCATGGGGAAGTCTGTGATATTAACCCGTCGCTGTCCATCTTGCCCGGTGCTAGTGGGCGAGATGTTCCTTCCTGCCGATCTGTTCGTGATGTCGATGGCAGGATTTGATGTGATTCTGGGTATGGACTGGCTTGCGGAGTATCGTGCCATCTTAGACTATGCTGCGAGGACAGTTACATTTCATATTCTAGGCTTGCTAGTGTTCCAGTTCGTGTGCCAGATTTGAATTTCAAATTCCAAATCTAACCCTATTCTCACTCTCTTCACTCTAAGGTCAATGAAATAGCCTGTGAATGTCGGTTGGACTTGATTTTTGAAATGATTGTCAAGTCCATCTAGACGGTTATAACGGTCTAAGATTGTAGGTATCAGACTTTTGACGCGCGGTCTAGATCCAATACAAAGTTTCAAAGAGGTCCAGAGAACAAACCGGTTTAGAGTTTGATCCGAGGTTTTAGAGTATTATAACGTCATTGGTTCTACTCGCTTTGGGTCTTGTAGAACCTATTTAAAGTGATCAGGGACTATTTTCCATCTACTCTAGCATTGCGCTAGCTAACTTACACTTATTTTCTAAAGGAATTAATCCTACGCAATTTCTGGTCGAGTTGGTACTCGAGCCCAAGTACTGATTTTTCTAGGGCGTTACACTATAGTTTAAATGATATGATGGAAAGGATGGACGGAACGGATTTCTCACGAACATCACAGTGGACCTCGCATGTACAGTGCGTGTACATAGAGTATACGACGGCCGAGCCGCACTGGTCGGTCAGCCCGGTCAAAGGAAGGGCTGACCCGACTTCTCCTTCTCCAACTCAAAAACGGACAGCGTCCTTCGCTGTCCGTCCATTTTTTTATAGTGGACCCCACACATCATCTAATCGGATGATTCGGACCGTCCATTAGACTTCTATAGTCCATCTAAGCAAGGCCTAGGTGGAGAAATTTCAAAAGACGCCGGAGATCAGTTTTCGATCGTCCAAATGGAGGATAGACGGTGGAACTGTTTGAATCAATGGGCCGCACTAAAATAGAGAAAAAACACTCACCAACTGAAATTCTGAGAGGAATTCATTGGACGGGTCGGATCTCTTCTTTGAAGTCATTCATGGACCCACCGAGCTTCACACAGCTCCTCTACGTAAAGATTACGCAGGTTCAACGCTGCCTCTGCCGGTTTCATGCAGTGGGGCCCACCCCTGATCCAAATCATCCATTTAGACCGTTCATTGTGTACAGAGGGGGAGCATCAACCTCACCTAGGCGTCCTTTCTCCACCATACAAAGCCTACATGTGAAGATCTCAGCCACACGCATGATGAACGGTGGAGCAAAAGATTATGTGGGCCACATCAAACTCTATCTCAAACCAGCCTTTTCTTATTGGTTTTTTGACGTGATTGTAATGGATGGGGTGGATTGCATCAAAAACATCACTATGGAGCCTACCAAACATGTCAGTGCAGCTCCTACATTAATCTTACGCACATCCGTGAAGACGGCCACGATGGGCTGTTCTGTGATTAAGGGCATGGTCGGATTCATGATCTGGACCGTCCAAATGCTTCAATAGGAGGCCACTAACCTCACCATGAAGTTAGAATGGATCGGATGGAGGGGTTCCTTCGCTAAATCGCTTCCAAACGCGACTGCCTTCCTGTTGTTGTGCACTCTGTTGCGAAACAGGGTCGGTCCGATTCAAGCCACCAACTCCACGTTCTCCACCATCTTTACCTCTATAAAAGGAGGAGAAAAAGAGAGATAGAGGATCCTTGGACGTGGATCTTGGTGTGGGCAGCCGTGGAGGCGAATTTTGAAGCGGGTTTCGAGTTCTTTTCTTCCTTTTTCTTTATTTCTTTCCTTTCATGTTTTTCCTGATTTTAGCATGATTGGGCCTATGGCAGGCTAAACCTCTTAGCTAGGGCTAAGAGGTGAAGCTTGCTGCGTGCTGGAAACTTTTTACTTGTGTTTTGTTTAGACTGAATGAATGTTGATGTTAGTTTAATTAATGGCATGTTTTTAGTCTTTAATGGTCTGTTGTGACTGAAATTACAATGGGTCTGCAATGGCTTTGATCATGTCCTTTTTCCTTTATGTTTATGACATTAGGAAGCCCTATTGTTCACCATAGTCTCCTGGGCATGGTTGGATATCGGTACCCTTCCTAACCTTCATACATGTGATTGGTTGGTAATTAGTTTAATTCTGTTGTTTATCATAGTCTCCTGGGCATGGTTTGGTGATGGAATCCATTCTAATTCATATACCTTTCATCTCTTGAAAACTAAATCAATGACAGTTCAGTTAATTTCCATAAAACAGGCATAAGTTCTCCCTGATCTCTACAAGTGGATCCTCTGAATCCCTAGTTTCTTATTCCTGATTTTTCTTAAGTTTTAGAAAAGTAGTTCACAATTATTTCCTCAACTCCATTCAGTTTTTATTTCATCTTATTCTAGTTCTAGTTAATTTTAGATTACGTACAGGTTTCAGTCCTTTGGGATTCGACGTCGGTCTTATCGAGTTATTACTACATCACAACCCTGCACTTGGGGAGTGAACAACGTCAGAGGCTATTGATGTTATTAGGCAGAGGATGCGCACAGCTCAGAGCCGGCAGAAGAGTTATGTCGATTGTCTACGTCGACCCCTCGAGTTCGCAGTCGGGGACATGGTGTATCTCAAGGTCTCGCCTATGAAAGGCGTGGTTCGCTTTGGTGTGAAGGGCAAGCTCACCCCGAGATTTATTGGACCTTTTGAGATTACCGAGCGCATAGGCGCTGTGTCATATAGGCTTGCCTTACCTCCTAAGTTGTCTGCGATCCACGACGTGTTTCATGTTTCTATGTTGCGAAAATGTGGGTCGGATACATTCATGTGATTAATTAGCAGCCAGTTGAGGTCCATGAGGATGCTTCTTACATTGAGCAGTCGATTCGTATTCTTGATCGGAAGGAGCAGGTCCTCAGGACCAAGGTCATTCCCTTGTTGAAAGTGCAATGGGGTCATCATTCGGAGGCTGAAGCATCTTGGGAACACGAGGTCAAGATTAGAGAGCGTTATCCCTATTTGTTTAATGATTGATAGATATATGATTGTTTGTATTGCCTTTCTTGTATGATGATTACTATATGATGGTGGTGTTCTCTTTTATTCTGTCTTGGATTAGTCAATTTTGAGGATGAAATTTCTTTATTAGTGGGGAGGGTTGTGAGACCCGACCCAAGTTCGCATGTGTGCATGTGTGTGTAAGAGCGTACATTTCATTTCTTGTGGTCTCGCGGTCCTACCGGTCGAATTCTGGAGACCCGCGATCCTCAAATAGTGTTGCGGTCATCCTAGAGTCTGGTCACATAGACCCGACTCGGATCGAGCTGAGACCTATGCCATTGCGACCGCATTGTTTCCGCGGTTCCAACGCCGCGTCTTGTGCGTCCATCCGATGTGTGAATCATAAGTTGTGTACGTTTCATTCTATGCCCCTTGATTTTGATCATGTGGCTCACCTTAGAGTGGTGCATGTGGCTCACACTCCCTCTTTTGCACAAGTTCCAACACACACTACACACACCACCTAAATCTCCATAACTCACACTACCAAGACCACACACACCTAACATACCCTAGCAACATTGTTTGTATCACCATAGGTTAATGATTACTTTCCTTAAAAAGATTTTCCCTCTCTTTCTCTCTCATTTCTCTCTCTCTTCTCTTCTCTAGTAATTTTTCTCCATTTCTTCAGCCCATTTTCCTCCATTTTTCCATCCACCTTCCTCCTTAATCCCCCACCATCTAACCCTTGAAACTCCATCTCCACCATTGATCCATCTCCCTTGGTGCTAAAGGACCTTAGTGTAAAAGTTTGGTGGTCATCTTTGAGGTGGGTGCTCCTATAGATGTAAAAATTTAATTTCTATAGCCTAGATGTTTTCTTTTTTTCATGAGGGAAGTGTAGGACCCACCAATCAATGGTGGAGATCCCACACAATCCCATGGTTGTGGCCTAATGGCCTATCTTATGCATGCATGATCCATGCATGGGGCCTTTCTTTATAGGCCCCATCATGGCAATTTTCTTTCATATGATATCATGTTTGGGTCATCTAGACCTTATAACCATGGTGGGGATGGCATCCTCACCATGCATTTTAATTATAGGCCATGCATGTGCAAGATCCATGTTGTAAATGTAAAATTATGTATGATGTGCGGGTGTGATTGATCTTGGGAGGGATCAATAGTGGCGGAGCCCTTTCCCTATGGCCGGATTATCTTTCTATCTCTCTTTTCTCTCATTTTATTACCTGATGTGTTTGGCCCATTTGGTAGGCCTAGGACATCCAGAAATTTCAGCAAGGTGGGATGCCCAAACTGCCCTTTGTTTGATTTTGGGTGTCCTACTTGCTGCCTTAATGATGCATGCAAGGTGTGTCGACTTTAGATTATGAAATGAACATTTGTGGGGCCCACTAAGGAAGGCCATACCATCCTCCATTAATAAATTTCCCTTTTTATTTAACTTATATAATAAATTTTATCTAAGTACATGTTGCTGTCCAGAATTTTCTGGACAGTTTCTTGTTGTTTTTGGACCAAATTTTGGGACTATTTGGGGGAATATTCATACCCATTAAATAGACCTTTCTGAAATGTGAGGATCTCATCTTGATATCCTCCAAATTTCAGCCCCATCTGACCTTGATTGAGGTCCTAAAGGTGTGGTCCAAATGAGGTGGACAGTCAGGATTTTTTGCACTATTCCACCAACATTTCACCATGGACAGTTGGATTTCTGAAATTTATTAAAATATCTGTGGGTGTTTAAAAATTATAAAAAATTTACATTGGGGTGTCTCACTCATGTTAAGACCCACCTACGAAATTTTGGAGCCAATGGACGCCTGTACACACCATGGTGGTGGTTGGACCGACCCATTGTAATATGGTGTCCAGATCAGTCTGATTTTCAGGATAGATTGACTTCTTTAAATGAATTAAAATATTTATAAATGTCCAAAAATTTTGAAATTTTATAGGGGTGTGATTCACTTATGGTAGAACCCACCTACTAAATTTCAGGGCTAATGGAACCCTATACACACTGCGAAGAGGGCCGTACTGGCCCACCACGTTGGGACGTCCAGGTCTGTCCAATTTTTTGGACAGTCTGTTTTATTTAAATTAATTAAAATACTTATAAATACATAAAAATTATAAAACTTTTTGAGGGTGTGTCCCACCTATGGAAGTATCACTCTGTAAAATTTTAGCCTCAAATGACCCCTTTTGGGCATCCAAAAGAATGGGCCAAGATGGTTGGACTCACAGATTTTTCTGCTGCGTAGTCCAGCAATATGCCTTGATAAAAACTATAATTCAAAAATATTTCTTCTGATGGTGGGCTACCTTTTTGGATTTTCTCTCATTGTATGCATGATGAGGGACCTTTTCCCTCAATTTTTAGAGTTTTAGAGGCCTTGGACCCACTCCAATGGAGTGCTGAAATTTAGGACAGCAACATGTTATAATTATGCTTGGCCTTGGGCTGAAATTTTGAGGAGTGGGGCCCACTACATTTATAAAGGTCCTAGAAGAAATAATTTATACCTTTAGATTCTTAAATTTTGGGCTTAATAAATGCACTTTTGAGGCCCACCACAGTTGAATTTAATTACGTCCATGAATGTAGATAGTTGTTAAACTCTTTAAGCCCAATTGGGTTGGAACTTTCTAGATAGGCCCATTGAACTATTGGGCCATTTTTACCATACTATTGTGTTGGGTTAGTGGGCTGGATTACATAAATAAATGGGCCCTTGGTTGCCCACCAAATTAACTTTATACTTGGGCCAGGTTGTAGGCCCAACTTACTTGACTAAGAGCATGACATTTTGCCCATGTGGTTTGAGCAATGGGCTGCCCACTAGGCCACCATAATATATGGGATTAGTGGCCTTTATGTTGGGCCCTAACCTTCCTCCTTTGGGCCCATAGTGGTATATATGAGTTGGGTTATGTGTGTTCTCCTTGGACCCATATTTTGGATAGGCCTTGGGCCGCCCTTTCTGAAGCCCAACATGAGTGTTTATGGTAAGATTATGGCTGCTCATTTCTTATTTCTGATGTTGTATGGGCCTTGGGCCTTAATCTATGATCAATTAGAGATGAACTACCTCTTAGGGACCAATTGTGGTTGGATGTCCACATTGGTGGCCCTAAGGTATGCCCATGGGCTTCTATGGGTGGTTAAAGGCCCACCATAGACCCTTGTTAGGCCGTTTCATCTATTTAGCCTCATACAATTTTTCTCATCAGTCTCGTGGGCTACCCCAGTATATGGGCCCCCACTAGAGGTTCTATTCCTTATGAGAAATTAGTTAAGTACGTAGACCCTTCATGGTTAGGTAGAGAGTTCATCTCCACCGTATTGACACCCCTATTCATCTTCATGGCCCACTCCCATACACATCATATGCATGCTTGGTTAAGGTATGATTGGCCATGGTTGTGCCATTGTGTAGAACATGTTGGTATCTCCCTGAGAGATGCATGCTTGGGATTGATGCATGGGTGATTGTGTGATTCATGCATCTGGCATTGCATAACATGTGGATATCTGCCCTTGCTTCATCAGGGCCTTACCTCCACAGGGATATTCATGAATGGTCGTATGTATGGACACCGGAAATATTACTTGAGCATACCAGGTGCATAGGATGCCCATGGGTGAAATTCCCAAAACTTCCATGGTACCAAGGATCTGCTCCAACGTCATGACCGGGTGGAATACATGAGCACACGAGGGCCTTATACCGTTAGGCCGCGACTCCCACTGTCGTGTAGTCAGTTAGATAGGGGTGTGGCCTTACCTACCTGGTGTGTAGTGGGCATTACTTGGCTGAGTCTGACTAGCTCATAAATGGGTCCGCTACCGTCAGGCTTTGTTGGTGATTGGCTGTCCACCGGCGGGTAGTGAGGTCTCTTACGCTTGTTTGACTGTGCGGGGTCCGCAGAGCAGTAGTCATTCAACAGTGTAATGGACCCAGGTGATTTCCTTATGATTGAAAATGTACTTGACTTATGGTTTGAATATGAGCACTGACATTACTTACATCGCATTAGCATTGGCTGTGTAAGCCCCTTCATGCATTTTCTTATTATGGTGTCCAGTACTCATCGCATCGTATTCATGATAAGCCTTAGTAAGGCTAGTGATATTCTCATTGAGCATGTTTCCCTTCTTGCATCTCCTACTATTCTTCTATGCACCATCGTCACATACTTGCACCACCCTCTAAGCTTCTATAAGCTTATGCACGATTGATGCGTGCAGGAGATTCTAGGCAAGCGTCGTAGCAGCAAAGTGTGGAGTAGATCTGAGCATTTGAGGACTCCAGTATTGCTGACCTTTCTCTCTTTACTTTTTATCTCATGTATGTCCTTTTGGACCTTATGGATAGTTATAAAAGTTTAAATTTATAGTGGATTTTGTGATGTGTGCCTTTGTTATTCTCAGATGTACTTGCTGTGATCTTGGGTATGCTCATATTGGTAATGATTATACTGTTATGAAAATCCTCCTTGTAGGATCCCAGGATCGGAACCTGCCTCAGGAGCCGAGAATGGGGTACTATGGAGGCTGTTACGGTCAGAACCGGCCATTGGGTCCCTTGTGATTCCAGTTACCGAGTCTGGGGCGTGACAACATACATCATGGTGGGGCCCATAAAAGTTGGTGACGTCACTTCAGTGGTGAGTCTCGCTACTCAACCTGTTAGTATCTAATCCGCGCCCTTGAGAGAGGGGGCTGGGTGACGTGATCAAGTTCTGTGTGTCCTATCATGAGGTATGTGTTATATTCAAACTATCCATCCATATGGCGATCTCGTCGTAAGGCTTGAGACAAAAAATATGACAAACCTAACTATCAAGTGGACCACATGATTCAAAGCATGTAGGGGATTGAACGTCTACCATTGAAACCCTTTTGAGGGGTCACAAAATTTTTGGATCAATATGAAATTTGTTTTTCCTCTTCATCCAGGTCTTTGTGACCTTATGAACAGATTGGATGGAGTATAAATGTTATGGTGGGCCCTATGAATTTTTTAATGGTGAAAATCATCACCCCTGCTGGTATTTTTGGTGTGGTCCATTTAATCTTTGGATATGATTCATTTTTTTGGATAATTTTCTAAAAAGATCTCGAAAAATGGATGAACGGTGTGAGTTGATCCCAAAATTTTGGTAAATCCAAAGCTCAAGTGGACAATGCTACACGAAATAGTGTGGAATAATAATTTCCACCGTTGATGCCTTCATTGAGCCCACAGTAATGTTTATTTGCCATCTAACCTATTCATAATATCAAAAAGACATGGATGAAAAGAAAATACAAACATCAGCTTGATGCAAAACTTCCGTGGCCTCTAAGAAATTTTCAATGGTAGAGGTCTAATCACACCATTTCCTGTGGTGTGGTCCACTTGAGTTTTGAATATGCTTCCTTTTTGTTCTCTAGACCTAAAATTATCTATTAACATGGATGAACGGAGTGGATAAATTAAATAAATAATGGTGGATCCCATAGAGTTTACTCAGTATACCAAGGGTACTGAGTAACTCACTTAAATGTAGTGGAGAGGGGTTTCCTTAAAACATTCATAATCCTATATTGGGCCCAACTAAATGTGATTCACATATCCAGCCCACTCAATATGTGTGTCCCACTTGGATGAGGGGTCAAACCAAGGTTCAGCTGCATCCAAAACTCGTGTGGGCCCCACTCAGTTCTTTTATATTTTTTTAGGATGTCTTCACATAGTTTTAGATGGTATGGCCCACCTGAGTTTCATATATAGATGATTTTTGAGATAACCCAAAACCTAAAGGGGACACATTAAATGCACGGTGTTGATGTTCGACACACATCATGATGGGGTCCACAAAACTTAATAACATCAATTCTTAGGTTCTCACGAGGGCAGTAAGTTGGGTCACAATTTTGACCAAAATATTTGGCCTATTTTAAATGTCTGATCCATTCACTCTATTTTACTGATCAATACCCTCAATTTAACTAGTTACTCGCCACGATCAGGCTACATATGAGGGTCACAATTTTCAAAATCCCTCCTGATTGGTTTAACGACGGATTTAATCCGTCGCTAACGGAAAAAGTCCGTCGCTAAACCCATCTTTCTTAAAAATCCATAGTACAAAATCGTGAAATTTCGCGACGAACCAAAATCCATCCCTAAAATCTGATTTACTATGGATTTTGGTCCATCATAATTTGGTGATGGACTAAATCCGTCGCAAAGTTTTATTTTTCGACGAAATGATCAGTTGCAAATTTTCGCCCAAAATACCAAATGGCGACGCTTTTCAGTTGTTTTTATGATGGATCATGGTCCGTCGTAAAAGGACTTTTTCCTTTAAACATTCATTTCTTTCATTTTTTTAGAATATGGTGGAAAATCAAGTTTTTTTGTAGTCTAATAATTGCTTTTAATAGAATTTTAGTGGTTTAATTGTACATATTTGTATCTAAGATTATTTTTTAACAATTGATTGAATGTAAAAAGAAAATTTATTTTATTTTTATATCAAATGACTGGAATTTTTATTTTTTATTTTTAATTTAAAACTAATATTTAAATGATTTGTAATATCACAAGAAACTAATATTTTTAATTTTAGTGGTTTATATCAAATACTAAAACTAATATATATATATTTCAAAGTCTCAATGTTTTTATATATAACTTTTTCTTTAAATTTCAAAATTTGAACATTTTCAATTATTTTTCAAAATCACAAATTTTTTCAACTTCTTTATTTTTCATTTCAAAATAATCGTTTTTTGTTAAAGTATCGATTTTTTAATATCATTTTATTTTAAAATTTTCAACTCTTTCTAACTTCTCCATTTTATTTTATTTTTCAAAATACGAAGTCCCATTTTCTTTTTCAAAATATTTTCATTTTTCAACATTGTGGAAATTTTCACATTTTTAAAAATATTTTTAATTTTCTTTTTCAGGATATTTTTATTTCTCAAAATCAAATTCCTTTTTTTTCAAAATTATCAACTTTATTCAATATTGTTTTTTGTTCCCACAAAATAGATTTTTTTTAAACCACGTTTTATTTTTTCAAAATCTAATTTTTTTTCTCAAACATTGTTAAAATTTTTAAACTTCTCAATATTCTTTTTCATGTGATATTACAAATCATTTAAATATTAGTTTTAAATTAAAAATAAAAAATAAAAATTCCAGTCATTTGATATAAAAATAAAATAAATTTTCTTTTTGCATTCAATCAATTGTTAAAAAATAATCTTAGATATAAATATGTACAATTAAACCACTAAAATTTTATTAAAAACAATTATTAGACTACAAAAAAAACTTAACTTTCCACCATATTCTTAAAAAAAAAATGAAAGAAATGAATGTTTAAGGCAAAAGTCCTTTTACGACGGACCATGATCCATCATAAAAACAACTGAAAAGCGTCGCCATTTGGTATTTTGGGCGGGAATTTGCAACTGATCATATTTCGTCGAAAAATAAAACTTTGTGACGGATTTAGTCCATCACCAAATTACGATGGACCAAAATCCATAGTAAATCAGATTTTAGGGATGGATTTTGGTTCGTCGCGAAATTACACAATTTTGCACTACAGATTTTCAAGAAAGATGGGCTTAGCGACGGACTTTTTCTGTTAGCGACGGATTAAATCCATCGTTAAACCAATCATCTGTCGTAAAAATGCGTCGCCAATTTGCAATTTTGGCATAGTGTTCGAACCCAAGACAGACCTCAACCCATTTCCCCAAACCCCTCCAACCCTTCATTCGTAGACACCCTTAGAAAGTAGCCTGTTCGAAACCCGCCCCTATCCTAGCCCCCATTAACTGAACAAAAGCGGGGAATAGAGAAGAGTACACCACAGTAGCGAACCAAGAAGCAGTTAATCGAAAACATTCTCAGCTTAATCTTACCATTGTGGCTCGGGCTAAGTCCACAGTGGTTTTAGTAACCCACCTCTCGGAGCAGCTGAGGAAGACCTGATTTGTAGCCTCAACTCTAGATATAGTCCACATCTCCCCCCCTCAGCTTCCTCATATCTTTCAGATCCAAAGAAGAGCTCCTTCTCTTCATGGAAGATGCCAATATAACCAGTTAGGGATTCTTAACATCACTCCCTGGTTAACTACGAAAACAATTGGCTCAGATGGTTTTTGGCTACCATTGTTCAGGATTCCAGCACATGCCTGGATGGAATCCATCATAGTAGATCTTGCAAGCGTTTTTGGACAAGTTACCAAAATCGATTCCAACAGCAGCTACAGGATTTTTTAGATGTTTTCCAGAATCAAAGTTCGTCTCAAACCTGGGATAAACCTCCATAAGGTTCTTAACTTGGTAGTTGGAAATGAGAGTTGTCCTATAGTTGTGATCCTAGAACAAACATCAATGTCCAATCCCCCCAACCGATCCCTAGATCCCAAGGGAAGGAGAGGTTTGGTAGAAAGTACCCGCAAATGGGTCATGAGAAGATTTGCAGCAGTGGAACAAGGGGTGAATTCACGTAGACCAACTGCTCGACCAAATGCTACACAGGAGAATTTTCCCTAGCAACCACTTCTTTTGGCACAGGAACACAGTGGATTCCAAATCAAGCTTCTCAGTGAATCCCAAGAGACCCTGCAATCTGAGCCCGTAGGTGGCACTAGTCAAGCTAGTCCCAAACCCCTCTTGAGAGCTATCGGTGAGACCAACAACCACAAGGCCTGCCCTCATCGATCAAATTACCAATTACTCATCATGGATAATGACTCAGTTTCAGCCCCTCAATCCCTCAACCCATCCCAAACACCTCTGTCCAACCATAACATCCCCGATAGCCCCTCTCATCACAATAGACCCCTCATACCATACTCGCCTGACCAGCTAAGTCACGTCTCCCCCGGCATTGGGCTCCCCTCACCCCTCTTACCTATTGCCCACTCTAATAGTATCCCCCACATTCCCCTTTCATTGTCCAACCCTTCCCTGATCAGCCTAATCTCCATCCACTGGTAAGTTCAAAGCTCCCTGGATGAACCTCAGCCACGCTTCGCCAAAGCTCCAGTCTCTAAACGAGGCTCCAAAGGCATGTCCCACAGAAGATCCAAATCAGAAGGAAACTCCCCTTGGATCAGACACCCTGATAACCGGGAGAAGAATCTTAACTCTTAACTCCATATACTCGTTGAAGATAACCTCCTTCAATCCCTTCTATCCTCCCAGGACTACCTACCTCCCACCTTCAACGTTCTCAGATCATGAACCAAAAGCTCTCCAGAAACCCCAACCCATCAGTCCTCGATCACCAATACCCCTGACTGAGGTGACCACCATCTGGGGGTGGACCATTCCCCCTATTTCTCCCTGACTTTGGATCCTCAAACCCATCAAGCCGTCAGCCATAAGGATCAAAATTCAGACAGAACTCCAGTGATGTGCCATTACAAACAAGTTGAAGATTTCAACTCCCAGTCAATTCAAGTTTCTATCCCCTACAAACCTAAAGATCCCAAAGAGCAAGACTCTACTACAGTGGGCCCAGATTGTACCCAAAGGAGAAGAATGAGGATTAAATACTCAAAAGGATTGTGGGATTGCAAACTAAGGAGATTAAAAAGAAGGACCGTTAACATCGGATGTGTGACTGATGGATAAGATTCTAATTTGGAATGCTCGAGGGATCGGTAATGCTCGTACAATTAGATCAACAAAGAGACTCA
Source organism: Magnolia kwangsiensis (assembly GCA_037074715.1). NCBI lineage: Eukaryota > Viridiplantae > Streptophyta > Magnoliopsida > Magnoliales > Magnoliaceae > Magnolia > Magnolia kwangsiensis. Next base: position 63,320,215 of record CM073572.1, read on the forward strand.
TCAAGAAATTTAATCCTCTCATCATTGTCATCCTTGAACCTATGATAGGCAAAGACAAGAGAGTGAAAACAAGCCTTACATTGGGCTTCCATTGCTCCGTTTCAAACATCGCCGATGGAGGGAAAATATGGGTCTTTCACAAGAACATGGTGTCCCTAGCCGTCACTTTATCGACTAACCAACTGATTTCTTTTACAGCTTTCGTTCCAAATTTTTAGCTTCTGATTCATCTCACAGTGGTGTATGTTAGCCGTGCTAGGATCTAGAGGAGACAATTATGACATGCTATGGGGACCATCTCAGCCTCAATCAAAGGCCCATGGGTGGCATGTGGTGATTTCAACACGAAAATGGCTGCAAATGAAAGGAGAAGCTGAAGTCTTCCGGATAAAGGTGGCATGAGGGAGTTCTCCGATGCCATTAATTCCGTAGGGCTGATGGACACAGGTTTCTCAGGGAATCACTTTATGTGGTCCAACAACCAAGGCGGATAGGCCCGAGTTTAGGCTCGACTAGACAGAGTCCTCATCAATGCTGAGTGGTCAGTGGTTTTTCTTACATTTCACATCTAACATCTTCCTCGGATCAACTCAGACCATGCACCCCTCCTGCTTCATTTTCCCCCCAGGAAGTTGGGAGGTCTGAAGCCTTTACTTTTCCAGAACATGTGGCTGATGCATGAGTCTTTTCAAGAAGTGGCAAAGGAAGCCTAGAAATCTACTGAGTTAGCCCACCCGGTTGATAACATCCTCTTAAAGCTGAGAAGGGTAAAATCTGTCCTGAAAGTCTAGAACTGTGAGGTGTTCGGCAACATCTCTCGTCTGGTAGCGCAGGCAGAAACAGAACTCTTGGAGGCTGAAAACGCACTGCAATAGTAGGTTGATAATTCGGATGTGGTGACTAATCAGCATCAAATTATGTTCGTATTACAGCCAAGCTGAGCCAATTAGAATGTATGGAAGAGGCATTCTAGAAGCAAAAATCAAGGGTCAATTGGCTTGATATGGGGGATAGAAACACTCGTTTCTTCTACGTAGTGGCCACGGAGAAACAGAGAAGGGATAAAATTAGGCATATCAGGTTTCAAACATGGGAGATAGTGATTGAACCTATTGATATTAAATTGGTTGCGGTTAAATTCTTTTCCAATCAGTGTGTCACTTTCAATTGCACATATTGTCCTGAGCTCCTCAATTCAATCCCTCACTTGATCACCCAGGACCAAAACGTGGAGTTGTTCGCAACACTGATAATGTAGGAGGTGTTTTTGGCAGTTAGTGCGATTCTTTCTGATGGAGCTGTGGGCCCAAATGGTTTCTCAGGAGCATTTTTCAGGGGTTGTTGGAGCATAATCGACCAGGACATCCTGAAAGGTGGGGCCGTCTCACATGCAGTTAACTCCACCCTCATATGCCTCATTCCAAAAGTGTATGCTCCCAGAAACTTCTCAGAATTTAGAACTATAATCTTGTACAATTGCCTATACAAAATCCTAGCCAAGATAATTGCTACAAGGCTTAGCTTCATCCTTCTTGTCATCATTTCCTCCAAGTAAGGGGTGTTCATTCAAGGCCATCCAATCATTGAACATATTGCTCTAGCATAAGAACTTTTCAGAGATATCAACAAAAGGTCCAGGGGTGGTAATCTCGTCATGAAAGTAGACATGGAAAAAGCATATGACAAGGTTGATTGGACTTTCCTTAAGAAAGTTTTACTTCGATTCGGCTTCAGTAAGGACTGAGTTAGGTTGGTTGAAAGTTGTTGGGCTAGCGCCTGGTTCTATGTTCTTATAAATAACGAAGTAGCGGGGTTCTTCAAATCATCCAGGTGTCATAGATAAGGACACCCACTTTCCTCAGCCCTGTTCATTATCGTCGCAGAAGTGCTTAGCCACAGTATGAAATCACAGATTGCCAAGCAGTCCATCCTCCCTTTTAAGCTGAGAAGAAATTGCCCGATCATTTCTCATTTGTTATACGCAAATGACACTCTGCTCTTCCTCAATGGTAGCGTCTCTTCAGTTAGGGCCATGAAGAAATTCCTTAATGATTACCATTCAGCCTCCGACCAATCCATCAACCTCATTAAAAGCTCTTCTGTATGTGCTTCCTTTCTCTTGCAAGCTAGGATTAGAGCCATTAGGCAGACTAGCGGGATTGTTATAGCGACCTCCCCATTCACATACCTCGGTGTCCCCCTCGCGATCGGCAGACTTAAGGCAACGGCTTTCTAACCTCTTGTGGACAAAGTCGAGGTGAGGATCTTAGGATGGCAGGCCAGATTTCTTTCTCATGTAGGGAGAATAGTGCTAATTCGCCATGCACTGGGTAGCATTCTGGTGCACTCTTTAGCTGACACTCACCTTCCACTCCAAGTGTTAGCTTCTCTTGAAAAACACTTTGTAAATTTTCTTCGAGGCTGGTCATACAGAAAATGAAAGCTTCATTGGTAAAGTTGGCATTTCATCTCCCATCCCAAAGAAGAGGGTAGGCTGGGAGTGCGGAAGCTATCGGATATAATGAAGGCATTCAGGATTAAGATGGCTTTGGCCATCAAAACTGATACCAACCTCAGCCTTTGGAGCTATTTTATGAAAGAGAAATATGGTCACTTTGACAACCAGATTATCCCAGGACCACCGCCCTATTTTGCCTCTCTAATATGGAAAAAGATCCTCCATCTGGGCCCGGTTGTGGAAAACTCAATGCAGCAACAAATAGGTGCGAGAGACAGCAACATTTGGGCCACAAACTGGATCGGTTTGGGTCCCCAAAACATAGAGTCCATTTAAATCCCTCCTGATATGAGATGGATGGAGATCAACCAATTTCTAGGCCCCGCGGGCCCTCTCCCTCCACCGATAGTCCTCTCAATCCTCTCGTAGAATGTGGCAGACTTTATCTTCCAGGTCGAGTTTTGCCTCTCATCAGGCCCTGATGAAGCTTTCTAGCCATTCACCCCTTCTGACAGGCTCTCTATACGCTCAGCGTGGGATCTTTACAGAGATGGCTAGCCCCGAAAGCAATGGTCTAAATGGGTATGACACTCTTCCCTTCCCCAAAAAATCTCCACTCTTGTTTGAAAAATCCTCGCGAAAGTGAACATGGTTAAGGCCCAAATTCAAGCCAGGGGAATCCAAATGGCCCTGAGATGTGTCTGCTATGATATTTCATCCCCATTAGGTCAGCCCCCCTAGGCAACTGAATCCATCTCCCACCTGTTTCTTGATGGAGGCATTACGAAATCGGCGTGGGAATTCATCGCCACGACTTTCGGTGTTACCTTGTTGAACACCTCGTTAGTGGAGCAACGACTCTCCCATTGGTGGCTTGCTCTTATCATCAACAGCTCCTACTCGATGACCCAAATCTGGTTCCCTGTGTCTTACTGTGGGAAATTTGGTGCATGAGAAATGCAACAATGTTTGTTGGAACGCGACCCTCCATCTGTTGCCTTACTACTCGGATCTTGTGGTGGATCGGCCACATCAGGGGGGACCACAAAACCTCATTCAACGCTGAGGTGATGGGCCACCACAGCAGTCCTTATCCAGCGTTTCAGCCCCAGATCCCGCCAAACTCCCGCCCCCTTCCTCATTTCCAGGTGGTAAAATGGCACCCTCCCCCCTCCCCCCGGCTATGCCAAAATTAACATCGACGGATCCTCCCTTGGCAACCCAGGGATGTTGGGTGGAGGGGGAATTTGCAGAAGTGACTCCAGCCTTTCCTGTTTACATTTTCCCATGGCTACGATACTAGCTCTAACACCTTAGCTGAACTCAAAGCCATCCATGATGGAATTAGTTGTGGCCTGAACTAAGGGTTGGATCATATTGTGATTGAGTCAGACTCAAACCCGGTGATCAATTTCCTTAACGACATGGCCTCCCCAGGGTGGAAATGGAATTACTGGCTGTCCAGAATCCGTGGATTGATCCACTGACGTCGTATCTCTTTCTCCCACAGCCTTCGTGAAGGGAACACTCCTGCGGATGCCCTGGACAGGAGAGGAAGCGAGTCACAATCTACTTTCTTTGCAAACACCAGGGGGGATATCCTGGGCCACATCAGAGGGCTCATCTTCGCAGACGAAGTTGGCCTGGGAGAAATTAAAGCCACTTGATTGCCTTTTTGTTTTCCCTTCTGGCTGGCAACCAAGACATTCCTGCCTTGGGCCGCTATTCCCCCCCGTTTTGCTTTTGGTCTCATCACGATAGATTTCTCCAAAGTTTCATTTTGCTCTCTGGGGTTCCTGAATCTCTGTACATGCTGATATTGGATCTTAATGAAATATAAATTCTTATATATATATATATATATATATATATATATATATATATATATATAAAAGTCATTGATACATAGGGTTGTACATCGAGCTGAGTTGAGTCGAGGTGGGTCAAGCTTGGCTTGGCTTGTTCGTGCTCTCCTTGAGTTCGAGCTCGAGCTCGAACTCAAGCTTACTATTTGAGCTTGGCTTGTTTGTGAAACCTTTTCAGTCTAGCTTGAGGCGAGCTAGTGGATCAAGTTGAGGTGAGTCTGATCACAACCTGACTCAACCCAGCACCCAACCCACACCTAACTCAAACCAGCAACCTGACCCAATTGAACCAACCCCCAAATCAACTATTTGATTAATAATGTGTGTGTATGTGTATGTATGTATAATATTAGATAGAGCTATAGAGGGTACCTTGTTGTTGGTGCTAAGAGAGAGAGGGAGAGAGAGAGAGAGATAGAGAGGAACTCAAGCGCAATGAGTTAGGTAAGAATGGGACGGATGGGTATGGTGTGGTTTAAGTTTTAATTTTATATATATATATATATATATATATATATATATATATATATATGTATGTATGTATGTATGTATGTATGTATGTATGTATGTATATATTAGAGTCAAGTCAAGTCAAGTCAAGTCAAGCTCTACTATGTTCGAACTTGGCTTGTTTTTAAAACGAGCTGGGTCATATGAAGCGTTGCTCACCACGAGTCATCGTTCAAGTCGAGTCAAGTTGAGCTAGATCAAGCTAAGACAAGTGATATTTTCGAGCTAGTTTGGCTCGTGTACAACCCTAATGATACGTGGACGACATTTTAAATGAATTATTTTTTTTTTTAGAATATTATTTTCTTATATATGGAAGCCACTTTTGGTTGTGGATGGAGAGAGATGGCCGTGGTTATTGTTGTCATGGGGAGAAGTGATTGTCAAAAGGAATTTGAGGTAGACAAGGATGTTTGTGGTTATCACGTGGAAGACAATGAATGAGATAAAATTTAAATTATGTAATGCATTACCTTGGAAGACAATTAACATATATCATTTTTTAAGGGTTGATGTTGTATGTTAAGGGTTTAGGTCATGGTTCTCATGTGTTAAGAGTTGAGTTTGTCATGTATTAAGGGTCTGGGTCGTGGTTGTCATGTGTTAAGGGTCTGGGTCAAGGTTATTAAGGTATGAGTCATGGTTTTCATGTGAATGGTTGATATTGTCATGTGCTAAGGGTCGAGGTTACACCAAAAGAAAATAGGCCTTTAACCACAATTTGTTTTAGCCTCAATTGAAAAAATGAAGGCTAAATGTGTTTTTTACCCTCGGTTGCTAAGGAACTATGGCTAAAAGTTTAATTTTCGCATCAGTTGCTAAGGAACCAAGTCTAGAAGTCTACTTTTTAGCCTCAGTTGCATAGGAACCGAGACGAAAATTCTACTTTTTAGCCTCAATTGCATAGGAACCGAAGCAAAAAGTCTATTTTTTAGCCTTAGTTGCATAGGAACCAAGGCCAAAAGTCTACTTTTTAGCCTCAATTGCATAGGAACCGAAGCCAAAAGTCTACTTTTTAGCTTTGGTTGCATAGGAACCGAGGTGAAAAGTCTACTTTTTAGCCTCAGTTGCACAGGAACAAAGGAAAAAATTCTACATTTTAGCCTTAGTTGCATAGGAACCGAGGCCAAGAGTCTACTTTTTAGCCTCAGTTGCATAAGAATCGAGGCTAAAAGTCTACTTTTTAGCCTCAGTTGCATAGTAACCATGGTTAAAAGTCTCAGTTGCATAAGAACCGAGGCTAAAAGCCTACTATTTTACCTTAGTTGCATAGGAACCGAGGCTAAAAGTCTACTTTTTAGCCGCAGTTGCATATGAACCGAGGCCAAAAGTGTACTTTTTAGCCTCAGCTTCATAGGAACTGATGCCAAAAGTCTACTTTTTAGCCTCAGTTGCATAGGAACCAAGGTCAAAAGTCTAATTTTTAGCCTTAGCTGCATAGCAACTGAGGCTAAAAGTCTACTATTTTGCCTCCATTGCATAGGAACCGAAGCTAAAAGTTTACTTTTTAGCTTCGATTGCATAGTTCCCTTTGATGTGGTCCACCTATGCATTACATCTAGATTTGTCAATCTAGGCCTAAATGAGGTGGCTCATATAATGGACGATGGAGATGGAAATAGATTGGCTACTCAAAGATCCTGTCTGTTCCCAGTCGGAGATAGAAATAGATTGGTTACTCCCCGCCACAAGCCTGGTGGCTGGTGGTCGGTGCCACTACACCAGATTTGTAAATTTAAAATGGTTGCATTTTAAGTTTAGGAACTGTTTTAAGGAAAACGGTTATAAACCCTTGTAAATTTAGAAAAAAGGGATGGTATGGATTTCTCACCTCTCAAATGCCCCACTTAAGTTTTAGATCCACTTCATTTTTCGTCTTATGTCCCAAAATGATCTCTCAAAATGGATGAACATTGTGGATTTCTCAAAAAAATTATAGTGGCCCCCCCTAACATCCTAGTGTGTGGACCACAAAACATCATGGTGGGCCTTAGGAAGGTTTTCAACGGTGGGCATCAATCTTCCTGCTATTTTCTGTGGTGGGATCCACTAAAGCTTTGGATTTGCCTCATTCTTTGGTCATGGCTTGAAATTAATGATATCTCCAAATGAATGGATGTTGTGGATACAACACATACATTATAGTGGGTTCCACGGAACTTGCTGACATCACTTCAGTAGCAATTCTCGCTACTCAACCTGTTAAGTATCTAATCTGTGTCCTTTCTCGCCCAAACCCTCATCTCTTCTCCCTTTGCCTGTGCCCCAAACCATCATCTCTCTCTCTCTCTCTCTCTCTCTCTCTCTCTCTCTCTCTCTCTCTCTCTCTCTCTCTCTCTCTCTCTTCTCAATGGCTTTCTCTGTAAGCTCTCGCCAATCCCTCCTCCCTTCATATCTCTACTCATCTCCTTCATCCCAAGCCATAGATTTGTAGAAATTCCTCCACAGAAATCCTAGCTTCACGCTGTATCCATCTCCATCGCCCTCAAATAGAGTTTCCAAGGGGTTTATCATTCCAGTGCATAGCAAGCTCAGCAAGATCAAGATGTATTGACCATTTTCTACGCCACCTGTGCCTTCGGTGGCATCTTGAGCTACGGCCTTACTCACATGGCCATCACGCATCTCGTTCTCGTCAAGTGTAATATGCAAGCTTTCTTTCATTGCTTTGGTGTTTTGATTTTGGCTCTGAAGCTTCGATTTCATTTCTCTTGGGTTGTTTTCTTGGATATGATGTTTCTGTGTAATTCGTGGTAAGATCTGTTTGGATCTTCAATTGGAACTTTGATCTCTAACTTTCTAGGTTTATTATTATTATTTTGTTGATTTGGTCTTTATTAAGGCCTATTTAGATGCTCGTAACTTTTTTAAGTTGTAAGAAAGTTACATGTAACTTAGTTATAGGTGTAAGAAAGTTACAGGTAATCCTATTTGGATGTAAGTTATAACTGACTTACAGGTAACTTTATTTTTGTGTTTGAATAACTCATAACTTTGTTATAGGTAATAAGTTGGATATTCACACTAGATAGAGTTGAAATAGGGAATTGTTGAAAAATCAGATTGACACATAAAAAAAGATGGGATAAAATTATTCCATTTTACTAAGCCTATGTAAATGAATAGTTTGGACGATTCTTAGGCTACACTAATCAACAGGTGGGCCATAAAAGTAGGCCCATGTTTTCAAAATGATAGTAATGTAGGCAAAAAACTTGAGGTTACATATCCAAGCAAAAATTTTTATTTTCTTCACAAGATATGTTTACAATGTTGTAAGGGAAAGAAAGTAAAAAATAAATAACATCAAATTAAAGTAATCTATTTAGGAACTATATTCTCCAACCATACATGTCTTTGGGTAGGGGACATCTGCTATTCCGTGGATTGTGGGATCTAATCATCCATGCATTCACAAATTATGGGAGGAATGTATATTCCATCCATGAAAACATGGATTGCTTGAGATCTGATAACCTTCCACGAATGTATATTCCTTATACTCTTCAGGCACTGAAGTTATCATCTGCTAATTTTTAGTTCAGGCCCTTGAAGTTATCATCTTCTAATTTTCAATTCAGCCACAATAGTTCACATAGCAAGAAGCAAAAATTTTTTTTAAAAAAAACGGTCCTATAAATATGGGCTTCTCAAACAGCCATAACAACCCACATAGCAGGAAGCAAAAAAAAAATAAAAATGGGTCCTATAAATATAGGCTTTTCAAATAGCCACAACAGCCCACATAACAGAAAAAAAATAAAAAAAATAAAAAGAAAATAAATAAATAAAAAAATAAATAAAAATGGGTCCTCAAACAGCCACAACACCTGCAGCTTGACAAAGGGAAGGCCACATAGCAGGAAAACCAATTATATGGGTTTTGTAAACATGGGCTTACCTAAAATAATAATTACAAATGGATGGATGACATGAATATAACACATAAATCATAGTGGGGCCCACATAGCACCATCATTAGTAGGCTACTGTCCATGGGCAGTTGACGTTTTATGTGGGCCCACTATGATGTATTTGTTTCATCCACACCATCTATCCATTATTCCAAATCATTTTAAGTCATCAGCCCAAACATAAGGTACATCAAAATTTTGGGTGGACCACATCACTAGAAACAATGTTTATTGAGCACCAATGTTTTCGATCAAACTGATATTTATTTTGTTCCCTTCATCCAGGTCTTTATGACCTAATCAATAGCTTGGATGTGAAACAAACATTATAGTGGGCCCTAGTAGTTTTTTAATGGTGGACTTTCAATCATTATTATTTTCAGTGGTGTGGTCCACTTGAGGTTTAGATATCCCTTACTTTTGGAATCAAGCCCTAAAATGATCCAAAAGAATGGATGGATGACATGGATAAAACAAATACAATATGGTGGGCCCCATAGATCATCAGCCATTATCCATGCCACCTCACCGAGCTGCGTTCGTTAATGCAGAAGTAAAAATAAATAAATAAATAAATAAATAAATAAAAGAAAGAAAGGAAAAATGCAATAGAAAGAGAGAAAAGGGATTTCCAACCTTGTTGAAGCTCGATGGGAGAGGGAGGAGACTGAGAGAGGGAGAAGCGTCCATCATGCCGTCTAAAGGTAGGTACACTTCTTCAATGCTGGTGTGATTCTTTCCAAAGATTTTTATTTCATAATTTTCAACCATTACCTGTATCAAAGATATAGGTTACTTGAAAAATGACTCAAGTGTTTGTAAGATTTTCGTCTCTTTCTCCTATAAGAAATTCACAAGTTGAGAGAAAGCTACTTGTAACTTTCCTCTCCCAAACACCAACTGTAACAACTGTAACTTTGTTACATTTTAGAAAAGTTACAAGCATCCAAACATGCCCTTAGGGTTTGATTTCTTCATTTATAGGTTTTCAACTACCACTTGATGGATCAGAGCATTGGTTTATAAATATCATGATTTCCTTCTTAATTTATATTTTTGGTTTTTGATCCTGGATAGTAAATTAGATTGATCCTGGTTTTTGATCCACTTCCATCAACTTCACTATTGCCTGTTAGTTGTTATAGGTTTGGAGAAGGGGAGTGGCAGCCATGTCCTCTCTCTCTCTCTCTCTCTCTCTCTCTCTCTCTCTCTCTCTCTCTCTCTCTCTCTCTCTCTCTCTCTCTCTCTCTCCCTCTCTCCCTCTCTCTCTCTCTCGACTTACATCCCTGCATGTGTCGCGCTCACTAGGGCCCACATGATTATTGATCCGATTATCAGAACTGTCAAACTTTTGATTGGATGGGTTATGGAATACCTTGGTATTTGATGAGTAAATGAGTTACAACAAAACAAACTTCTGATTGGATGTGCATATGTTTATGGTTGCATACTACCATGCAATAGATTTACGGATTCATGCTATCATGTCTTGTTCTCATTCCAGGTTACAATTATGATAGTGTCACAACTCTTAGTATTGTTACTATGATAATTTAAGTGTGATAGGTTGTGAGATCTTGAAGGGCGTTTGTGCGAGATGCAGTGAATCTTTCCCATGTTGTGAAATATTAATGATTATTTCTGTAAAATGGTCTTAACTTTGATGCTTGTGTTTTATTTTTTTTTGTTTGTATTATTTGTGATCAATTTATGGAGTAAGACAGAATGTGGGAATGCTTAATAACCATCTTTCCTGAACAATTCTCTAACACATTTGGATGGTTTAGGTGTCATAACTGTAAGTCCTCCCTCCAATAAAGGCAAGTATGTTAAAGGAGTCCCTGGTAACATTGGTGTGGATAAGAAGTCTTCCACAGTCCATGAACTCTTATAAGTTCTAAGGGAGCAGCCAGCTCAGGGACAGGGACAAACGAGTTTTCTTAGAGGTATGGCTATATGTTTCAATTTTCTCTAATATCCTTTAGAATCGATTTGTTTATGATGTATCACTGTCTGCATAGGCTGATTATCAGATTTTATAAATATATTTTTTGCTCGTTTCATGCCTATTACCATGCACTTGCATACACTTATTTTTGCTTGAGTCCAGTAGTTTGGACAATATGCTTTGTGTTTTCAATTTGTATTGGTGGGACCCATGGTTCAGTGATGTAATCCATCAACTTTTGGCCTTGGAGTGGATGGTCCACTCACCAAAATCTTCCATATGGAAAAATCCTAACCTTTCATTAGGTTGCCAAGAAACAGGTGAAGAAACAAAATACAACAAAAACATTTAAAAAAAAAAAAGAAAAAGAAAAAGAAAAGAGAAAAATGCCAAGATGTTCTCTAGCTAGGATATTCTAGATTTTTTTATGAATAGCCCTCGATGGTGAGGTCCATCATATTTGACATTTGGATTGCCCATGGGCCTATATGACCCTTCATGGTGAGGTCCATCATATCCAACAATTTAAACTGCCCATGGGCCTATATGATACTCAAGTGGGATATCAGAGCTCTCCATAAGGTGGGACAATATGACCAGTTCTTCTCCCTTAAATCAGGCAATTGTGCCCAAAAATGAGCTATTGTGCACAAAATAAATATATGGCTAACTAAATAAATAAATAAATTAGTTATCCATATATTTTTTTCATTTTGGCCCACCTGAAGAGTTAAATGTCCTAAATTTTTAGTGATTATATCTAATCAGTGTGCCCCGCCTGACAGAAAGTTCGGATCTCTTGCACATGTGAAATTGGCACTTATGCTTGCATGTGGATGGCCAGGCTCTAAGCTAAGATAATAATATTTATTTTCACAACCAAGATAAAATATTTTCTTAATGATTATTGCATTTATGATCCAAAGACAGAAATTTTTTACTAAGAGAAAAATTGGTGATTTTACCCAATTATTGTGCACCTTAGCTAAGGTCTTAGGATGAACTCATAGTTCAAAGGAATTTGATTCCCTTAGACTTCTCAATTTTCACTAAGTCAGCCCCATTTCTTTTAGAAGAGATCCAAGTGCTTCCTCTTGCTGGTGGCTATTCTTTGGTGCGTGTGGGTGGAAAAGAATAACTACTGCTTTGGAAATATAAGCAACTTGACTCCTGGAGTTGTTTGTAGGGTTAACTTATGTTTGAGGGATTGCTTGCCTTATTGGCTATTGCAATTTTCTTTTTCTGGTAGTTTCTATTGTATTGCTTTTCCTTCTTTGTTTGTTTGTTTATTTTTTATTTTTATTTTTTTTTCATTTCTTTTGGCCTCTTGGCCTTGAATAAATCAGTATCTTAAAAAAAAATTAAAAATTAAAAAAAATTAAAAAGCCAGCCAAATGGGCCCCCATGTACATTCATCACTCTATTTCTAGCATTTTGTGTTCCTCTACCTAAGCCTCCTACGAACTTTCCTTAGAAGCAACCTTGTTGGTCAAAGGCCAACTATAAAAATGTTCATGCCATGAACATGCACAGATTGTCCTAGTTAAAATTATTAGTAGTTTACTATTAGCCAACTCTCGATCCTAGCACATATGTAAGTCACATCAAAGCATACAACTGGTGAAGACATATGAAACTGGTAACCCTGTACATTAAACTTCGAGGCTTCTCCCTTCACAAGAAAAATCCATGCCCTACGATGGAGGTATGCTCTGGCACATATTGACGTTACATGGAGCTTAGGAAATGGGCCTCTAGTAGTCAAACTTCCAATACTTGATGCCTCTCATCCCGAGGAGATATGCCTCACGTGAATGCATGTGTACATTTTGATGTGCTTTATCATTGAAATAAGTAGTGAAATTTGCATGCTTGTATCGTCCATTTAACCTTAAACCACATCAACTTTAATGACTACTTTAATTCTTAATAACCCTTCGACTTTTAAAAGTAATTATTGCTTTGTTAGAACAAAATGAAAGCAATATGGGAATGCATTGATTTGAGAACTTAGAGCATCTGAATGAAAGAAATCCTGTTACATGGGTATTTATATCTTTGTGATACTAAATTTATGCTTTCTTCACCATTTGAGAGTACATTAAATACAAACCTTAGGGCTTATTTTTTAAATACATAGAGTTTGAATAGAATGTGAAACAATTGATATAGACCAAATCAGTTGTAATCCCCAATAGATCAACTTAGAGAATAATGGAGAACTTCCCCAAAAGTATTGTTATTTATTAGGCTTGAACACAATATCCATTAATCAATACAAAGTCCCTACACCTATAATTTATTTATTTATTTATTCTTATAAGGTATACCTAGTAAGAATATTATCTTCCATTTCCACTTTATCATTCCTTTAGTTTTATTCTGTTAGTATGCTAATTAGCCTAGTTTGATTTTCTTCTAATCCATTGATATAATCTCTTTTTAAAATTTCTCAGTAATTGATCTTAATTTATGTACCCTGGAATATTTTGAACATGCACTTAGATACAATAGCTCCACTAGATATTGAAAGCATAACAATGAACTTGTATGGATGATGATGAACTTTTAGGTTTCTTGGCAGTTCCTAGAAAGGGCTTAATGAATTTTATAATTTACTTCTTGTACTAACCTTTTTTTCTTTTTTTTTTTATTTATTCCTTTTCTTTGAGTTTTTATGGTCTTGAGAACATTTAAATAATCAATCATGTACTGTTTTTTCATTCAAAATGGCCATTTCCAACTCCTCATCTCTTGATGTATGGAGTGTCATAGTCGGGTAAAACATCAAATAACATTCCTTTTTATGATTTTTCCTCCATTGTTTCTCCCATGTCTTCTTACAGAATGCTTTTCCAATCAGGTGTGTTACACATGCATATATACCTGCTGCTTTAAAATAACAACTCCAAGTAATAATAGACGAGAGATCCGTTTTTCTTACATTAATCGCAATGAAGTTGTCAATGCATTCCATGTGTGGGAACCAAGCTAATCATCAAGTGGGGTGAATCATGTCCACACACATCCAAGTAATTGGATGTATGACCTTTTTAGTTGTCCATTCTCTTCATGTGCTATGTTATTCCCAATTGATGCGTTGGTCAGTCTGTTTTTGTAAGGGAATCTCATAAGTTGGGTCCCAACTAATGAACCACTGGGATCATCCTGACATGTGTACCTGTGGATAGATTAGCTTAACTCTGATACAAAATTGATGCAGGACATGAAATTCAAGTATGATGTGCAAGATTTTCAAGCTTTAGATCACAATGGTTTAGAAACAGTTATACAAAATTTCACATCCCACACAAAAGTTCAAACACTCAATTGAGGGGAATCCTTTGTGGATCCAAGCCTACACATGCTAGGGCTAGATCAATCAAAATTATAAACCAAAAAAGAATCAAAGGAGGATAAATTCATCCACATATGCACATAAATAATTTTTTGATCCAAGGGATTCACAGATTTCAATTCGGGGAACCCTAAAGTTGAAGAAAGGACATAAAGTTGGGGATTTGAATAAGTTAGGGTTAAGTTTAGAGATTTTGGGTGACAGAGGAGTGAAAGAGAGGAGAAAGATGAACTAGAGAAGTATCACACGCGTGAACAAAAACAATGGCCCAGATGCATGTGTGTGTGATCCCAGCAGCACATGTGTGGGGTCTACTATTCGAAAAAAGGCTTTCTTAGCCCTAGTTAGACAGGGATGGACTCCAAAAACCTCAAATCTCAGCTCGATCCAATGCACAGTTTATACGTGGTGCTTCACCGAAGTTTTAGCCCTCCTGCAGGGCCAGATTCTAAAAATCTGCTATAGATGGAGAAATGCCTATAAATATTGATGGATTTGTAGACGAAATGCTTGTAGAAAAAGAGAAATATGGATGGTAGAAGGTGGGCGCGAATCGAGATAGGTGTGGCTTCACACCATGGTAGTCAGCCCTTCAAGGAAGGGAGAGATTCACACCCAATTGAATCTCCACAATCAAAAATTTAAAGGAGCAAAAAAATGTAGTAAATTTATTAATCTTCATTGAATTAAAAAAATCTACAAGAGGTGTCTATTTATAAGAAAACCATATACCCCAAAACTCGCGCAATGTGCACAACCTATTACTTGGTGATGAAGTAAATCAAAATAAAAATAAATCAAAGAAATCTAAAGTGTCCATGATATTCTAAATAACATTAATAAGTAAAACCTAAAATATGAGATTAATCATACTAGTGGACCACGATCATGAGATCCCACAATGGGCTTTACTTGACTACCGGGCCCACTCCAACAAATCAAAACTCAATCTTCTAATTAGGAAGCCCTCCCTGGACGTCGTCATTGATCCAGATCGATGGTAGCTCCCTCCTTCTTCTTGTGTACATGCGTGGGTGGGGGGAGGCGTGCATGTGCGTGAGATGTCCCCATTAAAAACCATCCAGCATCAATGTCTAACCACTTAATCTTTGTTACATGGATGTCTTCCATTTCACCAGCATACCATGCCACACAAGAAAAATTACACGGTAGAGCTGATGCAACATTTAGAAAAAAAAAAAGTGTCCTGATAGGCCGAGTTTGTGCATGTGGGGTCCAGTGTTCATTGATATGACAAACCACATGTCGAATGGTTGACAAAAAAAAATGTCTTTGTTATTGTGAGACCCATGCCATCCAATCCTTGGCCTCACTTTTTCTCTCTACTTTGTTCCTCTGAAACCTTGTACTTTTCTCAATTATATCTACTTGTGACAAAGAGCAGTGGGCTAGAAACCCCAACAAGGGAGATTTCCAATACATCTTCCACCTACACTAGCTACCACCCATTAGATAAATGATATGGGACACAGAACGTCAGGCCCCACTTGCATATACTACCACATCAGGACACTAATCACTACCTGATGCATCGTGGCCTTATATATCCTTTAACTTAGTAGGCAATAGAATACAAGGGATGGGAACCAAACATAGGTTCTTGATGATTAATAATTGTTTAAAAGCAATTGTTATAACTGCCAAGTTCTCGATTCATGTGGGAAGTTTCTTCAAAAATGAATTTCCTGAGATTGTCTTTCAAAAGAAGAAGAAGACGAAGAAACTTCAAAGTGAAAAATGCAATTTTAGTTTCTTTAGGAAGTTTTTATTCTTCTTCAATCAATTTTATCTTTATTCATACTATAAAAGTACAATTACGCATAAACTATTTTGTCTTTCCATTATCGCTAACTTTCATTTGTTTTTCAAATGTATTGTTTCTCATTTGTCTAGGATTTTGGGCAACTGGTAATTAAAATCTAGGATTTATAAAAAGTGGGGCCATTTGGCACCCCTAAAAAATACTAGATTTCAATTCTAAGGTAGTTCAAAATTCATGATTTTTACTATTTTTCAATTTGAAGGGAAACTCGTGACTTACAAAATTCGAAACTTTCAGATCATTTCCAACCTTCATTTCTCCTCTTCTTTTAAGGTATTCACAATTCACATTTGGGATTTGGATCGGATGCTAGTAACTGTTTCTCTCTAGATCTACCAATTTCAATTTATTATTTTCTTAGCTTTCGTTGCCATATGATTATTGAATCTGGTGAATTATGGAATATTTTAGTTAAAATTTTAGATTTATCTATGTCTTCTTTCACTGTCAAGTTCATTCAAGAGGATGAAATTGCAGTTTTCAACTACACCCTTTCTTTTTCTTTATTTTTTGCAGTACATTCTTCTTTTTGGTAGCACCACAGCACCAGTGTGTACTTTTGTATTACTAAAAGATGAGAAAGGGTGTAGCTATCAACTAGGAGGGCGTAAATACTGGCCACAAGGAAATTTTCAATTGTAAACATTTCAACTGAGATGGTGATAAAGAGATCAGATCCTCATGCAAACGTTGTAGACAGAGCTCTCTCTACAACTCTCTGTTCACATGTGTGTTAAGGTTATTAAAGTTAGTAAAAAATTATTAACATGCCTAGAGCTTATTCAGTAAGGTATAAAATTTACTCAACTAGTATGTGGGTCCACCATATTGTATATATGCCATCCAAATCCCAATCTAATGAACTCTACCATGATGATGTAATGCCCCAAAAGTAAGGTCTGTGCAATAACTAGATATGTCATGCGTAGAAAGCAATGGACATCCTCCTAAAAACTTCACAATTCTCATGGTAGGCCATGCGATTGTTTAAGCCACCTTATTCTTTGTAGATCTCACTTTCTTGGTGAAAAGACTTATGAACAAGTAGGATTCCATACACAAACAAGAGTGGGCTTCTCAAGCAAAGTTGTAGAGAGAGCTATGCCTTCAAACATTACAGAGGACCTGATCTTGTACAAACATTGGCCACATTATACACATGCGTCTTCTTTGTGACAGTTACGACCACGGTCAATAAATCATTACCATTAGATTATGCTCAAAAGTCTCCTTGTCATGTCATAGTGCATGTTTGGATGGTGAGTAAAGGAAATCAAAAATTATCATGATTATTCAATGATGATTTCTTAAGACTTGAGAATAAATTCTTATTAATTATAACTTTTTAAGTTGAAAATAAAATTCTTGTGAATGGATTTTGTGATCCTATTAACTATTGCAACCTTTTTCAAGACTATTTATTGTGTACTCTCCTTCAATTAACACATTTTTCCCTTTTACTCTTGCAGGTTTCCAGTGGGACTAGTTTTTAAGATACATATGCCCTTCTGAACATGTCATACTCATGTGATCAGGTCATTACTCATCTCTCTCTTCTCCTTGATTGTCTAAAGAACCGTTGATTAGATGAGAAACTTGGTCGATTGTAGAAATTCTTAGGAAAAAGGAAGAGCGGGAGGGAGTGTTTAACTGAGGATATGGTCCATTGAATGGCTAACTAAGAAAAAAATAAAGATGTGTTTAGGATTTTTCTTCTTTGTAGTCAGGCTCTTGGCACAATCCTTGGCAATATGATCCAGACCACCACATTTGAAGTATCCTCTGCCTATGTCCATAGGACAAAATTAGTGACATTACAAAAACTCCTTTTCCTTAAGTGAATTTTATTTAGGTCAATGGAATTGATTATGAAGGGAGAAAATGAGTCCTAGTAGTAAATTATCCTCTCATCATTCCACTCGGCTAACTTGTTTGCCTCCACACAAACATGGGAAAAGGCAATGTTCAATTTCATTGATGAGAAAAAGTCAAACAGCAAGTGGAGGCAATGAATCATCTTTTCACTAGAGCATAATTCCATCTTCGAGCTCTTAGATTGTGTAAAAGAAATATTATGGATGTATTGTTTAGCTCACTGACAAGTAGAGAGAGCTTGCAAGTTTTTTAAGATTGTCCATTTATTTTCTTACATGTGTCCTATGATTAAACATCTTGAGTTTTTGGCCAAATGATCTGCCAAATAGTTCCCACATAATACATGGTTTGGATGTCTAATTAACACGGTTCGTGTTTCTATTTTCAGGCAAACATAGATACATATCTTGTATCAATGGCCAAACAACACAATATGTTGCTTCTCTTGGCATTTCTATTCTGGGTAGCACTGTTTTTTGAAACATTATTAATGACCGCTTCATTGGATAGTAATTTGAATATGCTTATTGCTTCTCCTTTTATTGTTTGTATATTTTTTTAGTGATTTTTTATTTTATTTTATTTTATTTTTTTGAAAGATAACGAGATATATATTAAGAGAAAAAAAGGAGAAAAAATAGGGAGGAGAATAGAAAATTTGCTGAGAGAGCAGAAAAACTCGATCTTAAGATTTTTGATGAAATTTTTTATAGATCATTTGGGAGATTTCTCCATTAAATATGTCCTAACTCCTGAATCAACCATCCTCCCATACCTCCAATTTCTGTGATGCAGGTCTCTGTAGGTACTTTGCTTTACTACAATATATCATATCATGTAGTCTATTAATTCAAAATCTTTAATCTTTCTATTTACAGTACATTGCAGATAACAATCTTAATAACAACCCATGGCATGTATTTGATGAGTGGTCGCTCAAGATAAAAACCAATGCGCCTAACTAGAGAACTCAATCGAAACAGTTGCATGTCACCTTCTCCAAGACCTATAAACTGCTCAGAGACATGTTTATGCGGTGGAAGCATCTGAAATGGCAGAATATGCACCCAGGCTTATTGCTAGGAATCCATCATTGGGAAAACGGATTACGGTGTGATTTTATTTTACAGTTTAAACTTAATACCTGACTTTTTTGACTTCTTGTCGAACTCAAAGAGAGAGATTTCTCACTTATTTCCATGGTTTCTCTATTTGTGATGAGATTTCAAGTCTCTTGGATTGAGGGAGAAAACCAATCTCTGTTTTTATTCTTTCATTTTCTTTTCCTTCTATTTTTTCATGTTTTATGGATTGGGATTCCAAGTCTATTTAATTGAGAATTGAAGACTCTTTTTGGGTTTTCTTGGGTTTTATTTGAGAGGAAAGATCCATTAAAATATTGTAGCTAATGTTGTGGATCGGACTAGCTATGCACAGGTTTATGAATGGGTTAAAATAAATGAGTTAGCCTTAGTTTTTGAGAACTGAGATTAAAAAGTGAATTTATCCTCAATTGATGCCAACAAAGGATAAATCCATCTTTAGTCTCAGTTTTGCCTCAGTTACCTAAACTGAGACTACAACTGCTGTGGATAAAGGCTTTAGCCTCAGTTGTTGAGAACCAAGGTTAAAAATAGATTTAGGTTCAATTGGAGGCAACTGAGGCTAAAATTTAGATTTAGTATTAGTTGGAAATAGTGGAGGCTAAAATTTCGATTTAGCCTTATTTCAAGAACACTGAAGTTAAAAAGGTTCTTTTAGCTTCACTTGAAGAACCGCGGCCATAAAAGTGATTTTAGCCTCGGTTGCTAAAACTGAGGCTAAAGCCTTTAGGCACAGGGGTTTCGACCTCGGTTTGGATAATTGAGGCAAAACTGAGGCTAAAGGCTTTATCCTCAGTTTTTAACCTTTTTAGCCACGCTTTTGAACTGAGGCTAAAGCCCCCTTTTCTTGTAGTGTTGTCATGTTATAGGGTTAAGCTCATGGTTGTAATGTATTGAGGGTTGAGGTCATGGTTGTAATGTGGTAAGGGTAGAGGTTATCATGTTATAATGGTCGAGATCGTGGTTATAAACTAGTAAGGGTGAGGTTGTAATGTGTTAAAGGTCTAAGTTGCCATGTGTTGAGGGTTTTCGGTCCTGTTGTGGGTTATGTGTCGAATCCACTCTGTCCATTATATTTAGAATTTAATTTAACATCATGAACCAAAAAATGAGTTACATAAAAAAATCCTATGGCCCCCAAAAAAGTTTCCAATGATAAGTTTTTAATCTCACTGCTTTCTATAGTGTGATCCACATGAGCCTTTGATATGTCTCATTTTTGGGCTCATGCCTTAAAATGATATTTTAAAATGGATGGATGGCGTGGATAAAATATATACAACATAGTGATCCCCAAGGACTATCCATCTCTAGATAAGTGCGGTTACCCGATTCGTGTCACATCACGTTACATTGACACAGATTTCGAGAGAAGCCTTTTGGAGGTAGTTTCTACCACCATAAGCTATATATATTGGGCACACCATGACGTTTATGGGAAATTCATTCCATCCATTCATTTTGGAAGATCATTTCTAGAGATGAGACAAAAAATTGGATAGATTTGAAACTCAGATGGATCACACGACTGGAAATAGTGGAAAGGAATTGTCTTCCAGTTAAACTTTTCTAGGCTCCACTATGCTGTTTAAATGAAATCTAATTTTTTTATAAAGTGACCCAAATTCTCATGAACTACTTACCATGGGGATGGACTGAAAGAATAAAAATATTAGCTTGATCTAAAGCTTCTATAGCCCCATGAATGTTTCAACCGGGAGCGCATGATCTCCATGGTTTTCTATTGTGTGGCTCACTTGAGCTTTGGATGTAACTAATTTTTAGGCTCATGTCATAAAATTATTTAAAAAAATATGTGGTGTGGATTTCTTAAAAACACCATAGCATGCCCCACAATGTTTACCCTATCTGAATCCCCCCAAGCACTATCACATATTGGCTCAACGCAAATGGCAGTCAGGGGTAATTCCATCCCAACTTTTTTTAAAAATGTGGCAGACGACTATGTGTCACGCCCCAAACTCAGAAACTGGGATCACAAAATTCCTAATCACCGAATCCAGTGCCGACAGCCTCCGTAAAACTCCATTCTCGGTTCCTAGCACCCATTCGCTAGGTTCCGATCCTAGGATGCTACGAGGAGGATTTTCAACGTCAGTTTGATTCATAATAAGCATAACCAAAGGCATAACTCACAAACAACAACCAAAAACTCCATTACATTTCTACTATGTTTAAAAAACTTTACAAGTACAATGAGCATAAAGGAAAATACAATAATGAAGAATAAAAACTCCAAAATGATCTGCAAAGCGCTCCTGCCTCAGCGCTGTTGCGCCCCAACGTCACCTGTACACAACGGTTGTGCATAAGCTTATAGAAAGCTTAGTGGGTGGTGAAAGTGTGTATGCAAGGTAGTAATGTGAACATGCAATATCAGAGTAATGCGGAATATACAGATGGATCCATGAAAACCATTAGCCGTACCAAAGCTATGCGATGCAAGACATGAATGATATCGGCCATCCCAAGGCCATGCGATGTGAAATGCAACTTAAGCATACAAATCCTCATCTATGTCCACACATCAATACAACTCAAATCTGGAATATCACCGGGGTCTAGTACACTCTAAACCAGATTGTCACCTCATCGCGCGTAATAAGGTAAGTAGAAGAGACCTCACTATCCATCTGCCAATATCGGGCTCGACTCGTCGATAACGGACCCATTCCTCGAGCTGGTCAAACTCAGCCTAGCTTTACCCCCTACTCTCGAGCGGGTAAGGCCACACCCCCTACTAACCGACCACGACACAGTGGAAAGCGCAGCCATCTGGTAATCCGCACTCAATGCTCATCTACCCACTCGGTCTAAACGTTGGAGCAACCTCTTGGTACCATAAGGGTTTAGGGACTTTCACCTAGGGATATCTATAGCACCCCATGTAGAATGAGATTTTCGGTATCCAATCCTGTCAACCATGATATGTCTATGGAGGCTATGGCCTTGATGTCGCTAGGGCGTACAGTAACCATATCATACAATGCGAAATGTATGAATCACACTATCCAATCATGCAGCAAATCCTGTCCGTATCGTGCGCTCATGTAGGCAACACCGCCTAATCGGGGTCCTATAAATAATCTGCCCGAAGGCATATAGTATGATCAGTCACTTCTCATATCAAGCATACATATGATGCGTATGATCATGAGTCATAGAACTAGAGTAAACATGTTATAAAGTAATACACTATCCTTGCAAAGCAGATGGGCCTAGACAGCCTATAGACAACAAATATGGTTCTAACAATGGGCCCTAAGGAGAGTCATAATGTGGACGTCTAACCAACATTATATATATATATATATAGCTTGATCAATCATCAATCCGAGCTATTGGGAAGGCCCGTCTTGGATGATTAAGCTATCCAGTTGTTCGATTTCAACCTACACCTTTACATATCATTAAATAGTCAGAGTCCATCTCATCTATTTCCCTTCTCATAATGACCGATTAACAATTATGTGGACTGTACATTAATGAAAATGTCCTAATCCTCTTGCTTGACACCATTGGGACAATTTCTTCTTCTTTCTACATCATTATCAAATTTATCATAGTCCTTTCGTAAACTCTATTTTTATTCCCTTTAAGCTTTGCTTAATTTTGAAAAGACATTCTTTTAGCTCCTCAACGATGTTGTATATGGCCTGTTTCATTAAATTAACAGTCAAACAAAACTTACTGTATAAAAATTAAAAATAAAATCAGGGAAAAAACACAATCACCAATACCATAGACCATATATTATCTTTAATCACACTAGACACTGGACCAATCAACCTATAAAATTATACAGTGTGTGCTAAAAATGAGTTGAAAGGCACTACCATTTCTCCAGTCAGTTATTTATATTCATTAAATCCAAGTCGGTTTCGTGTATTGCTTCCTTGGGCTGTAGTTGATGAACCACCTACATGCAACATAATTCCTAAAAATTTGTAAATACAAAACAACATCTCATTATTATGTAATTGACATTCTATTAAGATTTTGATGGCTAGAATTTTGTAGAAATCATTACTAAATGGAATTAAACTCACTTTCAAATTGATGTAAATCTTATTAATTTCTTTTCCATTTCCTATGACATGAGGTACTCAGTTCATACTCTACCCATGATTTTTTCTTATACATCTTCGTCTTCTTCATTTAAATTTTCTATTAATGAAAGTATTAAAGATCTTGTATTCATTCTGGCTTCAAGCTCAAGTGGATCTATGTCACTCGTCCTTAAGCAAGCTACCATTTTCATGGAAGCCATGTTGTTCTATGTTGTTATGTTCATTTTGAAGTATGTGGTGTTGGAAATATATTCATTTACTGAGTAAGTACTATATGATATGCATTTAGAGTCAGGACCATCAAAAATTCTATTAAATTGAGACATTTCTTGATTATTTAACTGATGACTTAACCAAAGAATGTATTCCATTGGTTTTTCTGTTGACGTATTGCCCTTCCAATTTTTTCTCGTACGTGTTTGGCCCTAGATGTATGTTCGATACTTCCTATAAATTTTAAATTATAGGGATTAATTATAATATATAAAAATATTTATTACATTAAGCCATTTAAAAAATATAAGAAAAAATAGTATACTTCCATTAACTTACTCCTCCCAATGATGACTTTCAACTTAATGTTGCAAAATCCATCTTCGTGCTTATTGGTGTTACATCTTGGTAAGATTGTAAACTTTCCCTTTCTTATTGCTTTGGGAATCACCGGAATTTTCATTATCATCATCATTTAATATTTTTAGTATTCATTTATGATCATGTTATCAGGATAGTACTCCATATAGTACACATAGATTCCTCTATAATGTAGCGTTTCGCAATATAACTCTCTAGGTAAGCTTGATTTATCAAATACTTCTTGTATGTTTTCATCATCCTATGAAGTATTAAAATTAGATAATGATAAAAAAATACAAGCTATATTGACAAAGCTAATAAATTAAAATAGTTAAAGTTACCTCTCAAAAGGATACATTCATCAATATCTGACAGGTCCGCGAACTTGTGCCTCATCCGTCAAATGCACAATAATGTGTGTCATAGAAACAAAAAATGATGGTGGAAAATACCTTTTGAAGACATAAATTTTCCCATATTTTTTTTCCATTCCTTAAAGCTCCAAAAGATCTATTTCTTTGGAATATATGATGTTAAAGAATTTTGACAACTATAAAATGGTGGCACACAATGACTTTCTTTAGTAAATGAGTGCATCAACAATATGGGTAGTGTTGAGTGTCAAATATTAAATATTTCTCTCTTGTTATTCTTTGGTTTTGGGAACATAAATACGCTTAATTGATCAATTTTCATATGTTTTATCTTGTGAGGTGATTTTGAGAGCTAAGGAGAAAAGAACGCTTAAAGAGAAGATTTTTTGTCAAAAGATTACTAAATGAAGATTTGGATATTTGGAAGTTATTAATGAAGAATTTACATGCAAGGATCCAAAGAAACCAAGTGAGGAATGAAGAGAATCGAAGATTTAAAGTGAAGAAAAGGAATCATGAAACCAATGTTAATACAGTGGGCCCAAACCCAATCTAGCTCACCAATCGAAAGCAAAAAGACAAATAACTAAGAAGAGGTTGTGGCATTTAGCACAAGAATCCCCGCATCTTATACCTTGATGGAAGCTGGAACGGTATACTAAGAAAACTGAGGAGTTGTGGGGCTATAACTGAGAGTGTTCCTCATGGATAGTTGGCTGATCTCGAACGCTCGTGGGGTGGGAAATGCCGCCACCATCAGAACCTTGAAACATCTTATCTGTTAATCTAAGTCATCCATTGTCGCTATCCTAGAGCCTATTCTCGCTAATACTAAACGAGTGCACACTGGCCTGAAACTAGGATTTCACCGCTCCTACTCCAATGCGACTAAGGGAGGCAAAATATGGAATTTTCACTCTTCATCAATCTCAATTGACTAAATTGCTGCCTCCAACCAAATGATCTCTTTCGTGATAGGCTTCCAAGGAAGACCAGAAACTAGTCTAGCATCCTATGTATATGCCAAATGCTTCAAAATTCTTATAGATCGTTATGGAATCAACTGGATCGGCTAGCCAGAAGCTATTCCATTCCTTAGCTAATTGCGGGCAATTTTAATGCGGTTCTTTCATCACCTGAAAGGATGGATTTAAGCTCTTTCGATGGGCAAGCTTTAGCTGAATTTGCAGACGAGTTGAATAGTGCAGGTTTGAATGATTGCTTGGTGCAATAATCAGAATGGTCAAGCCAGAGTCTAGGTCAGACTCGACATAATTTGTTGCAATGCCTCCTGGACAAACTGCTTCCCCTCATTGTAGGTTAAGCACTTTCCCAGACTGCACTCAGATCACGCCCCTCTTCTCCTCTCCTTCCCTAATCCAACGAGGACATTCCTAAAAAAATTCAGGTTTCAGCACATGTGGTGCCTTCATGAAGATTTCCAAGATCTGAACTCAAGGCCCTGACTTCCGATATCATGGGGTATTTGATGCTCATTCTCAAAAGAAAAATTAAGAATGTTAAGACTACCCTTAAGAGCTGGAACAAAGATACGTTCGGGAATGTTTTTCTTAATCTGAAAAAAGTGAAAGAAGATTTAAATATCTTGGAATCTGCAGCTCAGGACTCCAATGATCCCAAAATCCATCAGCGTCTCAATTCAACCAAAGACAAGTTGGCCCATTTTCAGCTTTGCAAAGAGGTTTTTGAGAAATAAAAATCTAAAAATAATTGGCTCAAGAAAGTGTTCACAACCCCAAGTGTAGGGTTCCGATGTAGTAATAATCTCGGTGAGACCGAGGTCGAATCCACGGGGAGTAAACTTGTACGTTTCTAAAAGTAACTAGAACTAGAACTAAAAGAATATCTAAATTAGAAATCTGGAATAAAGAGAGTAATTATGAATACTATAAATTGAAACTTGTGAATTTAAAGGTAGGAACTAGGGTGTCAAGGATCCACTTGTAGCTATCAGGATATTTCCTTACTTGATTCAAGTAACATAATTGGAATTGGAGTCCTATCCTATCCAATTGAAAGATATAGCAATTAAGATCAAATCTAAACTTTCATTGACCTAATTCTCAAAAAGGGATAATTATGATGATCGGAAGCGATTCCATCATCGTTACATGCCCACACTAGCAAAAAATCGATCAAAGGCTACAGACTTTAAAAGTTTTTGGCTACGGATTAAATATTTAATAATTATGCTACAGATTTAATTTGTGGATAAAACCTAATTTATCTGTAGCTAAAACCTACATCCTCACCAGAACCTTATTAAATATTGATGGTGCTTAAGGGGCTTCATGGGGTCCATTGGAATATATGTGTTTGATCTAAGCTGCTCATCAATTTTGATATATAATTTCAGTGGATTAGTTAAAAAAATTACATAGTTTAAATGTATAAGTGAACCACACCATAAGAAATAATAAAAATTAAATTTTTATTGTTAATATATTGTGTGGTCTTCTTACAGCTTCGATCTAACTCGCTTTTTGCATTAACCCTTAAAATAATATTTTAAAATTAATGGACGGAGTGGATAAATAACATACATCATGGTGGGCCCACGGTAAAAAAAACCCATGGTCCTAATGGGCCGTCCGTCACGCGCCACTCTCGAAAATGAAAATTCAATCCGCCTTATTTCTCCCGCCACGTACCTATTGCTTTTGCCCTTTTCTCCCTCTCTATAAGTGTTATGGTTGAAAGCTCCTTTATGTTGTCAAATTTGTGGTGCCAAAAACACTGCCTGTACTTTGTGAAATTGCATACATGTTCAAAATACAGTATGGATGAAGCGTGTCACAGTGTATGGATGTTGACTACATCAGTGAAGCACAATGCTCAACTCAAGATATGTCAAGACACGTCATTACCTCGCAAGATCGACTTCGAAAGACAAGTTTACAAGTAAAGATTCGAGAATGTTCAACTGAATTCACAAGTTATAAATTAATATTCAAGATTGCGTAATTGAAGCTTTTAAAGACAAGCTACATCAAGGTTTCAAGTTTCACTTTCTTTAAAGGTTACATATCTTAAGGGTTCAATGTCCTTCCTTCACTATTAAGGTATGTTTGACCTTAGGTTGACCTTTAGAGTAGGTCATTTTGGATACATAATGAAAATGTTTTATATTTAGAAATTTGGTCTATTCTAAGACTAGTCCTGGAACTTTCTCGACTAGCCCTAGCATTGCTTCGACCTGTCTAAGTATTTCCTGGACCAGTCGTAAGTTTGTTGCAAAAATTCAGAATTTTTTGTTAAGCTTCGACCAGTCATGGGGTCTGTTCGATCAGTCGTATGAATAGTGTTGACTGCTCCTTTGACCAGTCGTGAACCTACGACTCAAACTATAGTGTTGAAATTCGCTTGGCTTCGACTAGTCGTGAGCAACCTACAACCAGTCGAAGGTGACCTACGACCAGTCGTAGACTACCTACGACCAGTAGTGAAACTGCCTTATCTTATCGCACTCAAATTTTCAAATATCCGTTGGTCCTACGACCAATCGTAGCGATCTTTGGACTAGTCGAAGATGCAATTTTCTTACCTTTAAATAGCGCACGAATCTTAGAAAATTGAAGAAAAAAAAAAGTAATTTTAATCTGGCCTTCTGAGAGATAAGTCTGTGCTCCATTTAAGCTAAGTGTGCATATTTAATATTCTTTTTCTTTAACTTTTTAAATTGATTTCGTTTCTTGTATTTCAATCTGATTTGAAAAGAGGAAGCTTTACTTTACTTTTTTTGTAATCAAAATCAATTAAAGCTAGCCCAATTGGTTTAATTTAAAATCAATTAGAACTTAGAACCATTATAAAGTGAGGATTGGACATTGAACTTTGACATTCGAACCTCTACTCTGACTTGGTTCTTCCGGGCTACTACAATAAAGGAGAAATTCAGGTATTTTACATTTTTTGTAATTTACTTTATTTGTTTTTCATTTGAGATTTGCCAGAAAAATCTCATTCTGTTGGTTATCTGAGGAAGCCAGTAAAAATCAGAAGTGGGCTTTTTTTTGTGTAAGCCGATAGAAAAAGACACAATTATGAAGGTTTTAGGTGAACCTGGAAAACCTATATTGATAGTGAACGCTAATATCCACTGTGTGAGGATATTAGGAGTGGAGTAGCTATGTGGTTATTTATTAACAGTTGATGTATACACAAGCGAACCACTATAATCCTTTGTGTTTTGTGGTTGTGTGATTAATCTTTCCTATCTTTGATTATTCATTTGTGGGATGTATATGTGGATGTAAATGCTGTAACCTTTTCTTTTTCAAGGACTGTGGGAAATGTTGTAATAATTTAGGATTTATATTCTTACTTTATTTTCTTTATTCCTCTTCAGTTTGGGATATTGATATTAATTGTTCTAGTAAGGTTGTCCTACCATAAATCCTATTTTTATGGTGTAAGGTTGTCCGTAAAACGTAATTTATATCAGCCTCTCAAGACTTGAATTGAGGTTGCATTTCATATTGCATTGTGGATTGTGATCTCTTATTTGTTTTGGCTATCTTTTAATTTAATTCCACTGTATTTATTTTAAATTTGGCATATTCCTACCCCCCCCCCCCCCCCAAAGGACATATAGCTTGGCCATTTCAAGTGGTATCAGAGCCTAATAGCTCTCTTTTTATTTATTTGGATTCAATTCCCGAGCTAATCGATCTAAGTTATATTTGAGATGTCAAATTTTGATAGCCTTTTAGTCACTAGGCCTTCACCTTTCGATGGCACCAATTATGCCTATTGGAAAGCATGGATGAGGATCTTCCTCAAATCCATGGATGAAAGTGTGTGGCTAGCTATAGTGAATGAATGGATCCCCCTACCCCTGAAGTAACTAGGATTGATGGTTCAAAATCTATGAGAATTACACCATATTTCTCTTGGGCCATACTTCAGAAAAATGAGAGTAGCGCAAATGCTAAAGCACTAAATGCAATTACTTGTGCACTATCACCAGATGAATTCAAAAGAATTATATCCTGTGATTCTGCAAAACAAGCTTGGGATATATTGGAAATGACAGACGAGGGTACTTCAATTGTCAAGAAATCCAAGATACAAATCCTCACAACTAAATTTGAGAAAATACTTATGAAAGAAAATGAAATGTTCATGGACTTCTATACCAGATTGAATGACACTATAAACTCTACGTGGGGTCTAGGTGATAAAATCCCTGAAATAAAAATATGTGCTAAAATAATACGCTCACTTCAGGAACGATTCAATGCTAAAGTAACTGCAATTCAGGAACTTCATGATACGGACAATATGAGGGTTGAGGAATTAGTTGGCTTATTAAAGACTTATGAGTTAACCTTTAAAACTCCAAAAGGTAAATCTATTGCCTTACAAACTTCTAAAAAAGGTGTTCAAGAAAATGATTTAAACTCTGATTTAGAAAACTTTGAAGATGATATGGCCCTTTTGGCAAAAAAGTTTTATAAGATTTTTAAAAGTAAAAAAGAGGATTAATTTTGAAAAGGAAAATGATAAAAAGAAACCTAAACCTAAATCAAAAAAATCATTAAAAGACAGTCAGTATTACAACTGCCATGAATATGGGCATTTGGCTAACAAGTGTCCTAAAAAGGACAAACCCAAGAAGAAGGGTATGTTGGCTACTTAGGATGAGTCCTCTGATTCTGAAGCCTCCTCTGAATCAGAAGATTCTGAAACCGAGTCGGGTAGTGATGTTAAGGACCTTATGACTCTAGCCAAATTCACTTTTTCAAATAATGATGAATCGACTAGTGAAGAAAATTTGAATAGTGAATGTGAAATGAAGATGATCTTCAAGATGCATATAATGCCTTATACAAGGAAAGTTGTAAATTTGCTATGAAATTAAAACTTCAAAAAGAGAAATTTTTTAAACTCAAAGAAATTTATGAATATCTTATTTTAGAAAAGTTCCACATTTTAGACTGTTTTGAAAAGACAAAATGCGATTTAGATTTTAAAATCTCCCAGATTGAAAATCTTAACTCTAAAAACGAACAACTAAAACATGAAGTCTCTTCTCTCTTGAGTTTAAAGGAAACCTAGAAATATGCAAGGTGATCCTAAATTAGAAAAACTCTTATTAGGATTAGGAAAATGTGGTGATCAATCTGGTCTGGGCTATGATAAGAGTGTTCCTCCTAAATCGAAGAATATTCTTCCTAAGTTCGTAAAGGGAGAGACCTTAAACTCAAAAGGGAAAGATCAAACATTTTCTAAAAACTCTAAATCTTTTTAAAAACCTAAAAACCATTTCAACTATAAAAATAAAAACCAAAGTCCTTTGGCTGAAAAGATAGTTGATTTACTTAAGGAGCTTCTGAAGTCTAACTTACTAGGTCATACTTATAACTCTTACAAACGAAAGAAGACCAACTATCCACCTAAACCCAAAACGGTTATGGAATGGGTTCCAAAGGATACTTGCTTGGTTACCAACACAGCTTTCAAAGCTACAAGCCATTCAAAGTGGTACCTAGACAGTGGATGCTCAAGACATATGACTGGTGATAAAGGTTTATTCACTGATCTTAAAGATATGACTGATGGTTCAGTCACTTTTGGTGATGGCAGCAACTACAAGATTATGGGCCAAGGTACAGTTCAACTTTATAACCTTCCTTTGTTCAAGAATGTCTTATATGTTGAAGGATTAAAACATAACTTGCTAAGCATATTTCAAATATGTGACAATAACCACAGTGTAAAATTTTCCAATCAAAGTTGTGAGATTCTAAATAACAAGGGTTCAATAATACTAACTGGACGTAGAACATTTGAAAACTTCTACATTGTTAGTGAATCCAGCTCATCTAATTAATCATGTTACATGGTCCATACAGACAAGACTGATTTGTAGCACAAATGTCTTGGACATGTACACTACCAAAATTTATATAGATTGAGCAAATGGAAACTTATAAGAGGTCTACCCAAACTATAAAAAATAGATAAAATATGTGGTGAATGCCAGATTGGAAAATAAACAAGGAACTCACACAAAAAGGTGAATTTTAATGCCACATCAAGACCATTCGAGCTTCTCTATATGGATCTTATAAAACCTACCAGGATAGAGAGTCGAGGTAGCAAAAGATATATCCTGGTAATTGTAGATGATTTTACTAGATATAATTGGGTAGTCTTCTTAAGGGGAAAATTCGAAACCCTTAATGAAGTAAGAAAAGTTCTCAAAAGGATTCAAACTGAAAAAGGTTCTCAAATCAGTAAGATTCGTAGTGATCATGGATCTGAATTTGAGAATAGTAGTTTGGAGAAGTTCTGTAGCAACCAGGGAATATTACATGAATTCTCAGCACCCAAAACTCCATAACAAAATGGTATAGTTGAAATGAAAAATAGAGTGCTTTAAGAAATGGCTAATGTCATGTTGAATAACATGAAGCTCTCTAAGAATCTTTGGGCTGAAGCAGTCAATACAGCTTGTTATATCATTAACTGGGTTTACACTAGTAAAGGTAATAATAAAACAGCTTTCGAAATGTGGTTTGATAAAAAGCCTACTGTCAAGTACTTTCGAGTTTTTGACAGTAAGTGCTATATTTTATGAGATCATGAAAATCTGAAAAAGTTTGATATGAAGAGTGATGAAGAGATATTTCTAAGATATTCTTTAAATAGTTGAGCTTATAGGGTTCTCAATAAAAGGACCGATGTGATTTAAGAGTCCATCAATGTGGTCATTGATGATCACTTAAACACACAAGTCTCAAGTCTAAATAATGATGAAGTTCTTGTAATTGATAAACCTGATACTTCATCTAATCAGACTAATTCTGAACTGAGGATTGTTAAAGATCATCTAACCACAAATTTTTAGAAACCCTCTCATTAGTGTACGTACACATAAACAACTTAAGGATATATGTAATTACGTATGTTTTACATCCCAGATAGAACCATCTAACATAAAAGAAGCTCTTGCTGATGAAAACTGGATTGTTGCGATGCAAGAAGAACTTAACCAATTTGTGAGAAATGATATTGGTATCTCGTACATAGACCTAAAGATAAACACATCATTGGAACCAAATGGATTTTCAAAAATAAGTCTGACGAGCTTGGCAATATAATTAGAAACAAGGCTAGGCTAGTGGTATAAAGTTACACCCAAATTGAAGGTATTGATTATGATGAAACCTTCGCATTAGTAGCACATCTTAAATCAATTAGACTTTTTATATCCATTGCGTGTTTTAAAAAGTTTAAGATTTACCAAATGGATGTGAAAAGTGCATTTTTAAAGGGTGATCTACATGAGGAAGTCTATGTTGAACAACCGATGCATTTTAAAGACCCCAAAAATGTTGATCATGTGTATCGCCTAAAAAAGGCACTTGACGGCCTAAAACAAGCTCCTCGGGCATGGTACGAGAAACTAACAAAGTTTCTATTAAACCATAATTTTCAAATGGGATGTGTTGATAAAACTCTATTTATCAAAAAACATAATGATCATATTTTAATACTACAAATTTATGTTGATGATATCATTTATGGATCCACCTGTACTGACATGACTATTGAGTTGGCAGATTTGATGAAATCTCAGTTTGAAATGAGCATGGTTGGAGAATTAAATTATTTCCTTAGGTTGTAGGTAAAACAACAACCTGATGGAATGTTCATTTCTCAATCTAAATATGCTATGAATTTGATCAAGAGATTTGGATTTGAGAATGGTAGGAATTTTGATACTCTTATAAGTACAACTTTGAAACTCTCAAAAGATTCTGCAGGTAAAAATGTGAATCCAAAATTATATCAGAGTATGATTGGTAGTTTACTGTATTTAACTTCTAGTAGACCTAATATCGCTCTAAGTGTTTCTATTTGTGCTAGATATCAGTTTAATCCTAAAGAATCGCACTTGACTGCTGTCAAGCGGATTATGCGATATGTCGCAAGTACTATTAAACTCAGTCTCTAGTATCCACATGAGACTAGTGTTCAATTAGCTGGGTACTCGATGCTGACTGGGCTGGTAATCTTGATGATAGAAAATCAACCAGTGGTGGTTGCGTTTATATTGAAAACTGTTTAGTTTCTTGGTTTAGCAAGAAACAAAGTTCTATATCACTTTCAATTATTGAAGCTGAATATATCGCAGCTAGTAATGCTTGTACGCAGCTTGTTTGGATGAAACATTATAGAACTAAACAAGATTCCATGTTATTATATTGTGATAATTCCAGTGCCATAAATATTTCAAAAAATCCAATTCAGCATTCTCGTACTAAGCACATTGACATTAAATTTCATTATATTCGTGAATTAGTAGAAGAAAAGGTTATATCTTTAGAATATATCCCTACCGAGAATCAACGTGCTGACATTTTCACTAAACCTCTTGACAAAATCAGGTTTAACAAATTGAAATTCGATCTTGGCATGTGCATTCTAAAATAATTATTTATGCCTATTTGTATCATATTGTATATATTTGCTAGGTTAGATTTCATTTTTTGTGAAATATGTAAGAAGTCTGATTTTTGGTGGTACTCGACCAGTCGAGGATTTCCTCGACCTGTCTTAGCATGACCGGACAAAGAAAGCTCATGACCAGTCATAAATCGCGTTGATTGACTTAAATTGGGGAAAATTTCATTTCTTCCTTATTTCAACTTCCCTCTTCGACAAGCCAACGCCCGACCAGTCGAACCCACCTTCCAAATCTATCAAGGCTAGTGTTCCATTTGCTTATTTCTTGTGGATTTATGTTAAGTTTGCTTCTATCTCTTTCTTGAAGTTGTCTATTTCTAGTTTTGTTAAGATTTGAGCTTTTTCTTCACCTAAATCTGATTTGAGAAAACTTATTTCTCAATCCATTATAACACTTTGTTTCCTTCAAATCTTTGTTGCATATGGCATCTAGAGGAAGAAAGACAACATCTTGTGGTCCATTTTCTTCCAGATCTACTCCTATTATCAAACGTCATCTTCGATCCTCCGAAGATGATCCATCTTTTGTAAGGGACGTTAGATTGAAGAATGTTATTATTGAACGTCCGGTTGATGTAAATTATGTTGCTCCATATGATATCCTTCCTATTATTCAAACTATAGGTTGGGATAACTTATTGTATTGGGGTGGGCCAGCATACCGGTCCATTGCCCAGTCCATGTTTGCTTGCATAAGTGATTTTTCAATGAAAAATTTAACTTTTAAAATAGTCACAAGAGGATTATTTGACGTTGATCGTCATTTGATTTCAACTCTTATGAAAATTTCTGTGAATGATGGCATTCCTATCCATACCTTATTTGAAAAATCCTCAGAAACTGAAAAATGTATGCTCACTAAAGACTTATGCAATTTGGGCATACAATGGATGCATAAAAGGAAAACGCTCTCCTCAAAGTTTTTGTTACCTATATACAGAGTTCTTCACAAGAATTTTGTGTCCAACTTGTCCTCGATCTGGTAATAAATATGAATTGACGGCCTTCATGGTTTGTGTTCTTCATATTGTTGAGAGAGGTGTTCATGTTTGTTTACCATCCTTGATTTATCACTCCATTATTCAGTTTCGACTCCATGCATAACACAGTGACATCCCTTTTACTTATTTAATAATTATGTTGGCTACACATATGTTAGTCGACATGCCTGTTGGAGAGGCCCCTATCCATCATCTGATATTTAACAATTCTAACCTTAACAAGATGAAGCTGAATGTGCTTCCTGGGTAAGGTGATGGTAATGGTGGTGCTGAAGCTAAAAATGATGAAGAGGCTGGTGATCTTCCTCCTGATGACATTAACATGGATGATATTTTTAAAGAAATTGAGTCTGATTCTGCTAATGATCCTGATTATGAACCATCTAAGTTTGATGCGCATCTGCATGCACTTGAAGAGAAGGTAGAAAATATGAATGTTAAGGTAGACAATATGAATGTTTCCCATGATTTACAGTTCAAATATATGTGCAAATATCTCAGGTGCTTGAACAAGGGCATGAATCAACTTGATCCTTCCATCCCTTCTCCTTCATCTGACTCAGATTAGTTCTTTTTATTTTGCTGGACTGTAATAACATTATTACTCTTCTACTCTCTCTGTCTGTGAGATTGTTACTACTTTTAACTTATCTCTGTTTATGGATTATATGTATTGTTTATCCTATTATCCTATCGTTTTCACTCTCATAACACCTCTGTCATTTGTTAATTTCTTCCTTTGTCCTATTGTGACAAAAAGGGGTGAAATGGATGTGAGAAGGGAGCAGAGTATTGCATTTTTTTTGGATTTATGTGATGTATGTTACTTAGGGGG
Source organism: Magnolia kwangsiensis (assembly GCA_037074715.1). Classification (NCBI taxonomy): domain Eukaryota; kingdom Viridiplantae; phylum Streptophyta; class Magnoliopsida; order Magnoliales; family Magnoliaceae; genus Magnolia; species Magnolia kwangsiensis. The sequence continues at coordinate 63,355,464 of CM073572.1, forward strand.
AGTATGTGCAAAGGTGTGGACTATATGTTGAATTGATTTGCAGGTTCATGCTATTATGAATGTGTGCCAGTTGATAATAACTGGTGCATGACTCTTTAACCAGATTTCTACTTTATGTAATATATTTTGAATGTGTGTTTTGTCAATAATTTGACAAAGGGGGAGATTGTAAGTGCGATGGTTGAAAGCTCCTTTATGTTGTCAAATTTGTGGTGCCAAAAACACTACCTGTACTCTGTGAAATTGCATACATATTCGAAATGCAGTATGGAAGAAGCGTGTATGGATGAAGCGAGTCACAGTATATGGATGTTGGCTACATCAGTGAAGCACAATGGTCAACTCAAGATATGTCAAGACACGACATTGTCTCGCATGATCGACTTCGAAAGACAAGTTTACAAGTCAAGATTCAAGAATGTTCAACTAAATTCACAAGTTACAAGTCAAGATTCAAGATTGCATAATTGAAGCTTTAAAGGACATGCTACATCAAAAAATCTTAAGGGTTCAATGTCCTTACTTCATTATTAAGGTATGTTTGACCTTAGGTTGACCTTTAGAGTAGGTCATTTCGGATACATAATGCAAATGTTTTATATTTGAAAATTTAGTCTGTTATAAGACTAGTCCTGGACCTTTCTCAACTAGTCCTAACACTGCTTCGATCTATCAAAGTATTTCCTGGACCAGTCGCAAGTTAGTTGAAAAATTCAGATTTTTTGTTAAGCTTCGACCAGTTCTAGGGTCTATTCGATCAGTCGTATGAATAGTGTCGACTGCTCCTTCGACCAGTCGTGAACCTATGGCTCAAACTACAACATTGAAATTCCCTTGGCTTCGACTAGTCGTGAGCAACCTACGACCAGTCGAAGGTGACCTACAACTAGTCGTAGACTACCTACGACCAGTCGTGAAACTGTCTTATCTTATCGCGCTCAAATTTTCAAATATCCGTTGGTCCTACGACCAATCGTAGCGATCTCTGGACCAGTCGAAGATGTGATTTGCTTACCAGTGAATAGAGCACAAATCTCAGAATATTGAAAAAAAAAAAGTAATTTTAATCCTGCCATCTAAGAGATAAGTCTGTGCTCCATTTAACATAAGTGTGCATATTTAATATTCTCTTTCTTTATCTTTTTAAATTGATTTTGTTTCTTGTATTCCAATCTGATATGAAAAGAGGAAGTTTTAGTTTTCTTTTTTCTAGAATCAAAATCAATTGAAGCTAGCCCAATTGGTTTAATTTAAAATCAATTAGAACTTAGAACGATTATAAAGTGAGTATTGAACATTGAACTTTGACATTCGAACCTCTACTCTGACTTAGTTCTTCCGGGCTACTACAACAAAGGAGAAATTCAGGTATTTTACATTTTGTATAATTTACTTTACTTGGTTTTCATTTGAGATTTGCCAGAAAAATCTCATTCTATTGGTTATCTAACGAAGCCAGTAAAACTCAGAAGTGGGGTTTATTTTTTTGTGTAAGCCCACAAAAAAAGACACAATTATGAAGGTTTTAGGTGAACCTGGAAAACCTATATTGATATAAAATGCTAATATCCATTGTGTGAGGATATTAGGAGTGGAGTAGATATGTAGCTGTTTATTAAAAGTTGGTGTACACACAAGCGAACCACTATAATCCCTTGTGTTTTATGGTTGTATGATTAATCTTTCCTATCTTTGATTAATCATTTGTGGGATGCATATGTGGATGTAAATGCTGTAACTTTTTATTTTTCAATTGTTGTGGGAAATATTGTAATAATTTAGGATTTCTATTCCTACTTTATTTTCTTTATTCTTCTTCAGTTTGGGATATTGATATTAATTGTTCTAATAAGGTTGTCCTACCATAAATCTTATTTTTATGGTGTAAGGTTGTCCTTAGAACGTAATTTATATCAGCCTCTCAAGACTTGAATTGAGGTTGCATTTCATATTGCATTGTGGATTGTGATCTCTTATTTGTTTTGGATATCTTTTAATTTAATTCCGCTATATTTATTTTAAATTTGGCATAGTTCTATCCCCCCCCCCCCCTTTTTAGGATATATAGCTTGGCCATTTCACTCTTTACATCTCCCGGGCTCCCTCACCCTCTCTCTCCAGCCTCTCCCTCTCCCTTGCCCTCTCTCGATCTCCCTCTCTCCCTCACCCTCTCTCTGTCTCTCAGCTGCATTCCCCTCTCTCTATTTCCCAACATCTCTCTCTCTCTCTCTCTCTCTCTCTCTCTAGCGTTTTCAAAACCCCCTTTCACCACAAGAAAGAGAAGAAGAAGGAGAAGGAGAAAAAGAAGACGAACAGTTAGTCTTTCTCTCTCTTTATCTCTCTCTCTCTCTCTCTCTCTCTGTGTTTCTGAAATCAATTGCATTTGGATGCGCCATTGAAATCTTTGTTTCTGTATCTAATGACTCAAGCGTAGATAATAGGGCTGTAACTTAAACCCAAGTTCTGGTTGTGGGATCATGGATTGTATGTCCATGATTTGGTCGATCTCCGGTCCTGCATTGGAGAGACAGATGGTAGGTGGGATCTGAAGCAAGCATCGATGGGCACGCTAGCGTTGGAGTTTCTTGGAAATTTTGGATTGGATAAGGACACGACGGTCGGAAGAAGTGATTGGGTAGCACTATTGATCAATGACAATCAGGTTTTCTATGCTTGTACAGATGTTTTTGTTTCATTCGAGATAGGGAAGCTTCTACAATTGTGGCAATTAAGGTCAAGGTGAGAATGGATATTTGGGTTTCTAGTGGTTTTGAGTTCTTTTCATGGTTTGAATGGTTAGATGGATTTTCTTGTGCCGTTCATTTCTAGTTGTTTAACCACTGACATTGGATTTGCTCCGTTTCTTGATGCAGGTTACATATTGGGGAATGATGGATCATTAGCATTAAGGTTTTTGGGCATCCTTACTTGGACAGACAGATGGTGGTTTTCGTTTCTTTTAACAGTTGAAATGGTGAGATTTAGATTTATTTATTTTTATTTTTATTTTTATCTATAATCCATCTCCAGTTTAATCCAAATCATACTCTGATACTAACTTGTAACGCCCCAGATTTCGAGGGTCGAGTAAAGGTTAACTCCCGAAAATCAATGCATCACTTATGCAACATAGATAATGATGTTTAAATGTTGTCCATATTAGTATATTAAACATGAGAGGGATTATATTAAATCATCATATCATACTATAGAGTTAATGTAATTAAGCAAGCAGAAGACTGAGATAGATGTATTAAGTATATATGTGTTTCATAACCTCCAGAGTATGAGTATATTACCGGGCTAAATATATACATGTTTTGTTTCAAAATATACAAAATGTCAAAATATAAGGTCAAATCAGCACAGATCTACATAGACCCGCCTGACAGCTGAACGTAGGAGAATTCCTCCTCCTCCTCTGTAAAATCCAAATCAGTGGCATAGACTCCATCAACACCTACATCTACAACAGAGTCTGCTTGGTGTTTTAAAACACCGTCCTGGAGTGGGAGTGAGTGATCAACTCTGTGGTACTATAAGGCAAAGGTTAACATGTTATCAATTCAGTCAAGTACTAATGATAAAGGAGTACAATAATCATATCCTAAGTACTTTTGTTAATGCATGGATGGTATGTTGTAATGATGCATGCCCTCGCATGAAGCTCCCTCACAAGCGACTCCATCAACCATTTGTGCATGACAAACTCCCTAAACGTGCCCTTCCATGCCAAAGCACATGCAATGCGGTGCAAGGTCATGTTAGCTAAGTACTTAATTAGGCTTATTCATACAGCATATTCGGGAAGCTAAGGTACCTCCCTTTTCATCATTGACCCAAACGGGGATCCATCTAGGGTCGTCAATCCTTGTTAATCACATACGATAGGCAAGTTGAAGGGCATCACCCTTAATGAAAGGAACGGATAGGAAAATTTGAGAGTTTATACTTGAGGTTACTACGGGAGGCTCGTCACCTCAGCATAAGCCAACAGCTCGAATATAGTGTCTCATACCACTATATTTGGCTCACGAGTCTGGGTTACTCACTGGTCACTACGGGAGGCTCATTACCCCAACGTAGGCTGACAGCTCGACCACGATGTCCCATACCACCTTTCCTGGCTCATGAGTCTTAGCGGATTGTGGTACCATGGTTGAAATGGTTCTTTACATTGGTAAGTGGTACCATAAATTCAAGCAGTAATGTCCATAGATGGTAACACACAATAGGCCAATCGAGTTATTTGACAAGTTCAACTAGTACGGGTGTATGCCGACTTAATTAACATGGAGCGCACAAGCACTCCATGTGGCCTAACTACTGTTGATAATCGTCGTACGACCCGAATTCATTGAACGTATCTACTATGGTGAAGCTAGCTCGGCCACTCAAACAGGAATCATTATCGATTACCTGAACCACGTTGCAATCCCAATCTTACTCAGATGTAACATGTGAATACATGTGATAATCATATAAGCATTTAACGAACAATCTAAATACAACACGCATTTGAGCATTTTATCAACACATTGAACATATCACCAAGCATTTACATTTCATTCATCAATTGCATAATCAAAATTAGGATTTCATGAAGGAAATTGTACATATAGATGAGGTAATTGAGAATCCCGTCTCAATACTCTTATTACGTACAATTCATCAACAATTTTACATTCAGACATATTATCAAACACTTAGACTACACATTACTAAATACAAAGACTAGGTTAGTTACAATGTGAACTATAACAATCCATCACACAAAGAGATCGTAATACATACTACAAACATGATTCCTAGATTTATAGTCATGACAAACACAAATCAAAATTTCATATTCATTCAAACATTTCAATAAACACATGGAATGCATCTCATATTCAACATAGTTCACACATGTATGATTTATCAAAAACGATGTAACTAAGTGTTCACTCCCCAAGTGCAGGGTTGTGATGTAGTAATAAACTCAGTGAGACCGAGGTAGAATCCCAAGGGACTGGAACTTATACGTAATCTGAAAGTAAGTAGAAGTAGAACTAGACTACGATGAAATCTAATCAGGTGAATATGAGAAAATAATAGTGAAATAGTAAACTAAAATATGTAAAATTCAATGATAGGAAACTAGGGATTCGGAGGATCCAATTGTAGAGATCAGGGAGATCTTACGCCCACTTCTGGAGCTCAACTGAATTTAGAGTCCCATCTTCATCCAGTTGAAGAGTGTAACCATGAAAATCAAACTAAACTTACTTTGATATAGTTTTCAAGAGATGAAAGGTATTTAAATTAGAATGGATTCCATCACCAAACCATGCCCAGGAGACAAAGTAAACAACATAATTAAACTAATTATCAACCAATCAATAATATATGAAGGATAGGAAGGGTATCGTCATCCGACCATGCTCAGGAGATGATGGTGAACAACGGGGCTTCCTAATGTCATAAACATAAAAAGAAAAGGAACATGCTCAAAGTTATCGCAAACTCATTGTAATTTTAGTCACAACAGACCATTAAAAACTTAAAACATTACCTTAATTAAACTAAAATCAACATCAGTTCAGTATAAATAAAGAGCATCAGCTAAAGGTCTCCCATCATGCTACAGGTTTCACCTCTTAGCCTTAGCTAAGAGGTTTAGCCAGACATGGATGGGATGGATCGCTAAAAATAAAATAAATAATAAAAAAATCTCTAAACAATACTTCTCAGTCGTGCCTCCACGTCCCAACCACTAATTCCCAAAAGATTGCCCCCCTTCTCTCTCTCTCTCTCTCTCTCTCTCTCTCTCTCTCTCTCTCTCTCTCTCTCTCTCTCTCTCTCTCTCTCTCTCCTTTTATAGCCACAAAGGTCAGTTTGGGAGGTTAGAGTCAGTTCACGTACGTGTGCAGCAAAAACACGAGAGAGCCGCGTTTGAATTGGTTTTTAAGATGGTGAACTTCTCGATCTCTTGATTCAGACTTCATGGTGGGGGTCAAGGCCCCCTGCTCTAACATTTGAATGGTTCGGATCACACATCAGAACGTGATCTTGACCACGTTACGACCGGAGAAACCGGGCAACGTTTAGACTCTACTTGGACTCTTGGCCTAGGCAAGATGTGTGTTGTGATGATGGTGGGACCCATAATTAGCGTCGGCTGACAAATCCACACCGTCCATTAGATTTATCTCGAAAAGCCGTCTAGGAAGGACAATTCCGGTTTGATTTTGGTGTGATCCATGGATTCTCTATTTCTACCGTCCATTCCTGCATTTACTTGCAATCTTCCTGTGTGTGTGTGCATGGGACCAAAAGCTCACCTAAGCGAGCGTTGGAGCTAACCCACGGGATGAATGAACGGTTTGGATTGTCCATATGGACAATGGGTGGGACCCACTACTCGAAAATAGTGGATCGTGTCGATGACGCTGTCTCCTTACGCAGGAAGCAGTCAGGTTAGCCCGTCTTTGACCGGGCTGACCTTCCGGGGTGGCTCGGGCGTCGTGTACCCCATGTACACGCGCTGTACATGTGAGGTCCAATGTGATGTTCACAAGAAATCCATTCCATCCAATCATTTCCTCAACTCATTTAATGAGTTGAGACTGAAATTGAAGCAGATCCAGATATCAGGTGGGCCCCAAATCGAGAATTTATTGGTTGATCTGTCCATTGGACCACTTCCACAGGGATCCACCAGCTGAAATTCGATGTATACAGTTAATATATGGTCTTCAGGCCATGTATGAAGTTTCAAGTTGAATAGATGGTGGGAACCCAGTGATCGTACATTCTGGCCAACTTTCAGGTCACTTGAGCTTCAGTTTCTTAGTTTCCTTGGATTTCTAATGTGTATATCCATTGATCTCGGTCTCTTGGAATTTGTCTCATGCTTTGGTGAATTTTGAGCACTAAATTTTAGCTTTAAGCACTCCTTTTGGGCTCAGCTCGTACTTACACCCTACATCACAAATACGATTAAAACAGGCCGTTAAACAGTATCATGTTTGTAAATCCAAGTAATAACTGAGGTCTAATATACAATATTTGACCCTCAACACAACCCCCAACCAACATTTTGCTAGTTCTAAGCAAAGTATGCGAAAAATAAGTTGAGAATTACATGACAATTTCTCTAAACTTGAGTGATTTTTGAAAAACAATCCAGATACTCGAATTCTAAGATTCATGAATGTTGGGCAGTGCCTTCACCTAGACTCAAGCACTCAGTAAACTTTGTAATCAAGTTTAAAGTATTAACTCATCAATTAGAATAATTCTAAACATTGAGTTCCATGGGTGTGTAGTATAATCTCGGCTTATCATCATTAAAATTCACTTCTCCATTTCAGGATATTATTGGTAACTAACAAGAGAATTCATGATAACCAACACTTACCTTACAGATCATCTTTTCATTCTTCTAGCTTTTGATTTTTTCATTAAAAATAACACGAAGGGGAATTAAATCCTCGCCTATAGGGAGCAAACCTATGGTGAGGACTATACACCCAACCTTTTTCACGTATCATATATGGGAAATTAAATCCACATCTATAGGGACCAAACCTATAGTGAAGATTATTCACCTAACCTTTTCCAAAGGTATCTATTTTTTTTTCTAGCTAAGTATGTTCTTTTTCTTCGATTGATCATGAGGGGAAAATTTTTCAGGTTCCAAGCTGATTCCTTACAAGCTTGGTGATTACCAAGTTAACCCTTCGATATCAAACTGAAACCTTAATGTGAAAGCGAGATGTGGCATGTAAAATCATGACTCAATCAATGTTTACAGCTTCTAATTTTGGATTAATAATTCAAACTTAACCATGAAATCTAATAGCTACTGAATCCAAGAATCATAAATTGTCAACATCACGAATATTAAAATTCTAAGTGCCCTAGATGGCCATCAAAATCACTTCGAATTCAAAAGAAATTTCAGAAAAATTAAAAAATTTCACAATTTTTACTCAAGACCAAGAAAACACTGATTAGGTTTCCTAATCTCCCACCCCCAACCTAAAATCTACATTGTCCTCAATGTAACAGATATAAACATGTAATGCACATGGGACAACAAAAGTACAAGAAAAGTGAAGGGAAGATAGTACCTGAAAAATGAATCGAGAGAGAGACTTTCCAAGAGATAGCAGTATGAAAGCCAGTCAGCACGAGAGTGAAGACATGAAAGAAAACTATCCTAAAATAATGCAGGAACTAAACTATCCTAATGACATAAAACCACCTAACCTAGAACAACATAAAGCAAACTGGAAAAACTACTCAATCATGCCGCAAGGTTGCTCTTCCGGCCAGTATCTTGATAAGTTTCTCAGTAAGCTCCTCAACAATATCATCCAAAATCCCTTTTTTCAATAGACTTGGATGCCCTGGATCATGACTTTCCAGAGGAACTTATGTACCTCATTAAAAATTTGTCGTTGATTCACCTGAGGTATCCAAAGTATATATGATTTACCTGTGTCAGAAAAAGTTTCAAAGTTAGTATTCCATGGTGAATCAGAGACTACAGGCAGATCAAATTCAGAAAAATTTGTAGTAAGTGGTGTAGTCTCAACACACATCAAAATTTCACTCTTCGATTACATTGTCAGCTCCTCCTTTAATGGTATACATTAAGAGTCTGGGGAGAGATGGGCTTCAGAGTAAGGGTTCTCTTAGTCTGTGACAACTACCGAGATGTTATCTTGCAAGGAATTCACTATGTCTCTTATCATGGAATCTTTTAAAACTGCAAAGTGTGTCAGGCAATCATCCAAAGAGTTAGGAAGTTCAACTGAGCATGACTTATTTTCCACATTGGAGCTTGCGATGATCTGCCCAAGGAATCCATCGTCCTTGAAAGTAGATAGAGGTATGCTCTCTTGCTCCAATCCTGCACAGACTGATTGAAAATCAATATGGGAAGCATCGATGTGATCACTCTGTTCCTTAAAACTACTCAATTGAGGCGTTAAATTGTCAAACGTGTACAGTTTAGATGGTGGCCTCAACTGAGTGGTTTCAAATTCCAGGATCATAGCGAGTAATTCGTCCTTCTCTCAAATCACATCATCATTTGATTCAGCGGAGTGGTCCAAATATGTTTCACAAGAGTTAGAAGGGTCGGTTGTAAGGGGTTCTTCCTCCACCTTTAAATCAGACATGTCAGGTGAGGGGAGTGGCTCATTATGACCGACCACTTCGTGTACGTCTTGATCATTGACCTGGATAAAACTTGAGATTGATTCTAAGGGAATTTAAGTTGCACGTTCATGATCATCATCCCGATATGCATCATCATCTAATTCCGTGTAGTGCACATTTCAGATGTGATTTCTTTCCTCACATTTTATTTCCAGATTAGGTTGAGGTTCACACAGACTAACCTCTTCCTTATCATTGAACTCGAGTGTGTCATGTGAGTGAAGTGTGTTATCATCATTATATTTGAAAGAAACTCACGTCTCTTGACCATTCCTTTGGACCATCATCAAGATTAATTCTTCAGAAAATTGAACCACATGCTGATTAATGTAATTCAACTCTTCATTCTAAATTCTAAAGTTTTCCACAATCACATCATGTGAACTCCCCTATTGAATATATTTTATAAATTCTTGTAATCTTTGGAATGTATTTTGTTGGCTAAGCTCTAGAGTTTGGAAGGAATTTTGAATTGAATTCTCTTGGATTATTTTTTGTTGAATTTTAAAGGTAGAGAACCGAAGAGAATTATCACTTGAAATAAGTGCTTCCAAAGTTTTTATACTTTCTACAAAATTGGCCAAGTTATGCTAAAATGAATCCTCATGGATCGTTTCTGGTTGGATATTAATGGTAGGGTATCCAAGAGGATAATCATTATAACATATTGTTGGTTCATCTTCTAAATTTTGATGTTTCCACTGGTTATAGTCATACTGATCATACATGTAAGAATATGATGGCTGATAATAATCCTCATTCCCAAAATTATGATCGTATACAGCCCTATAACTGATGGAACATAATGTTCTAATCGATTCTCAATGTCGGTTCTCAATGGAGAAAAATCTTGAGGTATACGTTGAATTCCACAACCCTCATGCATTCCTGAATATCTCTTATCCATCTCAGCATATGCACGTACCCATGCTTCCATGGTAAAAACCTAACTCTGAGTCTAATCCTAGAATAAAAGAAAATTTCTACAGCAATATGGAAGGTAAGCAGAAGAGAAGTGAGAAGGATGTTACCAAATTAGAAGTTCCTATGTTAAGACCCAAGTTGGAAGATCTATCAATGACCCTATAAAATAGAAAAGTTAGTTCTAAAATCAAATAAAAAAATCTAAAACTAAAGTTAGTAAAATTTTAATCTTAAACTAATTCTAAAACCAATTAATTTCAGAGAATCGTAGTCGTCAGTCCCCGGCAATAACGCCAAAAACTTGTTCACTCCTCAAGTGCAAGGTTGTGATGTAGTAATAAACTCGGTGAGATCAAGGTCGAATCCCAAGGGACTAGAACTTATACGTAATCTGAAAGTAAGTAGAACTAGAACTAGACTAAGATGAAATTTAATCTAGTGAATATGAGGAAATAATAGTGAAATAGTAAACTAAAATATGTAAAATTTAATGATAGGAAACTAGGGATTTCGAGGATCCACTTGTAGAGATTAGGGGGATCTTATGCCTGTTTCAAGAGCTCAACGGGACTTAGAGTCCCTTCTTCATCCAGTTGAAGAGTGTAACCATGAAATCAAATTGAAATTACTTTGATATAGTTTTCAAGAGATGAAAGGTATATAAATTAGAATGGATTTCATCACCAAACCATGCCCAGGAGACAAAGTAAACAACAGAATTAAACTAGTTACCAACCAATCAACAATGTATGAAGGTTAGGAAGGGTACCGTCATCCGACTATGCCCAGGAGATGATGGTGAACAACATAGCTTCCTGATGTCATAAACATAAAAAAAAAAGGAACATGCTCAAAGTTATCGCAGACCCATTGTAATTTTAGTCACAACAAACCATTAAAAACTAAAAATATTACCTTAATTAAACTAAAATCAATATCAGTTCAATATAAATAAAGAGCATCAGCTAAAGGTCGCCCATCACGCTATAGGCTTCACCTCTTAGCCCTAGCTAAGAGGTTTAACCAGACATGGATAGGTTGGATCTTTAAAAATAAAATAAATAATAAAAAAAATCTCTAAACAATACTTCTCAACCGTGCCTTCATGTCTCAACCACTGATTCCCAAAAGATTGCCCCCCCTTCTCTCTCTCTCTCTCTCTCTCTCTCTCTCTCTCTCTCTCTCTCTCTCTCTCTCTCTCTCTCTCTCTCTCTCTCTCCTTTTATAGCCACAAGGGTCGGTTTAGGAGGCTGGAATCAGTTCACATGCATGTGCAGCAAAAATGCGAAAGGGATGCGTTTGAAATGGTTTTCAAGATGGTGAACTTCTCGATCTCTTGATTCAGACTTCATGGTGGGGGTCAAGGTCCCCTACTCTAACGTTTGAACGGTCCAGATCACACATCAGAACGTGATCTTGATCACATTATGACTAGAGAAATTGGGCAGCGTCCAGACTCTTCTTGGACGCTCGGCCTACGTAAGACATGCACTGGGATGATGGTGGGACCCATGATCTGCGTCAGCTGACAAATCCACACCATCCTTTAGATTTATCTCGAAAATCCATCTAGGAAGGACAATTCCAGTTTGATTTCGGTGTGGTCCATGCGATCTTTGTTCTTACCGTCCATTCCTACGTTGACATGCAATCTGCCTGTGTGTGTGCACGGGACTAAAAGCTCACCTAGGTGAGGGTTGTAGCTACCCCATGGGACGAATGAACGGTTTGGATTGTCCATATGGACAGTGGGTGGGACCCACTACTCAAAAATAGCAGATCACATCGATGACGCTGTCTCCTTACGCAGGAAGGAGTCGAGTCAGCCTGGCTTTGATCGGGCTGACCGTCTAGGGTGCCTCGGGCGTCATGCACCCCATGTACACGTGTTGTACATGTGAGGTCCACTGTGATGTTCACGAGAAAACCATTCTTTCCATTCATTTCCTCAGCTCATTTAATGAGTCAGACCGAAATTGAACCAGATCCAGATACCAGGTGGGCCCCAAATTGAGAATTTATGGGCTGAACTATTCGTTGGACCACTTCCACAGGGGTCCACTAGCTGAAATTCGACATGTATGGTTAATATATAGTCTTCATACCATGTATGAATTTTTGAGTTGAACAGATGGTGGGAACCCTATGATCGTTCATTCTAGCCGACTTTCAAGTCACTTAAGCTTCAGTTTCTTAGTTTTCTTCATATTTCTGGTGTGTATATCCATTGATCTCGGTCTCCTGGAATCCGTCCCATGCTTTGGTGAATTTTGATCACTAAATTTCAGCTTTAAGCACCCTTTTTCAATCACAACTCGTAATTACACCCTACATCACAAATACGATTAAAACAGGCCGTTAAACAATATCTTTTTCATAAATTCAGCTAATAACTGGGGTCTAATATGCAATATTTGACCCTCAACACTAAGATCATATGGTAGTAATCAAGTTAGACATAAATCATTACTGACATTGAAAGCCTTGAAATTCATAACCTAAACGTTTATAGTCTGCACCGTTCATCGGAATATTCATTTTGAACTCGGTTTGAATCCTACGTTCCTGAATACAGAACAACGGTTACCTAAACATTGAAATAGGTTATCTATTTCATCGAGTACTCTATTTGAATTCCTAAATCAATATTACGGTTAGGATTTATTATCCAAATCATAGTTGAAAACGATGGTGTAGCGAAACGGGAGAGGTGATTCATCCCGTGGAGTAGTAAGAGTGAATCGTAGCAACAATATCCCTATCTCTCTCTCTCTTCTCCTCACTCTTTTCTCCTCTTTTCTCTCTTCACTCTCCTAGGGTTAGAGAAATTCGTAAGAAATAGGAATGGTGTGGTTTAAGAGCATTATATAGGCACAGAACTGGTGTAAATGGCCCCAGGGCCATGATATACTTAAGTTACAACCAAAGGATGCCTGTTTCGAGCAAATGAGACTCATATGGAGGTCCATTACTCACCTATGGCATGGAGCAAGTTCTCTAACCAGGGATCTAAGCTAGGTTATGAGTTTGGTACGATCGGATAAGCGGATCGACCGTGGAGGACCTATGTCAGATCAACGGTTATTGTCGCTCGATCAGGGCCACAAGAATACAGATATGTGCAGGAAAAATTTCCTGATCCATGGGTGAAGTTTGGTCAGAAACTGACAGTCTGAAATCTTCAATTTTTCCCACAAGTAAATGGGCCAATTCACTTAAGTTATAATGCATTTTCCAAAGGTATTCGTGTTTCTCACACACTTTGCTCAGGGCTCAAGTTGTACGTTTCTGTATACTATCTAGGCTCGATTCCTACGTTGGTTGTCAAGCTTAATAAGATGGTCATAACCTTATAGTTTCACTGTCATCGAACTATCGACGTGCGGTCCAAGTCCGATATGGAGTTTCAACACGCTCCCGAGAGCAAGCGGCTTTTGAGATTTCTCCTAGGTTTTTAAGTAGCGTTGAATTAGTGATTTTGATGGGTTTGGGTCTTGCCATTTGTATATATATATATATATAGTGGTTCAAGATAATCCACTGATTAATTCACCTTAGTACATAATTAATTTTCATCTAATTTCTACAAAATACAACACTTAGGGATTTCTTCCTGAGGTGGTACTCGGGCCTTTGTACGGATTTTTCTGAGACGTTATAATCTACCCCCCTTAAAGAAAAATTTTATCTCTGAAATTAGTACCTTTTTATACTCCTCGAGGATCCTAGGGTAGTTCTTATGAACATCAACTTGTGTTTCCCAAGTAGCCTCTTTCTCAGTATGGTGCATCCATAGTATCTTCACAAGCGGGATAACCTTGTTGCGTAGCACTTGTTCCTTCCTATCAAGAATACCTGTTGGTTGTAGTACATAGGTAGCATCGTCACTCAATTGTACATGCTCCCATTTGATAATTTGGCAAGGGTCGGAACATATTTCTTCAACACAAATACGTGGAATCCTTGTGCACACCTGCGAGGTGGTATGCCATCACACCCACTCGGTCCAAAATCTGGAATGGGCCGATGAATATCTGCATGAGTTTCCCTTTCTTGCCAAATCGAAGGACTCCCTTCATTGGGAAAACTTTAAGGAATATATAGTTTCTGACTTCAAATTCCAGCTGTCGTCATCTTGTATTGGCGTAACTCTTTTGTCTACTATGTGCTACAAGAAGTCGACGTCTAATAATATCAATCTTCTCTGAGGTCGCTTGTACTAAATATGGGCCAATCAAACTCTTCTCACTAACTTTTACCCAACAATGCGGTGCTCGACATGGGCGCCCGTACAAGGCTTCCTAGGGAGCCATGCCAATGCACGCTTAGAAGCTGTTGTTATAAGAAAACATGGTACAGGGGAGACAATCATCTTAATTGTCCTTGAAATCAAGCACACATGCTCGTAACATATCTTCTAATACCTGATTTACTCATTCCATCTGCCCATCGGTCTGTGGGTAGAACGCAGTACTAAACTTCAGTTTCACTCCCATTACTTCATAGATTCGAGTCCAGAAAATGGACATGAATCGCATCTCCCAATCTGACATAATCTCCATATGCACTCCATGCAGTCGTACAATCTCCTTGATGTACAACTTGGCTAAGTCGTCTACGAAGTTAGAAATTCTGATTGGGAGGAAATGGGCTAATTTCGTCAATTGGTCCACAATCACTCAAATGAAGTCATGCTCCTTTCTTGTCTTCGGTAACCCAAAAATGAAATCCATAGATATGAAATCTCATTTCCATTCAGCTATGGGCATAGGCTGAAGTAAACTAGGAGGTCGGCGATGTTCGGCCTTAACCTGCTAGCACGTGAGACAACAGGATACATAATCTACTATGTGGGGCTTCATGTTGTCCCACCAGTATGAACGCTTCATGTCTCAATATATCTTCGTACTGCCAAGATACATTTCCATATTTGAATTGTGAGCGGCTTCTAGGACTTTCCTTTTCATGTCATGAAGATTCAGGATGCATAGACGGCCATGATATCTCAAACCTCCATCTAAGCCAATCCCTCCATTCAAATTCCTCACTGTCACTTTCCCATTCTCTCATATTTACAAATAGTTTGTCTTCTTTCTGAGCCATGATGATTCGATCATCAATAAGTGGTTATACATGGATATGTGTGATGCTCTCGAACGGCTCCTCTACTGTAAGCTACTATTCGAAGTCGTGCACAAACTCTACCGTATTTCACTCTTCTATCATCAGCGAAGCTACAAATTTTATTATTTTCTTGTGGTTCAACGCATCGACCACAAGTTTGGCCTTACCAGGATGGTAGGAGACCTCAAACTTGAAGTCTTTCAAGGTTTCCATCCAAAGTCATTGCCTCATGTTTAGGTCTCTCTGAGTAAAGATGTACTTGAGGCTTTTGTGATCGTAAAAGAGTTTGAACTCCTTCCCATAGAGGTAATGTCTCTAGAGCTTTAATGTGAAAATGACCACCGCTAATTCTAGGTAGTGTGTGGGATAGTTTTCTTCGTGTTTCCTCAACTGTCGTGATGCATAGGCAATCACTCTATCTTTTTGCATAAGTACACAACCCAAACAAACACGAGACGCGTTGGTATATATAGTATATCTGACCCCTTGCTCTAGTAATACTAGCACAGGTGCGGATGTCAGCTTGTCCTTTAGTTCTTGAAAGGCTGCTTCTACTTTCTCGTTCCAAGCAAACTTAAGATCATTTCGAGTTAGTTGAGATAATGGCTTGGCTATCTTGGAAA
Source organism: Magnolia kwangsiensis (assembly GCA_037074715.1). NCBI lineage: Eukaryota > Viridiplantae > Streptophyta > Magnoliopsida > Magnoliales > Magnoliaceae > Magnolia > Magnolia kwangsiensis. The sequence goes on from CM073572.1 coordinate 63,371,348, forward strand.
AGTCTTTAATGAATTAATGATAATAGCCAGCAATTCCAAGGAAACTCCTCACTTCTATAACCAAACCGAGTTGCTCCCAGTCCTGAACCACGGCCACCTTGGCAAGGTCCATGGCTATTCCTTCCTTGGAAACCACGTGTCCTAGAAACTTGACTTCTTCTTTTCAAAAGTCGTATTTCTGGTATTGTGCGAACAATTAATTCTTCCAGAGAGTATCGAAGACTGCTCTTAGGTGTTCTTCATGATCCTTCCTACTCGCAGAGTATAGTAAGATGTCATCTATAAACACGATGACAAATCGTACAGATATGGCCAAAACACCCAGTTCATGAGATCCACGAACACGGTCGGTGCATTTGTAAGTTCGAACGGCATCACGAGGAACTCGTAGTGCCCAAAACTGGTTGTAAATGTTTTTCTGCATGTCTTCATTTCTGACGCGCAACTAATAGTACCCGTACTATAGGTCAATTTTAGAGAAATACTATGCTCCCTTCAATTGGTTAAACAAGTCATCTATCCTAAGCAGAGGATATTTGTTCTTGACCATGACGTGATTCTGCGATAATCAATACGCAGCCACAGCGACCCGTCCTTCTTCTTTACACATAACATAGGGGCTCCCCAAGGAGATACGCTCGGTTGAATGAAACCTGAATTCAACAGATCATCAATCTGTGTCCTCAACTCCTCCATTTCACATGGAGCCATGCGATACGTTAGTAAAGAGATAAGTGTCGTACCCGGCGCTAGGTCGATGGTAAAATCGATTCGTGCTGAGGAGGTAGCCTAGGGATCTTTCTGAACACGTCCATGAAATCTCAGACTACAGCGTGTCCCCAAGTGTCGGATCATCAACATTTTCTAATAAGGAAGCGTAACAACTTATAGTAGGGCCAACTGACTTGAACTGGGAAAGTAAAGGTCATGCCTCTGGTCCAAGGGCTGTCACCAATCTGGTATCACAGTCAATCTCTGCCTTCATTTTGGTGAGCTAATCCATGCCGAGGATGACGTCGTAATGATACAGCTGGGTAACGACCAGGTCAATTCACATCGTTCTGCTCCTTAAGTCTATTAGACAATCTTTACAAAGCTTAGTAATGTCGGAAAAGGTCCCTATTGCGATAAGGACTCTCACCCAAACCATAGGGATAATGTTCAACCCTAAGTGCTTGACTGTAGAGTACGATATTATCAAAATAGTGAAACTGATGTCCATCAATAAAAATACAGGTGTACCTTGAATGTGGGCAGTGACTTCAAAGGCTAAAGGTACCGCGGTTGCTGACTCAGATGTTTCAGCTGCAAGTGCATGTATACGTGCTTGCTGAGAACGATTGGGTTGGGTTGTCATAGGTCACTGAGGCGGCTTATTTCGGGATACAAGAGGTTAGTTGTACGGTTATACTGGTGGCATAGATTTTAGAGTCAGAGCCAAATAACTTATAGCAGCTGGCGATCGATCTTCTGAGGTGGCATAAAATTGTTGTCTCACATCTTATTAAAGCAAAAGGGCTTGTTATGGCCCATCTTCTTACAAGAGGTGAACCAAAGGTCTGATCGCCTCTGCTAGGTTGGTAGAGCCATAAGTCTGGCAGTCGAATCTACACATGGCCTCATGCAGAGAAATGGTCGGTTTGACAATTCAAGTCGAGGCCTTGTACCCATTAGTAAACATGTGTGAGATAATCTGTCTCCATCCTTCTCAGCTCGCAGAGACATGTTCATTAGCTCAGCATAGTTGGGAATGCTAGTGCAACATATCTTTATACGAATATCGGGCCACAGACCCTCAGTAAATCACCGCATTCTCATCGGCTCGTCTGCTAGGATCAGTGCAGCATATCTAGCCAGCTCTGTGAATCGGTTCTCGTATTCAACCACTGTCATTCCTCCTTAACGGAGGCAGAGAAATTCACCCTCCTTTTCATTATGGTAAGTGAGGGGAAAGTACTTTTCGTGGAAGCGAGTTTCAAATGTATCCCACGTCTACACGTATCTTATGGGGACGGTCCATAGGATGTTGCCCCACAAAAGACTAGCCTCCTTCTCGAACATATGAGTAACCAATTTTACTTGCTCTGCCTCAGTATAGTGCAATGACTTCAACATCTTGGAAATATGGTCTAACCAATACTCAACCTCCTCAGGTCGGTGAGTTCCTAAGAAAGTAGGAGGATGGAAGTGCTGAAAGCGCTCAAATATATCGCTCGTATTCATAGTTCCAGTGGGATGCACTGGTGGTGCAAGTGGGATCACATTCATGTTTTAGGAAATGGCCCCTGCAATAGTGCCTCAAACTTGCTATTGTTGATGTATTAGGAGGATCATCTTCTCCAACCTATCAGGGGGAGGAGCCGCTTGAGGTATGTGTGGCATCGATGAAGATGAACGGTTTTGTTCTGGAACCGATGGTGCATGAGGTGTTGGCCCATTAGTGGGGTCAGTGGCTGGCTATGAATCCGGCATAGTCTCAATATCTGGGCCCAAACTAGGGTCCGTATGGCTATCACTCAGGGGAGGTGCCCCGTCAGTCGGTCTGCCAAGTGCAATACGTGCTATATTTCGAGTGTTTTTAGGAGGCATTCCCTATATACAACATAGGGTGCAACATATGTGAGTTTAGGATAATATCATCCACCTTTCCAAACATTCTACACATATCAATTCAAAAGAACCTTCATACATTTCATTTAACCAAAAATTGTCACAATACATGAGGTGTAGTATTACATAAATCATGACAGAAGATGCATGTGAGATAATATAGTAAAAGTTTTAACACCAACTATTTTAGCATCCCACTAAGTTGACAAGGGCTATTACATAAAAAAGTAAGAAACAAAGCAAAACAATAGACGACTGTTACATATGCCTAATCCGCTGACTCTAGTAAAGGCAGAGGCACCCCCTTATCCTGCATACAACACAGGAGGACCTTCAAGGTGTGAAAAGTCTTCTTGAATTTCTATTTCAGATAAGCCTGATTCACTTCAAGCTTTTGCTTCAATTCGGCCTGGTTTTCTTCTATCCTGGCCATACAGGCTTCTAAGGCAGCCCTATCATGACGGTCTTCATGCGTAGTAGGAAGTCCTTCATCTTAATCTTAGGATTCCTCTTCTTCCTATTCTTCTTCCTCACTGCTTTCCTCTCCACTGCCTTCCTCATCATTACCTCCCTCATCCTCTTTACCTTCTTCCTCTTCACTCTCTTCTTCTATTTCATCCTCGAACTCATCCAGCCTTGCTTGTCGTTGCCTGGGGCTTATGCCCATGTTATTGAGTGTCGTGACACTAATGATATGGATCGGGGCATGGTTATCCATATGGAGTCAAAAACTGAAATTTCGGGTGATCTTACAAATAAGTCAACTGAAAGGAAGTGAAACATCTCCCTGCATTGATCGTGTAGTACTGATAATCTGGGACAAGACGAGAGTAGGCAGATACAACTTATCTCCAGGACCAGCTCTATACAAGAAATCCACTATGAATCGAGGACATTCCTTGCGGTTACTCCACCTAGGATATACATTATATGTACATATGTGGTGGAGCAGATGAAAATCATTTGTCATTTTGGTCGATGCAAGGCTATTTGCTCGCTTCCACTGCTCAAGCTGGCTACAAAGGAAATGTGTACTATGATGTCTTTCTTGTTCACTAATACGGTTTTTCTCGCTGGCCTGTACAAGTCCACGTTCAACTCCCATGATACCAGCTATAACATCCACATTGACTTTGGCTTCCTGCCTCCCCAAAGGGATAATAAACTGAAGAGGCTCCAATAGTGGGTTCCGTATATGGGCATAGAAGGCTCGTACAATGCCTTCACTAGCATGAGTATTTCCCTTAAACATGGGACCCCATACATTTTCCAGGAGCATGTCAATTACTGGATACAACCTGAAGATATTTTCATCAACATGAGCCTCAAATACAACTTTGTGTTATGGAACTTACCAAGTTCGGCGCCCGGCGGTAAGATCCCTTTTTTATCTTCTCTCTCGCTCGATACTTGCGCTAGCCTCAGTGCTCGTCTTCTTCCTCGAATGGGTTAGGCGGCTAGTCTCGGCTTCATCTGAGGCCTCCCTCTTCTTTCCCATAAGGAAAAGGAGTGTGGAGAGGGAGAAGATAACAATGATTAGCTTAAAAAGAGCCATTGGGTTAAAAAGCTTGAAGTGAGATGGGCTTGTGGGTTTAGAAGGTTATGAGACACAAAAGAGGGTTTTTGTGCTCAAATAGATGAAAATAGGGAAGGTGGAGAGATAAAAATGAGGAATAGTGAGGTAAGGATGAATAAGATAGAAGATTCGAAGGTTTTGAATGTATGGAAGAAGGGATTTGAGAGGGAGAGGAAGCTTTGGAGGGTTTAGAAGTGAAAATAGAGTTGAAAGGGTGTGAAATGGGTTTAAACAACCCAAAAGGGGCTTTAGAGGGGTGGTGGTGTGGTCCGACACATGGCCCACATGGCTGGGCGGTGGACGGCCCACTGTCGCTGTCGCGGGGCCACCGCCGCTGTCGCGGGGCCACCGCGGTCTGAAGGGGAGACCGGCAGCCCGCCACCATCTGGGAGGTACCACCGCCCCACCCTGGGGTCGTCAGCGGTGGCTCCACCCTAGGGCAATGGCCACCCCCTCCCAGGGTGTCATACACGTGCGGGGGACCCCCTGCGTCTCACCGTATTTTATGGTTTGAGCTCCTATGCCTATGAGATGCATTTTCTTGGTTCAACACATGCATATTTGCACCTTTTGGCATGTTTCAAATTTAGGATTCACCGAATTATAAGTTAAGCCTATTGATTGACAACATAAAAGGGACAGATCATTTCACATGATCTCGGATGCGTATGGGCTACATTATAACGGTCAATTTCACCAGTCGATAAAAACTTAGGATCATACGATCATTTCTACATTTCATCGCCCCCACCTAAGTCAAAGTGCATAAGAGTGCGTCGTGTTACCTAAAAACCAGATCCAATTTAATCCAAATCATGCTCTGATACTAACTTGTAACGCCCCAAATTTCGAGGGACGAACAAAGCTCAACTCCCAAAATTCAACGCATCAATTATGCAACATAGATAATGATGTTTAAATGTTATCCATATTGTTACATTAAACATGAGAGGGATTATACTAAATCGACATATCATACTTCAGAGTTAATGTAATTAAGAAAGAGAAAGACTGAGATAGATAAATAAAGTATATGCATGTTTCACAACCCCCAGAGTATGAGTATATTACCGAGCTAAATATATACATGTTTTGTTCCAAAATATACAAAATGTCAAAATATAAGTGTCCGACTAATCCACATAACCCTATGATCCCGTCAAATCAGCACGAGGTCTACATAGGCCCACCTGACAGCTAAACGTAGGAGAACTCCTCCTCCTCGTCTATGAAATCCAAATCAATGGCATAGACTCCGTCGACACCTGCATCTACAACAGAGTCTGGTTAGTGTTTTAAAACACCATCCCAGAGTGGGAGTGAGTGATCAACTCAGTGGTACTATAAGGCAAAGGTTAACATGTTATCAATTCAGTCAAGTAGTAATGATAAAGTAGTACAACAATCATATCCGAAGTACTCTTGTTAATGCACGAATGGTATGATGTAATAATGCATGCCCTCACATGAAGCTCCCTCGCAAGCGACTCCATCAAGCATTCACGCATGACAAACTCCATAAGCGTGCCCATCCAAGCCAAAGCACATGAAATGCGGTGCATGGTTGTGTTAGCCAAGTACTTAATTACGCTTATTCATACAGCATATTTGGGAAGCTAAGGTACCTCCCATTTCATCATTAACCCAAACGAGGATCCATCTAGGGACGTCAATCCTAGTTAATCACATACAATAGGCAAGTTATAGGGCATCACACTTAATGAAAGCAGTGGATAGGCAAATTCGAGAGTTAATACTCGAGGTCACTACTGGAGGCTCGTCACCTCAGCGTAGGACGATAGCTCGAATAGAGTATCCCAAACCGCCATATTCGGCTCACGAGTCTGGGTTGCACACTGGTCACTACGGGGAGGCTTGTCACCCCAACGTAGGCCAACAGCTCGACCACGGTGTCACATACCAATATTCTCGACTCATGAGTCTTAGCGGATTGTGGTACCATGGTTGAAACAGGTCTTTAAATTGATAACTGGTACATAGATTCAAGCAGTGATGTCTATACATGGTAAATACACAATAGGCCAATCGGGTTATTTGACAAGTTCAACTGGTGCAGGCGTATGCCGACTTAATTAATATGGAGCGCACAAGCATTCCACATGGCCTAAACACTATCAATAATCATCGTATGACCTGAATTCATCGAATGTATCTACTATGGCGAAGCTAGTTCGGCCACTCAAACAGGAATCATTACCAATTGCCTGGACCACGTTGTAGTCCCAATCTTACTCAGATGTACCACGTGAATACATGTGATAGTCATATAAGCATTTAACGAACAATCAAAATACAACACTAATTTGAGCATTTCATCAACATTTTGAGCATATCACCAAGCATTTGCATTTCATTCATTAATTGCATAATCAAAATTAAGATTTCATGAAGGAAACTGTACATATAGATGAGCTAATTGAGAATCCCATCTCAATACTCTTATTACATATAATTCATCAACAATTTCACATTCATATATATTATCAAACACTTAGACTGCACATTACTAAATACAAAGACTAGGTTAGTTACGACATGAACTATAGCAATCCATCACACAAAGAGATCGTAATGCATACTACAAACATGATTCCTAGATTTATAGTCATGACAGGCACAAGTCAAAATTTCATATTCATTCAAACATTTCAACAAAGACATGGAATGCATCTCATATTCAACATAGTTCACGCATGTATAATTTATCGAAAACATCATAACTAAGATCATACGACAACAATCAAGTCAGACATAAATCATTGCTAACATTGAAAGCCTTGAAAACCATAACCTAAATGTTTATAGTCCGCACCTTTCGTCGGAATACTCGTTTCGAATCCTACGTTCCCAAATACAGAACAATGGTTTCTAAAACATTGAAATAGGTTAGCTATTTCGTCGAGTACTCTATTTGGATTCCTAAATCAAGATTATAGTTAGGATTTCTTATCCAAATTATTGTTGAAAATGATGGTGTAGTGAAATGAAAGAGGTGATTCAGCCCGTGGAGTAGTGGGAGTGAATCCCAGCAATAATCTCCTTATCTCTCTCTCTTCTCCTCACTCATTTTTCCTCTTTTCTCTCTTGTCTCTCCTAGGGTTAGAGAAATTCGTAGGAAATAGGAATGGGGTGGTTTAAGGGCATTATATAGGCACAGAATTGGTGTAAATGGCCCCTTGGCCATGGTATACTTAAGTTATAGCCAAAGGGTGCTTGTTTCAATCAAACGGGACTCATCTGGAGGTCCATTACTCACCTACGACATGGAACAAGTTCTCTGACCATGGATATAAGTCATGTTATGATTTTAGTATGATCGAATTAGCGGATCGACCGTGGAGGACCCGTATCAGATCAACAGTTATTGTCGCTCGATCAGGGCCACAAGAATATAGATTTGTGTAGAAAAATTTCTCTGATCCATGGGTAAAGTTCAGTCAAAAACTGATGGTCTAAAATCTTTAATTTTTCCTGCAAGCCAATGGCCCAATTCAATTAAGTTTTAATACATTTTCCAAAGGTATTCTCATTTCTCATGCACTTTGCTCAAGGCTCAAGTTGTGCGTTTTTGGATACTATCTGGGCTTGATTCCTATGATGGTTGTCAAGCCTAGTAAGATAGTCATAACCTTATAGTTTCACGGTCATTGGACTTTCGACGTGCGGTCCAGGTCCGATATGGAGTTTCAACGTGCTCCCAAGAGCAACCAGCTTTTGAGATTTCTCCTAGGTTTTTAAGTAGCATTGAATTCGTGATTTTGATGGGTTTGGATCTTGTCATTTGTATAGATAGTGGTTCAAGCTAATCCAATAATTAATTCAGTTTAGTACTTAATTATTTTTCCTCTAATTTCTACAAAATACGGTCCTTAGGGATTTCTGCTTGAGGTGGTACTCGGGCCTTTGTACGGATTTTTCCGAGACGTTACAACAATAGTTATCATTGTGGTTGCAGTTATTCAAATTTTGGTAATTCATGTAATGTTTAGTCTACATATGTAACGCAGTACAGTTTTGATTTGTTGATCGATTGAGAAATTTAGAGGGCAAAGGCTAAAAGGCTTAGTTTTCAATTGGTCCAACTGACAGATAACATTCTTACTAAAGAGTGGACCAATTAGTCATTGAATACATCTCAATGGACATGTAAAATAAATGATTGAATTCTTATGTTTCCAATGTTTCCCTTTTCCTTTTCCTTTTTTTTTCTTTTTTCTTTTTTTTTTTGGCATTTTCTGGTGAAAAAATCTCAGCTATTTAGTTCTATGGATCCTGCATCTTATTTGTTTTCCACATTCAGAGCCTTTTTCAGATTTTCTACACTATAGCTAGTTGCAAAGCATGTAGTGAGTAGGGGTGGGGAAGAAGAGGTTCTCAAACAACTGTGAAATGTTGTTTGAGGGATTTTACTGAACAGTTTCAGTTTTGTAGAACCAGCAGTAGAAGACTCCCTGGCTAAGGAAGGGGTCTTTTGTTCTTCCTTTTTATTAGGAATCCTTATCCATTGCCTTAATGGACCTTTGTAGCTTTTTGTGCAGTGGGCACTTTTAACAAATCTCCTTGTTATCCATGAAAAACCAAAAGTGTCTCTATTGTTTAACATAATTGGAATAATGTAAAGTAAATCTGATGAGAAGCACAGATTAATTTAAAAATAGATAAATTGATTTGGAAGAAAATATACCATATTTTCAACAGCGAAAGTGGATTCTATTCTATTAGGGTCATGGTAAGAAACTTACCAAACTCTGTAGATGAATTCAGACACTAAGGCCCTGTTTGGCTGCTACTTAAAAATGAGTCCATCTCATTTTATATAAGGGTCTATTTGGTTGCACCAAATTTCATGAAAATTTTCACCAAACTAGACTGATTCATGGTGAAATATCATGAAATTTCAATTGGTGCAACCAAAGGCATCCTATTTTCTTGTGTTACTTAAGGGTGCACTTGGAAGCACTATTGATTGAATTGCAATTATTCAGCTACAAAGGTGGAAACCAGGGGGAAAAAAAGAAAGAAGAAGAAACTGTTATGTCCTTAGCATCCATATTGAAGATATGGGCACCAAATTGCAATTACACTACTTTCAAGTTAGATTTGGAATCTAAGGGCTACTTCATCATGAAACATGATTTTGTCATTTCCTCTTCATTAAACTGCTTCTTTGCACTTCAATTTTCTTTTTCATTCAAATGCCCTTGGCACAAGATGATTCACCGCCCCCCTCTCTCTCTCTCTAGAGCATGCAATTTCATCCAATTTGTTGGTCTTTACTCACGGGTGTTTTGTTGTTTTGTTCACAGGTGCTATTAGAGAATACCTAACAGTTGGAGTATCGACGAAGCATATTGTTTTCGTCAGGTTAAGATTCCCAAATTCTTTATTGTCATTGGAACTGATGAATTCTCCTTACCTGAAAATGTCGCATTGTTCAAGTATAATGCATTTTTGGAGATCCAATCCTTGTTTAGCTATGAGGGCCATTGAAACTTCTGCATCAAAAAGAGAACATATGGATAAGAATGATGTTTAACTTACAAGACACTAACAACCAAAATAGTTAAAAGCTTAGAAATATTTTTCATTTGTATGTTATTTTTCGGTGTTCCATACATCTGATGCCTTATTGTCTTCTCATTTTGAAGTTCTGCATTTTTTTTCCTGCATGCAACTTGTAACAATGTCCTTCTTTCTGTTCCAGCTTTTCTATATGCCATCAATAACTGTCTAAAGTTTACCATGCAGTTATAAAATCAGCAGCATTGGCTCAAATATAGTTTATGTTCTGTATTTGTTTGTAAATACATAGAATTCTTCCCCATTAAAACATTTTGTATTTGTATTAAAAAAAGACTCAGCTGGTTTTATGGCGTGAGTCGCTTAAGCCAACACTGAGCATTTCCTACTACAAGCATGTCTTTTCTTTTTATTTTTTTCTTTTTCTTTTTATTTCTTGCCTGCTATCCAATTATCTAAATTTCCTTTTATGCAGTTGTATTTTAATCCTGCTATTGTGAAAATGCTAAGCAACCTAAAGGTATTGTTGACATATGGATTATCTTTGACATTTTGCTTTGTGATGGTACTGGCTATGACATATTTACATATTTTTCTATAAATTAAGAAAATTCAGCTCTTAAGATCTACACCCTGGATTTGAAATCCTCTAGTTGTGTTAGGCACCCTGGATTTGAAATCCTCATGCTGTGTTATGCACCCTGGATTTGAAATCCTCATGTTGTGTTAGGCACTTTGGATTCAGAATCCATAGTATAGTTACTGAGGTTTGAATTTCATTACTAAATCAACTTTAACAACTCTAATAATTGAACATATGTAATGTTTCACATGTTTTCTAAGCATCCATTGTTTAAATTAAATCCAACTATTACATTGCTACGAAGGCTCTTTCTTGACCCAAACCCAAAGACCCAACTTGAGTTTGGGTCAGGTTGTCAAGTTCCTCGAGCTGGAAAATGCCAACCTGATTTGAATATTGGTTGGGTTCAGGTTGAGAAAATTTGTATCGGGCTAGGGAAGGTTGTGAATGATCACATGTATTTGGGTTGGGTAGGGTTGTGTCAAGCATAGAGGATTCCGATTGGGCACCTTGGGTTGGAATTCAGGTTGGGTCAAGTATAGAGGATTTCAGTTGGTCACCTTGGGTTGAAAGTGCTTGAATATTGATTTTTTATATGATGAAGATTGTTGGAGTAATATTCGTTGGTCCAGTTCATGATGGTGAACAGTACTCTAGTTTGGGTTATTATTCATATGCATGTTACAAAGTACCTAAGCTTCAAATCTATGGATGGGGGATATGTCTTTAATAAAGGAAAGGTAACCCCATTTCTATTTGTTAAACTTCAATGTGTTAATGATCTGCTCTGCCATCACTTCGGCTTTCAGCAGTTCTTACACCTACACTTGCTGATCATTGCAACATGTTCACATGGTTCCAGCAACAAACATAGAGGCCCTCAAATCTCCACTGATGAGCTTATTTAAAAAGCATCGTGCTCGTAAGTTCTTCATCTATGTCCAAAATTATGTTGAAAATGACCCCAAGACACATGAAGGGCTGGACCTTACAAGAGTGATGACTAGAGAACTTATTGCATATGTTCCTGATCTTTCACTTGCATACACAAAATTATTTCATATTAAGAATACTTTGTTGTAATAATGGAAGTATCTACTATTAAGTTTTGATTTATGTGCCTTGAATTGAACAACTCACATTCTCATATGGATTTTTAAAGTTCAGACCAGTCTATATGATTTTTGCATGAGGCCGATCCAGTACAAAGCACTGTAGGTTAAACTTAACCTACTATGCAATGTATGGAGCCCCATTGTGATGTATGCATGACATCCATCAGTGCATTATGTGTGACCCTTCAGGTTCTCCTTGGCTCTCAAAAACAAGTTGATCCAAAAGTCAAGTGGACCATACCATGTAAAATCATGCTCAAAACATAAAAATCCACATGGTGTGGCCCACCTTAGATTTGGAATGGCTTGATGTTTATGGGAACACTGTTTGGAGAATTAATTCAGTTTACATAAGGGGAATTCTATGTTTTCCTTGCATTTAGTTTTCATCCTTCTTTAATTGACTGATTGTTTTTTTTTATGTTACAGAGTCTGCTAGTGGTGGTTCGCCCTCGAATAATTATAGATGACGCACATAAGAAGTTATCGGTATAGTTGTCGAATGTGCAAGCGGACTACTGATACTCGCATCCATTTTCTATCTATGGTGGATGAAGGATGGACCTGGCCATATGCAAGTGCACATAGACTCACCAAGATTTGTATTTTTAGCATTATTGTATTTATAATTATAATTGGTTGGATGAAGGATTGTAATTGATTCATTATTGAATAAATGAATGATTATGCAAGTGGTAATTGAATGAATGAATGATTATAATTTTTTAAAAACTTTGTTATACTACGGATATTGAGCGTAGCTGGTAATCTAGCATCCATAGCTGTTATTAAATTCAACGTATTGCTACAGATCTAGCAATACTTTTAGCTACCAATACTATCCATAGCTGTAGGTACTTTTGGCTACAGAAATGGTTGCTACGGATTATATCTGTAGCTATTGTAATATATGGCTACGGATTAAACCCATACCCATAGGTTTCAGACCTATTAGATTGGCACCTACGGCTACGATCATGCTATGAACTAAAACAGTAACCATAGGTCTATGGCTACGGATTAAATCCATAGCCTTTACCAAGTTTTCTGGTGGTGCCAGGAGACGATGGTGAACAATAGGATTTACCAATCTTACAATCTCAAAACTGGAAAAGAAGATATCCAAAGCTATTGCAGAGTCTATTGCAATTTGAGTCACAAGAAACCATAAAAAACTGAAAATATTTATTTAAAATCAAATTAGAAACAAAGAAGTTCAACAAGAACAAGAATTAAAGCAAGAAAGTCATCCAAACACATGAAAAGCTTCACCTCTTAGCCCTAGCTAAGAGGTTTAGCCAACCATAGACATGATTAGATCTAAAATCCTCAAAGAAAGCATTAAAATTAGGAAAGTAAGGAAGAAAAACTCTTAGGAGGCGGCTCTACACTTTTGCTCTGCTCCTAAGAACCTTAGATATCCCTAAAAGTGTTTTAAAAACCTATATTTATACCCTAATTCGTCTGGATATGCAAAATAGCTTCAATTTATGCATTCTGCACAACTCTGCGTAACATGTTTGATGACATCGAACAACCTTTGATGTCATCAAACATAAGTCAAATTTCGAAACTCATGCCTTTATGCTCTGCATAACTTTTCTTCTCATCGAGCACACCTTCAATGTCATCAAACCAGGACTTCGATGTTATCGATCTATCTTCGAGTCATCGAAAAAGTGTTCAAAACAGTCCAGCCAGTTGCTTCAAAATTCTTCAATAAATTCGATGCCATCGAACAGACTTTGATGTCATCAATTATCTCTTCAAGTCATCTAATAGGACTTCATTGTCATCAAGCATCTCTTCAAGTCAACGAACAAGACTTCGATCCATCGAGAATTGCCTGCAATATGTCCAGCAACCAACTTGATTTTCATGTAAAAATTCAATGTCATTAACCTATGTTCGATGTCATCAAATGATGGTTTTGATGTCAACGTACTGTGGTTGATGACACAAATAATGAAGTGAATTTCAGCACTTTGTCCTTTCGACTTCCTCCCTTCTCTAGTTAGTTTTCTTGGATCTTGGGGTCTTGAAATCTTCAATCTTAGTCTCCAAAGATTCATTCTTTTCTTTGACAATTCTTGAGCATTAAATTCATGCTTTTAACATTCTTTTCAATCCAACCTCTCAGATTCACCTTGCAACACAAACATGCATAAAATATTCCATTAAGCAGTATCATGTTCATAAAACCAAGATATAAATGGGGAAAAATATGAAATATTTGACATGCGTGAAATAATCTTCAATTCTCAATGTTCAAGACCCTTTTCAGAAATCAATCCTTTGTGCAATCAAGTATGAATGAGTAGAAATACGGTGAGAAAGTAGGATTTTGAAAACCTAGAGCCAAATCATATAAGCAATCAATCAAATAGGTTCTTTATTGATTAAATCAGAGCTTAAGTTCATATATCAAGTTTCTCAATGTGCTTAGTGCAAATCAACTTACTTCCCATAATAATACTATCCTTTCATAATCTTAGTCATGCTCATCACTTCAAGATTGGTTAAAACTCAAGTAGTAATTACGAACTTATCGCCTTTCCTTCTTTTTTGAGCTTTTGATTTTATATCGATAGTCATTTGTATTCATTCATTCTCTTCATTCCAACTTTTTTTTTTTTTTTTTTTTTTACAGATTTTTCATTCTTTTCATTCTTGTTCTATTTTTTTTTCATGACCTCTTTGTTGATCTCACTATTTTTTCACTGGTTCTTTTATTCTTTTAAGGTGGATAAAATTCTCCAGACTTGATTCTCACCAACTATCAATGATTCACTTACTAACAATAAAAAATTCTAGCATGACTTACAGAAGCTAAATTGAATGTGTCTTGTGATTTAGATTAACATGATATCAAACTTCCTCATAGTTAATTAAATGCAAGAACTTTACATGATAGATTACTTAAATTTTTTTTTTGAAACAAAGATCCTGTTCATTTCTCTCTTCTTTTTTTTTTTTACAACCCTTCGGGCAGCCTCCAAGAAATGGAAAGGAGCACTGCCTATCATATGCAAATCACCCACACTGCTATGAACAAAAGTCCAAGGGATAAACAAAAGATCCAACCACTCCCCAAATATTCATAAAACTTTCAAATCTAATCACCCCTTCTAGCCCACCCTGTCAAGGAAGAAAGAACCACGAGCAAGAGGAGGGAGATCCTTAGAGGTGAGGTAAACAGTCTTACCTTGAGTCTCGCTCCCAACGTTTGCTAACACATCAGCAACCTTGTTTGCTTCTCTAGGCATAAAGGAGAAACGCAGGGTGGCCCGCTGCTTAAGGTGAGAGATGGCAGCCCAGGTGTACCAGAGAGCCCAGCCCGGATTACTTAGTTGATCAAACTCCAACAATTCAAAATTCACTTTCTACCTTATCGTCATACTCAACATACTTAAGTACACAAATTTTTGTTTCCAAACAAGCTTTTACTTAAAAAATTCAAAAGATTTCAACAATTTTTTTCTCAAAAACTAGGAAACTACTGATTAGTTTACCTAATCCACACCCCCGACCTACAATTTACATTATCCTCAATGTACAAGATATTTGTAAGAGAGGTAATGAAAAGAATGGGGCAGTGATGGAAAGATAGTACCTGAAGAAGGAATTCTGACGCTTTTTTCGAGGATCTCAACATCAAGATGGGTTAGCCAAAATACTAAAGCAAGTTGAAAGAAAAGTATCCTAATCCTAATATCTATGAAAGCAATAAACCTAACTGCACCTCCGTCAAACTAGGAGGTCAATCCTGCTAAACAGGATCAAACAGAGGTATGGACGCATCATTCGAATCAAATTTCTCAAAAAATGGCTTTAACCGATGTCCGTTTACTTTGAAAGCATTAATATTTGTTAGATTCATTATCTCGATAGCTCCAGGAGGATTGGAATTAGTAACTGTAAAAGGGCTGGTCCAACGAGGTCAAAGTTTTCTCGAAAAAAGATGTAACTAAGAATTATACAAAAGGACTTTTTGACCAGTCAAGAATGATTTCTGAAGGATATTCTTGTCATGGAACACCTTCATCTTGTCCTTATAAATTCTCAACTTCTCGTATGCATCATTCCGGATCTCCTCGAGCTTATTTAATTGCAATTCGTGCAGCGAGCCAGCGTTGTCCAAATTTAAGTTCAGATTTTTAATAGCCCAGTAGGCTCTATGTTTCAATTCCACATGCAAGTGGCAAGCTTGCCCACTTGTTTGTGGGTGGTATGGCGTGCTCACCTTATGAGAGATGCCATATTTCTTCATTAAATTTGCAAATGGCCTATTACAGAAATGTGAACCTCCATCACTAATGATAGCTCAAGGCGTTCTGAAATGGGAAAGGATGTTTTCTTTTAAGAAACTAATGACCATCCGATGGTCATTGTTTCGACACAGGATTACTTCGATCCATTTAGTGACATAGCCTACAACTAGAAAAATATATAAGTTTTCAAAGGACTGGGGAAATGGACCCATGAAATCGATGCCCCAACAATCGAGTGCTTCGATGATAAGAATTGGGTTTAAAGGCATCATATTTCGATAGGACAATGCTCCTGATTTTTTACAACACTCACAAGCTTTGTAAAACTTATGAGTGTCTTTGAATATAGTAGACCAGTAAAAGCCGAACTATAAAATTTTGGTCGTGGTCTTTTTAGCAGAAAAGTAACCACCACAGGCCTGAGAATGACAGAAGGAGATGATACTTTGGTGTTCATTGTCTGACACACATGTAACACCCTGTATTTTCTATACTTGGGCGTTACTATAGAGATCAACATAACTTTATACATGTGTGAGAACACATGCAATTTAGACCACACACCTCCATCCAACTATCCTAAATCTATCCATTTTGACCATAAGATCCGAACTATGCCAACCACAACATATCTACAGGGTACTTCGAACTGGCCCTTATCCTTTCAACCAAAGACTGCATCAACATGCTGATCTAACCATCAATCCATAGATTGGATCATCCCTCCAATTAATTTTAAGTAAGACTAGCACATCATCTAGGGCCTCTATTTTCTTGATAAGTGGAATAAGCCATTCATCATCAATGACAAACCCCTAATCATCAAACGACCGTTCATCGGGTCGAAATGACTAAGATTTATAATCCACGCTGAACGCTCTAAGTAAACTAGACAACTAGCTACAGATTCTAATCAAACTAGAAAACCCTATAGTCGATAACCAATCCATTGACAAATTTCTAAGAAGGGCCATCATGTTGATCTTGGGTCGTAAATCATGAGATCTGTCATCCGCTACACCTTTGGCAACCCAATGATCAATCCACACCTAAAACCATGGAATCTAGTTGATAAATACTTAGGAAAGCGTTTAATCCCACCTAAGATTCCCTTAAGAACCTAAGTGTCACAAATAACCAAGTTAAAAATGGATCCAACCATAAACTGATCGTTACCAACCATGAACTAGTGCATCCATCTGTTGATTTTGATATGGACCATCACACCACCAAGTGGACCTACTTTTGGGATTTTAATCTCATTAATAAATAAATCAAGCCATTCATTATCAATGTTCAACTCTGTATTATAAGATCTACCGTTCTTAATGGCCTGATGGTCAAACCACATGATCCAGCCTAAATCTAACTATTTAAATAATATAAACCCATAGATCAAGCCACACATCGCCAGTTCGGGACCCAAATCAACAGATCTACTGATAATTGAGCCTACATAATTCCATTGGGTAAGTTAACCATTAGATTACACCATTGGAATACCTGCTTGTAAATCTAACTATTGATTTTCAATTAAACAGTCCCTAGGGCCCTTTATGGTCAGGTTTAGTCACCCTTGTTAGCAATCCAACCGTTAAATAATTCAAAATGACCACTTGAATGTAGATACGGTCCACCTGAGCCTTAGATCTATCTCATCCTTTGGGTTGGGTCCTAACTTAGGCTGACAAAACAAATGGACAGAGTAGATTGGGTTAATCATCATCATGGACCCCACACTATAGCACATGTACACATAGAGGACGTGCACCTGCGGTGAACTAAACATGAAAAACTGGTCAAGCAACTTTGACCCAATTTTCAGAGAGTTTTTCTCCTTTTTCTCCCTCCAACAACAGCATTGAAATTTGTGTGTTGCTTCGAATGCTGGCCCACCATCATGGATTCTTTAGCTAATCCAAACCATCTATTCTATTTGAGTGTTGAACCCATCTGAACCGCCAAAGATGCACCCGTTGGATCCCACATGCAACTGCATAATTGTGGGTGCAAGGAGGTTGTGTACAACCACCCTTCCAAAAAAGAAAAGGATTCCATTCTTTCACCTTGCCATGCTGACAATCCACGTGAAGTCTCCTTTTGGGATCTCAGCTCTCCACCTCAGCAAATCTCAGCCCTTTAAAGTAGGGTTTCCCTCGGCTATGCTTGAGGCCCTCTCCTTCCGCTGCTGTTGAGGCCAAACATCTGAGGGCTGCTAATCGTCATCCATTCGATAGGTCCCACAATGATCATAGGACTCATCCACACCATCCAAATGCCCTGGATCACAAGATCACCCCTTCAACTCAATTCTGCCATTAGTGGGGTTGTCATCTTCCCCATTAACATGGGAGACCCACTTGCTCTGGATGTGGCCCATTCTCTAATCAAGGTCATCCATCTGAAGGACCTTAATGCCAAAAAATCATCTGTGACCACTGATCAAAACCATACAGGCTTGATTCAATATCATGGCTATAAGAACACGATAGACTAAACAACCAAAACTGTAACTAATTGGCTGATTAAGAGCCGATCCTTTTGGATCTCCTCGAGGCTATAAGTAGCCTCTTTCCTATTAAGGCAACGAATTCTAGCCTCTTTCCTATTAGGGCAATGAATTCAAAAAAAAAAAAAGAGAGATAAAAGAGAAAAAGAGAGAGAAAGAGAAAAGAGAAAGGGCGCTGCTGTGATGCTGCACTGAGTCTACTCATCTAAACCGTGCTATGTCTATCGCTGGGCGTCTTCCAGTAGATGAAAAGAAAAGATGAGGAGAATGGAAGTAGAAGAAGAAAGTATAGGAAGTGAGGGAATGAAGTGAGATGGGATCGAAAAAGAGAGTGGGGTTGCAGCGTGTGCCGCACTGACTCAACCCAACTGAGTTGGCCGAGTCTTGAGGTGAATTAGTATGGATCTGACAAGTCCAACTGAGGCCAAACTCCTTATTGGCAGATTTAGAAATAAAAAGGAAACCGTAGAAGGAGAAGAAAGAGAAATGAGTGAAAGGGGGACCAGCTATCTGGTTGTGCCGGTTGGGTTAAGCTGAATCGGTTGTGGAGCGAGTCAATTCAAGTTCTATTACTGGGTTGAGACTGAGTCGATTCCAGAGAGAGAAGGGGAGTAGGAAAGAAGAGGATGATGACAGGGAGATGGAGTAAGGAAGATGAGAGAAGGAGAGGAAGACAGAAGAAAAGCAAGAGAGAAAGAGAGGGAGTTGGGTTTGGTGGCTGTTAATTCGACTCGGCTGAAACTGCGTCCAACTAAGTCAAGTTGGGTGTGGCCCTAGTCCATGTATGGCTGGACATTCCAACATAGAAATAGAAGAAGGGAGAAATATGTGGAGGAGGAGAAAGAGAGAGGGAGATTAGATCGTTGGTCGTTAGTGAGTCAACTCGATCAAATCACCGAGTCTAGCTCGGTTAGCTTGGGGTTGGATCTAGATTACTCTAGCCTTGTAGCTTCCAAGTGATATGTGAGACCCGACCCGAGTTCACATGTATGCATGTGTGTGTGTGAGTATGCATTCCGTCCATTTTGGTCCCGTAGTCAGGCCGGTCAATTTTTGGTGACCCACGACCCTCAGATTGTGTTTGTGGTCAATCTTGAGTCCAGTCATATTAACCTAACTCGGATTGACCCGATACCTGTGCCATCATGTTCGCATCATCGTTGCGGTTCCAACGATGTGTCTTGTGCATCCATCCGACGTATGGCTCAAAAGTTATGAACATTTCATCATATGGCCCACTTTTTGTACAAATGCATGTGGACTACCTCCAGACATAATTTTTCATGCACACCACACACACACTACCCAATTCCCATGGAATAAAAACTACATACCCTAAACACTATGCACACCTAACCTACCCCAGTAAATATTGTTTGTATCACCATAGGCCATCATTACTTCCCTATAAATCCTCTCTATCTCTCTCTCTCTTTCTTCTCACTTTCTCTTCCATTTACAAAAAAAAAAATCCATCAACCTTCTCCTCATCTTCCCTCCATATTCCAGCCCCTCATCTCCCATGTCTCTCCCCATCCATCCATCAAAATCTCATCTCACCCCTTCATCTTGCTTCTTTAGACCCTTAGAAGCTTGGAGTGGAGTTTTGGATAGAGATCTTAAGGTGGGTGTCTATAACTTGTTGATATTTCTTCTCTATCTTGATCCTTTTATTTGTTCATGTATGGAATATGTGGGACCCACCAATCCATGGTGGGGATCCCATTTGATCCTTTGGATGTGGCCCTTGGCCCATCCTACATGCATGTATTATTCCATGATGAGGTCATTCTCCATGGACCCCATCATAATGTATCTCATGATCCAAATCATTCTAAGGTCATCTAGACCTTCATTTTATGGTAGGGATGGTATCCCAACCATCCATTTTAATTTTTAGCTATGCATGTATGAGATTCATAGTGTAGATGTATATTGGTGTATGATGTGTGGTTGAATTTTCTTGGGAGGGCTCAATAGTCGCAGAGCCCTTCCCTATGGCCAGTTGCTCTTCCTTATCTTTCCTTTGTTAGTAATTTGATGATATTATGTGTGGTCCACTTAGTGCACCTGGATTGCCCAAAAAAGCCCAGGAGGAAAGGGACATCTATACTCAACCTACACCATGGTTTAGATGCCCCTTTTTACCACCCGAAATGTTCTTACAAGGGTTGGAATTTAGGGGTTTGTTCTAGATAATTATGGTGAACACTAGGGTGGGCCATGACACCCAATTTATGGGCCAATCCCTTCCTGAATAGGCCCAAACATTTATTTTATTCCATGCATGCATTGTTGTCCAAAATTTTCTGGACAAATTTTTGTTAGACTTTGGGCTTGAATTTGGGACTGATTGGGGGACCTTTTGTTCTCATAAAATATATTTTTCTAAAAGGTGGGTATCACATCTTGATGTTCCCCAAATTTTAGCCGAACTTGATCTTGATAGAGGTCCTAAAGGTGTGGTCCAAGTGAGGTGGATAGTCAGCATTTTCTACACTGTTCCAGCAACATTCTACCCTAGATAGGTTGGAATTTCAAAATTTATTAAAATAATTTTTGGTGTCTAAAAATTTTTAAAATTTACAGAGAGGTGACCCACCCATGGTAGGACCTACCTATCAAATTTTGGGGCCAATGTACATCTGTACACACCATGGTGGTGGGTGGACCGACCCACTATAATGTGGTGTCTAGATCAGTACGATTTTTAAGACAGATTGATTTCTTTAAATGAATTAAAATATTTCTCCATGTCCAATAATTCTAAAATTTTTTGGGGTTAGGTTCCACCCATGTTAGGACCCACCTATAAATTTTTGGGGCCAATGGACCCCTGTGCACACCGTGCCTAGGGTTGAACTGGCCCACCACGTTGGGACATCTAGGCCAGTCTGATTTTCTGGACTGATTGATTTATACAAATTAATTAAAATATTTATAGATGTCTAAAAATTTTAAACCTTTTTATGAGTGTGTCCTACCTATGGAAGGACCACCCTGAAAATTTTCATAACCATCGGGCCTCTATACCAACTGTAGTGTGGCCTGCAATTTAGATTAGTTTTGGGCTAAATACTCAGGCCCATAGGACTAACCACCATGGGATGCCCCTACTTTGGGTTGCTAGGCCTGCATCTAATGGCATGGCCTACTTGAAGTAATTATTGTATATCTCCCTTTTTATCTGGCGGGGCCCACTATGATATATGTGGATAACCATGGGTCAGTAACCCATCTAAATTAAATAAATTTCTGGACTCCAGCAGGCCTAGGAAATGGATGGGCTGGAATTCCAGCAAGGGGCCTAAAATTTGCTACATGGTTGATTGTTTAGGAACTATTGTGGCACACCATATTTGAGAGAGTGTTGCACATACTCCTTTCTTTCCTTCCTTAGATATTTTTTTGGTGTAATTAGTACCTCTTAAGGCCCATCTTTGAGGTGATAATATGGGCTAGCCTTAAACAGATTTTTAGTAGTTTTATGAGACATTTAGGCTGGAAACCTATTCCTTGAGCCCAAGACTGTACAGGGGCTGACCTTATTGTTTTACGGGCTTAATGGGCCATATACAAGCTAATCATGTGTATTTATTAGCCTTGATGCCTGCATAAAATACTTAATTGTGGGCTGACTTATAAGGCACACATAAATATATACTGTGGAGGGCCTTGCTAAGTCTTTGGGCTGATGTGGTAAGGCCCACACTGTCAGTATAGGCCTTACCCATATATATTTTTAGGCTTATGGGCTGACCTCAAGTCCACCATAATGTATGAATTAGATGACTTTTGTTTTGGGTCATTTTCTTAGGGCCCATCATGTAATATAGTATATGCATGGCTGCCCCTTTTGTGGTAGTAATTAGGCCTTTTGGACTCAATTCTTTTAGATAGGCCCATTGATCTTGGGGTTATACTCTCTCATCTATTGTAATGGGCTTAAGGGTAATAATATGCAAGAAGTTGGGCTCTTGGCTGCCCACTAAATTGACCCTGTACTTGGGCCAAAAGTGAGGCCCAACTTACTTGTGTTAAATGTAAAACTTGTCCATGTAAATGAATTACTGGGCTGCCCATGAAGCCCACCACAACATGTGGAATTATGGCCTTTGTGGTTGGGCCCAAACCTTACTTGAGGGTCCACCATCTAGCTTATAAGTTAGGCTTGGTGTATGGCCCATTAGGCCATGCATTGCGTGAGCTTTAGACCTTATATTATATGAGTAGTGGTGGGCTACCACTAGGAAGCTAGTTGAGGTTGAATGTCCTCTTGGGTGATCCTAAGGTAGGCCCATGGGTTTCTCTATGGATGGTTAAAGGATCACTATAGACCCTAGGCCATATCTTTAAGGCTCAATGTGTATGTATGTGGAACCTACCTTAACGCATATTTGGTCCAGGCCATCCAAGCCTTGGATCGCCCGATTATGGATGCACTCTCTGCCCTGGATTACTACTAGACTCACAATCAAGTAGTAGGTCCACTTGATCTTTTCGTGGTATATACGTACTCTCCATCTAGTGGGGTCTCCCAGCGAATATAGTTGGCTTTCATGAGATTATTTCCACATATTTAACTAATTTTTAGACCTTAGCAGGTCTAGGAAGTCAAACTGCCCAAAAGTTTATCAAATGGCCTTAAATGTAAAATTTTATGGTTAAAACTTTATTTGGCTGTGGGGCCCACCATATTGATAACTTGTGTATGTTTTACATGCTTATATTTTCTTATAATCTTTGGGCTTAATCAGTGCATTCTTTTAGGTCACCTTTAGTGATCAGATGAGGACCCCATCTTAGATCATATTTTTTTAGGGCTTCCCATAGGCCCAGAGTGGGTTGGGACGTCCCAACTTGGCCTAACCATATATTGGGCCGACTTCCACCATTTTGATGGACGTGTGGGCTAAGATAATGATAGTATTGGGACCTTAGTTGCCCACTTAAATTACTAGTTATTGGGCTGATGTAGTTGGGCCCATTTTATCCAAACTTAAACTTATTTTTGGGCCGTATATTGTGTACGCGGGCTACCCACTAAGTCCAACTTAATGCATGAATTCTATGACCATTAGAAATTAAGCCTTGGGCCTTAATTTCCCTCTTGGAGACCATGTTGTTAAAAGTGGTATTATATCTTTTTATGGCCTATTATGAGGAATATATGTATGTGGTTACCTTTATTTTTATCTTGAATATGAGCATTGGGTCTTCTATCCATATAGTTCATGGTTAATATACCATTTTGGGGGAATGGCAGTTAAATGTCCCCATTATAGACCCACTAGGCCCGGTTGTATTTAAGAGTGATTGGATAGTCATCTTAGACTCTTACTAGGTTCATTTCTATATCACTTAGACCCGTAGTTTGTATGCTTAGTCTCGTGGGTAATCCCAGGTAAATGGGCCCCCATTAGAGGTGAGATTCCTTATAGATATTGTCTAAATACCTAGTCTTAGTCCCTTCTTGGATAGGAGGAGTGTAATACTTTGTATATCACCACATAATGCGTCTAGACCCATCTTCATGGCGCATGTGTATGATTGTATGCTTGGATGATATTGTGTGTGGTTATGATTGTGCCATTAGGTATTACATGATGCCTTCCTCGAGGGACATAGTATCCCCTCTTGAGCACGTTGGATGCTTGGGATTGATGCATGGTTGATTGTGTGATTCATGCATCTGGTATTGCATAGCATATGAGCATTATCACCCTTGCTTCATCAGGGTTATAGTCTCTACAGATACATCGTGGATGGCCATGTTTGGACATCGAAAATGTTACTTGATCATACTGGGTGCATAGGATGCCCATGGGTGAAATTTCCAAAACTTTCATGAAACCAAGGATCTGCTCGAGGCCTCGTGGTCAGGTGGAATATATGAGCGCACAAGGGCCTTATACCATTAGGCTGTGACTCCCACATCGTGTAGTCAGTTAGATAGGGGTGTGGCCTTTCTCACCTGATGTAAGGAGGCATTGGTAGGTTGAGTCTGACCAACTCATGAATGAGTCCGCTACCATCAAGCCTTGCTGGTGATTGGCTATCCACGTGTGGGTAGTGAGGTCTCTTACACTTATTTAACTATGCGAGGTCTGTAGAGCGGCAGTCATCCAACAGTATAATGGACCCCAGTGAATTTCTTTTGATGGAAGTGTGCTTGATATGTGGATTGGATATGAGCACTGGCATTACTTTGCCTTACATTTACATCGGCTGTGTAAGCCTCATAATGCATCGCCTTAGCATGACACCCAGTACTCATTGCATTACATTACTCATTATACTATATAGCCTTGCTATGACTTCCTACATTATCATACTGCCTTGGTATAGCTTCTTGTGTTCACGATAACCTTGGTAAGGCTAGTGGTATTAGTATTGATCATGACTCCCTTCTGCATTCTCTATCTTCTTCTAAGTACCATTGTCACACACTTTCACCACCCTCTAAGCTTTCTATAAGCTTATGCACGATTGTTGCATGCAGGAGATCCTAAGTTGGCGTCTTAGTGGCGGAGCTTGGATAGGTGTGTGAGCCACGAACCCAATGTTACAGGTCCTCTTCCTTCTTTCTTCTGTTATCTTATGTATGTCCTTTTGGACCTTATGAAAACTTGTAAAATTTTAAATTCATAGTAGATTTTATGATGTGTGCCTTTATTATTCTCGGACTTACTTTTTGTGATCTTGGGTATGCTCATAGTGGAAATGATTATATTGTTATGAAAATCCTCCTCGTAGGATCACAGGATCGGAGCCTGCCTCACGAGCCGAGAATGGGGTACTATGGAGGTTGTTGCGGCTAGAACCAGTCATTGGGTTCCTTGTGAGTCTAGTTACCGAGTTTGGGGCGTGACGTGATATAAATCCAAGAACTGATTAAGGTGAGGAACATCCTCCACTGCTTCTTTCATTCATATATTTCCATGTTAGCTTAAACCTCAAATCCAAAGAATTTTACAGAATTATAAGTATTAATTTCATTTGTGTTGATATTTATTAACTAACTATTTTTAATCTCTATTGCACAAGTTTTATAACCATATGTATGTAATGTTGCCTTATGATTTCCATGCCACATTTACGATTATTTGTCTATAGGTACTCTTCTACTAGTCATGATGCAAAGTAGGAATTTTCATGCTAATTTAGCTATAAATTGCATAGTGAAGATTTGCCTCCATTGTCCTTAACTTCCAATATTAGTTGGCTCTAACATATGGGATGTCCCTTTTAATGAAGGTAGAAGGAACTCTTAAAAAATTTAAAAGATATCACTTCATTGAGATTTATATGACACCGTGTTGAAGGAATCCCTCTTCGCCTTCTACGTCCATTATTTCCTATTTAGATAAATTGTCTTTATGAATAAATTGTAGATTACAGGGAATGTAGACTCATCCATGCTATTGATACTCCATTTTTTATAAGCCTTGAGAATCTAAATCTATAAGTTTTATATATAATATTTAATATTTTGATTTTAGATTTATTTCTACCATACATACCTTAGGAACAATAAAAACATGAATTCATTCCTATGTTGTATTGATGAGCATCAGGAAATGCTTTATTCCCTATTTCTCAAACCTTAAATTCAATAACAAGGTGGATAGAATTTAGTTTTGTATTTCCTATGTCATATTAGTATTTGCTTGATTGTATGCATATTTCAATTAGTAATGACAAGAGTTATGAAGTTTCAGTTCATTCTATCTTACAAATTGTTTAATGAAGATTATGTATGAAATATGATTTTGTGAGACCCGACCTGAGTTCGCATGTGTGCATGTGTGTGTGTGAGTATGCATTTCATATATTTTGGTCCCGCGGTCATACCGGTAAAATTATGACAACCCTCGACATTCAGATAGTGTTTGTGATCATCCTTGAGTTCAGTCACATAAACCCGACTCGAATTGACCCAGGACCTATGCCATTACGACCGTATTGTCGCCGCGGTTCCAATGCCGCATCTCGTACGTAAATCCGATATGTCTATCAAAAGGTGTAGGCCGCGCATTATTCGGGCCATTGATCATGATGTGGGGCCCACTTTACCTATGTGCACATTCTCCCATGTGCACTATTCCCCATGTAAGCCACTTTTAGCTTAACATTTATGAGTTCTCTTTTCTATAGTAATCATGACATAGCTATTATGAGTTTTCTCTAATCTAGGCTAAGATAGCCTCTTTTGTAGCAACTAATGATGGGTTGCTCTAACCGAAATCCCCTTTTCTAGTAAAAATCTAGATTTTCTCTTCTCAAGAGAGAAAAAATCATCATTTTCCTCGTCTTTTTAGAAAATAATCATTTCCCTTCTATGTCTACAACTTCCCAACTCTCTCCCTCTTTCTTCATTTCTCTTTTCCTCTCCTTGCTAAGGCCCTTGGACGTCCATAAGAGAGAGCTTTCTCTCTAGCCACTTTCATCCAAAAACCCTCCAAAATTAACCCTCTAAATCATATCATCACCATTAAACCTCCTTCCTCGAAGCTTGAGGAGCATGGTGGTTGAAGAATCTTGAAGATCTAACAAGTGGGTGAGCATGTAGGATAGATTGCATGGTTATTCTTTAAGGATCTTTTATTTTTTCATATGGAGAGTGTAAAACTCACCACATCAATGGTGGAGGTCCTACACCACTCCTTGGATAAGGTTTTTTTTTTTCAGCCACCACTTGCATACATGCGATCTTGATCGGGCCATTCTCCATGAACCCCATCTTAATGAGATTTCCTTTCTTCTTCTCTTCTCCCCTTTATGTGGTTTATATGTGATAATTATGTGGCCCACTTGATGTGTCATGTAACCAGGATTTTCAAATTTTTGGGACATCCAAACCCAAATTGCTGGACACTCAGGCCCAACTATGCTGCTTAGTTTTATTGCTTGATTTGTAAGGCCCTTGGGGCTAATTTTATGGATTTTCTTGGGAAGTGGCTAGGTCTAGGAGTTGTATGACACATCAAAGTGGACCCTTGTAGAATCTATGATTTATTTCCCATTTATTAATTTTATGGGCCGATCTAGACAACAACAAGTTGTTGTCCAGATTGCTGGAATTTTTTATGTTGTGATGAATGGGTTGTAAGACTTATTTGTGGCCTCTTTTTCCTTGATTTCTTAGACTTTTCTTTGATTTTTAGACCCCACCTAGAAGTATGTTAAACCTCACCTTCAAATGCCCCTGTTTAATCACCCAAAAGGGTGGGCCAAGGAGGGTGGACGGTCCAGATTTTTTCTAGACTGTCCAGCCATACTGTTTGCTAGAAAATCATAAATATCAACATGATTTTGAAATGATGGGTCACCTTTGTGGACCCCACCTTACTGTATACTTGTATAGGAAGTTTTTCCTTGCATTTTTCCAAATTCACATAGACCTGGGCCCACTCAAATGGGGTGCAAAAGTTAGGGACAATAACATTGCTGCAGCAGGAAAATAAAAATCTAGACCTTGCTGTCCATAAATTACAGGAGTTAAATAAAATATTTTTACTATCCTAAAACTTGTAAAGTTTTGTAGTGAGGTTTCCCACCCATTGTAGGACCTACCTGCGAAATTTCAGGGCCAAGGGATCCCATTTTAGTATCCAAAAGGGTTGTCCAACATAGTGGACTGCCAAAAAATTTTTGTTGTGTAGTCCAGCAGCATAGTCCCATAAAAATAAAATTTTAAAAATACTTTCTCAGAAGGTGGGCCATATTTATGAGACCCACCTTGTTTTAAGCCTGATGTGTGACCTTAGATCCAAATTTCATGAATTTTGGAGGCCCAAAACCCACCCATTGGATGACCTAAATTCAGGTTAGTTATATTATTGTATTCTTTAAATTAATTAAAATACTTATGAGTATCTTAAAATAACTAAAATTTATGGAGAGGTGATCCACACATGGTGGGACCCACTTACAAATTTTTGAGGCAAATGGACCCCTGTGTACACTGTGGCAAGGGCCGGACTAGCTCACCTCGTCCAGACGTCCAGATTAACCAGATTTTCTAGATACCCTACTTTATTTAAATTAATTAAAATACTTATGATTATCTAAAAATTGCAAAATTTTATGGAGTTGTGGAAAACATAAGTTGGGACCATTCTTCAAATTTTCAAGGTCATCAGGCCCTTGTATTGACCGTGGTGCTCCTGCAATTTGGATCAGTTTTGGGCCAAATACCCAGGCCCTCAGGACTAACCACCATGGGATGTCCTTACCTTGGGCTATTATTGGGCCTGTATTCTAGCAGCATGGCCCACTTCTAGTGTGTGTCATGCATTCCTCTCTCATTTTTTGGGACCCACAATGATGTGTGTGGGTCATCAGAAAATAAATACTATAAATTAATTTATTTGTTGGACTCCAACAAACCCAGAAAGCGAGTCGGCTGAAAATGTAGCAATGGGTCCAATTTTGCCACCCCATAAATGTTTGTTTTGGGGCAGTACAGCCTACTAGATTTGGGGAGGATTTAAGTTAATTATCTGACCATTTTAATTTTATTTTTAGGCTTAATTAGTGCATAATTAAAGGCCCATTCTAATTGGATTCTTCTCAGGCTAGTCTTCTAGTTAATGGGCCTTATAGCCTTGCTTGGGCTGGAACTTTTGATAGACTCATTGGGCCCTTGGGTCCTATATTTACCATGTAATTTTGATGGGTCTTATGGGCCAAATATTCAAGTAGTTGGGCCATTTCTTGCCCACTATAATAAATCTATACTTGGGCTGAGATGTGAGGCCCAACTTACTTGTGTTAAATATAAGGATTTTCCATATGTTAGGATAATGGGCTGCCCATTGGGCCCACCACAATGAGTGAACCCATGATCCTTATGGTTGGGCCTAAACCTTACTTGAGGGCCTACTACATGACCTATAATTTGGGCTTGGGATATGGCTCACTAGACTATACATTGCTTAGACTTTAGATCTCTTATCATATGCGTAGCGGGCTACCTTTTTAGGACCCACTTGAGGTTGGATGTCCTCTTTGGTGGCCCTAAGGTAGGCCCATAGAGGCCTTTATAGGTGGTTAGAGGCCCACGTTAGGTTAGCTAGTACCATCCCTCTTTAGGGCCATGACTCTCTCTTAGCTTGTGGGCGATTCCAAATTACTGAGCCCCCACTAGAGGACTTCTCTTCTTCTTAGAATACCTGTCTATGTGCCTAGACCTTGACCCTCCTTAGGATGGAGGATTCCATAATTCCATAGGTATTCAACTTATATTTCGTGACCCAGATGCATCATCTATATGAATTAGTTGCATTGTGTGGTGGTCATTGAGAGATGAAGTTTCTCTCCTCATGCACATTGTGTGCCTGCGGCTAGTGCATGATTTGTGTGTGACTCATGCATTTCCATCGCATTTCATGATGATACTGCCCTTGCTTCATCAGGGACTTGCCTCCACAAGGACGTTCGTGGATGGCCATATGTGTGGACACCAAAAATATTATTTGAGCATACCGGATGCATAGGATGCTCATGGGTGAAATTTTTAAAACTTCCATGGTACCAAGGGAATGCCCAACGTCGTGAGCGAGTGGAAACTATGAGCATGCAAGGGCCTTATACCGTTAGGCCGTGACTCTCACTGTCATGTAGTCGGTTGTGTAGGGATGTGGCCTTATCCGCCTGTGAGGGAGGGCATTATTAGATTGAGTCTGACCAGCTCGTGAAATTGGTCCACTACCGTTAGGCTTTGTTGGTGATTAGTTGTCTACATGCAGGTAGTGAGGTCTCTTATGCCCGTTTGACTGTACGAGTCTGTAGAGTGGTAGTCATCCAGCAATGAAATGGACCCTGGTGATTTCCTTATGATTGGAAATGTACTTGATGAGTGGTTTAGATATGAGCACTGGCATTACTTGCATCGCATTAGCATTGGCCGCATAAGCCCTGTAAGTATTATGGTCTCATGCTCCTTTGGTTGTCAAATTGTCAAATTTTGTATGCCAAAACCTCTATCTGTGTCTTATGTTTGTATGTTGATATATATATATATATATATATATATATATATATATATATATATATATATATATATATATATATATATATATATATATATATATATGTTCAAGACACTGCATCCACAATGCTTTAAGTCAAGTTCAGTGTTCGACTTCAAGAAAGAAATGCAGGGTCATGTATTTTTTCCTCTTTTGTAAGCATCAATGTTCAGAACTACATCGATAAGAAGAGTGTTTGTTCAAGACTCAAGTGTAACTCAAGAATGAAGTGTAATTTTAAGTTGTAGAAGAATTCAAGATCAAGCTACATCAAGTATAGATCTCAAGCTTTATAAGGTTCAAAGGTCAACCTTCATCTGAAAGAATGAAGTTTCAATGTTCATACTTTATGTCCCAAGTATGAATGAACTTAGATTGACCTTAGGGTAGGTCATTTTGTATACATAATTCAAACTAAATCTTTTTATGTGAATTTGGTCAGTTCTAAGACTAGTCCTGGACCTTGTTCAACTAGTCCTAGCACTGGTTCGACCAGTCCAAGAAATTTCACGACCAGTCCTAAGTTGTTACAATTTTTTAGAATTTATTGGTTATTCTACGACCAGTCTTGGAGACTGTTCGACCAGTCGTAGGAATAGTCACGACTCGTCCTTTGACCAATCCTGATTCTATAATTCAAACTCCATCAACCAATTCTAGTTTCCTACGACTAGTCCTGGGTCAGCTACGACCAGTCGTAGGTGGTCTAAGACCAGTTGTAGAAATCCTAAGACCAGTCGTAGAATGGTTTTTAAGATTGCACTCATAAATTTCAAAATGTCGTTGGTGCTACGACCAATCGAAGGGTTCTCAAGACCAGTCATAGACGTGTTTTTTACATCTATAAATTGAACACGAATTTCAGAGTTTGATATAGAAATTTAAGTAAAATCAAGAGATCACTCTGAGATAAGTTTGTGTTTATTTTAAGCTACATTGTGCACATTTAATATTTTTTTTTGTTAACTTTTTCATTTGATTTTGTTTCTATATTTCAATCTTATTTGAAAAGAGGAATTGTTGTATTCCTTCTTCTTGGAATCAAAATCAAATATAGCTAAGCCCAACTGTTTTAATTTAAAGTCAATTAGAACTTAGAACCATTTTAAAATGAGCATTGGACCTTAAACTTCTACATTCAATCATCTACTCTGATTGGTTCTTCCGGGCTACTTCAAAAAAGAGAAATCCAGGTATTTTACATTATTGTAATTTACATTCTTTTTGGTTTACATTTGAGATTCGCCAGAAAAAATCTCATTGTCTGTGATTATTTGAGGAGAGCTAGAAAACTCGGAAAGTGAATTTTTGGATTGTGTAAGCCCAAGTTAAAAAGACACAATTGTGGAGGTTTTGGGTGAACCTGTGAAAAGCTATTTTGATAGTGAACACTAATATCTGTGTGTAAGGATATTAGGATTGGAGTGGCAATCTGTGTGGCTATTTTATAACAATTGGTGTACACACAGGCAAACCACTATAATTCTTTGTGTTTAGTGGTTGTGTGATTTATATTTCTTATCTTTTATTATTCAGAATTGTGGGATGTATGTGTAGATGTGAATGTTGTGATATTTTCATTTGAAGCACAATGGGGAATGTTGTAATAGTTTAGAATTTACTTTTTGTTATTTACCTTTCTTATTCTTCTTCAGTTTGAGATATTGATACTTATCGTTCTAGTAAGGTTGTCCTGCCATAAACTCTTGATTTTTATGGTGCAAGGTTGTCCTTAAAAATACTTTCGTATCAACCTCTCAAGACTTTAATTTGAGGTTTCTTTACATTCCTTTAGTGTGGTTTGTTTCGTTTCTTTTGTTAGCTATCTTATTTCTTATATTCCACCATTATTTTTTTAATTTGGCATAGTCCTATTCATCCCCCCTCTAGGACATATAGCTTGGCCATTACAAGTGGTATCAGAGCCTAATAGCTCGCTTTTAATTCTTTATTCTTGAATTTATTTCCTGAGCTAACGATCTAAGCTATATTTGAGATGTCAAATTTTGATAGCCTTTCAGTCACTAGGCTTCCACCTTTCGATGGCACCAATGATGCCAATTGGAAAGCCAGGATGAGAATCTTCTTAAAATCCATAGATGAAAGTGTGTGGCTAGCCACGGTGAATGAATGGACCCCTCCTACCACTGAAGTGACTGGAATCGATGGTTCAAAAACAATGAGAATAACTCCTTATTTCTCATGGACCACTCTTCAGAAAAGTGAGAGTATGCTAAAGCACTAAATGCAATCACTTGTGCACTATCATCGGATGAATTCAAAAGGATTATATCTTATGATTCTACAAAGAAAGCTTGGGATATTTTAGAAATGACAAACGAGGGTGCATCAATTGTAAAAAAATCTAAAGTCCAACTCCTCACAACCAAATTTGAAGAAATTCATATGAAGGAAAATAAAATGTTTATGGACATTTATACAAGATTAAATGACATTGTAAACTATATGTGGGGTCTTGGCGATAAAATCTCAGAAAGTAAAGTGTTTGCAAAGGTACTACACTCACTTCATGACCGGTTCAAATCTAAGGTAACCGTGATCTAGGAACTTTTTGAAACGGACACTATGAGGTTAGAAGAATTAGTTGGATCTTTACAAATCTACGAGTTAAATTTTAAAGCTCCTAAAGGAAAATCTATTGCCCTTAAGTCTTCAAAAAAATGTTTCTCAAGAAAACCATTCTAATTTAGAAAATTCTGAAGACAATATGATCCTTTTAGCTAAAAAGTTTTATAAAATTTTCAAAAGCAAAAAGAGGGTTGATTTTCAAAAAGCTAATGAGAATAAGAGATCAAAATCTAAATCTAAGCCTTAAAAATCTTTAAAAGAAAGTTAATGTTACAACTACCAAGAATATGGGCATTTAGCAAACATGTGTCCTAAAAAGGACAAACCCAAAAAGAAGAGTATGTTAGTAACTTGGGATGAATTCTCTGATTCTGAAGCCTCTTCTGAGTCAGAAGATTCTGAAATTGAGTCAGGTAATGAAGTGAAAGCCCTTATAACTCTAGCCAAATTCACATTTTCAGATAATGATTCAACAAGTGAAGAAAATCTGAATAATGAATGTGAAAATGAAGATGATCTTCAAGATGCTTATAATGCCCTTATATAAGGAAAGTTGTAAAATTGTTGTTAAACTTAAGCTTCAAAAAGAAAGATTTTCAAAGCTTTTGAAAGATTTTCAAAGCTTAGAGAAAATTTTGAATCTCTTGTTTTAGAAAAATCCCATATTTCATACTGTTTTGAAAAAAGCAAATATGATTTGGATTTAAAAAATTCTCAGATTGAAAATCTAAAATCTGAGAATGAAAAGCTTAAATTTGAAGTCTCTTCTCTTTTAAGTTTAAAGGATACATAGAAGTATGCCCAAGGAGATCCAAAGTTAGAAAAACTTTTATCTGAATCAAGGAAATGTGGCGATCGATCCGGTTTGGACTACGAGAAAAATGTTCATAAGAATACGTCTCCTAAGTTTGTAAAAGGTGAGACCTTGAACTCAAAAGGAAAAAGTACAAATCAAGTTTTTTCTAAAACTACTTTTCAAAAACCAAAAAGCATTTATAAATATCAGAACCGAAACCCTTTAGCTGAGAAAATAGTTGATCTTCTTAAGGAGCTCTTAAAATCTAACTCAGTGGGTCACTTTAACTATAACTACAATCAAAAGAAGACTCACTATACTCCTAAATCCAAAATTGTTATGAAATGGGTTCCTACGGTTACCTGCTTGGTTGCCCACATTATTTTCAAAGCTACAAGTCATTCAAAGTGGTACCTAGATAGTGGATGCTCCAAGCATATGGTAGGCGATAAGGTTTTATTCACCGATCTTAAAGATATGACTGATGGGTCAGTCACATTTGGTGATGGTAGCAACTGTTAGATTATTGGCCAAGGTATGATTCAACTCTATAACCTTCCCTTATTCAAGAATGTTTTATATGTTGAGGGTCTAAAGCACAACCTGTTAAGCATATCTCAAATATGTGATAACAATCATAGTGTAAAATTTTTCAATCAAGGTTGTGAAATTATAAACAAAAAGGGATCTGTAATATTAACTGGTCACAGAACTTCTGAAAACTGCTATATTGTAAGCGATGGCAACTCATCCCATCAAAAGTGTTACACGGTCCATACCAATGAGACAAATTTGTGGCATAAACACCTTGGACATGTACACTACCGTAATTTATACAGATTGAGTAAAAGAGAACTAATCAGAGGCCTACCTAAATTACAGAAAGTAGACAAAATACGTGGCGAATGCCAAATAGGCAAGCAAACTAGGAGCTCTCACAAAAAGGTGAACTCCAAAGCCACTTCAAGACCACTCGAGCTTCTCTATATGGATCTTATTGGACCAACCAGGATGAAAAGTCGTGGTGATAAAAAATACATCTTGGTAATCGTAGATGATTTTTTAAGATTCACATGGGTAGCTTTTTTAAGGGATAAATCAGAAACCCTTGATGAAGTGAAAAAGATTATCAGACATATTCAATCTGAAAAATATTCTCAAGTCAGTAAGATTCGTAGTGATCATAGATTTAAGTTTGAGAATAGTAGTTTTGAGAAATTCTGTAGCGATCAGGGAATATCACATGAATTCTCTGTGCCCAAAACACCACAAAAAAATGGAATTGTGGAAAGAAAAAATAGAGTTCTTCAAGAAATGGAAAAAATAATGTTAAATAGTATGAAGCTCTCTAGAAATCTTTGGGCTGAAGCAGTGAATACTACTTGCTATATTATTAACCGAGTTTATACTTGTAAATCTAATAACAAAACGGCTTATGAACTATGATTCAATAAGAAGGCTACTGTCAAATACTTTCGAGTTTTTAGTAGCAAGTGCTATTTTGTGTGACCGTGAAAATCTGAAAAAGTTTGACACAAAAAGTGATAAAGGGATCTTTTTAGGATATGCTTTGAATAGTCGAGCGTATCGAGTTCTTAATAAGAGGACTGGTGTGATTCAAGAATCAATTAATGTGGTAATAGATGATTACTTGAATACACCTATCTCTAGTTCAGTATATGATGAAGTCTTTTATATTTGATAAACCAAACTCTTCATCCATTCAAATTGACACTGAACTTCAAAGTGAACTATCATCTACATCATATTCTACTAATTCAAGGTTAGTAAAAGATCATCCTTCTAATTAAATACTTTGTGACCCTCTTTCTGGTGTTCAAACCAGAAGACAATTGGAAAATGTCTACAATTACTTTTGCTTCAATTTTCAAATTGAACCGGTCAACATAATTGATGCACTAGCTTATGAAAGTTAGACTTTGACTAAGCAAGAGCCTAAAATCTATTGATCTTGTGATGTATGTTTTATCTGTATAAATTGTAATAATTTATATTTTAGCATGTTTACTTGATATTGCTTAGATATTTCATCTCTTTTGGGTCTATAATATCTGTATATCTCTCTTTGGATTTCATGCTCTTCTTCGTGTCTTTTCCTTAAGCACATATGGATATTTGTCTTCATTTTTTTAAAATCAGAAGACACATTGCCCACACATTAATATGGATGATATTTTTGATGAACTGGAATCAGACTCTGCAAATGATCCTGATTATAAACCATCTGATTTTGATGCGCGTTTACGTGCACTTGAGGAGAAGGTAGAAAATATGAATGTTAAGGTAGACAACATGAATGTTGCCGATGATTTATAGTTTAAATATATGCGCAAGTATCTTAAGCGCTTAGACAAGGGCATGCGTCAACTTGATCCTACCATACCTATTCCGTCTTTAGGTTCTGATTGAGTAATTTTCTCTTTGGTCTGTAATAACCTTAAGTTTACTTTTGTTGGATTGTGAACTTTAAATGGTTTACTGATTTTGGTTTGAATTATTGGAATTTTATTGCTTTGTAGAACTTTTATTTACTTATATCATGACTCCTTGATTACTCCTATTTATTTTCCATTATTTTCTTCTTCCTTTGTCATATTGTACTAAAAGGGGGAGAATTTATGGTTTGGATTGGATTGTGAGTAGCAAGTTTTATATGTGTCTACTCAGGGGAAGTAATTCAGGGGGTGTAAGAGTAAAGGAGGTGGAAAATGTTTTGTTTTGCCTACTTCATCTTGATGTATGTTTGTTGGTGCATCTGGTGTATAACAAACTGGTGCATGATTCTTTATGATTCTTTAACCAGGCTGTTACTACTTTCCTTTTATAACCTGTGCATAATTCTTTGTATTCATATTGGTTATATTATTATTAAGTGTTATGTCACAAAATTGATAAAGGGGGAGATTGTAAGTGCTATGGTCTCATGCTCATTTGGTTGTCAAATTGTCAAATTTTGTGTTCCAAAACCTCTATCTGTGTCTTATGTTTGTATGTTGATATATATATATATATATATATATATATATATATATATATATATATATATATATATATATATATATATATATATATATATATATATATATATATATATATATGTTCAAGACACTACATCACAATGCTTCAAGTCAAGTATGGTGATCGACTTCAAGAAAGAAATGTAAGGTCATGTATTTTATCCTCTTTTGTAAGCATCAATGTTCAGAGCTACATCGATAAGAAAAGTGTTTGTTCAAGACTTAAGTGTAACTCAAGAATGAAGTGTAATTTCAAGCTGTAGAAGATCTCAAGATCAAGCTGCATCAAGTAGAGATCTCAAGCTTCATAAGGTTCAAAAGTCAACCTTCATCTGAAAGAATGAAGTTTCAATGTTCATACTTCATGTCCTAGGTATGAATGACCTTAGATTGACCTTAGGGAAGGTCATTTTGTATACATAATTCAAACTAAATCTTTTTATGTGAATTTGGTCTGTTCTAAGACTAGTCCTGGACCTTGTTCGACTAGTCCTGCCATTAGTTCGACCAGTCCAAGAAATTTTACGACCAATCCTAAGTTGTTGTAATTTTTTAGAATTTTTTGGTTATTGTACGACCAGTCCTGAAGACTGCTCGACCAGTCGTAGGAATAGTCATGACTCGTCCTTCGACCAGTCTTGATTCTACTATTCAAACTCCAGTAACCAGTTCTGGTTTCCTACGACCAGTTATAGGTGGTCTAAGACCAGTTATAGAAATCCTAAGACTAGTTGTAGAATAGCTTTTAAGATTGCGCTCAAAAATTTTAAAATGCCATTGGTGCTACGACCAGTCAAAGGGTTCTCAAGACCAGTCATAAACGTGATTTTTGCATCTATAAATTGAATGCAAATTTCAGAGTTTGATATAGAAATTCAAGTAAAATCAAGGGAACAATCTAAGATAAGTTTGTGTTTATTTTAAGCTACATTATGCACATTTAATACTCTTTTTGTTAGCTTTTGTATTTGATTTTGTTTCTATATTTCAATCTTATTTGAAAAGAGGAATTGTTGTATTCCTTCTTCTTGGAATCAAAATCAAATACAGCTACGCCCAACTGGTTTAATTTAAAATTAATTAGAACCTAGAACCATTTTAAAGTGAGTATTCGACCTTAAACTTCTACATTCAACCATCTACTCCGATTGGTTCTTCCGGGCTTCTTCAAAAAGGAGAAATCCAGGTATTTTACATTATTTTAATTTATATTCTTTTTGGTTTACTTTTGAGATTCTCCAGAAAAATCTCATTGTGTGTGGTTATCTGAGGAGAGCCAGAAAACTCAGAAAGTGGGTTTTTAGATTATATAAGCCTAAGTTAAAAAGACACAATTGTAAAGGTTTTGGGTGAACCTGTGAAAACCTATTTTGATAGTGAACGCTAATATATATGTGTAAGGATATTAGGAGTAGAGTGGCAATCTGTGTAGTTGTTTTATAACAG
Organism: Magnolia kwangsiensis; assembly: GCA_037074715.1. Lineage (NCBI taxonomy): Eukaryota > Viridiplantae > Streptophyta > Magnoliopsida > Magnoliales > Magnoliaceae > Magnolia > Magnolia kwangsiensis. The sequence goes on from CM073572.1 coordinate 63,409,457, forward strand.
TTGGTGTACACACAGGCAAACCACTATAATTCTTTATGTTTAGTGGTTGTGTGATTTACATTTCTTATCTTTTATTATTCAGAATTGTGGGATGTATGTGTGGATGTGAATGTTGTAATATTTTCATTTTAAGCACAGTGGGGAATGTTTTAATATTTTAGAATTTACTTTCTGTTATTTTCCTTTCTTATTCCTCTCCAATTTGGGATATCGATATTTATCATTCTAGTATGGTTGTCCTACCACAAACTCTTAGTTTTTATGGCGCAAGGTTGTCCTTAGAGCTACTTTCGTGTCAGCTTCTCTAGACTTGAATTTGAGGTTGCTTTACATTCATTTAGTGTGGTTTATTTCCTTTCTTTTGTTGGCTATTTTATTTCTTATATTCCACCGTTATTTTTTTAATTTGGCATAGTCCTATTCACCCCCACTCTAGGACATATAGTTTGGCCATTACAAGCCCTTCATCATTGCCTTGGGATAACACTCACTACTCGTTGCATAGTATTCATGATATGCCTTGGTAAGGCTAGTGATATTCTTATTAAGCATGTTTCTCTCCTTATACCTCCTACTATTCTTCTGTGCACCATTATCACACACTTATACCACCCTCTAAGCTTCTATAAGCTTATGCACGATTGATGCATGTAGGAGATTTTAAGCATGCGACGTAGTAGCAGAGCAGAGTAGAGTTAAACTTGAGGACTCCAGTGTTGTTGACCCTTTTCTCTTTTTTTCCATTATCTTATATATGTCCTTTCTGACCTAATGTAAGCTTGTAAAAGTTCAAATTCTTAGTGAACTTTGTGTTGTGTATCATTTGTTATTTCTAGATGTACTTGTTGTGATCTTGGGTATGCTCGCATAAAAAATGATTATACTATTGTGAAAATCCTCCTTGTAGGATCCCAAGATCAGAACCTACCTCAGGAGCCGAGAATGGGGTACTATGGAGGCTATTACAGCTAGAACCGGCCATCGGGTTCCTTGTGACTCCGGTTACTAAGTTTGGGGTGTGACAGATTTTCTGTAAGAAACATAGCCTGAAATTGTCAACAATTAATCATAGTTGACATGTTACATTTATGGGCCCTCATTTGGAAATAGAGAAATTAAAAATGATTTATGATAAGCTCATGTTTGGGTGTTTGATATCTTATTAAAAGACCTCAAGCTTTGATGATGTTTTTGAGAACAATCTTATTAATCCTAAGGATTATACTTAGGCATCATGGTGTATAACATCCATGCATGACATTTAAGACTTTACCAGGTGCTCGATATAAGACGCGTTCTATTAAGTTACTAAGAGTTTTATTACTTTAGTTAAACCCTCAGATTATGTGCATTCGTACCATTATAGGCCGCTCTCTTTACATGAGGCTTTTCTGGGATTTTAGGACCTCCTCGGGCGTATCATGAATATTTTTTCAAGAGGTCAGACATCCTTGGGCACACTCACTTACATGACTTTTTTTAGGTAGTTAATCTACCATGGGCGGTCAGCATGGTCTTTTCCTGGTGGCTAGTTCTCCTTGGGTGTACCTATGAGTATTTTTTCGGGTGACTAGTTTGCCTTAGGCGACCCAGCTAGATCTGCATCCCCAGACTACGACTTGAGCATAAATTCATACATCCATACATTTACATGGGAGTTCATATTAATTTCATTATGATGTACCATGTTGGTTGAAACTATTCTAGAATAAATTGAAATACATAAATCCTTACGGGAAATTCCCATTGAGTTTTCACTTGCCAAATCGTGTGGTTGCACCAAATAAATGAAGGAATGAGGATAGGTGGAGACCTCTGCAATGAGTTTCTAGGGATGGTTAAGGTGGAGTTTGGCAAGGAAGAGTTCTATGAGAATGTTGTTGAGCCATTGGAGCTCTAGGATTTACGTACTTTTGTACTTCAAAATTTGTATTTTTCATGAATTGTAATAATAATTCTCTACTGTGAGATTTCATTTTTCCTTCCTTTACTTGTATTGAGCTTCCTTTTGTTACTCTTGATATCCTTAGTTTATGAAATGTTGCCTTACTCCATGTTATGAAATTTGCCACTATTTAGATGTATGTTAGTCTACTTCATAATGTAATACTCAGATTCTCAATGAGTGGCGACTATCCTCGGGTTTCGAGAATCAGGGTGTTACAAGATGGTATCAGAGAGAGAGTTTAGACAAACCTTGCCTTTGGGAAACAATCTTATACTAACCTTAAATGCCTTGAGTTAGGATGTTGGAGTTAGACGTTGGAACTTAGGTGAATCACCCCTACACGTAAGGAAATTTTGAGAACGTAGAAACCTAACCTTAGGTCCCATTTGAAATCATTTAACAAATTGGATGTATGTGGAATCCCCTTGGAATTTGGGAAGACTGAGAATGTAGATAACCAAACCTAGGTTCCCTTGAAATGATTAGGTTAGCCATTTAAACTTGGTGGGAATTACTTAGGAATTATGAGAATTGTGAACATAGAAACGCAAAACTTTAGGCCTGTAGGAAAGTTCAAATTTAGTTGTTTGAACGTAGAAATTCAATTTAGACTCCCATTATGAACTATTAATTGTCCAAACTTAAGAACTAAACACTAGGTCCTCTTAGGGTTTTGAGAATTAGGGTGTTACAACACATCTCCTTAAAATTTGTTCTGAGCAATATTTGAACAAATACAGATCATCCCAAAAAAAATTTCATACCTTGGTGAAGAATTTTTTTTCTTATCTTGTGCAGTCTAATGTGTTGGCGTGAAACCTGTAGCAAGATAAATAGTAATATCAGCAAACTAAGGTGAGTGAGAGACTTTAAACAATTGTTCGCTAGAGAACATGTCGTTTTTGGGTGTCTTCTCAAGGGAATCACGCAAATCAAGTCATGAAAGATGATCAGCCACTACATTCTCTACTCTCTTTTTATATTTTATTTTCAAATTAAATTCCTACAATAAGCGAATCCATCTTATCAAGCGGGGTTTAGCATCATTCTTAGAAAGAATGTACTTGAGCATTGCATGATCAGTATAGATGATGATATTGGATTCAATCAAGTAGGACCTAAATTTGTCCAAAGTGAATACTACGGCTAAGAGTTCATTTTCCATACTGGAGTAATTCACTTGGGTAGGATTTAGAGTTCTACTTGCATAATGAATAATGTAGGGCTTCTTTTCTTTTCTCTGACCTAACACTGCACTAATAACATAGTCGGATGCATCACACATAATTTCAAAAGGTATGCTCTGAAATTGCGGTTTGCACCGCGTTAATAAAAGTATGGAACTATTCTTATAGTCATAGAGGGGGGTGAATATGACTTTTTAAATGATTGTACCAAATAAAAACTTTTATTACCTAACTTAAATGATTTATAAATAAACTTAGCAAGGTAATGTAATTCTATTAGCTTCCAAGCCAGTTACAGGGTCCAATCACATAGGCAGCTTAAGATATACCAATAAAGTAAGTAGCTTATATCATAGTGAGTTTTTATGTGGGAAGTGCTTCCTATTAATCAAATAACATTTATTCAATCATGTATAAGAATTTAAACATTTATGCACATATAAGCATGACTAAACAGATGCATAAATGACAATCCCAAACACAAGCATGTATAATGGTTCAGCTACGTGCCTACTCCACTCTAGGCATCTACACTCAATCTCAAAGTGCACCGGATCTCACTATTAATGGTTTTAAATTAGGTTCACTGACAACCTTTACAGTCCTACACTAAGGACACACATTTAGGCCCACTAGCCAAGGTCCCACACTAGACACCCACCGTTTAGGCTCACCGGTCAAGGTCTTATGTAAGGCACCTACAGTTTAGGCCCACCAGCCAAGGTCCCACACAAGGCACCAAAGTTTAGGCCCACTAACTAAGGTCCCACACAAGGAACCTAAACAAGTTTATTAATAGCAAACTCTTAGCCTCAATCCTATATGAAGAAAGAGACTAAACTTTTAAACTCTTAAAATGACACTTATCGGATTGAGTTCTCTTTTGTAGCTCGTCTTGGGATGCTTGATCTTCGTGCTTAAATCAGCTTCTCAATGCCCCCCCGATCGCGTAGCTTGGATTTACTTGTTGGCTTAGCGTCACGATCTAGAAAAACCTTACATATGATATACCTATAAATGTGACCAAGGTTATGGGAGTTGGTTGAATCTCTTATCTAAAATAGTGAGTAGATTTCCTAAGGGATTCAACTTATGGATGCTCTAGAGTATCAAAGAACCAAGGATATTCCTATTGGTTTGGTCTTTGTACTCTAGAGAAGGCACAAGTTTATGTTCTTAATTAAATAGGAGCTTTGAATGCTCATAAGAGTGAAGGATCACAATGAAGAGAAAATGAACTCGTATGGATAGAGCCTAAATGGGCTAATATAAGCTTGGGATACACTAGAGACTCTATAGTGTCTATTTCCACTTATTTTATAAGTTTCTACTAGTCACTTTTATATACAAAAGCTTCTAATGGATAGAAAATGGCTAGTTTACGGTGCTACCAAAGTTACCTTCGGTATCATCGAACTTTCTTCGGTGGTATCGAATTGTCTATTAGTAGTACAGAATTAAATCCCTCAAGTTATTTTTCAAAATATATCCATTTCGGTGGCACCAAACATTGTTCGTCAGTGGGAGTCGGTGCCACCGAATTATCCAGTTAATGATACCGAATTATAGTCGTGAGGTTCCTGGATAGTTTTAAGCACCTTCGGTAACAGCGAAGGTATCTTTGTTGATACCGAAGGTGCTTTTCGGTGACACCTTCGTCCTATCAACAGTGGACAAATTTTTTAATTTTTCCTGTTTTGTCCAATAAATCTTTCACCAACTTGGGACTTTCTTAAGCTAAGACTATAGGATAAAATATGGACTTAGGATTGACTTAGAATAGATGACCTAGGTGGGTTTTTCTATTTGAGTTGGGATCATCTATTTGCAAGGTTTAAGATCGTAGAAGCAATCATTTGTCTTCAATATGGCTTCGATGCTTCTGATCCAGTTGCATCATCAATCTTCATTTGTCAAGAACTCATCCGACTTCAAGACAAAACTAGTCACATAATTAACAAACATGAATGCAAATAAGTGCACTAACATGCTCCAATCAGGTGGCTGCATGTAGGAGCAGTAGTCAACATGCCCTTGAGCTTAGAGAAAGTTTCTTGGCATTACTCAATCCACTCATATGGTACATCCTTTTGAAGTAGATTGCATAAAGGACGATAGAGGTGACTAAAGTCCTTTATAAATCTCCTATAAAATTCTTCGTGTCCTAAAAAGGATCGCACGTTATGTATGTTCTTGGGTGAAGGCAGGTTAGAGATAAGGTCAATTTTAGCCTTTTCTACCTCAATTCCCTTGGACGAGATGATATGTCTAAGAACAATTCCCTTACAAACTATGAAATAACACTTTTTCCAATTTAGTACCAAATTTTTTTCCTCGCATCACTTCAACACACATTTAATATTCTCCAAACAATCTCTAAAGGATAGACCAAAGATAGAGAAGTCGCCCATGAAGACCTCTAGATATTTCCCCACCATGTTAAATAAAATACTCAACATGCATCACTGAAATGTGGCGGGGGCATTACACTATCCGAATGGCACCCTTTGGTACACAAAAGTTCCAAAGGGACATGTGAAAGTGATTTTTTCTTGATCTTCAAGGGCTATCTCTATTTGATTGTAGCCCGAATACCCGTTAATGAAACAGTAGCAAGAGTGACTATCTAGCCTTTCCAAAATTTAATCAATGACGGGCAAAGGAAAGTGGTCCTTCCTTGGGACGGTATTCAATTTCCTGTAGTCAATGCACATTCTCCAACCGATAGTGACACTAGTTGACACAAGTTCATTCTCGGCATTGGCTACGATGGTGACTCCGGACTTCTTAGGAACCACCTGAGTTAGACTCACTTATTGATTATCTGATATATGGTATATGATACTCACATCCAATAGCTTAAGAACCTCGTCCTTAACCACTTTATGTTTATATTTAATCTACGTTGTGGTTGCTAAGAGGTCTTCACATTATCCTCAAGATGAATGTAGTGAGTACAAATCAATGGGTAAATTCCCTTTAGGTTCACAATCGACCATCCAAGTGCTCTTTTATGCTCAATGAGAGTAAAGATGACCATACTCTCTTGTTCTTGCTGAAGGTGGGAAGAAATCACCACTGATTATGTCTCATCATGACCTAAATAGACATATTTCAAATGAATGGGCAAAGGTTTTAGGTTAAGCTTTAACGCTAGACGGTAGAGGCACTACATCGGTTCGAGGTAATTTCTCAAATTGTGGCCTTCACCTGTTAACTTGAAGTACTGACATAGTATCAAGCAAGGCATCCATCTCCCAAATTAAGGGAGTGTGCTAAGCACATCTCTAGAGGGTCAAAGGATAAGGTCAGAAGAGTTCTATCTTCCATGAAAGAGTCAATCATGTTCATGTCGTGGGCATCGTCATTATCCTCCGCCTATTTACTCTTATTGAAAAAGATATTAAGCTCCAATGTCATATTTTCAAAAGATAAATTCATGATTCCATTCCTATAATTAATTATTTCATTTGATGTGGCAAGGAATAGGTGACCAAGAATGACTAGAATTTGAGTGCTCATGTCCACGATGGGTTAATCATCCAAGATGATAAAATCTACTGGGTAGTAGAATTCATTACGCGAAAAGGGAAAAAATAAGATGAATTTTGAGACCGTTGTAAACTATCTATAAAATCCCTTGGTTTAAAGACTGCTATAAACCGTCTCTAAAATTTCAGACGGCTCTTAACCGTCTTTAATATGAACCAAAATCGTCTTATAAATGTTGAACATCCACAAATCATTTAAGACAGTCAAAATCCGTTGGTAACTACTTAGAAAAGACAGTTGTCGACTGTCTGGAATAAAAGACGGTCCTTAATTGTTTTATAGGCAGTCATCTGAGACTGTCAGAAACCGTCTGCATTAGAGACGGTCCTTAACCATCTTATAGTGGTCATCTGAGATGGTCAGAGACCGTCTGCATTAGAGATGATCCTTAGCCATCTTATAGTGGTCATCTGAGATGGTCAGAGACCGTCTGCATTAGAGATAGTCTTTAATTGTCTTATAATGGTCATTTGAGATAGTCAGAGACTATCTGCATTAGAGATAGTCATTGGCTATCTTATAGGCCCAAAACTGTCAAACCCTTCCATTGTCATGACTCCCTCATGCAAGGTAGAGCATGCCTTAACATGGGGTTACTATGGGGGCCACCTTGATGTATATATTACGTATCCAGGCCATCCATTAGTTTCTCACTCTACATTCTTCTTATTTTATTAAAAATTGAGATTTTAAGAAATGAAGTTTGAATAAAAAAAATTTGAGATTAAAAAAATCAAGATTTGATAAATAACTGACATTCTGAAAAAGAAAATTGAGAAGTTTAAAAAATTTATGAATTAAAAAAAAAAAATAGAGAAGCTTGGAAAAATAATTAACAGAGTTTGAGAAAATTTGAATTAAAAAAAAAAAAAAACTGTGATTTAATAAAAATCCAGATTTTGAAAAAAAAATTAAGAACTTTAAATAAAGTTGATCATTTGTAAAAATAATTAGATTTCCAAAAAAAAAAAAAAATGATATTTTGTAAACGAAAATTGAAAATTTTAAAAAGATTGTGAAATTTTGACAACTTTGAAAAAAAAAAAATTCAAAAAAGAAATTGAGATTCTGTATTTCGAATTTTTTTTTTTTTTTTGAAAAGTTTGATAACAAAAGTGAGATTTTGATACTGTGTTGTACATCCATGCCATCCATATGTTTCTCCAACCCCTTTTTTGAGCAGGGTATAAAAAAAGTGTAGATTTAAATCTTAAGTGGACCGCACCACTAGAAAAAGTGGTAATATATTGTCTTTCCATTAAAAATTATAAAGAGGTCGTCATAAGGGTTTAATAGTGTTTATTTGTAATCCAATTTGTTGATTATGTAAAGAAGATCTGGGTGAAGGGAAACTACAATGACCCAATTAATCCAAAACTTTTGTGGTCTTCAAAAGGTTTCTAATGGTTATTCATCACTATTTTGATTCGTATGGCCCACCCGAGATTATCGAGTTCTTATGATTTGGAATCACATCCTAAAATATAATGGAAAAAATATACGAATGGTATTGATATACAAAAAATATATTAAGGTAGGCTCTACACGGTTAGGATAACACCCACAAAGGAGTTACCTAATTAGTGAAATGGTACTATAAGGTCGATTTCATCGGAACTTCCGCGAGGTCAATCTGTATGGGCCCCACCATCATGTGTGTAGAACATCAACACCATGCATTTCATGTGTGCCTTTTAGGTCATAGGATATCCTAAAAATTTGTCGTATACGAAACTCAGGTGGGCCATAACATCTAAAACTATGTGAAGACATCCCTAAAGGATATAAAAGCACTTGGTGGGGCCACATGAGTTTTGGATGTGGTTGAATCTTGGTCTTACCCATCATCCTACATAATGAATGGGCTGGATCTGTGAAACACATCCAGATGGGCCCAATAAATGATTATGAATGTTTTAATGGGAGGGTAACCCTCTCAACTATAGTATATGGTGTGGCCCACCCAAGTCAATTACTTTCTTTTTAAACCCATGGCCACAATGGAATGGTGCAGCTGACTGATGGGGCAGATCTAAAGTTCAAGTAGATCCCACGATAAAAAAGAGTGGGATAGTGACACGCACTGTTAAAACCTTCTTAGGGCTAACTATGATGTTTAGTATTTTTAAATAATTATTTGGGAAAGCCAGATTTTTAACGGTGGACATCCAATGACTATTGTTTTCACATTGTGTGGTTCACCCAAACTTTAGTTCATGCTCATTTTTTAAGATCGATGATAAAATTATGTTAATAAATCGATGGATGGCATGGATGAAACAAATCGATCATGGTGGGGCCCATGGAGCCATACTAGATCCAAAGCTCAATTTACCATTTTCATTTTTTTAGTTTTTCATCATGAGTTATGTATTTAATGTAAAATAGTGGTGACTTGTTCATAATAATAGTGGCTAAGATATAGAGTTATCTAGACCATCCAAATAATCAAACTAGCTGTAAATGGTAAATTTTTATACATTTTTATTATATAATACAATCTTAACCATCCAGAAATTGGTCCCATGCATGTACGACCGTTAATAGAGTTTATGTTATTATTTAGTGGAAAACTCACATCATACAGATTTCCAATTTTTATCTTATTTGGAAGAGGATTTCCATATCCATCGAGCGCCCCTCTTGTCCCTCTTTCATCTTCCATCGAGCGCCCACGTTCCAACAGCCCCTTAAATTTCCTCCATCGATCTCCATGTCCTGTCCTGCGATGGACCCTTCATAGATGCACCTCATCAATCCTTCACTAGCCACCCATTTTTACATAGTTTACAGCACCTCATCAATCCTTCATAAACGCACCTCATAAATCCTACTTTCATGCCACGTCTTGGAAAGGTTTGAGATTTGGATTGATCTTCTTGCATATGTTGGTTAATTAGCAAAACTTTTCATATAATTTCTTCTACTTTTGCCCCATCAGATAGCAAGGATCCTTGGCCCTCATGGTATGATGCCAAATCCCAAGGTAAGTTCCCTCGGTTATTTTTTAATATTAATTGTTATATATAGTTAGATTGAGCATGACACTCACATTTGTTTATTCTGCCATATAGCTTGGATCTGTGACAAGTGATGTTGGTGGCGCAGTGCAAGAGGCAAAACGTGGTTGTATCGATTTTAAAATTGACGAAGCTGCCATCGTGCATGTAGGCCTTGGGAATGTATGATAATCAAGAAATTCTTGCATTTTCTAATAGAATATAACAAATATAGTTTGGAGCAGATTCATTCTCTCTATGAGATCCAGATAAAAGAGTTTTGTATAGGAATTCCTTCAAAGAAGAAGAAACAGAAAAGAAGAATAAATGAAATCAAGATAAAAGAGTTTTGTATAGGAATTCCTTGAAAGAAGAAGAATAAACAGAAAAGAAGAATAGGAATTACCGTCTAAAGAAGAAAAAGAGGGCCCCAAATGTAATTAGTAATAAGTAGAAGGTCTTCGAGGATTATAGGAATTCATGGAGTGGGCCTAGAACTTTAAAATTGACAAAACTGCCATCGTCCAAATAGGCATTGAGAATGTATGATAATCAAGAAATTCTTGCATTTTCTAATAGAATAATCAAGAAATCTTGAGGATTATAGGAATTCGTTGAGTGGGCCTAGAACTTTTTGTACGAGTTAGTGGGCCTAGAACTTGATGGCGAGTACTTCCTAAGGGCCTATTTGAATTTTCAATTCAATGGTAAATGCCTAGTAAATGGGTAATAATTATTCACCCGGTATTTACAACACTATTCCTGGTGCTTAATTTGACTGGCTATCTTTAGACACAAAAACCAAGAAGGCCACAAAATAATTGTGGGTCCCACCATGATGCATGTTGGTTATCCACGCTGTTGATCCATTATGCCAGTTGAATTTATAGCATGAGCCAAAAAATGAGGCATATCAAAGCTCAAGTGGACCACACCATGGGAAAAAGGAAATCGAACATTTACCATTAAAAACCTCTTAAGGCCACTATTTCATTTGTTGTGGGCCACTCGAGTGTTGTATTTGCCTCATTTTTCGAATCATGCCTCAAAATATTTTGGTAAAATGGATGGACGGAATGGATATATAATACATATCACATTGGAGTCCACAAATTTAATTTAACTCTTTTAAACCGGTTTCAAAATCAAATGGGTAAAATAGTAATAATTACCCATTTATAGGGGTAATTACACAAACTCTCAAAATTCAAACAAGCCCTAATCAAGAGGAATTGGTGTTGGCCCAATTGGGCTATGATCAGATTGGTATGTTGTTCACCCATCCAATGGGCCCCAAGTGATAGTGATTCATGCAGATCCAGATCTTCCCAATCGAGAGGAATTAATGTAGCCCTGTTGGGCTATGATCAGATTGGTATGTTCACCTGTCTAATGGGCCCCACATGTGATAGTGGTGCATGCAGACCCAGATCACATGCATGTCCATTATGACAGTGAGCATGGTTCTGAATGTAATTATCAGCCCGGCTGGAAACCTATACCCATATGATATGTTTCTTGTATCGGTATTGGATCATATTGGACACACACACACACACACACACACACACACACACACACACACACAAAATCAGCCAAAAGATTATGGAAAATATCTAAAAAAGAAAAAATGATATTATCCAAGAATCTACCACTTTATTTTATTGTTTTAAACATGCATTCAATGGTGTATCAGACCGTTCTTTTGTAAGAATGCTATTTGTCAGGTTGACTCATTGTAAGCTATGATGTTAACTCTTTGGGCTATAAACATAGATGGTATATCTATGTTCTTTACCATTCCCCTAAACTAGTTTTGGAAAATAATAAAAATTTGTGCATAGCCCATAAATGGTAAAAATGACCTGCAAATACACAAAAAATTAAAATTGAGCAAAATCAGCATATAGTTGGTAGATATATGTGCAAAGATCATATATCATAAATCTACAATTTCCTCAAATTGATTTTGGAAAGATAAAAAAAAATTCAAAAAGGGCCCAAAGGTACACAATTAAAATTGTGCACATAGATGTTAGATCTATTTTTAAAAAACATAGATATACCTAGATCTATTCTTCCCCTAAAACTTATTTAGTAAAAAAAATAAAACAACATTTTGGAAAATGGCTAGAAAATACATTTTTTTTAAAAAAGGCATTTGTCTAATAATCTGATTTAAGGCATGCATTCTGTAGATCTATACTAGTAACATGGCATTCATGAAGCATTGTCAAAATTATATGAATTTTTTTTTAATGAAAGAAAATTGTTGAAATTAAAAAAAGAAACCCTACAAAAATTGAAAAATAAAAAAGTATGCAAATATCCCCGAAGCGAACTGAAGTTAAGCATGATTTGGTTGATTTGGGGTTATTACCAAGTCAATTTGACATTACAACAGTTTTACCCATTTCTTTGTTTTTCCCTAAAACTGCCTCTGGACCTTCGATTCTTTGATTCAAGCCCAATTGTGCGTTTTGATCTTCCAAAAATGTGGTAAAAAATCACATTAGAACAATCCCAAATAAAAAAGTTTAGAAAGTAGGAAAACAGGTGAAGAAAATGAAAAAAGAAAAAGAAAAAGAAGGGCTATCTAGTGCACTTAAACACCTGTATTGGTTGCAACTGATACACGGATGTGTATTTCTGCCAATACATGTCAATACAGTGTCGGCTTTTTTACTCAAACCTGATACAGACCCATATCAGGTATATTACCATGTTGACACCAATATGATACAGCCATATCAGTCAATATGATATGGTATTTGCAAACCATGGAGCTCAGCATGGTACATTGTCTTGTATTGTCTATTTCTCTCTTTTTTGGGAGCTTTTCGTCTTAGCTTCCCTTCTTTTGTAGTAAAAAGAAGGTTGCTGACATTCAGAGGTTGTGTTTTGTTCTCATTTCTGCTTCTTTCATGATATTAGTCATCTTCTCAAGCAACCCTCTTGCATAGGTGTAAAATCCTAAAAATCAACCTTGTGGAATTGTGTGTTTTTTTTGGAAAAATATGTTCTTCTCTTCATTTCTCATCCACTCCATCAGTTGTACATACTATACATGAATGTTGTGGACCCTTGCCTCATGCATGCTAATACATGAATTATTATTTGTATAACAGTGTATGCAGACATCATGTGTATGATTCTAATATGGGAACACGGATCATGAATTATAGGTGGGCTTTTCCGAGGAGTCTCTTCGTGAAAATGTTGCAGCATTTGTGAATTCTCTTTTGGTTGCAAAACCTGTTGGCCTAAAGAAGAGTGAGTGGTATTCATGGCACCTTTCCCACTATTTAGTTGCAGGACTAACATGAACAACACTCTCAGACTTGCACACACACACAATAGTGACTGAAGTGTAGATTGCACAGGCAACACTACAACAAAAGCCGGCTTAGCCGACAATGTGTGGCTGGTTTACCGGCGCTAATTAAAATTAGGTATTGGTCAGTGATCGGGTATAAATACCATACATACCAAAAACCTAGCCCCTTTTTATCCCCTCCTGACTCTCTCTCTCTCTCTCTCTCTCTCTCTCTCTCTCTCTCTCTCTCTCTCTCTCTCTCTCTCTCCCTCCTCCCCCTTAGATGCAGCGACAGCCATCGCCATCTCCACCTCTATTATACCTTTCTCAATCGATCCTCTTTCTCTATTTCCACTTTTCCCTATCTCAATCGACCACCTCTCTTCGTTTCCCCTTTCTCAATCCACCTCTACTCCTCTAGGGTTTCTCTCTCTCTCTCTCTCTCTCTCTCTCTCTCTCTCTCTTTCTTAGGGGTTTTTAATCTTTATCTGCCTTTTAACATGTCTAAGGATGAGATACGAGGATCTCTGCAATCCGATGTATGATATAGACATCAAGGAAGCCTTAGCCACTTGCATCTCAAGCATTCAATGGATCTCTCCATAAAGCATGAATATCTCCCCGAAGATCTACAAGTCGCCTCTCTTTATATATCTGTCATCCATCTGTTAGATCGATTTTTTTTTTCAGATTTTCTCTATGACTGTGGGTTATAAAATGAGGTGCAAATGATTGAATCTGTGAAGTTTTCATCAATCTTTTTTCAAATTTTGGTGATGTTATGCTTTAACACCTTGCATGCTCGATTAAATGCCAAATGGCTCAAACTTACTGTATTGTCAAGAACTCTGTTGTATTTGTGCAATTGATTTAGGTTTCTTATTTCCCGAGGAAAAGATTTTAGCCCTGAAATTCGCTCCTATGTGATCTATTCATTGAAGATGGGGTTAAATGATCTGTTTGCTAAATCTCAGTGTCCACTTCCCATTTCAACTTTCTTAAAAAGATTTGTATGGTTTTCTTAACTGAATGTGTATGGCAGGTTGGTGGATAGTAACATTCTTACGCTAATATAATTGAATCTATATATATATATATATATATATATATATATATATATATATATATATATATATATATATATATATATATATATATATATATATATATATATATATTGTTCATAGTTTATTATACTTTTCTTCCACTCATATTTTCTTAAATTTGTTCACATCTTTAATTTGTCAAGGAAATATTTTTTGATGCAATGGTAGATTTGGATCAAGTAATGTTGGGAATCAGTGCTGGCCTCTCTTCCTTAGTGACTTTTATTGCACCACATTCCTCCCACATATGACAGCTGGGTGCAAGGTGTAAATTTCTGGATCTTGCTCATAGCCCTTGGTCATTGGCAAGAGCTCTACAAATACAAGGAACAATAGCTTATTTGGGTGCTTTATCATCCTTTGGTAAGTCCTCCAATGCTTTTTTCGCCTTAGGCTTTTTTATGCAACATGGAACCATGTATCACCTTTTTATTATTATATAATTTTGTGCATAATGTTCTTATATATGTCTAAGTGTTGTTCCATCATCCATGATGTGGGTATCTTGGTAATTGTGTGTGTGCATTGGTTTTGATGTCTCCCACCTATCTCCTTTTTTCTTAGTTTCCCAATTGTTAACTTGGTTATTCCACATCAATTCTGGCAAATTGTATGTTGAGGATGTTGGGGTAAGATGGAGTAAGTGGATGGGAGAATGTAAGTGTTCTAGATATCTTTTTGTGCTAGTAAACAGATCTCCAAATTTTTTTTAGGGGACACGAGACTTGTGTTGGGGAGATCTTTTATCTCCTTTCTTGTTTGCATTGGTGGTAGAGGCTTTGAGTTGAATCGTGGAAAGAGCAAGGGTTGGTCAAAAGTTTCTTGGTTGAAAATGCTAATGTTCAAATTGCTCATCTTCAATTCACTGATGGCACGATCCCATTTCTATGAGGCTAAAAGTTCAAGTGGATAATCTTTGGAAAATACTCTATTTTGAGTTGGCCTTAGGTCATACAATAAACACATACAGAAACTTTGGGTATAAGGCTTAATGGGATCAATGTATGTGTGTGTGTTTTTGTAGAATATTTCACAATTTCAAAAAAAAAAAATAAAAATGATTGGATGTTGTGGATAAAATACATGTAATGGAATTTCCCTGATAGTGCAAAATAGGTGAAGTTAAAGGCTGTGGTGGTATGGAGCCACTTCTATCTTTTCATCATTTACCGTCATCAAAACTTCATCATCTGTGTGCTAATTGTTGATTCCGTTTTGTTAGGTGCTGCTGATCCTGCTTTTGAATGTTAGGTTTATCCTCCCACTAGGCACTATTACCATGAGTAAACCACCATAGCCTTTAACTTCACCTATTTTGCACTATTTATAGCCCTATCCATCTCCTGACCTATAATTCATTTCTCATAATGACAATATCTAGGTCGCTTAAATTTCCATATTTGAAATTTAATGTTTTGTTACAACGGCGATCTCTAGCTAGCTTAAATTATAAGCATTTCGTTCGGCCAGTTTGTTAAGGAGACACCCATCCCTGTTATGCTATGCAGGCGTGAATCAGTCTGTTATGAACAAAATGGGCTATATTGGCACCCTTATGGGGCGGATTCAGCTGTCACAGGCCAATATAATAATAAATGGCCGATTTTGTTTTTTGTTTTTTTCCTCTTTCATTTTCCGATCTTCATTTCAACCATGAAGAAGGTTTTAAACTACACCTAGGACTATTTTTAGATTGAAACACAAAATTTGAGTAGGATTTAATGAATTAAAGATAGGATTTCAGTGGATTTTTTGGAGATCTCATCCAGTCAATGTCCCTCCACAACACGACAATTTACATCCTTGGCCTGATTTATACCAACATTAGTTGATCTGATTGCTCTCCTCGAAGAACCTCATATCCCGACCCTGATGGGATGAATTCTAATTTGTCCGAGCCAGCAAACTTCAACCAACTTGGCATGGTGCAATTATTCTAAGAAAGCCAGTCCTGATTGGTTTGAGATCACCTCTTCCCCCAACACCTATATGAAGAGGAGCATTTAACTGATTTTGAGCACGATCTTTACTGGCGACAACTTAGAGAAGAGAGAGGACTATCCACTAGACAAAGTTGTAGCTTTATTCGGCACTTCTGTCTCTGCCCTTCTTCTCTTTTATTCTTTTTAGCTTGTCAGCCATCGCTTTTAGATCATATTGTGTGCTACTAGGAGTGGCCTTTTGTTTTATTTCCATTATTGTGTTTAAGTCTGCCAGAGAGAGCCTCCATCCTTGCAGCTGAGCAACTTGGTTTAACTGGGGCCGTGGTAATGGTAGTCACACCACTCAATACTGAAAACCTGCTATCACACAGAGTTTCCTTTGTAGTGTTAAGTTTTTGAAGTTTATTCTTATTCTTCCCTCTTGTCCATGATTATATCATAGGACTAGGCACCAAGCATTTAGCACTTGATCTCACCTACCTACATGGTAGGTGCATACTGACTATATTTTAGTTTTGGCTCTCCACTTTTAGGCAACTGATTGAATGACTAGGATTACAAAATGGAGGATTTCTTTTCAAGCTCTTCCATACACAACAAAGCCCAGTGAATGGTACTTTGAATCACTAAAACATAGGCCTCGCAAACATTGAATTCTAGTTTTAATGAGAATGCCATCAATTCGGTCCAAACATAATGTGAATTAGGAGAAGCCCATTTAGTCAATTTTGAAAAACGAAACAAAACAGTCTACATTAAAGTCATCAAATTCCAAAGTGGGGTCTCAAATTATAAAACATTGTAATTAATAATAACAATAATAAACAGAATGGACTTTAGAAACACATCATAAGTTGAACCTCATCCCACTTCACCATTACAACCTAGTAGTCGCAATGTCAAGGTCAGTGATCCAATCCAACCTTATCCACCAAAAGATTATGTAAATTATAGTCATATTCCAGAGAAAGATCTAGTATGAATTCTTGTTACATTATTACGGGGTGAATTCCTTTGTGGGAACCAGGTCGCCACTAACAATCATGGTGGACCATTGGATAGGAGCGATAATCTGTGGAGGAGAAATGACCTTAAAACCACATTTATTGGATGATCAATGCCATTAGATTAATGATAAGAAAATAGGTGGTGAAATATTATTAATATCCATCATGCATGCTCTTAACCAGACAACTTTAATCATCTGACCTTAGTAGTTTTGTGAAGGTGAGAAATCCATGGTAGACTCCTGTCTCATAAAACTCTTGTTGACCCAGCACCGGAATAAGGTATGAAGAATGTGTATTGGATCATTGCTTTCATAGCACATGCAAAGAATCTTTCTTGAAATTAGACCATACTAGAAGGGTCCCATGTAAATGCATCTTTGAAATGTTGTCCATTAACTTCCACATCCACATGGATAGGAACTAAATTTTCAGCAGTTGAGCTGAAATCACATACAACATATGTCATATAAATGCCACAAAAATTGCAATAAAAGCTTACAAAATTCAAGAATCTGAAAGAACACAAAAACTTTGATACTCAGGCAGAGAATGATTGATGATACACAGACACTTAAAAATCACATACATAGCAGACAATTAAGTCAAACCAAACTGTCCAAATTATGGATCTCAGTGTAAATTTCCCATGAACCAAAAAATCACACTTATTTGATTATTTCAGATTGGTGGACATTTATTGGATGGTTAAAATGAAAAATATACGACGATCCTATTTCAACCAACGAGTCTTTACAAATCAGAGGTTAAGATTGTTCAAACAGCCTGATTTTCAGATTGTGATTTAGCGACAGTGGATTCCACAGTCTACTCAATCTAATTTTAGTTAGTTTATGCCTGACTTTCATACAACGCCCAAGAACACAATGTGTAATAGCAAAAAATAGCAAATCCAAAAAGATCCACATTAGAAATCTGCATGAAAAGAGGCTAAAACAGAGTATTATTTTTTTAAAAAAAATTTCAAGACCATTTAAACAGCAAACACAAAGAGACCCACATCAGAAATCTCCACGAAAGGAGTGATTCGAAGGTATAGTCTGGCCCATCATCATCCTAGTCCTCTCCCAACTATTTCGATTCATCTAATAGTCTGGCTATTACTTAGGAGTGAGAACAATGTCTAAAAGATCTAAGAATTAGACTAGAGGCCTTTTATGGAAGTATTGAATCATCATCATACTGGAAATGCTGGATCTGTCATCCATGTTCTAGAGGGCTCAGAACTGCTACAGTTCTCTACTGGCAGAATTGTATTGCTTTAAGCATTGTTTGTATATGCTGTGCCATTATATCTAGTAATGAGGAATATGGTTGCTCCAAAGAGGACTTCATGATTTAAGAACAGGTCTGTCTCAGGCATCATATCACCAACAAGTGCATCTTTCTAATCCCTTCCAAAACCCTGTTTCTTGCATCATGACACTCTTTTTCAAACCTTTCTTTCATAAACCTTCCAACCCTACAGTAACTGTACCCAGTAGCTATTGCTTGAAGGAAAATCAACTACGTCACTGGCGTCGGGTGCATAACATTACCAGGGCATTTAGATCTTTGTAAGTGGTTGAAGGTAATCAACCTTTCATTTCTACTAAAGCAGTAGCATTTTGGCCATTTCCTTATACACGCAGCCATGCATGTATACAAATATGCATGTAGTATGCAAGTGTGTATATGAGCCAAGCTTTTATATTGTGTCATATCGCCATTGTGACAACTTTTGTATAAGGAAGAGTCGCTCTCTCGTGTGGCTTGACAATTTCCATTTTTCCTTTTTCCTATTTTGGTTTCATGATGGCAATTACCATTGCATAAGCAGTGCCAATCCACTTATATGGGAGTAGGGATACGACTCTCAATTTCTAAATCTTAGTATACAGTTACATATATTGGTATCCGATTCGCAAGATGCCTTTCATACTTGAGTGTTTGTTACTTATATTGGTATCAGATACAGATGATCACAAAGATCACACCTTTATATTGGAAATTTCACATGCAGTCCTGGGCTTCTTGCCAGTGAGTTGTGTGCAGGACATGCCAATAGCGCATCCAAATTCATCCTATTCCTTTGAATAAGTATACACAGGTATCGATTCTTTTCCAAACTTGTCTCCCGTTAATCGCACTCTACATTACGTCTGTTTTCTCTTCTTTTGTTTATGATGCTTCCTCTCTGTTGATTTTAAACAGTGATATATCATCATGTAGGCGTAGTTTATTCCATATTTCAGATGTATTTTCTCCACTTTTGAGTTGTAAGGAATTATGTCAAATGCGACCAAGCAGAATAAATGCAACTATGTAAGCTTTTGTTTCAACTTAAATGAATACATCATTGATTTTCATCCCTATACTATGTGATATTTATTTTTCCCTTTTATTTCTGGTGCCCTCCTTTGGTTTTGATTTGGCAATCTTTACTATTTTTATTTTTTAAAAATTAAAAGTTACATGTCTTGAGAAAGAAAGAAAAAAGAAGAAGCAATTCATGATTGCTTTCAGGTTCACACGGCGATTCCTGTCCCCTTCTTACTCTCCAGTGTTTGATATTCCTTTAACAATTTCCTTTCTTGTCAAAAAATACAACAGATAAGGCTCCTAGAAAACAAATCGAGATGGTGGGTGTCCCTGAAGAATATTTGTTTGGCCATGCATTTCATATGTATTAAACGTAAACTTCCATCTCAACATGAATTTTATTTAGTGTCTTTATCAAATATCCATGTCCTCAAACATCCAAATCATGCTTAATGTTTTTTTTTTTCCTTTTTCTGCCAGAGTTTCGTTCAAGTTTCAGCATAATGTTTGCAGCCGGTCAATATATGCAGAGACAACTGTTGATGCTGCTATTTTGGTCATGGGAGCAGTTGTTGTCATAATCGCACAGGGGTTGCTGCTGCTGGTGATCTCTTCTGGTGAGTCTGGTTTTTTAAGCACCTAGGATGTTCTTCCTTATTTCTAGTCTTCTATCATTGCTAACATTTTCCTTATTTCACTTTCCATTATAACTGACAGTTCTTCCTTATTTTTGCACTGCCAGTGGGTACGCTTTTTGGAAGATGGGTCTGTGAATTACATAGTTGGTAATGGATCTTATTTCTAGTCTTCTATCATTGCTGACTTTTCTTGAATATCCAGTTTATAAAAATATTTCTGGCAACAAGAGCGAAGTAACCTGACTATCTGGTTACTGCTGATGATGTTAATTCATACCTTGCCATTGAAGTACAGCCCCTTGATGATAGGAATAGGAAGGTATTTCACTTTCACACGTTTACTGGATAAAACTCCCTCCCCAGTGATTTTCTATTCTCATTTTCAAAATGTTTCTTGTGGTTAGCTGTTCAATTTACATTTGGAACTTCAAACATTGTTATAGTGAGGCAATTGCATTTTAGTGGCCGACCACAAGGGTATTTTGATGCAAACATCAATTGGGCCCCCAGTACCACCACTCCTGGAAGAATATAAGTCATGTATCCTTGCCATTTTGTTTTGTTTTGCAGGTCCAATGGTGCTTGCTGCGTGTAAGATGATGAGCACTAAAGAACGAGGAAATGAAAATCTGGAAGAGGCTTTACCTTTAAGCAGTGAAATGAAAAACATGCCTTCACATCTTGGTATGCTAACATCCTTACAGCCTCGTTCTTAATAAGAAGAAATGGTTGGTCAGATAAAGTGATGAAATTAGAAAGTGTCTGAATTTTCTTTTAATCTCTTTCATATTGATTTTTTCATGTTTACATTCATTTGGAGTTTCTTAGTTCAATTCAACCACTTGGAAAATCAACATGCTTTCTTTCATCATTGCTTTATCAGATTCTGGCAAGGATGAGTACTACCCATTCATTGCTTTTGAAAATCAAAATATGGTAGAAAGCAGGCATTTTTTTATTTTTTATTTTTTATTTTTTTGGGTTAGCTTGTTAGTACATACCCATGTCAGTACACACTCCATGTTAGCCACCCCCACAGAAAGCAAATATGAGAGAAGGTATATACCGTTGGAGTCTTCAACACTAGTTATCGGTGGAGTGCTTGGCGTTCTACAAGTTTTTCTCCTCATTTTTGCTACAAATCCTGTCTTAAACTTCATGGGCGTGCAGTCAGTAACTGGCACACATTAATGGGTTTGCATTAATTATTGGTCATGGTTTCTCATTTTCTTTCGTATGTCATAAACATCTATTAGGATTTCGAAAGAGAAAATGCATCATTTTTCTAATGTTTTCCATAAAAATACCTCCCTATTTTGATTTTTTTTTAATCCCCTTGTGTGTAGGATTTTAATCAATTGTGCCTAAATTTAGGCCTACAAACTAGGACTTCAGCCTTTTGACGCTACTCGCACTGGGAGTACCATATAGAGGATTGTGTTTATATATATATATATATATATATATATATATATATATATATATATATATATATATATATATATATATATATATTTAAGACCATTTTCAATGTATTATAAATAATATTATATATATTTTTTATTATGAAGTAATGTAGATTTTGTTTAATATTTAGTTTAAATTGTATTGCAACATTTTTATGTTTCAAATATATTTTTAAAAAATACAGGTTTTAATTGAATTATATATAATAAAAAGAATTACTGGCCTGGATTGGAGCGACACAAATTTGCACGAGGACTTTTATCGGCGCTTGTATAGATCTCTCGCGGCGCTTGGCTAGCTTCTCGGCGCTTTTTCCACTTATATCAGTCCTGTTAGAAATACTGGCACCCAGCAAAAGTGCCGGTGAAATCAAAGAGAGTGCCGCCAAAAACTCTACCAAGTAAAAATGGCTTAGCGCCGCGAAAACTTTTACCGACATACCCTTCGGCCGGCGCTTGTCTAACATCGGTAAAAGGCTTTGCCAGCATTTTTAGGGTGTTTTACCGGTGGTTTTGACCGCCAATAAAGATCCATTGTCTTGTAGTGCAATGACGAGAAAAGAACAAATGGTGTTGTGCATCCTATGGCAATTCATTTGCTAGATCACATGAAAAAATGTTGCGGATGTGTGTGCACATAATCTGGATGCTAGAATAATTAGAAATAACTCATGTGAAAGGATTTTCCTGCAAAAGCGAGTCCGTATTGACTATCACTACACCAAAATCACTATTTAGGAACGACTAGAGTTTCGGTCTTTCCTATTTCCCGAGGTGATTAGGAAATTGAATTAAGCAGTTCTCTAAGCTGCAGATTTCTAGAACTAGGCCTTTCTAAGTTTTATATGGTTCACAAAAGGCTTTTCTTGCAAGATGCAAGTTTCAAGATTTCTATTACTTGAATGACAGTCGATGAACATAGGTTAGAAAGGTTTTAATGGAGGCAGGAAGTGAATTGGTGTTGAGAAAGGCGGGCAGTTGCAGTTTGAAAGAAGAGATGACCAAGGTGATGCTTCGCAGTATCTGGAATCAGGGGCATCCATACGTCGAGCTGAGGGAAAATGGGAAATGGTTCATCTTCTTTTGTATGTTGTGTCTCTCCCTCTGTTATGGTGAAACCACACTACTCAATTATCCATTAGTCTGTTTTGTCCTACGAGTTATCCGATTTTAAAGGAAAATGCAATTTTAGTAGCGTATAGATCTGTTTTGTACTTTTTGGAAGAGATTGTGTTCTCAGGCTTAGAAATGAGATCGTAGGTGAATGGTCAGTAATGTGATTGGTTTTATATGTGTTTTAGGTTATGTGATGAGCTATGGAATGTTTTGATTATATCCATTAAAGCGATGATGATCTTTAAGAGGTCAGCAACTTCTATGATTTTATTAATGAGAAAAATTCGATACTCTATCAGGTTAAGATGATTTATAAGCATTCATTTGTAGGCTTTAAAAGTAGAACATTATATGCATCCTAGATGTTTGAAACACCTAACATGTATGACTTGTTTATTATCCATTAGTTATTTCATGTTATGAAATATTAATACATGTAACAACTAATTCTCTAAAATTGTTATAATTTTCTGCAATCCAGTTACCATATAAAGTTTGCTTTCACTACTAATATCCTCACTTTGTTTCACTGTGATTGCCATCCTTGCCTTCATTTTACATTCATCTCAGGAATTAGCACTTGATATTCTTACCTCCTATTGCACATGGTATCATAAAGGCCGAGGCCCCTCACTTACATTAAGGTAATTTTTTCTTATTCCCCAGTTTTAAGCTGTTTTTTTCCCCCTCTTGGGATTGCCAGCTTGGGAGAACACCTGACCATGGATTGTATGGCCTCCCTAGAACTATCATTTACAATGAGAAAATTTATAAAGATCCCACACTTGGAACTATCATTTAGTGTTGTTTATGTAATAGATTCGAAAATTTACAAAGACCTTTGAAGTATATGCTTTGGTTTTTATGGTTTGATCCATTTTTGGTTTCAGGAGATCAACTTTCACTATTAGGTGGATTTCTACATAAATGTTTGCCTTTGTGATTTTTTATGCTCATTTAATGCTAGTGGAATAAAATGATTCCAAGAAACATTCCAAGGGTGTGCAAGACTTATCTTGGTTATGGCGTTCAAGAAGTAATTCAACAAGAGAGGTACTTGTGTTCTCAGTACTTTTAGTTGTGTAGATTAAACATTTCTCCAGCTATTTTGGCTAGGGGTACTTAATATATCTTGGCTAAAACCATTCTGTGTAGATTAAAGAGGTAATGAGCTTCCTTTAAGGAGTTATGAATAGTTATCATTGAGTTTATTTATACCTCCTCTCAGCTGCAACTCTTCCAAGTTGGAAAGTTGTGAAAATTGGTGAGGAACCGGACCATGAAAATTGTTATATGCGAGAAGGCGAAGGAGATATTGATGGAAGAAAGTAATGTCCAGGTGATGGCTATTTTGGTATTTTCATGCAGTTTTACTTCATTTTATTTTAATATCTTCTAAAGGTTGATTTACTTTCTTCTAGTGCAAAGATTGGGTTTTCTTAATCCTAGGTTGGGTGTTTGTCTATTAACTAAAGTGGTACACTGTTGGACATCAAAGAGGTGGATATTAGATTATATGGCAACTAATTTATAATTTAGTAATAGCACATCATTGTATTTAACCTAGACATGAGGATAATACACCATGTACAACTGGTTTTAGGTTGAGAATGTGGAAGATATGGATGTTATTATTTGTTGTTTTTATGCTTTCTATCTGGCATCGACCGTTTACTTCTTATAAGTGGTTACTTGCCATTTAATTGGCTCATTTTTTGCATGGCATCATTTCTTTATCGAGTTCACCGATTAGGGATAATAGTATGAGGCCTGTATCCTAACCCGTACTGTTTCGTAGGCTTCCGTGGTCCTCCTAGTTGAATTCCAGTGACCCGCGATATGTTTTTAGCATTTTCCCATGACCTTAAGTCATTTCTTATATTACAGAGTCAGCTCAACCTGAGACTTATATCCTTGTAACCGCGCTGTCGTCGTGGTTCTGATGCTGCGTCTCGCATGCCACGGCAATACCCAGGCTAGGAGATGTACGCCCGTGTTCAGTTTGAGGAAAACACCGCGCATTTGCAATCCCAATAGAATCTCTACAACATGTTCCATCAATCAATTACTCAATCAATCAATCAATCCCATAAAGGTTCAAATAAATGTCAAGTACACATCACCTCATACCACATCCCCAAGCAACCCTAAAGTCAAAGTAACCCATCACTCACTCATCCATCAACTCTCTCTTACAACCACCCTCTCTCTCTCTCTTTATCTTCACATTTTTTCAAGCAACAAAAATGGTGGACGTCCAAGCATTTCCAAGGAGAGAAAGTATGATGTGTGTAGCCCACTTCCCACCCCAACATCTATCATCCTAGCCCTTCATTTCTCATCATCTTCCATCAAAGTGAGACTCAAGAAGATCGGCATTCCATCGGACCAAGAAGATCGAATGGTGGGTGCTTCTATAGGCTTAGATTTCATTCTTTTAATGATGGGCCAAGTGGGGCCTACCGATTGATGGTATGAATCTCACTTTGGACCCTAGATGTGGCTGATGGCCCACTATGATTCCCATGATCATTCCATGATGGGCCATTTTTCATGGACCCCATCACGATGTTTACTTTCTAGTTTGATAAGGGTCATTTAGACCTTCCATTTTGGTGGAGAAGTAATCTCCACCATTGATTTTTGATTTGGTGGGCCTACATGTATTGGGACCCATATGATGTATGATTGAATGCATGAAAGGGAGGGCCCATAGTGTCAGGGTCCCTCCATCGTACATGTGCCCTTCTCTCTCTCTCTCTCTCTCTCTCTCTCTCTCTCTCTCTCTCTCCCTCCCTCTATTTTCATTTATTTTTGTGTGTGGTGATGTGGCCATGTGGCCCACTCGGATGGACCCCACCTTGATGTATGTCTTATCCACACCATCCAACCATTTGGTGGCCCACTTAGGCAGTACGCCTGTAGGTGGGGCCCACCTTAGATATGTATTATAACTAAATTGTCCAATCTCCAGGGAAGCTCGACATGGCCACCCAATGAAGTGTGAATGGACAGCGTGGTGTACTACCGAGCAAACCAAAATATTAGCTTGATTTAACAAGCATTTGGGTGGGCTACTCATGCAGGCCCCACATTGATGTATGAGTTTAATCCATGTTGTCCATTCCATTCCCCAGCCCATTTTAGGCATTGAGCCGAAAAATGAAGCTAATCCGATAATTAAGCGGGCCATGCCATATAAAACTGTGAGTTCTACCATTCCAATTTGTTAAGACCAACCTTAATATTTCTATACACCAAAACATGCTACATATTAGCCTTGTTTGGTCCGTCATGAGCTATAGAACCCAACTAGTGGGTTAGATTTTCTGAATGTGGGCCCCACCTAGGAAAAACCTCAAAAAAATGATAGAAAAAACAAAGCAACTGACAGTACTACTGCACGTCCAAAGGATGTTGTAGCAGGCGTCCTGCTGCGTGGAACGGTGGCCAGGGATGTGGGTCCCAGCCATGGCCCCCACCGTGATGTGCGTTGAACATCAACCTCATGCATTTGGTTGGCCCCTTCTAGCCATGGGCCACCCCAAAAACTCAGCCATATACAGAAGCTTAGGTGGCCCACGTCATAGGAAAATGGTGGGATTGAACGGCTGCCATTGAAACTCTTTTTGGGTTCATAGAAGTTTTGGATCATTATGAAATTTATTTTTCCTCTCATTACGGGACCTGAGGGTCAAATTGGGTGGAAAATAATGCTATGGTGGGCCCCACGTGGGACTCATCTCTGTGGAACGAATGGCTAGTGTACCTTGCACTAGCTATAAGCTGCTGTACTAAGTAGTTCTGTGGGCTTCATCATGAGGTCTGTGCTTCATCCAGACCATTCGTCCATTTTGTAAGATGAGGTGGGGTCCACCTTGATTTATTTATCCACACCACGTGGACCCACCGTGATGTTTATGTCATCCACACCATCCAAATCTCTGGACGGTGGGCCCCTTGTAATGTGTATTACCATCCAGACCATCCATCTGGACACTGGACTATATCTAATATTATATATTACGTACATTATTATATAATGTAATATAATATATCTGGACACCTTGATGTATGGAATTATCCACTTCGTCCATTCACCTAGCTGGGACGGGCAGGAGCTTTGAGTAACCACCCTGATGTAAGTGTTTTTAATCCACACCGTCCGTACTTGGATGGTGGAGTAACCCACCATGATATGTGTATCTTATCCTTGTTGGACGTGTAGAGACATGTACCACACGTGTGGATGGGACCCACCTTGATGATGTGTTGTATATCTGCTCCGTCCATGGCAGGTGAGACCCACCTTGATGTACATGCTCTATATTCGCCTGTTCATCTGGACGAGTGGCGTAAGGCCACCATGATGTATTGTTATATCTAACCATCCTTTTGCTTAAGGATGTGAACCCCACTTGAATGTATGTGGTTCTCCGGCCGTCCATCTGTCTGGGGTGGTGTGGGAACCCGTCGTGATGTATGTATTCACCATGCCACCCATCAGCATGTGGGGCACACCATGACGAATATGTTTCAACCACACTGTCCATCTGTTTTGCTAAACCATGGACTGCCCCATTTGTCCCACTTAATATATATGAGGCCCATCAGTTGTATGAGGCCCATTGTGTAGTATTTCAGGCCTAGAAATCATACCAATGTGATGCATTTATAGCCTTTAAATGAGGCTCAATGAGATGTATTTGCAGCCCATTTGATGAGGCCCATGTGATATATTTGAGGCCCATGTGATGGGGCCCATTTGTTCTGTATTTGAGGCCCATAGATTATGGCCCATTATGACACATTCGAGGCCCATGTGGTGCGGCCCATTATGAAGTATTCGAGGCCCATGGAACGTGGCACATTGTGATATATTTAAGGCTCATAGGATGTGGCCCCTCGTGATGTATATTAGGCTCGTTTCAGAGGCCCATTGTGATGTATTCGTGGCCTAAGGGCAAGGCTCATTGTGATATGTATTTGGCCCATGATGTATGGCCCACTTGTTGTATTTGAGGCCCAGATACATGGCCCATTTGATGTATATGAGACTCATTAATGCGGTCCTCTTGATGTATATTGAGGCCCATGGGTCATAGCCCATTATGATGTATTTGAGAAACATGGGTCATGGCCTATGTTGATGTATATTAAGCCCATGTATTTGGCCCATTGTGATGTATATTAGACCCTTGTATGAGGACATGGATCTACTGTATATTCGGCCCTATGTTGGCCACTCTTTGGGAGGAATGTTGGTTGAATGTTCACATTGATGCAATAATGGTTGAAAGTCCTCATGTGACCTTCCCTTAGGCCTTGGTTAGGCCGATTATCGATTGATTTCAATTGTTGTGGCCGATTGCCGACTAGCAATCGAGGCCGATTATCATGACCGATTGTCGATTCTGATTGTCGAGGCTAGTTATCGAGGCCGATTGTCGAGGCCCAATGTGATGTATATATGTTGCACGTATTTAAGGCCCATTGTTATGTACATTCGGTCCATGTTTGAGGCCCAATGTGATGTATATGCTGCCCGTATTTGAGGCTTGTTGTGATGTGTATTCAGCCCCTGTTTAAGGCCCAACGTAATGTATATGAGGCCCGTTATGATGCATTGGGGGCCAGCGATGGAGCCCATTGTAATGTATGTTAGGCCCATGTGAAAAGCCTATCGTGATGTGTATTAAGTTCTTGAGTGAGGCCCATGGTGTTGTATATTTGGCCCTCATGTGGTGTCATGGGTCCACTGCATGTTAGGCTTTATGAGGGCCATGCCATGTGGGCAATGTTGGTTAAATGTCCACAATGTCGAGGTCGATTGTCGATGCCGATTATCGATACAGATTATGAGTATATGACTACATAACATTATGAAACATGCCCATATGCATCATCTGCATGTTTGCTATGAAATGTGGTTGACCATTGCATATGTCATTGGGCGGATTGTTATAAGACTCCCTGGTAGGCGGAGGTTATCTCACATGAGCGTATGGTATATATAGGATTGACGCATGACTAGATTATATGACTCATACATCTTGCATTGTGTGCCTTAGCAACATGAGGGCCGTAGCCTTTACAAGCATATCATGGATGGCTAGATGGGACACCGAAAATTTATTCTAGCATCGGGTTGCCATAGATGGCCTTGGGAGAAAATTCCTAAACCCTCTTGGTACCAGAGGACACCCCAACATCGAGACCAAATGAATGCATGAGCGCCCAAGTGTCGAATACCAGGAGACCGCTCTCCCACTGTGTCATGGTCGATTGGGAGGGGGCAGCCTTACCTGCCCGAGAGTAGGGGCATAGCTAGACTGAGTTTGACCAGCTCATGAATGGGTCCGCTATCAACGTGTCGAGTAGGTATTGGTGACTACTGGTTACGTGGATAGTGAGGTCTCTTTCACTTGCATGGTCGTGCGTCAGTGGACGGCGATTTGCATGTAGGGTATACTAGACCCTGGTGATGATCTCAAAGAGGAACTGTACTGATATATGGACTTATTGAGCATGAATTGTATACTCATTCATTCATTCAATCACTATCCACTCGGGCTAGTGGTGCGTAACTATTTGTTATATGCACCTTCGTATGGCCACAATTTCGGTTAGGCACGCGACTAACCTAAGATGAAGAGTTTACCACATTGAGTCTGACTATCTAAATTTAGGTATTAGATTGGATTGGATAGAAGTCCCTTGTGATGGACCCTGTAGCCTGCGATACTGCATACTATCATCCCGACCTCACAGTTCTACTTGGTCATTTGATTCGCATCGCATATTTCATCCGCAAGCATATGATATTTTGGGTTGTTATACTTTCTATACTTATATGACTAAGACGGACTTAGCAAGATTTACATATTATATTATACCCTCGGCATTTGATATTTGACTCTCTATGACTCATTTGTATAGTGGATATGTATTGTGTACTCTTATATTGTATTACTCATGGACTTGTCAGTATTTCTGCTTACTCTTTTATCATATGATATATGATCTTGCCAAAATTTTTGACATTGTATGATTATGGCATTGCATTGTATACTTGACACTTATCTTGTGCACACACTTACACTACCCTCTAAGCTTTCTATAAGCTTATGCACAATGGATGCGTGCAAATGGCTTTAGGTTGCAACAACGTCGAGCTTGGAGTGTGCAGCTGACTTCTAGAGCTTTGATTTTTGATATATGTATTTTTTTCCTTTCAACATTGTACTCAAATGTTTATATTAGTGGATATGTGATGATGATGTTGCCTTGTGATTTTGGGTATACTTGTGGTTATGCTTCTTATGAGATAAATGTATGTTGGAAAATCCTCCTTGTAGGATCGTAGGATCAGAACCTAGCGTATGGACGCTAGGAGTCAAGAATGGGATACTACGGAGGCTGTCGGCACCAGATTCGGTGATCGGGATTCCTGTGAATCAGATTTCCTGGTTTGGGGCGTGACAAATAGTTTAACACTTTTTTAAACAATTAACCTTTTTGGACTGTATATATGTTTTGATTGTATATCTTATTTGATTAGTTGTTTCTATGGACTGGACATGATACTCAATACACTTACACATAAAAATTGGAAAAAGAGCAGCACATATTATGTTTTGACCTCTTACATGCAATACTCTGGACTGGAGCAACACTAATTTGCAGGTATTATTGATTTTTAACAATACCTTGTTTCTTTGTTATCATTCCCACTCTACAACATGGGGTTAGTCACGGCACCTGTTAACTACTGGTACGGGCCCTTCATGTAGGGTGCTAGATCCAGTAACCATCAGAGGCAAGCCAAGTTGTTAAGCAACGAATTATGAATTTTGTAAGAGTTTTATCAACTGTGATGGCATTTGCATATTGTCTATCAAGGTGACACTACCAAAAAATCGAGCAAAGGGCTCAGACTTTGAAAGTTTTTGGGTATGGATTAAATCTGTAGCAATTATGCTACAAATTTAATCCATAGCTAAAATCTAATTGCTCTGTAGCTAAAACATACATCCTCACCAGAATTTTATTAGATATTGATGATGCTTAAGGGGCTCCACGGGGCCCATTAGAATATAAAATGTTTGATGTAAGCCACCCATCAATTCTAATGTATAATTTCAATCAATGAGCCCAAAAATTATGTAGATTAATGGTCTAAGCGGACCACACCAAAAAAAATAATAAAAATTAACTTTTTATTGTTAATATGTTGTGTGGTCTTCTTATAGCTTCGATTTGACTCATTTTTTGCATCAATACTTAAAATAATATTTTAAAATTAATGAACGGAGTGGATAAATAAAATACATCATGGTGGGCCCCACGGTCCTAAAACCCCAATGATTTATGGGTCGTCCGTCATGCACGCCTCCCAAAACTAAACGCACTCTCCCAAATTGAAATCAGTCTGCCCTTTTCTCCCATGCACAGCGACCCTCCCAAAACCTATCTCTTCATCTCTCTCTCACACTCAGCTTCTCCATCTCCCTCGTCCTCTCTCGATCTCCCGCTCTCCCTCACACACTCAGCCTCTTCATCTCAGTCCGCCCTTTTCTCCCACGCGCAACAGACCTCCCAAAACCCATTTCTCAATCTTCAAAACCCCCTTTTTTCGTAACAAGGAGAATAAGAAGGAGAAGGAGAGGAAGATCTTTGTATAGACAGACTTCAAGATGTTCCTATGTGAAAATGCATGCTCTTTGGCCCTAAGATCGAGAGATTCTTCATAGAAAAAGGTGTATATTTGAAAAGGAGTAGTTTCAATGACCTGTTTGAAGTAATTTGATTGAGATTTTCAAGAATCTGAAGCTTCAGATTAGTTTTCCTTCCTTTTGTTTGAATTTGTTGTAGAATTTTGCTCATTTTTTGTTTCTTGCTTTGCATTGAAGTGATTTTTCTTATTTTTCCTAGAAAATCAATATATGGAACAGAGAATATCGGTGTCGTGAAATCAATGCTACTCTATAGTCCAGTCCAAAGATTTTCTGAAGAAATAATGCAGTTTCATTGATGTTTTCTCAGGTAAATCTTTTGAAATCTCAGTAATTTTTCATTTGTGTTTCATTGAATTTTAAATTTTAGTTTATTCAGATTTCATGTTCGGATAACTCGCTTTAGAGCGATTTTTTTGTGAGCTGTGAATGGATTTTAGTTTTCTAGAGAATTTAAAGGATTTCTTAGAAGGCATGGCGTTTTGCTTACAATTCCTGATGAGTGAAGTGTATATTTATTTTGATTTATTCCACTTCTACAGTTCTCTCATTTATGGATTGAGGAATTGTTTCATCTGGTAATTGATATCATTTGAGCTTTTGAAGGTTTTTCAAGGAATATGATCGTTTTATGATTATGATTTTGTACTTTTTTGTGTGTCCTTGTAAATCTTGATGATCTTGCTGTAAATATCCTCTTTTCTTTCAATTGATTTTTTTGTGCACTATATCCTCACTTATTGATTGTTGAGGCATCTGAGATTTTATTATTGTCATTATTAAACATGAAGGTTTTGAGTACTTCCTTGTCTATTTCGTAGTTCTTTGAATGAAAATCAAAATTCTTAGTGGAGACTTGTGTTCCTATTTTCCTAAATATCCATGGTATTTTATTTTATGATTGATAAATTTGGTTTATAAAAACAAACAAATAAATAAAGGGCCTGATTATTGTTTAAGAGACATCACTCTTAAGTTAGACATCTGAAACTGTATGCTTGGGACATGTGGACGAGATAGATCTGAAGTTCTGTTCTCAGAAAATGTTTGTTCATCTTTCTCATACTCCTTGAAAATCATAAGAAGCTTTGGCTCACAAGCAGAGATGTCCTTGACAAAATTGTTCTTCTACTCAACTAGAATGCTCTTGTAGCTTGAATTGGTAACCGTTCTATTAAATATGATGCTTTGAGCATGGTACTCCTACTATTGAATCCATGATTGTTTAGGACATTACTTTGGGCTCATGTTGGATTCTATTCATCAGCAGTGACTTCACAATTACTAATTTCTATGCATAGACTGTTAAATGACTGAAAAATAACTTTAAGTGCCATTCAAATATTTTTTATTAAGAATTCTGCTGCCCTATCCACACAAAATCGAAGATCTCCATTTGATATAAGAGAAAAGCTTTGATACTCTGGCAAAGCATTTTGGTTGATCCACATGCACTAAGAAATTTTATGCTTGGCATCATGGTTTTTATTTTAGTTTTTTAAAAAAAAGTTGTGTAGAATGTTGGAGGCGCTCATGTTTTTATAAATCATGAAATTTTGGACTTCTAACTTGTGATGGGCATCAAGAAGAATTTAAGAACCTCTCCTGCCTGACACTTGAGGGCTTCCTAGTAGTTCTTCTTTATTTGCTTGAGGTTCAGGATGAAAGTATAGATGCGTTATTTAGAAATTTAGAAAGACAATGAAACTAGAATTGGACTAATGCATCCCTAACCTACAATTGGGTCAGAGTTGCTATGAAAATTTATAATGTGCTTACAAATATAGAAATATAAAAAATGGGGAAACTTAGGGAGAACTCCAAAGTTTGTTGTATTCTATAACCAAGTTTCACATTATAACACTATTGAGGTTTGGAATATTTCATTTTACCCTCCGTCATTGTTGATTTGTGTTAGCATGATTTGAAAACTAGTTTTCCCTTGTCGACACAGCCAATGTATGGATGTCAGTTGACTGCTAGTGAATCTCCCTGCTAGTGGAGCGACCTGGACTTGACTCCCACTAATGTACTAGTAGTGAATGCTCACTAGATTCCTTCCTCGGTCTTTTAATGGTGAGGATGTAAAGCGCAACTTTCATAGTGTTAAGTGCATCTAGTTGTGCCCATGTATATAACTATCTTTGCAATATAAAAATGAAAAATGATAATAAAGTTAGTACATTGACCCATCTTGTAATATATATTTTCTCTGTTAAGAGCCATTTATACCATGTTTACAAAAACATGTTAAAACTGAGAGTATCTTTCTTCTGAGACTTTTTATGAAATATCTCATTGTAGTGGTTTCACAGAAACCAAATTGGGTAGAGCAAAATGTTAGCAACATTATTAATTTGTTGTAAAAATACAATGATTGCAAACTCCTTAATACATTGTATTTGGTAGATAATATCTGCCTGAGTTCAATCATCTGATAGCACTTCCTTCATTTCCAACTTTGGGGAGAATAGTGCATGAGCCTAATTTCTAACTTTAATTTTTGGTAAGGTGCAGGTTCAAAATGGACCCCTTGGTTAATCGAGATCTGGTTGTAATGAATAGGGAGTGGATGACACTAAGTTTCCCAGACCCACGTTTTCTTTCTATAATAAGAAGTTTTTCAAAGTTTGCACAAGAAAACCTTCCTGGTAGAGAATCCGTTCCTTGTCCATGCACTACTTGCAGATGTGCACGTTTTTCAGTTTCTTATGATGATAGGAAAATACATCTAATAATAAATGGATTCGATCCAAACTATAGGATTTAGAACATGCATGGGGAGCATGTATCACCTAAGTATACTGTACGTGAATCAAGTTCCCAACAATACCATAGTGTCTCGAACTTAAATGAGGTGCACAATTCGATTGTTTAAGAACTTGGTGGTAATAACCTAGATGAAGTTGTACAGGATGAGCTAAATGTGACCCCTGTAGTGGAAGGCGTCTTTGGAGAAAATGAAACTAATGAGTTTGAAGCAAATCTATGAGACGCGATGACTGAGCTATACCATGGGCCCCAAGATTTCACCATGTTAACTTTCATTGTACATCTTTTCAAATTAAAAGTGAATCATGGATGGAGTGAAAAAGGCTTTACAGAACTCCTTTAACTACTAAAGAAGGTGTTATCATCCGGTAACAAGCCCCAACTAATACCTTCTAAGCGAAGAAGATCATTACAAAGTTTGGTCTTGATTATGTGAAAATCCATGCTTGTCCAAATGACTACATCTTATACTGGAGAGAGAACGAGATGAAAGCCATTTGTCCAAATTACAAAAGTCTTAGGTTCAAGACTGAAATGGATTTTAAGAGAAAACAATCTAAAATACCTGTGAAGGTGTTAAGGTATTTTCCATTAACACCAAGGCTACAAAGAATGTTCAGTGTGCCATGGTTGAAGAATGAAATGTCTTGCCACTCAACTAGGAAATTTCAACATGAAAAGATGGAGTATCTGGCTGATTCTATTACATGGAAGAATCTTGATGACAAGTATATAAAATTTTTAGCTGAGCCTCGCAATGTTCGATTGGGTCTAGCTACAGATGGGTTTAACACATTTGGTGCTTTCAGTACGTCGTATATTTCATGGCCCTTTATGTGTGTGACGTACAACCTTCCACCAAAGCTTTTCTTGAAACCTCAGTTTACTATGTTAACTTTGCTAATTGAGGGACCGCGACAACTGGGAAAGGATATTGACATTTATTTACAGCCATTGATTTATGAACTGTAAGAGTTATGGCAAAAAGGGGTCACGACGTTCGATGCATACCTTGAAAATAAATTCAACATGCGTGTTGTTCTGCTCTGGACAATCCATGACTTTTCAGTATCTAGTAACGTTTCTGATTGTAGGACCAAGGGTAAGTATGATTGTCCTGTATGTGGTCCCAACACAGATTCTTTGCGACTCCAATATGGAAAGAAACATGTTTATATGGGCCACAGACGGTGGTTGCCAATGTCAGAATAGGTTAGGAAGGACACAAGTGCTGGCACATTCAATATGAAGGTGGAGATACCACATCAACCGATCCATCTAGATGGGATTGAGGTCAAAAGACAAACCAAAAATTGAAATGCAGTGGGGGAAGACTGGGAAGAGTAATATAAGGGGTATTGATGGAGGCTGACAAGAGCTAGCGGATGATGTTGAATCACCGTGGTTCTTCAAATGGTCTATATTATTTGATCCAGAGTATTGGAAAGATATTCCCGTGCGTCATAACCTTGATGTTATATATATTGAGAAAAATATATGTAAAATCCTTGTTGCCTTGATGTTGAACATGCTTGACAAAACTAAGGATGATGCTAATGCGGGTAGGGACTTGAAACAATTGGAAAATAAGAAGCGTTTATGACTGAAAAAGAACAATGGCAAGGTGATTCAAAAATAAGGTCTTTTCTGTCTAAGAAAAGAAGAGAAAAAACTTTTCATCCAGACTTTACATGAGCTGCGTGTTCTGATCGGTTTTAGTGCGAATTGGAAGACCATCATAAAGGAAAATTACGTGGACTTAAAGGGAATGAAGTCACATTCTTACCATGTGTTGATGCAACATCTGCTCCCAATTCTCATCCAGCATGCATTCAAGGATAGGAAGATCATTCATCCTATAATTACAAGCTTTTGCACATTCTTTAATGCCTTGTGCTCGATAACCGTAGACCTTCAAACACTCCTTACTCTCGAGAGGGGGCATGGTTAGGATGTTATATCAGCTTGAGACTATATGCCTGCCATCGATATTTATCATTATGATGCATTTGTCGATCCATTTGGCTTATGAGGCTCGCATATGTGGACCTGTATATAATTGATAGATGTATTTTGAAAGGTATGATATGAGCTTAATAAGAATAAATCGGCTTAACATCTACATTTGTATGTATATATAATGTATTGTTAACTTTATCAGGTTCATGAAGGCATTAAAGGGCTATGTCTGTAACAAGACACGACCTGAGGGTTGTATTGCAGAGTAGTACATTCAATAGGAGACAGTTATATTCTGCAACCAATATAAAGAAAAATAAAAAAGAAGCCTATTGGAAAAACTGGAGAAAAGGTTTAACGGAATCATTCCCAGACTACTTAAGTTACAAGATATTGTTGATGATGACCGTAACGATGACGATGTTGGTCCAGTAGGTTCGGGTCAAAGTGTTATCCTAGTGGGTATCGAATACGAACAAGCTCGTACATGGGTACTGAAGAGTTATCCCGGTTATGATGAGTGAGAAGGGTATGTACAACAAGCTCATATATATATATATATATATATATATATATATATATATATATATATATATATATATATATATATATATATTCCTTACTTTATGTGATTTCAATATAAAAATGTTAACGAATATCGCGTAGGAAGCATAAAGATTTCTTGTGCGATGCTACAAGAGGACCAATAGGGTGCCTACTGAGGATGAATTCATACCTTAGTTAAAGAGGCAACCAGTGTTCATTGAATCTGATGATAAAGAATTTAAAGACATACTGAGAGGACTTCTAGCTTTTTCTATGTAATACAATAAGTATTATATTAATGGTTTCCTCTTTGTCACTAAGGACTATGAGGAGAATAAAATGAACCAAAATAGTGGGGTTGTGATAGAGGGTATAACAACCTTTCGATCGAGTGCTAAGGATATGAATACAGTGGATGAAAATCAACCTTACTGCGGAGTCCTTCATAGAACTATTCAATTGGAGTATTGAACAGAGTACAAGCTCATCCTATTTAAGTGTGATTGGGTGAAGGTGACACATCATGGTGTTTCTTTTGATGTCAAAGAGAATCTGAGATTAGTAAATTTGTCTAGTCTTTATAGTTCAGACAAAGTCGGTGATGAGCCCTTCATTCTTGTAAAGCATGCCACGCAAGGTTTCTACTTTAGAGATCCAAAAAATCTTAACTTGCATGTGGTCTTGGAGGTTCTAATAAAAATTTTTGTCGAAATAGAGACTTGTGTTCTATCGAAACGATTAAAGACTGTAAGTATGCCGATGCAGGACCTGATCTCACCTCATTAGCAATTTTTGATGAATTAATATTCAATGAACCCGAAGATGTCAGTGTTATAGTCAAGAAAGCAAAGAAAAGAAAACGATCAAGGAGAATCTACTGAATTATTTATATTTTCTAAGCATGTAACAAAATGATATTTGTTGGAGGTAATCTAATCAAGCTTTGGATAATATAGTGAATTATTTGTACTTCGTCTGTGATCTAAATTATTTCTTAATCATTAGTTTTTTTTTTTCATTTTAGTGAAAAATAGGCACATGGATCCACAACCAGAGGTATTGGGTGCACAGTTACTTGGGAGTACAAATGTAAGCAACACTGAAGGTAATAAGATACTTCTCCTTAATTAGATATGTAAATTTCATTTTTCTTATATATTGGCAGTAATCAATGATGTGTATATGTAACTATTATTCTTTTTATGTAATTGTGTTAGCTTCTTCTTCGTCTAGAAAGAGAGGCATTACTAGGGGGGTCTCTTTACTTGTGCAACCTGATAGGAAAAAAGTCTTGAAGACGAATGAATTCGGGCAACCGAATGAGGACTGTTCTAATCATAGAGACTTTGCATCGTATGTCGGTGTCCTCACTCGTTCTCATATCCTGATCATATACCTAAACTTTCGCCAAGTGCCTTTTGAACACATTCATATGGTCACAGAAAGATTGTCATAGTTTTATGAGTTTGAGGGTCAATGTTGGGATGCAAGTCTTAATTATGTTACACAACGCATCAATGAAGCGTGGAGGAGACATAAGAAAATTTTGACTACAAAATATATTAAAAATAAGGATCCTATTGTAATGAGATATGGTCCTGTGCCCCCCCCCCCCCCCCCCCAGGTATCCTTATGGAGGATTGGAGGGTCTTTGTGGATCAACATACCATTGAAGAATTCAAGAGGGCAAGTGTAAGGAATAAAGTCAATTGGGCCAAACTAAAAGGTCCTATGTGTCTTGGGAGGCGCAGCATGGCTATTACTCGCCATAAGATGGTATGTATTTAAAAATAGATATTATAGTTTAAAATTGAATTATCATTCATCTAACTCTTTTAATAATGTGTATTTGAATGATATGTAATGTGCCGAAGGCGATGGAGAGGAATCTTACCTCTAATGCCGAGATATGTAGATGTGAAGTCTACTTAAGAGCCCATACAAGAAAGGACAAAGTTGTCCAGTATCCTAACCATGTTGTGAGTGCATCCCTCGTACCACTAACTAGTACCCTTATGAAAAGCCTATGTATGACTTTGAATTATTTTACATTCATTTGTACTTTTTCACAGGATAAACTAGATGAGCTCTATAGTAGCAATCTTTCTTCTAGGATGACCGGCATGGATGATGCCCTTACAGAGGTACTAATAAAATTTAAAATTACTTAAGTTTTATGGTAATTATGAATATCCTAATAACTTGATTTATAATGTTTTACAGTTGGTTGGTTCTGACAGTAGAGGGCGAATGCGGGGTCTGGGTTGCTTGATAAGAAAGACAGGATTGAAGAAGTCAGTCCTTGCTCGTTCAAAGGTAGAGAGTGTGATAAAATAAAAAGAGAGCCTAACTCAAGACTTATTTGAGATGATGAAATCATTGGTTGATATAAGCCAAGAGTTATTTGAGATGAAGAAAACATTGGTGGATATGCAGAAAGAGGGACAATATACTCAAAATGTCTCATCACTAGCAGTCGCTAAATCTACTCAGACATCGTCGGTATGCAAGTATAATTTTTTTACTATATCAAGCTTACAATTATATTATAAACGCTAACAATACCAATGCGATTTTATATGTAAATGTAACTGGATATTATATATATATAGGTAAGAGATGCAACTTGCTTGATTTTGGAAAACGTGGTGTAGTTGCTCGTGGTCAAGTACACGAAGTTAATCCAAATGCAACTATCCATTGCGAATCGTTAGAGGATGGAGCTTTTGTTGTTGTCCTGACTGAGGTAATACAACCTGACTCTCCTTTATGGAAAGATGGGTTTGCATTTACACTTGGAGAGGCCGGTCCGGGATCATTTGTGTAATGGGGAAAAGAGGCTTTGAGAATTCAATAATTTGAACAAATTTGGTACTCTATAATTGAACATGTGTAGTGTGCATATTTTTTTTAGTTACTTTATATGATGTTTGGCTTGTTTGTTTCTTAATTTTGAACTAATTTGGAACTCTATAGTTCAACATAGTTATAGTCTACATGTTCTTTCTAGTTACACTAGATGTTATTTGATTTTTTTTTTTTTAATATTGAATGAATTTTGTACTCTATATTTGAACTTATTTATAGTCTTAGGCTCCATTTGGTCATCACATTAGTATCTATGAAAACATTTTTTTTTCCAAACCAAATGGAGCCTAAACCCTTTTTTAACTCCGCCAATGCAACTCCCTGCATTTTCGGTCCCAAGCCCGAGTAAAGGAGGAGGGAGAAGGGCTTTAGAATGGGATCGTTAATTATGGAGGAGATCTTGAAAGTGAAGTATCTCTGGTTTTATGGTTTTACTTATACATTCCTGTATTGATTGCTCATGCATGACGATTATGCGCATTCTTTCAGGTGGATGTTACATGTGGGAGGATTGGAGCTACATATTTTAGATTCAAGTATATGTTGTTGTCATACATGTAGATCAATTCTTCTATGTTTGGGTGCATGGTGATTGGATCTGAAAATTTGAGATTTTCATTCATTTATTTCATGACTTTCTGTAAGATCTTCTTTAATTGTTAATTTATTTAATTTGAATGGAAGAAGGATTGATTATTCAATGCAAAATCAATTTATGGAGAGGTGTATTTTTTGTCTAAAAATACCTGAGCTTTCATTTGAAAAAAAGAGAGAAGGAATTATACTTAATTTGATGTTTCATTTCTTGGCATATAGCTCAAAGACCTTGAGGTAAGAAGGATGAAAAATAAACTAGAACAATCCTGTGAGAGTAGCGGTTTGCCTCTGTAAGTTAAAAGTGCAAAGAAGATAGAGATCTGACAATGGGACTCACTCTCTGGAATAGGTATGCTGTTATGGATGTAAATTTTGGCTTCACGCAAAGTGTGACAAGATTAGTAACAAAGTCTTCAAGGTTTGAACTTAATGCTGATGTCATGACATGTTCATTATAATATGTGATGTTTACTAACTAAGGTTTTCATGTCCCAAAACATTGATTATTTCTATCGTAATTGCAAGGCAAAGTTTAATTTTGAACTATCAGACACTGAAAAGAGGCAGCCATAAATTAAGTATGTCTGTTGACTTCTATTGAACCCTGTTTTATTTTGTAGAAGTTAGTTGATGCCTGCATATGTGGGATTCAATATCTTTGCTGGATGTTCTTCTCAAGTTCTTATTTATTTATTTATTTATTTTCTTACTAATAGATGTTTGAACTTGTAAAACAGATCTAATAGTAACAATGGGCCATTCGTGTTACCCAATGAGATAACTATTGTGTGTTATGGTGTGGAAGGCACATACTTTCCGAGTCTCCACTTGTAAGCTTCAAATGTTTCATTTTTTCCTAAGTTTTATGAATCCCTTTTGTCTTTTTGTACATGACTAAAAAGGGAGAATTACCCGTTTAAAATTGGATGATTAATAAAACTTTCTTCTGCTTTTGGGAACAGTTGCACTTGGTGGTTTAAATGCTTTAAGGTTAGTGAATATAAGACCTAACCCAAATTCATGTGTGTGCATGTGTGTGTGTGAGTATGCATTTCATTTCTCATGATCCTGCGGTCCTACCGGTCGAATTTCGATAATCCGTGACCTTCGGTTAACATTTACGGCCTTCCTCGAGTTCGGTCACGTTGACCCGATTCAGATCGGCTCGAGACCTATGTCATCTTGTCCGTATCGACGCCGCAGTTCCAACACCGTATTTCATGCGTTAATCCGATGTGTACATCTCAAGATATGAGCAGCGATTGATTTGAGCCATTATTTATGTGTTGGTGGACCCCACCATGGCTTGCACATTTCCCATTCACATGATGCCATCCCAAGCTGATTTTTCTAAAAGGCTACTACCCTACAACCTTGTTTGTATCTCTCTAGTATAATGATCACTTTCTCTACCCTAGTTAACAGAGGTAATGATTACTTCCCTTAAAAGCCTTTTCTCTCTCTCTATTTCCCTCTCAGTTTTCTCCTCTCTCTCTCTCTCTCTCTCTCTCTCTCTCTCCCTCCCTCCATCCCTCTCTCTTCTCCCCCCTAGGAAGATCTTGGACGCCCCCCCCCCCCCTCCTTCTTCCATCCCTCTTTCCCTAAAATCCCTCCTAATTTAGCCCTTATCACTTCATCTCATCCATTGATTTCTCTTCCTTGGAGCTAGAGGAGCAAGAAGGACTAGATTTTTGTAAGGATCAAGGTGGGTGCTCTCCATATCATGTAGATCTCTTCTTCTTAATGTATATTCTTCAATCTTTCTCATTTGGGATGTGTAGGACCAACCAATCAATGGTCGAGATCCTACACAACCTTCTAGATGTGGCCATTGGACCCACCTTGTACATGCATGTCTATGCATGGGGATTCCCTTGA
Organism: Magnolia kwangsiensis; assembly: GCA_037074715.1. Lineage (NCBI taxonomy): Eukaryota > Viridiplantae > Streptophyta > Magnoliopsida > Magnoliales > Magnoliaceae > Magnolia > Magnolia kwangsiensis. The sequence goes on from CM073572.1 coordinate 63,451,412, forward strand.
TAGATTCCTTTCATGGTGATTTCTTCTCATTCCTTAGGCATGATGGGTCATCTAGACCCTTACATCATGGTTGTGATGACATCCCAATAGTTCATCTTAGATCTATGCTATGCATGATGAAATTCATGTTGTACATGGTATATGTATAGTATATGTGGCTGTGATTGTGTTGTGGAAGGGTCAATAGTGGCTCAGCCTTCCCTGATGTCCGAATATCGTTTCTTTCCTCTCCCTTCTCTTGTATTTATGATGATGTATGTGTGGTCCGCTTAGTGGACCTGGATTGTCTAGGAAAGCCCAGCAAGGGTGGGACGCCCATACCCAACCTACACTATGGTTAGGGTGTCCCATTTGCCACCCTAGATGTTGCATACAAGATTGGAAAATTTTAGATTTAATTTGGACAATTGTGGGGCCCACTAAGGTGGGCCATGGAACCAAATTTATGGGCCAATCCTTTCCTTAAATAGCTCATGCTTTTATTTTATGTATGTATTGCTGTCCATAAATTTCTAGATAGACTTCTATTGGTTTTTAGGCCTAAACTTGGACTATTTGGGGGACATTTTATATCCATAAAATATACTTTCCTGAAAGGTGGGGATCTCATCTTTATGCCCCCCAAATTTTAGCCCCATATGACCTTGATTGATGTCCCAAAGGTGTGGCCCAAGTGAGATGGACAGTCTAGATTTTCTGGATTGTTTCCAGCAATAGGTCAGTTTAGAATTTCTTAAATATAAAATAATTTTTCCATTGGTGGGCCACATCTGTGGACCCCACCTTGTGGTACACATATGAGGAGACATAAAAACTATTTTCTCCAATTTTTTTGAGGCCATTAATCCACACCATTGGAAGCTTAGATTAGTGCCTATTTAAAATATGCACTAAACAGATTTTCTAGATAGTTAGGTTTCTTAAAATTAAATAAAATATTTCTGCTCTTCCAAAAATTCTAAAAATTTACAGAGAGGTGTCCAACCCATTGTAAGACCCACCTACTAAGTTTCGGAGTCAACGAACCCCTGTGCATTTGGTATCTAAGGCTGGACCGGCCAACCAGGCAAGGACGTCCAGCCATGGCTGGGCCGTCCACCCCCTTTGTGGACCCATCTTGAAATATTTGTTATCCCTACCATCCATCCATTTGTGGTCCACGTGGGACATGGCCCACCTCCCTGTCATTTATCCAATTTTGGGACCCAATTTAATGTGTTTTTGGGCCAATTGCCCAGGCCCATAGGACCCTTCACCTTGGGACACCTAGGCCGATTGAACTATTGTTGGACTTCCAGTCTAGCAGCATGGTCCACCTGATTTATGTGAGTGATTCATTACTCCCATCTGGTGGTACCCATAGGGATATATGTGGGCTACCAGTGAACATAAACTTAAATTATATTTATTATTTGCTGGACTCCAACAAACCCAGAAACGGGTGGTCTGAAAATTCCAGTAATAAACCCATATTGGCTGCCCTAATGGTCTGATTTGGGGCAACATGGCCCACTAGGTTTAAGGATGAATTATGCACATAAGCTTACCATTTTTTGAGGTGCATTTGGGCTTCATTTGTGTACACTAGGAGGCCCACCTCAATTGGATTTTATTTTGGATCTATGTTCATAGTTGTTTTTTTATTGGACTTTGTAGGCCCATTTATCTTGGAATGTTCTAGTTAGGTCCCTTGACCTTTGGGCCTGTATCTCACCACTTATTGTGATGGGTTTATGGGCCACAATGTGCAAGTAGTTAGGCCCTTGGTTGCCCACTAAAATAACCTTGTACTTGGGCCAAGTTGTGAGGCCCAATTCACATGGATAAGGCATAAAAATTGCCCACATGGTTGGATTACCGGGCTGCCCACTAGGCCCACCATAATATGTGGATTTTTGACCTTCGTGGTTAGGCCCAAACCTTATTTGAAGGCCCACCATATTACCTATGTGTTGGGCTTGGTGCATAGCCCACTAGGACATGGATTGTTTAGGCCTTGGGCCTTGTTTCATATTCGAGTAGTAGTGGGATATCTTTTGGGACCTAGTTAAGGTTGGATGTCCTCCTTAGTGGCCTTAAGGTAGGACCATGTGTGGCTATTAGTGGTTTAAGGTCCACTATAGGCCCTCGTAAGGATCGCTTATTCCCTTAGGCTTATATATTATCCTCCTTAGCTTTGTGGGCTACTCCAAAGTATTGGGCCCCCACTAGAGGTTTATTTCTTATATTAATTATCTAAGTACCTAAACTTGATTCCCTCCTTGGGAACGATGAGTATGTTTTAAGTCATCATCACCGTATGGCACACCCTTAGGATCCATATGCATCATGAAGTGTTTGAATTGCATTCGTGTGTGGTCATTGGGTTGATATGACAAAGGGATAGAGTTCCCTTCTTGTGCACATTGAGTGCTTGGAGCTAGTGCATGATTGGTATGCGTGACTCATGCATCTGGCATCGCATCTCATAGGTATGATCGCCCTTACTTCACTAGGGCCTTGCCTCCACAGATACATTGTTGATGGTCATGATTAGACACCGAAAATGTTACCTGAGCATATGGGGTACATAAGATGCCCTTGGGAGAAAATTTCAAAACTTCCATGGTACTAAGGATCTGCCCCAACGCCATGATCGAGTGGAAACTATGAGTGCATGAGGGCCTTACACCATTAGGTCACAACTCCCACTGTCATGTAGTGTCGGGATGGGGTGTGGCCTTGCCCACCTGTGAGAGAGGGCAATAGTTAGGCTGAGTTTAACCAGCTCGTGAATGGGTCTGCTACCATCGAGCCTTGCTGGTGAATGGCTGACCATGGACAGGTAGTGAGGTCTCTTATGCTCATTTGACTGTGCGGGTCTGGAGAGCAGTAGTCATCCTGTAGTGCATTTGACCCCAGTAGATTCCTTATGATGGAACTATATTGATATGTGGATTAGAAATAAGGTTTGGTATCACTTCACATTGCATTTTCATCATCTGTATAAGCCTTATACTGCATCACCTTGGTATGACGCCAAATACTCATTACATTATAAAGCCTTAGCCCGACTTCCTGCATTCATGGCTTAGCCTTGGTAAGTCTAGTGGTATTGACATTAATCATGTTTTCCCTCTGTATCTCCTATTATTCTTCTGCGCACCATTGTCACATACTTTCACCACCCTCTAAGCTTTCTATAAGCTAATGCACGATTGATGCATGCAGGAGATCCTAGGTTGGCGTCGTAGCGGTAGAGCTTCAATAGGAGTTGAGTCGAGGACCCCAATGCTGTAGATCTTCTTCCTTCTTCTTTTGTCATCAGATGTATTTCCTTTTAGCATTGTATTAAAGCTTAAATTTATAATGAATTTTGTGATACGTGCCTTTATTGTTTCTCAGATATACTTGTTGTGATGTTAGGTATGCTCGAATTGGAATGAATATGTGGTTATAAAAATCCTCCTTGTAGGATCTCAGGATCGGAACATGTCTCAAGAGCCAAGAGTGGGGTAATATGGAGGCTGTTGTGGCTACAACCGGCTATCGGGTTCCGTGAGTCCAGTTACCAAGTCTAGGGCATGACAGGAGTGGGTATCAAAGTATCGTTGGTAATTCTAGAATAACTTGGGATAACATCGCATGTCTTCTGCAAGCCTAGGACAAGTAGTGTCCTGAGGACCTTCCTTTCATCTGATCTTGCAATATTTTAACCTTATGTGTCGTCATCCTTATTTTTCTGTAGACGATGCCGCCTAAAGGGGGTGTTCGTGGCCATGGTTCTCATCTTACTCCAGCGACCTGTGTTACCCGAGTGCACTCCGCTCCCATCTTAAAGGATCCGATTCCTGAGGTTCTGTTTCAGCCTCTTGTTGAGCCTGTTCCCCTAGTTGCTCCCGTTCCCTTGCCAGTTCCCCCATTTGAGCCTACTATTCAGGTTACAGAGGCTCCAGCTCCGTCAGCCTCACTCGTGTCTCCGCCCGAGGTGAGTGCCGCTCTTACATTCCCGACATTGCCAGTTGGTGTTGAGCATTTTTAGCAGTTGATGCAGCTTGTCATTGCTGTGTTGCAGACTCGTTAGCCTGCAGCCATTTCGGTTCCTAAGCAGACCGATTTACCATGTACTAGCACTATTTGTAGAGAGTTTAGGTAACATGACCCTCCGAGAATTAGGGGTGAGACTGACCCTTCTACCGCCAAGACTGGGCACACAGAGATAGAGCGAATTTTTGACACGATGCAGTGTCCGGCTGACCAGCGTGTTTCCTTGGCGACTTTTCTTCTCCTGGGTGAGGCTCGTCACCGGTGGTCATCCGTATCTAGGATGGACAGGCCAAATTTTGTCTAGACATGGGAGAAATTCATGGTCCGCTTTGACTAGAAGTTCTTCCTTGAGTGTGTGTGTGAGTAGAGAGCGATGGAGTTTGAGGCCCTTTTTCAGGGTGATATGACGGTTCTCAATATGAGGCCCGTTACTTGGTGTTGTCTAGATTTACTCCTCATCTCACTGGTGACGAGAAGATGAGAGCTCACCATTTTCAGAATTCTTTGTGACCCACGCTCCGTAGCTGTGTAGTAGGTCGTTGTTTGAGAATGTTTAATAGTTCATGCATAGGGCCTTAGTTTATGAGGAGGACTAGGCTATAACCTAGAGATCTCGTGAACAGAGTTCCGGTGGAGATGGGAAGAGGAGAGCACTAACCAGTAATTTCAGGCAGCACCGTCAGTAGAGAAGGAGGGACATATCAGAGTTTTGGCAGCTTACGACACTGACAGCAGCTTCCTCATCATCATCAGTGTAGCTAACCGCTTCATCTTTTAGCCCTTTTTTGGCGTTTACTATGATTGTGGGTAGACAGGGCATCAGAGGCGAGATTACCCTCTCCCCCTTGCAGCAGCAAAGGCCACTGTAGTTGCCTCCTCCTCATCGTCCTCAGCAGCAGCATCAACTTTGAGTGTAACTTCCAGCTCTCGCTCCTAGGGCTCCTCCTCAGTAGCAGAGGCAACCAGGTAGACCTCCCCAGCAGCCACAATAGCAGCAATAGAGACAATAGTAGTAGGAGAGGGGATGTCCACATGTCTAGTCCCTGGGTCGAGTATAGGCTAAGGATCCGCAGTCTTTCGGGTTGCTTCCTTTGCCAGCTTAGGGTAGATTTTATTCCACGCAGCAGGCGTCGGGCCAAGACCCGTAGTCTTCGATCGACAGAGTTGTCAGGGGTATTCTTCTTATTTTTACCTCCATTTCTCATGTTTTTTTTTAAATTCCGGCACTTCTCATTCCTTCATGGCTGAGCAGTTTTGCCGATTGACCGGTATTCCGTCGAAGTCTGCATCTGAGGCCTTGGCAGTTTCAACTCCCTTAGGGAAGTCTGTAGTATTAAGACGTCGTTGCCCTTTTTCCCCAATGTTAGTGGGCGAGATGTTCCTTCCTGCCAATTTATTCGTGATACCGATGACAGGTTTTAATGTTATCTTAGGTATGGACTGACTTGCGGAGTATTATGTGGTCTTGGACTATGCCACAAGGACAGTTACGTTTCACATTCCCTGCTTGCCAGTGTTTCAGCTCGTTGTTGAGCGTATAAGAGAGCCATTGTCAAGTTTATTGGCTTGTGTTGTCGAGGATTCTTTGGCAGGGTGTATTGAGTAGCTGCTAGTTGTTTGTGAGTACTCGAATGTGTTCAAGGAGATCCCAGGTTTGCCGCCACATCGAAAGATTGAGTTGTAGATTGATTTGGTGCCCAGTACTATACATATCTCGAAGGTCCCCTACCGAATGACACCTTTTAAGTTGAGGGAACTGCAGGAGCAGTTGGATGAGCTCCGAGAGTTGGGTTTTATTCATCCCAGCAGTTCACCTTAAGGAGCCCCGGTATTATTCGTGAAGAAGAAGGATAGCTCGTTACGGCTCTGTGTGGATTATCGTGAGCTCAATAGAGTCACTATCAAGAACCGATACCCGCTTACCCGTATTGATGATCTGTTTAACCAATTGCAGGGTGCACAGTATTTTTTCAAGATAGATTGTGGTCTGATTACCATCAGATTTTTGTTCGAGAGGAGGACATTCTGAAGATGACTTTTCGGACGCAATATGGTCACTTTGAGTTCCTGGTAATGTGATTTGAACTAACCAATGAGCCTGTTGTATTTATGCAGTTGATGAATGAGGTCTTCCAGAAGTTCTTAGATCAACTTTTGGTGGTGTTCATTGATGATATTCTTGTATATTTGAGGACCCGAGAGGACCATGTTGAGCACTTACAGATTGTGCTAGAGACCCTCCATGCCCACCAGCTGTATGCGAAGTTGGAGAAGTGCGAGTTCTGGCAGGAGGAGATAAGTTCCTCAGACACGTGGTGATGAGGGATGGTCTTGTTATAGACCCTTTGAAGGTTGATGTAGTGCGTCAGTGGGACTAGCTCACAAACGCGTCCGAGATTCATAGCCTCCTTGGTCTGTCAGGATATTATCATCAGTTTATTGGGGGTTTCTCTCGTATTGCAGCACCGTTGACCCGGTTGATGCGAAAGAGCACCAAGTTTGTCTAGAGTAACACCTATAAGGAGGCATTTATGTAGTTGAAGAATCACCTCACGTTCGCTCCTGTTCTCACTCTTTCTTATGGGAGTGAAGGTTTTGTTGTTTTCACCGATGCCTCTAGAGTTATCTTGGGTGCTGTCCAGATGCAGCAAGGAAAGCCAGTGGCGTATGCCTCGCGCCAGCTCAAGGTTCATGAGCTAAACTACCCCACCTATGATTTGGAGCTAGTAGTGGTTGTCTTTGCACTTAAGGTGTGGAGGAATTATCTATATGGGGTCAGGTTTAAGCTCTTCTCGGATCATAAGAGCTTGAAGCATCTATTTTCGCAATCTGAGTTAAACCTGCGTCAAAGGCAATGGATGGAACTATTGAAGGATTATGATTTCGACATTCAGTACCACCCAGGTAAAGTGAATTGGTGGTGGACATGCTCAGCCGTCAGCCACGAGGCGTGGTGGAACAGATGATGGTTCGACAGTCATCTTGTAGTGCATTTGATCCTAGCAGATTCCTTATGATGGAACTACTGATATGTGGATTAGAAATGAGGACCTACATCACTTCGCATTGCATTTGCATCGGCTGTACAATCCTTATACTACATCGCCTTGGTATGGCGCCCAGTACTCATTACATTGTTCAACTTTGGTATGACTTCCTACATTCATGGCTTAACCTTGGTAAGGATAGTGGTATTGGCATTGATCATGTTTTCCTTCTGTATCTCCTATTATTCTTTTGTGCACCATTGTCTCGCATTTTCACTACCCTCTAAGCTTTGTATAAGATTATGCACAATTGATGCGTGCAGGAGATCTTAGGTCGGCATCGTACCGGCAGAGCTTAGATAGGAGTTGAGTCGAGGACCCCAGTGTTACAGATCTTCTTCCTTCTTCTTTTATCATCAAATGTATTTCCTTTTAACATTATATTAAAGCTCAAATTTATCGTGGATTTTATGATGCATGCCTTTGTTATTTCTCAGATATACTTATTATGATCTTGGGTATGATCGTATTATAATGAATATATGGTTATGAAAATCCTCCTAGTAGGATCCCAGGATCAGAACCTGTCTCAGGAGCCGAGAGTGGGGTACTATGGATGCTGCTGTGGCCAGAACTGGCTATTAGGTTCCTTATGAGTCCAGTTATCGAGTCTGGGGCGTGACAGTGAACCTTTTTGCATCTTACTCAATGATATCAAATTTTCATCAAAGCACCTTTCTTAGAATTCAGATATGCTATATGATTCTTGATTGAAATAAATGGAATTTTCTTGTTTGGCCCAGCACTGTACTGCAGGGGCTCAACTTTGGATAGGCCTTAACCCTTTATCTGGTGAGCCCCATTATTCGTGGATTAAAAATTTTGAAAATATATTCTCATGCATTCATATCTACAAGCCAAGATACTAATCATGACATGCATAATTTGATTTATATAGTATGTCAAGGCTACACATATCAACAAGGGTGTTCATATTCACAGGCAACAAGTCATGGGCCACCTAGAGAAGGAGTGTCCCGACTGCATTCAAACTATTTATAGGTGTAGAATGCGATCTTGCCATTGATTTGGATCTTATTTATCCTTCTCTTGAATTTTGTGGGTGCCTTTACATGCTTAGTTGCAGTTGGTTGTGAAAATTCAGTTAAACATGGAGGAAAGAACTAAAATGGAGGTGGATTGTTTCAATACATTGTGATGCCCTGCCCTTAAATGTAATTCCATGTGGTTTAAGTTTGGCTTGAAATAATTTGAATTACTATTTGGGGTTGGATCTTCATTGTGGATGGAAAGGGGTTATTCCTATGACGGTCATTTCAATTTCATTGAATTGAATGATTTTAATTCAATTGAGCATCCAAATGCAGCCTGGTGTGTGCGATTTATGTTATTTCAGTCTTTATTAAACATGGTCTTTCCATACTCAACTGGCTTACCAATCTTCAAAAAAAAAAAATAATAAATAAAAAAAAACTCAGCAAGCTTACCCCATTAGCAACAAACGAGCAAATTGAGCAAATTGAAAGTGAATTCCACACTCTTGTATTCGTCAGAATTTGCTTGTTGATTTGGAGTTGCTAAGTCCTAACTAACAAGAAATTTTATCTGTTTCCAATTTATGCACAAAAGCACATTTGGTGGGATGCAGTTAGGCTTGGAAGATTCAAACAAGAAACATGTAATTGTGGACTAGATGAGTTATATTCATGAATTGAACAAATTTAAGTGGGAAAAAAAAAATTAAAATTATTATTATTATTTTTTTAAAAAAAGAAGAAGTAATAATGCCCTGAATTGAATGGACTTATTTTGCATCCCATGAATAATTGCTGACTAATCCTATTTCAAATCAATCATAAAATTGAAAACTATTAGCAATATTTCTATCAATCTAATGTGTATGTGCTTTTGTTATTTGTATTGTTAAAAATTTTGACTGTTGAGTTTTGAGCGGTGGAGTGTGTTTCGATCTAAATAGAACTGATCACGACCAAATGGTCCTAGGGAATCTAAACAGAATTGATCACCAGCAAGTCATGGTGGACCATGGACATTATAAAGGCGTTAGATTGGCATCAATCGAGATTTATTTGGCCCATCAGCTAATTGCAAATCCATCTTTTACAGTTTGACCACCAGTTTTCAGGTAGCTTAGATTTGCAGCATGGGAATTCTGAAAGTTCAAATATGAGAGATGTTAGATAAGGTTCAAGCCCAGGTTCAAAAGTCAATAGGGGAGAATTTGTAGCATGCACTTCATTACAACAAGATTTTTCTAACTTGACAATGGTTTTTCCTCTTAGATGTAAGTTCTGCTCTCACCTCTACTAGTCTATTTGTACTAAACATACAACTATAGTCCTTGCCACTTGGATTCTTGCTTCTTTTACCAATACATTTTCTTTTGGCAACATGTATCCAATCACGAATGTAGTATCTAACATGCATATGAATTTTTGGCTGGAAAATTTTCTTCCTGCAGCTTTGCATGCTGAGTAATCGACCTCAATCCAAGCTCTCTAGTTAGGCAGTAATGTAGCAGTTTGTCCTCCAGGCTTGAATGAAGGATTGTAATTGATTTATTATTGAATGAATGAATGATTTTAATTGAATGAATGAATGAATGAATGATTATGCAGGTGGTAATTGAATGAATGAATGATTATAATTTTTTTAAATGTAGGCAATAGCTACAGATATTAACCGTAGCTAGTAATCTGACAACCTTAGCAATTATTAAATTCGGCATATTTCTACGGATCTAACACTACTTTTAGTTACCAACAATATCCGTAGCTGTAGGTACTTTTGGCTAAAGAAATAATTGTTATGGATTATATCTATAGCTATTGTAATCTACGGCTACAGATTAAATCCGTAGCGATAGGTTTTAGACCTATTGGCTCGACACCTATGATGATGGTCGTGCTACGGACAAAAACTGTAGCCATAGGTCTATGGCTACGGATTAAATCTATAGCCTTTGCCCAGTTTTCTGGTAGTGTGAGTGTGTTTGCTGTCACTTTCCTTAAGAAACAGTTTGATGAGGTTGTTGGTCCAGTGATAATCTAGTTTCTTCTTGACATTGATTTTAAATTGTATCTATCATTGTTGTTGGCTTGCAATGTTCTTTTAGCCATATATTATTCTGATATATAAAGGGCAAAGTTTTTTCCACTCTGTGTCTTGCTGATTGTTGGGTCCTGTAGGTTGTGGAGACGGCGGTCGCTCTACAGGAGGCTGGATGTTTCGCAGTCGTTCTGGAATGTGTGCCTGCACCTGTAGCTGCAGCTGCAACCTCTGTCCTCCAGATCCTCACCATAGGCATTGGAGCTGACCCTTTCTGCAACGGCCAGGTTAGTTGATTTTCATCTTTTCTACTATAATGATACCATCAGGAAGGCATCTTTCTTTCTTTTCTTTTCTTCCTTTTACTGTTGGAAGAAAGTGGATTCATTTGTTACTCTAGGGAAGCATGATACTCCATACACTTGCACATAAAAATTGTTCACACGACATGTACCTCAAATTAGATTGTACAAATAGTGGCAATGTTTGATCGATATATCCTGACCACAAATTAATGGACATTTGCTTCAACATTGAGGTCTTGATGTATATATCTGGATTGATGAGTATAATCTTTGCTACCATCTCTGTTGCTGCTACCAAAATTTTCAGATCCTTCTTGAATTGCTATTTCTTCACATATTTAGCAACACTTTTCACTACAAAAAATACATGTATTAGCGGCACATTTTCATCGGTGGCCAAAACAAACTACCCATGTACACTTCTCTCTCTCTCTCTCTCTCTCTCTCTCTCTCTCTCTCTCTCTCTCTTGGTTTCATCATGCCTGACAGTCTTGCAAAGTGTGATGGATGATACGCAGGCACTTAGAATTGCATACATGACATACCTGGTGGAAAATGTTGATAAATAGTGTTAATTATGCTAATTGAGAGTGTTGTCCCTATCCATCCACAAAGCCACACATGTACTTGATCCCTTTGGAGGACAAGGTTATATGATGATGATCATTCCTCCTCAAAGGTAATCTTGGCACTTCCAACACTGCAATCACTGTATTAAATTACAACACTTGAAAAAAAGAAAAAGAAATCACTATATTAGATCACATGGACACACCATGTCTTGTTTGAATTTCAATGGCTACATAACACTTGTAGTCACTCAAATGTAAAAATTCAACATGGTTATACCATAGGCTGTCCTGCATAAAGTTGAATGGATATTCAAATTTCATGTTTGGATGTTAAAATTTAGAGCTCTGTAGATGTTAAGATTTCTTTTCGTGTTTGAATGACAGTCTGTAGAAGTCTCATGATTCATAATCCAAAAGCATATTGCAGGAGCATACATGGAATAGGTGGGTAGTGGAACATGTGCTCATGACTCATGTGCAAGAGATTTGAGCTATTTACTATCCTAAAATGTGAACATACAATCCTAATGGGTTGTTTATGTTTTGGATAAGGCTGCAACAGGGAAACATTGAAGAGAGCACTGTTTAGTGGCAGTAAGAAAAAACAACATCTATTGTTTTATGGACTCTTTTACTACAATTCTTATTATATTATCATTATCATTGGACTCTTATGCTTGAGAATCAATGAGGTATCCCTTTAACACATGCCTCTTTTTACAAAGATTTAATTTTTGTTGTTGTTTCTAGTAACTTGAATTGGAATACTATTCTTTATTATTTCCTTGTCCACTTAAATAAAGCTTCTATTTAAGCTTAACAATTCTTTTTAATTCTGAATTATAACCATGTTTTGTCGGTTAAATATTTTTTTATTAGATGAAAGAAACACAAAAAGAAAATTGCTGCTTTTTTTTTTTAATGTAAGAAAATTTTTGAGGTTTTAGGTCGTCTATATTTTTTTAAAATATTAAAATCCGAGATGGTCCATAACCGTACTTTTTTTAAGACGTTAAATTTTTATAAAATATTAAAATTTGAGATAGTTCATGACCGTCCTTTTTTAAAGACGTTAAATGTACACTAACGACGACCATAGATTGGCAGTGTTTTAAACGGTTTGTAACCATCAATCATTAGAGATGGTCCATAACAGACTTTTTATTGTCCATCTTTAATGACGGTCCATGATCGTCCTTCTTTACAGACAGTCCATAAACGTCCTTTTAACATCCATCTTTAATGACGGTCCATGACCGACCTTTAACTAATACAATGTAGCAAAATAAGATGGCCCATGTGACGATTTAAAGCCGTCATTGATTGAGATTTGAGACAGTTTTCAGCTGTCATTTTTTCACTATTTTGACGGAGTGATTTGTCAGCTTGGGCCAACACATCCTCAATTATCCCTCTCGGTACACAGATTGAATGATCGACAAGTTATAATGCGGTCCGGGTAGGTTTTAATTCACTTAGACCCTGTTGTTCGTAGACCGAATAAGGAATCAAATTTGCACTCGCTACTAAGTCAAGCAGTGCGTGATCAATCCGATAGTTCCCAATTACACAAGTGATGGTTGGGCTACTAGGATCTTTGTACTTTCATGGTACATCTTTCTTTGAGATAACACTCACTTTTTTTGTCAAGAAGATTTTCTTTTGAATATTTTGTCGTCTTTTAGTCATACATAAGTCTTTCAAAAATTTAGCATATGAAGGTATTTGTTTAATGACATCTAGTAGAGGAATGTTGACCCTCACTTGCTTCAGCACCGCTAAAATGTCTTGAGAGTTAGAGAGAGGTTTTGGTACAATCAACCGTTGGATAAACGGAGCAATCGGCTTGCCTTAAGGTTCCGGCTCTAAAACGACATCTATCATTGTTGTCCTCTTGTGGGTCCTTAGACTTTTCAGCCCTTATTGAAATAGTTTTGTCAATTATTTTTCCACTCTTAAGAGTGGTGATAGACTTAGCTTGTTCCATTTGATTCGAAGAGCTTGGGTCGCTGACTTCATATTGTTGTTTTGGATTGAGAAGGGGTTGAGCTAGAAGGCTTCCTTTTTCCCCAATCACATTTTTGTCTCAAACCCTTGTATGGCATACCTTGATTGAAAAGCTCTTGATTTTGAATATGCTTTAGGACCGTGTTCACTTAGGGTTTTAAAAAGGCTGAGCTGGGGGGGGGGGGGAATAGGACAATGTTAAATTAAAAATTAACAACGGAATTAAACAATAAGATAGCCAAATGAATTGCAAATAATCAAAGGAAGTAACAACCTCAAAATTCTAGTATTGAGAGGTTAGTATAAATGTTGTTCTAAGGACAACCTTATACCATAAAACCAAGGGTTTATGGTAGGACAACCTTACTAGTACGATTTGTGTATCAAAAACTCAAACTGAAGAGGAATAAAAAAGAAATAGCGAGAAAGGAAATCTAAGCTATTATAACATTTCTCACAATGCTAAAATGTAAAGATTACAATATTCACATCCACAAATACATCCCACAATCTTGAACTAAAAAGAATAAAGAAAGGAAACCATAAAACCACAAAACATAAAGAATTATAGTAGTTCACCCGTGTGTACACCAACTGTTAAACAACAGCCATATAGCTACTCCACTCCTAATATCCTCACATAGTGGATATTAGCATTCACTATGAAAATAGGCTTTTCCAAGTTCACGTAAAACCTTCACAATTGTGTCTTTCAAGTGGGCTTACACAATTCAAAAAACTCCACACTCTAAGTTTTTTGGATCACCTCAGATAACCAAAACTGAGAGATTTTTCTGGATTAATCTCAAAGAAACCAAAACAAAGGAATTTATAAAATTATAAAATACCTAGATATTCTCCTTTTGTTACAGCCCGAAAGAACCAAATAGAAGTAGAAGTTAGAATATAGAAGTTCAATGTCCACACTCACTTATGAAATGGTTCTAGGTTCTAATTGATTTTAAATTAAATCAAGTTGGGCTAGCTCTATTTGATTTTAATTCCAAGAAGTAGGAATACTTCAATCCCTCTTTCAGATCAGATTGGAATGTAGAATAAAAAATCACATATAACAAAGCTAAAAAAAGAGAATATTAAATATGCACAATATAGTTTAAGAAGTTTACAAACTTATCTCTCAGAGTGTTGTCATGATTTAACATGAATTGAATACCAAACTCTGAAAATCGTGATATATTTATAGGTGAATAAGTCATGTTCATGACTGATCTTGTGGACACTGCGACTGGTCGTAGGACTAATGGACTTTCAAAATTTTGAACGCGATCGGATAAAGCCGTTCCACGACTGGTCGTAGGCCCTCCACGACCGGTCGAGGGACCTCCATGACCGGTCGAGAGACCTCCACGACTGGTCATGACTTGTCCACGACTAGTCTTGAGAAATCTGAAATAGTTGCTAGACATTGAGTCGTAGCTGCAGGACTAGTTGTGAACAAGTTGTGCACTATTTACACGACCGGTCGAGCAGTCTCCAGGACTGGTCGTGGCTTAACAAAAAATGCTAAAAAAATTCCACAAACTTAGGACTGGTCTTAAAATTTCTTGGACTGGTCGAGCCAGTGCTAAAACTAGTCAAATAGAGTTTAGGACTAGTCGATAAATAGTCTATTCACTTATAAAATTAATCAATTGAATTACATATTCAAAATTCAAAATGACCTACCCTAAGGTCAATCTATGGTCATCCAAACGTTGTTAGTGAAGTATTAACATTGAGCTTCTTTTTCTTTTAGTTGATAGTCACTCTTTAAAGTTGGCGAAGCTTGAGATCTTGTCATAGGATGAAGCTTGAGACTCGTCAAGCTTGAAACTGACTAACATTGGAGCTTGAAATTGACTAACATTGAAGCTTAAATTTAAGTGTGTTGTTTTGACTTGTACGAAGCTTTGAACATTAAAATCTTGAAAGCTGGAATTCACTATTGATGTTGTACATAAACATGAACTAGTACACTTACCTTTGAAGTTCTTGAACACAAGACCCTTGTTCTTGAGAGATGCACAGACTTCATTATGAGTTGGATGAGACATATATTACAAGAGAGATTTTAGCACTACAAACTAAGAGGTTTTGTTACTCCAAAATTTGACAATCATAGGGGCTAGAAAACCATAACACTTATAGGTTTCCCTTGATTTAACAATTGGTTAGGGAATCCTCGAAAGTAGCACTTTGTCCATTCCTCCAACTGAAGATTGGATGATTTCTCCAACTAGGATTATAGGTATTAGAGATGGGTCCTTTGAAAGGCCTCTGGTAATTGTTTATGGCATTCGATTGCTCGTTCAGAATCTCTTGAAAAGTAGGTATTGTTAGAAAACTTTCAGTTTTATGAATATTGCAAGCATAAATACCCACTACCAAAAAAATCGAGTAAAGGCTATGGACTTTGAAATTTTTTGGCTATGGATTAAATTTTAAATAATTATGCTACAGATTTAATCTGTACCTAAAACCTAGTTTATCTGTAGCTAAAACCTACATCCTCACCAGAACTTTATTAGATACTAATGGTGCTTAAGAGGCTCCATGGGGCCCATTGGAATGTATGTGTTTGATCTAAGCCGCCCATCAATTCTGATATATAATTTCAGTGGATTAGCTCAAAAATAATAATAATTAAATTTTTATTGTTAATAGGTTGTGTGGTCATCTTACAGCTTCGATTTGACTCATTTTTTACGTTAACCCTTAAAATAATATTTTAAAATTAATGGACGGAGTGGATAAATAACATACATCACGGTGGGCCCCACGGTCTAAAAACCCACAGTCTTAATGGGCCGTCCGTCACGTGCCCCTCCCCAAAATGAAAATCCAGTCCACCTTTTTTCTCCCGCCCACGTACCTATTACATCCATCCTTTTCTCCCTCTCTCCATCTCTCGGCTCCATCACCCTCTCTCTAGCATCTCCCTCTCCCTCGACCTCTCTCGATCTCCTGCTCTCCCTCACCCTCTCTCTGTCTCTCGACCACATTCCCCTCTCTTTGTTTCACAACCTCTCTCTCTCTCTCTCTCTCTCTCTCTCTCTCTCTCTCTTTCACTAGCATTTTCAAAACCCCCTTTCACCGCAAGAAGGAGAAGAAGAAGGAGAAGGAGAAAAAGAGTAAGAACGGTTAGTCTCTCTCTCTCTTTCTCTCTCTCTCTCTCTCTCTCTCTCTCTCTCTCTCTCTCTCTCTCTCTCTGTTTCTAAAATCCGTTGCATTTGGATGCGCCATTGAAATCTTTGTTTTTGTATCTAGTGACTCAAGAGTAGATAATAGGGCTATAACTTAAACCCAAGTTCTGGTTGTGGGATCATGGATTGTATGTCCATGATCTGCTCGATCTCCAGTCCTTCATCGGAGAGATGGATGGTAAGTGGGATCTGAAGAAGGCATCGATGGGCACGCTAGTGTTGGAGTTTCATGGAATTTTTGGATTGGATAAGGACACGATGGTCGAAAGAAGTGATAAGCACTGCTACTCGATGACGATCAGGTTTTTGATGCTTGTATTGATGCTTTCATTTTATTTGAGACAGGGAAGCTTCTATGATTATAACAATTAAGGTCGAGGTGAGAATGAATATTCAGGTTTCTGGTGGTTTTGAGTTCTTTTCATACTTTAGATGGTTAGATCAATTTTCTTATGCAGTTCATTTCTAGTTATTTGACCATTGACATTGGATTTGCTCTGTTTCTTGATGGAGGTTACATATTGGGGATGGATGGTCATTTGATTCCATATGGCAATTGACTTTAATGTAAATATTTAACTATCAATTGTTGTTTCGGTATTTGGGATTTGAATCCTAAAATTGTTGTGATTGTCTATATGTGGGTTAGGAAGGCTTGTTTTTGTAAATTCTCGGAAGCTATCTTCAATTGGTTACTAAAAAAAAATGTACTAGTTATGTTGGGTCATGTTGTTGAAAAACAACAACCTTATTTAAATTGGTGTTAGGTTTTTGTTAAGCAAATTCATGCATTTGGGTTGAGTATTGAGGACCTTGGATTGGGTTGTAGATATATGGCATAGAAGCCCCTTTCTACCAAAGATTGTCTCTAAAAGGTGGCATGATTTAATGAGCCCACATGTGTTTTAGATCTGCCTTATTTTAGAATCCTGTCCACTTGTATTTTTGAAAAATTGATGGACAAAGTGGATTTATCTTGGCCATCTCTGTAGGCACACATAGTTTTCAACTATAAGAAATTCCTGTCGGTGAATTAGGGATTTCCCGGGTAACACTGCAGCATGTGGTTTTCCTGACTGTGGGCCCACCTTGATGTGTGTTTTATATCCGTGCAGTTCATCAGTTTTTCTAGATCATTAATACGTTGATGGTCACCATAATTTTACTTTTATTATTAATGTTGTCCTTTACACTTTTCAATGGGTGCTTGGACCTATCAATCTTACAGTTCTAATCATATTTGTGGATGAAACTTCTCATTAGAGGGAGTAAGGTGTTTGAGGATCACAAAATCCTGCTTGAACTGATCATGAAATCCAAGTTGAATGAAAGTAAAAAAAGAAAAAAAAAACTACCTAAAGAGATGTAAGACCTAGCCCGGGTTCATGTGTGTGTGGTTGCGTGCGTGTGAATATGCATTTCATTCATCTTGGTCCTGTGGTCCAACCGGTCGAATTTCGGTGACCCGCAACATTTGGTTAACGTTTACAGTCTTCCTCAAGTTCAGTCACATTGAACAAACTCGGATCGAGCTGAAACCTATGCCATCTTGTTTGCATCGTCGTTACGGTTCCGACGCCACGTCTTGTGCGTCCATTTGATGTATAGATCATAAGTTATGTGCATCTCATGTTATAGCCCTTGATTATGATCACGTGACCCACCTAGGAGTGGTGTGCATGTTTTTCTAGATGGTCCCATCCCTAATGCACAAGTTTCAACATACATTATTGAACACCACGTAAAATCCCATAATTTATACTACCCATCACCCATACACGACCCACAACCCTAGCCTATAGCTTCCAATAGTCTTTCTTTTGCTAGCCTATTATTATTTCTCTAACCAAAGCCTCATTTCTCAAGAGAAAAGTTAAAATTTCTCTTCCCCAAACAAGGTTGCAATCATTTCTCTCCTACAAGCATCTCTTTCTCTCTCTCCCCTATAAACATCTCTCTCTCTCTCTCTCTCTCTCTCTCTCTCTCTCTCTCTCTCCTCTCATTTCCCTCTTTTCTTTTTCTTCCTTCTTGCTAGTAGAAGGTGGGACGTCCCTACCTCTCCCTCTCCATTTCCATCCCTTTCTTTCCATAATCTCTCTAAATCCATCCATTTCAAGTTCATCTCATCCATTGATTTCCTTTCATTAAAGCTAGAGGAGCGAGGAGACCTAGATTTTTGTAAGGATTAAGGTGAGTGCTCTCCATATCATGCATATCTCTTCTTCTTAATGTAGATCCTTCCCTCCTCATTTGGGATGTTTAAGACCCACCAATCAATAGTGGAGATCCTACACAACTATCTAGATGTAGCCATGAGGCCCACATCGTACATGCATGTCCATGCATGGGATTTTTTCCTTAATGGACCCCTTGTATGGGGATTTCTCCTATTTCTCTAGGTATGATGGGTCATGTAGACCCTTGCATATGCATGGGATGACATCCCAATCATTCATCTCAAAGATCTAGGCCATGCATTATAAGATCTATGTTGTACAATGTGTTTATATTGTTGTTTGTGGTTGTGATTGGTGGAAAAGGCTCAATAGTGGTGGAGCACTCATCTAATGGTCGGATGCTCTTCCTTATCTTTCCTTCTTTTGTAATCTGATGATATTATTTGTGGTCCACTTAGTGGGCCTGGATTGCCCAGAAAAGCCCAGTAAGGAATGGACATCTATACTCAACCTACACCATGGTTTAGATGCCCCTTTTTGCCACCTTAAATGTTCTTGCAAGGGTAGAAATTTGAGAGTTTGTTCTGGACAATTGTGGGCCTACTAGGGTGGGCCATGGCACCCAATTTATGGGCCAATCTCTTCCTTAACAGGCCCATACATTTATTTTATTCCATGCATGTATTGCTGTCCAAAAATTTTTGGATAAATTTTTATTGGACTTTGGGCTTGAATTTCGGACTGATTGAGGGACCTTTTGTACCAATCAAATATGTTTTTCTAAAATTTGGGGATCTCATCTTGATGTTCCCCAAATTTCAGCCCTATCCGACCCCAATTGAGGCCCTAAAGGTGTGGCCTAAGTGAGGTGGTTAGCCTTAAATGTCTGGACTGTTTCCAACAACTTATCAGAGTGGAAATACTTAATTATAAAATAATTTTTCTACTAGTGGGCCACATCTGTGGATCCCAACTTTTATAACATAAATGAGGGGACCTAAAACCTATTTTTCTCAATTTTTTTGAGGCCACTGATCCACCCAATTGGAGGCTCGGATTAGGATCTATCAAAATTCTGCACTTAGCAGATTTTCTAGAAAGTTTGAATTCCTTAAATTAATTAAAATATTTTTGTAAATCTTAAAATTGTGAAATTTTACAAAGGTGTAGTCCACACATGGTAGAACCTACCTGTAAATTTTTGAGGTCAACGGACCCCTGTATAGACCATGGTGTGGGACAGACCGGCCCATTAGGCTAGGACGTCCAACCATGGTTAGCCGTCCACCCCTCTTTATGGACCCACCATTGATGTATTTGTTTCTCCCACCGTCCATCTAATTGTGGTTCATGTGAGACATGGCCATCTCCATCAGTGGCACCCATTTTGGGACCCGCTTGATGTATTTTTGGGCCTTTGCCCAGGCTCATGGAACCGTCCACCATAGGGACGCCCAAGCCCATTGGACCATTGCTGGACCTTCAGTCCAGTAGCATGGTCCACCTATTTTATGTGTGTAATTTAGTCCTCTCATCTGGTGCGACCCAAAGAGATATATGTGGGCCACCAGGGAACTCATACTTAATCTTTATCATATATTGTTGGGCTCTAATAGGCCCAAAATACAAGCGGACTGGAAATTTAGCAATAGGCCCAAACTGGCTACCCCTAATAGCATGTTTTGGGGTAGCATGGCCCACCAGATTAAGGGTGGATTATGCACATAAGGTTACCATTGTCTGAGGTGTCCTTGGGCTTCATGTATATATGCTTGGAGGCCCACCTCGATTAGATTTTATTTTGGATTTTTGCTCGTAGTTTTGATTGGCCTTGGTAGGCCCATTCATCTTGGATCTACTAAGTTAGGCCCCTCGACCTTTTGGGCCTAAATTTCACCACCTATTGTGTTGGGTCATGGGCCATAAAAGCCAAAGTGGTTGGGCCCTTAGTTTCCCATTAAAATGATCTTGTATATGGGCCAATTTGTGAGGCCCAACTCACCTAGATAAAGTTAGGATATTGCCCTTATGGTTGGATTATTGAGCTGCCCATTAGACCCACTGTAATATATGGGTTTTGTGACCTTCATGGTTGGGCCCAAACCTTGCTTGAGGGCCCACCATATTGCCTATGTGTTGGGCTTTGAGTATAGCCCATTAGGACATGGATTGTTTTAGGCCTTGGGCCTTATTTCACGCTCGTATAGTAGCAGGCTACCTCTTGGGAACCAGTCAAGGTTGAATGTCCTCTGGGGTGATCCTAATGTAGGCCCACGGGTTTTTTTATAGATGGTTAAAGGCCCAACATAGGCCCTAGGCCATTTATTTGAGGCTCAATATGGATGTATGTGGAGCCTACCTCAACATATGTTGGTCTAGGCCGTTCAAGCCTTGGATCACCCTATCATGGAAGCACTCTCTACCTTGGGTTGCTGCTGGACTTAAAATCTAGTAGCAGACCCACTTGATCTTTTCATGATGTATACACACCCTCCATCTGGTGGGGCCCCCTGTGAATATTGTTGAGATTGTTTCCACATAGTTGATTAATTTCTAGACTTTAGTAGGTCCAGGAAGTCAAACGGGCCAAAAGTTTAGCAAAGAGCCTTAAATGAATATTTTTATGGTTAAAACTTTATTTGGCTGTGGGGCCCACAATATTGAGAACTTATGTACGTGTTGCATACTTATGTTTTCTTATAATCTTTGGGCTTAATCAGTGCATTCTTTTGGGTCACCTCTAGTGATCACATGAGAACTCCATCTTAGATCAGATTTTGGGGCATCCTGTGAGCCCAGAGTGGGTTGGGACGTCCCAGCTTGGCCCAGTCATATATTGGGCTGACTTCCACCATTTTGATGGACTTGTGGGCGAGATAAGGATGGTATGGGCCCTTGGTTGCCCACTTAAATGGCTGGTGTTGGGCTGATGTAGTGAGGCCTATTTCATCCAAACTTAAACTTGTTTTTGGTCCGTATATTGTGTACACGGGCTGCCCACTAAGTCCAACTTAATGCAGGATTCTATGGTCATTGGGAATTGAGCCTTGGGCCTTAATTCCCTTCTTGAGGCCCATGTTGTTAAAGATAGTATTATCTCCTTTTTTTATGGCTTATTATGAGGAGTATACACATATGTGACCACCTATTTTTATCTTGAATGTAGGCATTGGGCCTTTTATCCATATAGTTTATTATTCTTATACCTTTTGGAAAATGGTGGTTAAATGTCCACATTATGGACCCCTATAGGCCCAATTGTATCTAAGTGTGATTGGATGCTCATCTAAGACTCTTGCTAGGTTCATTTATGCATTACTTAGACCTGTAGCTTACATGCTCAGCCTCGTGGGCTACCTCAGGTAAATGGGCCCCCACTAGAGGTTGGATTTCTTTATGGATATTGTCTAAGTACCTAGTCTTGGTTCCTTCATTGATAGGAGTGTACTACTTTGTATATCTCCGCATAGTGCATCTAGATACATCTTCATGGCCCATATGCATCATCGTATGCTTAAATGACACTGTGTGTGTGTGGTTATGATTGTGCTATTGGGCATTGTATGATACATTCCCCGAGGAACGTAGTATCCCCTCTTAAGCACGTTGGATGCTTGGAATTGATGTATGGTTGATTATGTGATTTATATATCTGGCATTGCATAGCATATGAGCATCATTATCTTTGCTTCATCATGGTTGCAGCCTCCACAGATACATCGTGGATGGTCATGATTGGATACCGAAAATATTACTTGAGCATATGGGGTGCATAAGATGCCCTTGGGTGAAAATTCCAAAACTTTCATGGTACCAAGGATATACTCCAGCACCATGACCGGGTGGAAACATGAGCTCATGAGGGCCTTACACCTTTAGGTCGTAACTCTCATTGTCATGTAGTCATTTGGAATGGGGTGTGGCCTTACCTGTTTAAGGGAAAGAGGATAATAGTTAGGCTGAGTCTGACCAGCTCGTGAATGGGTTCACTATCGTTAGGCCTTGCTAGTGATTGGTTGTCCACAGGTGGGTAGTGAGGTCTCCTACGGTCGTTTGACTATGCGGATCTATAGAGTGGCAGTCATCCTACAGTGTACTAGACTCCGGTAGATTCCTTATGAAGGAACTGTGCTGATATGTGGATTAGATATGAGGATTGGCATCACTTTGTATTACATTTGCATCAGCTATATAAGCTTACATTACATTGCCTTGGCATGGCGCCCAGTACTCATTGCATTATTTAGCGTTGGTATGGCTTCCTGCATTTATTGTGCTACCTTGGTATAGCTTCTTACATTCATAGCAACCTTGGTAAGGTTGGTGTTGTTGGCTTTGATCATGTTTCCTTTCTATATCCATTATTACTCTTCTGTGCGCCATTGTCACACATTTTCACCACCCTCTAAGATTTCTATAAGCTTATGCACGATTGATGCATGCAAGAGATCGTAGGTTGGTGTCTTAGCAGTGGAGCTTGGATAGGTGTGGGAGCTGAGGACCTAGTGTTGCAGATCCTCTTCCTTCATTCTTCTGTTATCATATGCATTTCCTTTAGTATTATATCATGCATAAAGCTCAAATTTATAGTGGATTTTGTAATGTGTCATTTTGTTATTTTTGAAATTTACTTACTGTGATCTTGGGTATATTTGCATTAAAATGGATATATGATTATGAAAAAAATCCTCCTTGTAGGATCCAGGATTAGAACCTGGCTCAAGAGCCGAGATTAAGGTACTACAAAGGCTATTGTAGCCAGAACCGACTATCGGATTCCTTATGAGTCCGGTTATCGAGTCTGAGGCGTGACAAGAGATTAGGTTGGGTTTTATATGGTTTTGATGGTAATTACACAAGCCTATAAGAAGCCCAGTAGGCTTCTTAACAACAGATGTTTTCGATGATAACTAGTTTAGGTATATAATTGAACATGTGTAGCGTGCATGTTTTTTTTACTTACGTTATATAATGTTTGGCTTGTTCAACATAGTTATAGTCTGCATGTTCTTTCCAGTTACACTAGATGTTATTTAATTTAATTTTTTTAATATTGAATGAATTTTGTACTCTATATTTGAACTTATTTATAGTCTTAGGCTCCATTTTGTTATCACATTAGTATTTATGAAAATAATTTTTTTTAACTCCGCCAATGCAACTTCATGTATAGCCAGTCGTAAGCTCGGGTAAAGGAGGAGGGAGAAGGGCTTTAGAATGAAATCTTTAACTATGGAGGAGATCCTAAAAGTGCAGTGAGTATCTCTGTTTTTATGGTTTTACTTGTACATTCCCGTATTGATTGCTCAAGCATGATGGTTATGTGCATTCTTTGAGGTGGATGTTGCATGTGGGAGGATTGGAGCTACATATTTCAGATTCAAGCATCTGGTACGTCTCTTGTCAAGAATGCATATATGGGTGGATGTTTCCTGTCAATTGGGATGACATGTATATAAATATCATAATCATGTATGGCTCTTTATACTGCATTCACGATATATGTGATTATAATTATATTTATTTGTTGTAACAATATGGTCGTGATATCGTGTGCATGATATCTATGTTGCAATGATAGTTATGTATAATAATAATTTGTTCATTATAGTGCATTCACAATAGGTATCATTATGGTTACAGTTATTTAGATTTTGGTAATTCATGTAATGTTCAGTCTACATATGTAACACAGTACAATTTTGATTTGTTGATCGATTGAGAAATTTAGAGGATAAAGACTAAAAGGCTCAATTGTCAGTTGGTCCAGCTGACAGATTACATTCTTACCAAAGAGTGGACCAATTAGTCATTGAATACATCTCAATGAATGTGTAAAATAAATAATTAAATTCTTGTGTTTCCTATGTTTTCCTCTTCCTTTTCCTTTTCTTATTTATTTATTTATTTATTTTTATTTTTTTGCATTTCCTAGTGAAAACATCTCGGCTATTCAGTTCTAAGGGTCCTGCATCTTATTTGTTTTCCACATTCAGAACCTTTTTGAGATTTCCTACATTATAGCTAGTTGCAAAGCATGTAGTGAGCATGGGGGTGGGGAAGAAGAGGTTCTCAAACAACTGTGAAATGTTGTTTGAGGGATTTTATTGAACAGTTTTAATTTTATAGAACCCACAGTAGAAGACTCCCTAGCTGAGGAAGGGGTCTTTTGTTCTTCTTTTTTATTAGGAATTCTTATCCATTGCCTTAATGGATCTTTATAGCTTTTTGTGCAGTGGGAGCTTTTAACAAATCTCCTTGTTATCAATGAAAAACCAAAAGTTTCTCTATTGTTTAATATAATTGGAATAATGTAAAGTAAATCCGATGAGAAGCACTAAAATTAGGAAAGAAAGGAATAAAAACTCTTGGGAGGCGGCACCACGCTTTTCCTATACTCCTTAGAACCTAGATATCCCTAAAAGTGTTTAGGAAACCCATATTTATAGCCTAGTTCATCAGGATACGCAAAACCAACTTAATTTACGCAGTCTTCACAACTCTACATAACGCGTTCGATGACATCAATGTCATCGAATATAAGTCGAATTTTGAAAATGGCGCCTTTATGCACTGCGTAAATTTTCCACACTTTGTAACTTTTCTTGTGATCGAGCACACCTTCAATGTCATTGAATATAAGTCAAATTTTGGAAGTCAAGCCTTTAGGCACTACGTAACTTTTCCACACTACATAACTTCTCTTGTCATCGAGCACACCTTCGATGTCATCGAAAAAGACTTCGATGACATCGAATTGATCAGTCTTTGAGTAATCAAAAAAGTGTCCAAAATAGTCACTACCAGAAAACTAGACAAAGGCTATGGATAAAAGCCATAGTTAAAGGCCTATTGCTTCGATTAGAGTCCATAGCACAACCATAGCCATTGGTACCGTAGCCATAGGTCTTAAAGGTATGGCTACGGATTTAATCCATAGCCATAGAAATAATAGGTATGGATTAAATCCGTAGAAATACTTTTTGTAGCTCTAAAGTATATAAAGCTACGGATTATATCTATAACTAAAAGTAGCAGGAGAACCGTAGCAATAGACTGAAATTAGTAACAACTACAGTTTCTAGATAAAGGGCTGCAGTAAATAACTGTAACTACTGCCTATTTTTTCAAATAAATAAATAAAATATAATAATGGCATCGCTTACCATTGTAGTACATGCCCTGATAGATCAACTCATATAAGCTAATATAAATAAATACTTCATGGCTAAATCATTCATTCATTCAATTAAACATAATCATTCATTTATTCATTCAAATACAATCATTCATTTTAATCCATTTACAAAAGTACAATGCCAACATAATAGTTATATGTCTAATTAAAGTTCTCATTGACAGTAAGATCCAATGCCTTCTCGCAGCCAAATAGCTTCTCAACAATCACAAGCGAGAACTCTATGGATATGCCTCTAATGGTTATCAATTTGCCATCAACTAACACTTTATTCTTAGCTTCGCTTTGATCCGAAAGCTTAATGCACATAGCTGAAAATCAATTTCATTATACAAACAATGTAGTCATATGAAAAATTTATGCCCCAAAATTGAAGAACTAAATTATAGGGGAAAACGACGACGATGTGACATAAAAAAGAAAGACAATACTCGGGAGCATACACTGATCTTTTCATTTCTGAACAAGCAAAATTTGCAATCGCTAAAGACAAAATAAACATTTAGCTATTCAAAAAGCCAACTAATATAGGTATAACAATACTAACTAAATTTACAAAAACAGAATTGATCAACCATTTCAGCTAAAATCAACCAATGATTTGGGTAGAGTCATTCACATGGTCAAGGTGTCCATTAGTAAAAGTTAGGGTACTTCAAAACTCCCACCTCTAGTGGGAAGAGTAATGCTTCAACCAGGATACTACACACGTTACCCCAAACATTTTCTAATTATCTAACTTAAATATTAAATCATGAAGTCAAGCTGAGCTTACAGGCTTTTGAATTATGCTTGACAGTAATGTAATTCCAATTCCATCTTACATGTGGGGTCCACAGGTTTTTGTATATTTCAAAGGATGCACCAACGAGATGAATGGACACCCCAAACATCAGGCCATTCCAAACTATGGTGGGCCACACCATGTGATTTTTTATGTTTTGAGCATGATTTTACACGGTATGGTCCATTTGACTTTTGGATCAACATGTTTTTGAGAGCCAGGGAGAACATGAGGGGCACACATGATGCAATGATGGATGTCATGCACACATCACAATGGGGCTCCACACATTGCATAGTAGGTTAAGTTTAACCTACAGTGCTTTGTAGTGGATCGGCCTCATGACAAAATCATACAGACTGGTCTGAACTTTAAAAATCCATGTGAGAATGTGAGTTTTTCAATTCAAGGCACATAAATCAAAACTTAATATTAGATACTTCCATTATTATAACAAAGTATTCTTAATATGAAATAATTTTGTATATGCAAGTAAAAGATTAGGAACATACACAATAAGTTCTCTAGTCGTCACTCTTATAAGGTCTAGCCCTTCATGTTTCTTAGGGTCCTTGTCTACATAATTTTGGACATAGATGAAGAACTCACGAGAACGACGCTTTTCAAATAAGCCCATCAATGGAGATTTGAGGGCCTCCATGTCTGTCGCTGAAACCTTGTGAACCTATTGCATCAATCAACAAGTGTAGGCATAAGAACTGTTGGAAGACGAAGTGATGGCAGATCAAACAATCAACACGTTGAAGTTTAACGAACATAAATGGGGTTACCTATCCTTTATTAAAGACATAGCCCTCGTCCATAGCTTTGAAGCTTAGGTACTTTGTAACATCCGTATGAATAAGAACCCGAACCAGAGTACCGTTTGCCATCATGAACTGGACCAACAAATATTACTCAAACAATCTTCATCATATAGAAAATCAATATTCAAGCACATTAAACCCAAGGTGACGAACTGGAATACTCTATACCTGACCTAACCTGAATTCCAACCCAAGGTGCCCAACCGGAATCCTCTATGCTTGACACAACCCTGCCCAACCCAAATACATGTGATCATTCCCAACCCTACCTAGTCTGACCCAAAATTTGCTCAACCTGAACCCAACCAAAATTCAAATCAGGTTGGCATTTTCCAGCCGAAGGAACTTGACAACCTGACCCAAACTCAAGTTCGGTCTTTGGGTTTGGGTCAAGAAAGTGCCTTTGTAACGATGTAACAGTTAGATTTAATTTAAACATTGGCTACTTAGAAAACACATGAAACATTACATATGTTCAATGATTAGAGTTGTTAAAGTTGATTTAGTAATTAAATTGAAACCTCAGTAACTATACTATGGATTCTGAATCCAGGGTGCCTAACACAACATGAGGATTTCAAATCCAGGGAGCCTAACACAATAGGAGGATTTCAAATCCAGGGTGCACATCTTGAGAGTTGAATTTTCTCAATTTATTGAAAAATATGTAAATATGTCATAGCCAGTACCATCACAAAGCAAAATGTCAAAAACAATCCATATGTCAACAATACCTTCAGGTTGCTCAGCATTTTCACAGTAGAAGGATTAAAATACAGCCACATAGAAGGAAATTTAGGTAATTAGATAGCGAGCAAAAAAGAAAAAGAAAAAGAAAAGAAAAGACATGGTTGTAGTAGGAAATGCTTAATGTTGGTTTAAACCACTCACGCCATAAAACCAACTGATTTTTTAAAGTATGAAAACAAATTGTTTTAATGGGGAAGAAGTCTATGCAATTACAAACAAATACAAAACATAAACTGTATTTGAGCCAATGCTGCTAATTTTATAACTACATGGTAAACTTTATATAGTTATTGATGGCTTATAGAAAAGCTGGAACAAAAAGAAGGACATTGTTATGAGCTGCCTGCAAGAAAACAAATGTAGAACTTCAGAATGAGAAGACAGTAAAGCATCAGATGTATGGAACAACAAAAAATAACATACACATGAAAAAATTTTCTAAGCTTTCAACTAATATGGTTGTCAGTGTCTCGCAAGTTTAACAATATTCCAGAGAACATGAAAATGCAAACAAAAGCATGTTAGAATTACATCAGTTCTTCAGTCTGACAATTTATCAGCCATGACCCATGCGGTCAAGATTTATCTAAAGAGAATGAACTTCATAATACAACTAAAAGTATTTAATATCAAATTTTCAACGAACCAAACAGGTGGTACAACAAGGGAAAGATCTAATTCTTCATCGATTGAAGAAGATACAATAAGTTATAGATGCAAGAAATATGAGTACAAAAGTTCATCTCCCATGAGTCGATCGTTAACAAGAATTGAGTTAGCCAAGGGTTTAAATATCAGTATCAAAGGGGGTGTATTAGCCGATATGGCCCTTTTTTTTTGAAAAAAAAAAAAAAACAGATCAGTTTGCCCCTGCATCGCATAAAGGGGGTGGCTGATATGGCCATAGAGTAACTAATATTGAAAACCTAGGGTCAACATCAGTCTAAGAAATAATGGAGATACCAGTATAAAAAACTAATAGATGAATCTTTTCTCAGGAACCTCTCGTTTTCGGCAATCAACTCATCCTGTATCAGATGAGTCATATTAGAATCATCAATACAACTCAGTCCAATACCAGGATGAGTTCCGTTCTGAAACTGAGCTTTAAACCTTGTCATCGAGAAAGGAATCCTCGTGAACCATCACCCTACATTGTCCCTACATTCCTTGTAACATTCATCTAAAAGAGCTCAAAGCTGAAATCAAATTGAGGAATTTTGGGGGCAGGGCTCTCATCTGTAAAGCATTAGATGATCACTCATCAATAGAAGGTTTTTTTCTATTAGAATATCTTAGAAGAAAGTTCCATAGAGCCTAAAATCATTTATCTACACCTTATGTATTTTATTATTTAAAAAAAAAACACTGCTATAAGTATCCATGAAGAAAGCACCACATAGTTTGTGGGGCCACAGTTTGACTATAAGACCTGTGAGCTTTAAGATAACATCAAAAACTGCAATAAGTATATGTCATATTAAGATCCACCATATGTAGAGGCTCACTGACTTGGAATGGACACTTGATAATATTGGCAAGGGTTAGCAATGAGCATCAAATTGTCCACCATTTACACATATAAACTTGATTGAAGAACATGATTTGTGGATGGTGGCCCATCGACAATGGGAGCCAGTCAATAAACAGTTTAGATCACAGACTATTGTTCTGCATGTCCAATTTGATTACTGCACCCAGATAAAGAAACTGGTGAGCTACACTAAGGCTGGACTTCACCTATAAAGTTCATCAAGAGGAAACTCTATCAGCAGATAAGTTTCTGCCAAATTTTCATATTAGAATTCTGAAATCAAGATTAGTTATGTAAAAATAAACGTATAAATGAATTTTGCTAAGTCCACATGCTTTGGAGCCCTACCACACACAGCCACACAAGTTTATAAGTCATGGGTGAGAACAGCTAATAGTGAATTGTCCTAATTTGCATTCCGAAACACCTAATCAGTCTGCCAAACCTGATATAAAGCTCAGACCTCTCAAATGTGTCTCGCATCTTCACGTGTTGTTCTTGCATGAGGATAGCAGGGCTCCACACATGTGATGGGCTAACCAAACCTGTGTATGATGAGAATTGTAAATCACTACTTACTAAGAGAGTACAAGCTAAGCTAGAAACCAAGCACGTCCTAAAGCTATACAATCTCTGATTAAAGAAAAAAAAATAAAAAATAAAAAATCAAAGATTGATTAATGAATGAGATCTAAATATTAATGAGAAAAACATGAAAAATAAAGATCAAATCATCGATGCCTCCATATGTTTTGAGAAGCATCAAAAGCTCCATACCTCCATTTACTGAATAAATTGGCAGAATCTAGTCCCAGATGAGGTTTGTTGAAAGACAACCCCACATATTACAATATGGTATGTCAGAACTTGAGCTATTGAATCTAGGTATAAGTTTTCCAGACTTGGCACAAGTTTGCTAGCTTTCTCTATCAAGAAAATAAATAGAATAATTAGGCTGCAGTAATCAACAAATGCTTCTAATAAAATTGCAACAGCATTACTAAAAGACATGAGTGAACTATGGAAACACTTCATCAGATCAACGAATGGATTCCTCACTAAAGGGCCCACCTTGATGCATATACTTTATATCCCGACCCGGCCATCCATTACCAACTTCATGGGATTTGGCAAAGTGGCAATCAGTTACCACCACCACCAAACAGGTTGCTGAGGGAAGTGCCACCGCCAGGGGTAGCATCAAGCTTTGTTGAAGGACGGTCTATGATGAAATTGCCACTGTTCTGACCATCAACACGGAAATAGTTGTTGGCAAGGTTTCCGTGGATGCCAGCAGGAATCTGCTCAGCATTATCTATGGGTTGCAGCTTCTGGGCAGGTAGATTATTTTCAGCCGATACTGGGTTCTGAGCAGGCTGATCATGATTTGTAGTAGGTTTGGGGGCCTCACCATTCCCAAAGAGGAAGCCTAATGAACTCTGCCCCTCTGCTGCTGACTCCACGATCCATTCTCTCCGACTTCTTGGCTTTATATATTCACACAAAGATCCTGTTGTTGGGATGGGATTTGAAGAGAGATGATCGAAATGAGAGAAAGGAGGAAACACAAACCCAGAATCTCTAAACCTCCTTAAACCCCTAATCAATTTAATCAACACGCCCTCAAACCTCCAATCCAATTCAAAAAAAAATAAAAAAAAAAATAATAATAATAAATGAGAGAGAAATCTGAATATACAAAAGAGAAAAAAGAAGATAATCGGTCTTGCATACCTAAAATGGAACAAAACGGGACACGATCGAGCAGCAGGGACACAGATTATGGCGTGAGAGAGGGGAGTCTTCATGAGATTGAGAGAAAGGGGTTGGTTAGGAAGAGAAGAGGAGTTCAAGAGATCAAGAGAGAGGAGATGTCTAGGGAAAGGTGGGTTTTAGTTTTTTTCCCACGAGAGCGGGAGGGAGATAAGAATTCTAAGTTTTTTTTTTTTTTTTTCATGTGAGGCAGAAGGAGAGAAAGGGATGGGCAAGCTGAGTTTTCACCTTTTTTCTACTACGGCTTTAGACCAAAGCTAAAAACCATTTAGGCCATAGCCTTTATGCCACTATACACACTCAGTGTTCGCACAGCTTCTCACGAGATGGGGACTGACGAACTGTCCTCTTAAGGGCTTTGTGGGGTCCATTGTGATGTATTTGGTATATCCACTCCATCCATTCATTTTGAAATTTTTATAAAAAATGACCCCAAAACTGAGGAAAATCGAAGGTCCAATCAAACCACACCATTGATCAATGGTATGTATTTAATCTCCACTATTTTCTACTATGTGGTCCACTTGAGACTTCGATCTACTTCCTTTTTTGGGATCTTGCCCTAAAATGATCTTTTAAAATAGATAGAAGTATTAGATGGAGCACACATGTTTTAATAGGCCTCGTATAGTCCCATATGGGACTGTCATATGCTGTAGGCACGTGCGGTGGCATTAGATTTTAGCTACCATTTGATCCTTTTTAGCTACGGTTTATGTCTCTAGCCAAAAACTAGAGTGGTCCTTAGCCTTTGAACATTTTTTGGTAGTGAGTTCAGCGAGTTTTTTTAAAATTCTTCAATAAATTTGATGCATGCCATCTAACAGACTTCGATGTCATCGAGCATCTCTTCGAGTCATTAAACAGGACTTCAATCCATCGAGAATTGCATGCAATATGTCCAGCAACCAACTTGATTTTCATGTAAAAATTTGATGTCATCGACTTATGTTCGATGTCATGAAACGATGGTTTCGATGACATCTAACTGTGCTTGATGACACAAATAATGAAATGAATTTTACCACTTTGTCCTTTCGACTTCCTGCCTTCTCCACTTTGTTTTCTTGGAGCTTAGGGTCTTGAAATCCTCAATCTTAATCTTCAAAGATCCATTCTTTGCTTTGACAATTCTTGAGCGTTAAATTCATGCTTTTAACATTCTTTTCAATCTAACCTCTCAGATTCACCTTGCAACACAAACATGCATAAAATATTCCATTAAGCAGTATCATGTTCATAAAACCAAGATATAAATAGGGGAAAATATGCAATATTTGACACTGTACAAGAAGGCAACTGCAACGAAGTTCTTACATAGCATTGCTACGAAGCGAGCTAGGAGATCAGTTATTTCCAACACCAGATTGGAGGATGGGATAGTTGCATCCGACCATCTTGCGATTAAACAAGCTGTAATCGACTTCTACTCAGCCCTCATGCAAGCCAAGACCACTTCCAGCCCTGTTCAGTTTATGGATGTCATCCCCTCCCTGATCACGGCCGAAGACAACAATATTCTCCTACAAAACCATCCCTCGACGAGCTGTTTGCAGCAGTCAAAGGGATCCCAACAGATGTTGCCCCTGGCCCTGATGGCCTCTCAGGTGCCTTCTTTCACACTTGTGGGGAGACTGTGGGCCAGGATCTTCTCACAGCAGCGTGCTCCCTTTTCAGCGATGGAGCCATACCTCAGGCTTTCTCTTCAACCCTCATCTGCCTTATTCCTAAAACCCCATCTCCAGATAAATTCTCCAACCTCCGGCCTATTAGTCTTATAATTGTGCATATAATTTTTTTTTCTAAATTACTTACTGATAGACTTAGTAGGATTCTTTCCAAAATTATTTCTACAGACTAGGGTGCTATTGTCCAAGGGAGATCTCTATCGAAAAACTATGCTCTAGCTCAAGAAATCTTCCCGGACATTAATAAGAATGTCAGAGACGGTAATATCCTCATCATGCTAGATATGGAAAAAGCCTATGATAGACTTGATTGGGGGTTTCTCATGGTCATTCTGCGAAGATTTGGATTTAGTGAGACTTGGGTTGCTTTGGTCGAGAGATGTTGGTCAAACTATTGGTTCTCAATTCTCACAAACAGCGAACACGGTGGCTTCTTCAAATCCTCTAGAGGCCTCCGCCAAGGTGACCTCATCTCCCTGGCTCTCTTCATCATAAGGCTGAGGCCCTTAGTAGAGGTTTTAGGCAGCTGATTGAAAGGGGTTTCTTCCACCCTTTCAACATGTGAAGGAACTGTCGCCCCATCTCCCACCTCCTGTTTGTAGATGACACAGTCCTTCTAGCTAATGGTAGCTACAACTCACTTCGAAAAATCAAGATGTTCCTCAAGATGAACCAATCATCCTTCGATATGAACATCAATGTCCAGAGGAGCTTCTTCATCCTCTTGGCTAACCAATCAGAAACGAGAACTAGATCTATCCAACACATCTTGGGTTTCAATAAAGGGGCTTCCCCTTTCACCTGTCTCAGC
The DNA here is from genome assembly GCA_037074715.1 of Magnolia kwangsiensis. Lineage (NCBI taxonomy): Eukaryota > Viridiplantae > Streptophyta > Magnoliopsida > Magnoliales > Magnoliaceae > Magnolia > Magnolia kwangsiensis. The sequence goes on from CM073572.1 coordinate 63,485,144, forward strand.
ATTCCTATCTTTCAAGGGAAGCCACGCAAGGCCTACTTCTAGCCCGTCCAAGAAAAAATAACCCACTATATATCTGGATGGAAAAGCAAAATCTTATCTCAAGTGAGCCGCCTCACTCTAATCAACCACGTGTTGTCCACTATCCCCTTCCACACCATGATGGCAACGGAGATCCCTGTGGGCCTTTTAGGTGTGATGGAAAAATCCTTTTCTGACTTCTTTTGGGGCTGGGATGACAACCACAAACGCTTCCATTGGGTTAATTGGAAGGTCATTTACATGACTAAATCTAAAGGTGGTTAATTAGGGGTGAAGAACTTGAGCAGCGTCATGAAAGCACTCAGACTAAAAATGGCCTTGACCTTTAGACGCAGAGGTTATGGAAGTTTTTGGGCATCCTTCATGAAGGAAAAACACTCTTCAAACATGGGATCAGTTGGCGGAGTTAGGCTTTTCGTCTCTCCTCTGTGGAAAAACATTTTTAAACTTTTACCTTCCTTCTTAGCCCACACCTTCTTGCTTATTGGGTGAAGCAATAACAACTTTTGGGAGGAGGATTGGTCTGGGCTGGTCCCCTTGTAGAACTGGATGCTTCAGCTCTCTACCCAACAGTCCCTACAGCCCCAACGTGTTCAATATTGGCTTGGGCCCCTGGGTTGGCGTCATCTCCCTAGCGTGCAGCCTCTCCTGCCCTAAGTGGTGATCTACCATATCTCAGATGAGGGGTTTTGTACCTCTTCTGCTGACGACATTCAAGTTTGGACCCACTCCACCTCAGGAGAATTCAACATCGCTTCAGCCTGGTGGTGCTCCAAATCTACAGGGCCGAAACAGGTTTGGTCCAAATGGGTTTTGCACCCAAACCTCCTGCCAAAAATCCCTCTCCTCACCTAGAAGTTATTCCTTCATGCTCTCCCAATGGATGTTAGAAGAAAGGTAAAAGGCATTGTCATGGCTTCCAAATGCGACTACTGCCCCCCTCCCCCTGCTTCAACCTGCAATCGAATCGAAAGATAACATTTTCTCTTTGGGAGACTTGGCTACAAAGGTATGGACAAAACTCGGCTTGATGTTTCATATACCCCTCTCCACTTCCCACCATTCAGCATTTGGAAGAGCATGTTTTTAGTTGTCGTCAGCATCAATGGCTGAACGTTCCTTTAGGGGCCTCACGCCATTGCTAATTTTCTTAGAAATATGATCTGCCAGAAATGCATCTCATATGGAAGGTTCCTTGATTAATGCTGATAGAGTTATCTCCAAAATCTTTTGCTGGATCATATTTCTTGCCACGCTCCTTCCCCTCTCCAAAATCCTTTCCAAGATAAGTGTTGGCATTACGGCAAGAAGGGGCACATGAAACATGATTCTAGGGCACTCAAGAAACAAGAAGGAAGCTCTTAAGGCAGAAAAGATTCAGCGAATCTATTTGAGTAGAGTGACACAGAGCATTGATCTTGTCTCTTGATGCGATGAATGAGTCTTGGGTTATAGACTCAGGTGCTTCGTTTCATACCACTTTATGTAAGAAAGTTCTATATAATTATGTATTAGGTGACTCTGAGAGAGTTTACCTGGGTGACAATGAGCCATGTAGTATTGTTAGAAAGGGAAACATTCATATTAATTAGAAAGACGGAACGACTTTAAAATTGAAGGACATTAGACATGTACCGAGTTTGAAATAGAACTTAATCTCAGTGGGGGAGTTATCCATTACCGAATATGTGACGACTGTCACTAGTGATTCTTAGAAGATCATAAAAGGTGCCTTGGTGATATCTTGAGGCAAAAAGGAAGGTACTTTGTACATGACTTCAAGATCGTATAGTTCACTCGTAGTCAGATCAACTGGAGTGAATGAACAGTTATGACATCAGAGGTTGGGACATATGAGTGAGAAAGGGATGAAAGTGCTATTATCAAAAGGGAAGCTATCAGGGTTGAAGTCTATTGACATGGAATTCTGCGAGGACTATATGCATGGTAAGCAGAAGAGGGTAAGTTTCAAGAAGAAGGACGCGCTCCAAAGAAGCATCTGTTGGAGTTTGTACACACTAATGTGTGGGGACTAGCATAGGTATCATCTCTTAGTGGTTCATAATATTTTGTTTTCTTTATTGATGATACTAGTAGAAAACTGTGAGTTTATTTCTTACAGCACAAAGTAGATGTATTTTATGTATTTAAGAAGTAGAAAGTAAAGGTAAAAAATGAGACAGGTAAAACAGTAAAGTGTCTCAGATCTGATAATGAGGGAGAATACTGTGATAAGAGGATTAAAGAGTATTGTGTACCAAATGGAATCAAACATTAGAAAATGATTACAGGGACACCACAGCAGAATGGTGTGGCTGAGCGTATTAACAGGTCCATCCTTAAGCGCGCTAGGAGCATGAGGTTACATGTAGGGTTACCCAAGACATATTGGGTAAATTCTATGAATACTAACACGTATTCCTTAGCACCATTGGATAGTGGGTTACCAGAAAAAATGTGAACTGGAAAAGAAGTGAATCTTGCACATCTCAGAGTGTTCAGTTCCCACTTCATATGTTCATATTGATGCAAAGCACAGAAACAAGCTAGATGCGAAGTCTAATAAGTGCACGGTTATAGGCTATGGGCAGCATGATTTTGGCTACAGGTTTTGGGATACAGTAAATAAGAAAATCATAAGAAGAAAAGATGTAGTCTTCAATGAAAAAGTGATACATAAGAACAATGTATAAGAAAATAAGGCCGATGAGAAAGAATTCGTAGAGTTGGAAGAGTTACCGGACACGGGTGTTACAACGCCATAGGATGATCATGCATAGGAGCATTATGAGGTAGAGCCACAGACACTAGTTGTGAGGAGGTCTACTCGGGAGAGGAGACTCACGGTTCGATACTCACCCTCTGTAAGACCCGTATCTTAGTCCGTACCGTTCCGTAGACTTTCGCGGTCTTACTGGTCGAATTTCGGAAACCTTCGACCCTTAATTGATACTTGTGCATGACCCTGATTAATATTCCGTCAACCTGTATCAACTCAACCCAAGACCATTACCATAGCGACCGCACCGTCGTTGCGGTTTCGATGCTGCGACTTGTGCGCCGAGGCGATACCCTGGTCAAGAGATGTGGGCCAACGTTCGGTGTGAGAAAAATGCCGTGCATTGTGAAACTCAAGAGAATCTCTGCGATGTGTCACATCAATCCCATCAATTCCATTAATCAATCAATCCATCAATCCATCACATGTCAAGTACACATCACTTTTTCACCCTTCCCAAGCAAGCCTCAAAAGTCAAAAAGTCTCTTACAAACCCATGCCTCTCTTACATAAATGCCTCAAAAGTCTTTCAATGCCACGCCTTTCTTACACAAAATGCCACCAAAGTCAAGGTTTTCTTACACACCCATCATTCATCCATCCATCACCCATCCCTCCCTTTTATAACTCTTTCTCTCTCATTCTTATCTCATTTTCTCAAGCAAGAAAGATCCCACGTATGGAATTCTCCCTCTCCTTCCAAAGCTCCAAGGTGGCCCACTTTCCTACCCCTTTATCTCACATCCTAGCCATCCATTTCTCATCTCCTCCATTGAAATCCAAGCTAAGGTGCTAAGGAACCCCTAAGAGCAAGAAGATCGGACGGTGGGTGCATGATAGTAGTAGTTTTCCTTATTTTTGAGATGGGCCAAGTGAGGCCAACCGATCAATGGTTTGGATCTCACTTGGGACCCTAAGATGTGGCCGATGGCCCACTTGATCATCATGATCATTCCATGATGCGGCCATCCTCAATGGACCCCATCATGATGTTTATTTCATTGTAATAGCAAGGTCATCTAGACCGTTTATTTTCATGGAGAATGGATATCCACCATCGATCCTTGATTATGTGGGCCCATATGCTATGATGTATGTTGTAGATCATGAAAGGGAGGGCCCATAGTGCTGGGGACCCTCCATCAAGCGTGTCCAACCCTCTATCTTTCTCTCTCTACTTCATTTTCTCATTTTTTTTAGATCCTATTGTGTTTGTGTGGCCCACTTGAATGGACCCCACCTTGAAGTATTTATTTTGTCCAAGTTCCTTCAAGTGGGGCCCACCTTATAAGTTGTACCCACATCATCCATCAGTGGTGGCCCACTTCAATGTATTTTTGGACTGAACCGTCCAGCGTCTGGGACGCTGGACGTCCTTGTGCAAGGAAAGAAAAATAAAAGAAAAAGAAGGAAGCTTTTAGGGTGGTCCCCTCATAGGCCCCACCTTGATGTTTTGGCACAATCCAAGCCGTCCATCCTCTTTCCCTTATCATTTTAGACATTGAGCCCAAGAATGAAGGTGATTCGAGTTTTTGGTGGGCCATATCATAGTAAACTTTGGTGGTTACCGTTGAAAGGCCGTCTAGTGTTTTTATACGCCCAAAAATTTCAAACTTCGGACTCTTTTGGTTTGTTACGAGCTGTAGAATCCCATGGATGGATTGGATTAAATTGATATGGGCCCCACCTATGGAAAACCACAGAAAAACTAAAATGGAGGAGAGAGAGAGGAAGGAGCAGCAGCTTGCTGCTGCTGTGTCAGACAGCGCAGGCAGTGCCTGCGCTGTTGTCAGGCGGACGGGCGGGCAGCATCCCACGGCCCCTGCCGTGGGCCCCACCCTGATGTATATGTGAAATCTATACCGTCCATATGGTGGGCCCTTAGGGCAATGGGCCATCCTCCAAATCTCAGCCACATCTAACCCTCAGGTGGCCCACACCATGGGAAACATTGTGATTGAATATCTACCCTTGAAACTCTCCCTGGGCCATAAAAGTTTTGGATCAAAATGAAATTTGTGTTTTCTCTTCATCCATGACTGAGTGACCTTATGAATGGCTGGGATGGCATTTAAATATTACGGTGGGCCCCACAGGGGAACCCACTGTGATGCATGCGTTTTGCCTCCACCGTCCAGGCAAACGGTGGAGCCCACCCTGTTTGCGTTCTATCCGCACCGTCCACCCCTGGACGGTGGGACCCACCATGAGTATATGTTATATCTGCACCGTCCACCTCTGGACGGTGGGACTAGCCTCACTTCAGGTCTGTGTGACCTATCAGCAGGAGGATTGAAAAATAAATATGATGGTGGGCTCCCTATCCAGGTGGCCCCATCAACAGGTTGGCTGGAAAATAATCATTTCAGTGGTCCCAGCCCCATTCCAGGTCCACGTGACCTCATGAACAGTTGGGTGGCAAATAAACATTACTGTGGGCTCCCTGGCCCACACATTGGATGACAAATAAATATTATAGTGGGCCCCCTTGGCCCACACATTGGATGACAAATAAATATTGTTGTGGGCCTAGGCCCATGCGACCATATGAACATTTTGAATGGCAAACAAACACTTCTGTGGGCCCTTTGCCATTTTAAATAGCAAACAAACATTTGCTGTGGGCCCTTTGCCATTTTGGATAGAAAATAAACATTTTAGTGGGCCTCTGGGCCCATGGGATTAGGCCCATTTATCGTATCTTAAGGCCTATGGACTAGGTCCATTTGATTTGTATAAGGCCTATGGGCTAGGCCCATTTGATTTGTATAAGGCCTATGGGTTAGGCCCATTTGATTTGTATAAGGCCTACGGGTTAAGCCCATTTGATGCAATCTAAGGCCCACGAGTTATGACCCATTGCAATGCACATAAGGCCCATTGGTGTGGTCCATCTATGTGGCCCATTTGACGAATAAAAGGCCCATATAACATGGCCCATTGATGTATTTAAGGCCCAATGGGATGTACCTGAGGTCCATTGTAAAGTGTGATCCCAACATTGATTATGTAGCGATGTTTGCGACGATCGTACCTTGGGAGCAATGTTGGTTTGACGTCCACATTGCAAGTGTAATGTTGGTTGGATGTCCACATTACGACTCTCCTTAGGGCCCCTTTGATAGGCAGTACTTGTTGTATATAAGCCGTCTAGGCACATCTGCGTTGTAAGAACGGTTCATCACTTATTTACATGTTTAGTACAGTTTCATGACTCATGATCATACGCATCATATGTATGCTTGGTATGAGAATTAACTGATCATAACATATGCCTTCGGACAGGTTGTTTATGGGCTCCCGGTTAGGCGGTGTTGCCCTACATGAGCACACGATATGCACAGAATTTGTTGCATGACTGGATAGCGTGATTCATGCATTTCGCATTTGTGTGACATGGTTATTGTATGCCCTAATGACATCGAGGCCATAGCCTCCACAGACGCATCGTGGTTAGCAGGATTAGATACTGAAAATTTCATTCTACATGGGGTGCTATAGATATCCCTAGGTGAAAGTTCCTACACCCTTATAGTACCAAGAGGTTTCTCCAACGTCTAGACCGAGTGGGTAGATGAGCGTTGAGTGTCGATTACCAGACAGTTGCGATCTCCACTGTGTCGTGGTCGGTTGGAAGGGGGTGCGGCCTTACCCGCCCGAGTGTAGGGGGTAATGCTAGGCTGAGTCTGACCAGCTCGAGGAATGGGTCCGCTATCGATGAGTTGAGCCGATATTGGCAGACGGATAGTGAGGTCTTTTCCACTTACCTTATTGCGCGTGATGTGGCGGTGATCTGGTTTAGAGTGTACTAGACCCCGGTGATATCCCAGAGTTGAAATGTATTGATATGTGGATTTAGATGAGGATTGTATTCTTAACTTGCATCTTGCATCGCATAGCCTTGGTATGGCCGACATCCTTCATCTTTGCATCGCATAGCCTTGGTATGGCTTATGGTTTTCTTGGATCCATCTGCATATTTCGCATTACTCTGATATTGCATGATCATGTTACTACCTTGCGCACACACTTTCACCACCCTCTAAGCTTTCTATAAGCTTATGCACAACCGTTGCGTGCAGGTGACGTTGGGGCACAGCAGCGCTGAGGCAGGAACACTTGCAGATCATTTTTAGAGTTTTTGTTCCTTACCATTGTATTTCCCTTTATGCTCATTGTACTTGTAAAGTTTTTGATCATAGTGGAAATGTAATGGAGCTCTTGGTTGTTATTTGTGTGTTATGCCTTTGGTTATGCTTATTACGAATCAAACTGACATTGAAAATCTTCCTCGTAGCATCCCAGGATTGGAACCTGGCGAATGGGCACTAGGTGCTGAGAATGGGGTTCTACGGAGGCTGTCGGCGCTGGATTCGGTGATCAAAAATTTTGTGAGCCTGATTTTTGAGTTTGGGGCATGACAGAAGTTGGTATCAGAGCATAACTTGGGAATAACCGAGAACAACATTACATATCTGCTGTGAGTGTAGAATGCTAAGTCCCGAAGTTCGGATAGCTTCATGGTCTTCCATTACAGACCCTTAACGTGCGTGCCTTCGAGAGTTTCAAGTTGATAGGCGCCTTCACTCTTTCCTAAAGACACACCAACAACTTAAATTACTCTAATTAACATACTAACAAGAGGCTTAATATTAACTTACCTCAATGCGATCAATCTGGCTTTCCTAACTTGACTAGGAGTTGAGTCATTTAGAACACAAGGCTTGGACTCTCTTAACTCCTGGATTGAACGAGTTAGTGAGTCCGTGACTCAGCAACTCGAATGCCATCTGACTCCCTCCAATCTCTCTCTTCTTCTCCTACTTCCTCTTATGTTTTCTACCTTCTTTCTTCCCCTTTTTATTTCCTTTCAACATCATTTTCTTCTTTATGGCTCAGATTCTTTCTCCTGAAAGGGGTTTGTACTCGGCCCCAACTCACTCAGCTTAGATTGAACTCGGTCTAGACTTGGTGAGTCGAGTCCATCTAACTTGACATGGTAGTAGGGACAACGATCTCTCTCCCTTTCTGCTTCTCTCTCTACCTTCTGCTTCTCTCTCTATCTTCTCCTCTTGTTGGAGAACTTCCATAAACGGCCTTCAAACAAGCATGACTTGGTCTAGACTCAGCCCAAACTCAGACTGAGTCAAGCCAATGCGACACCAATCGGACACCACTCGAGCTCCCCTCTCCTTTCTCTGTCCTCTTCTTCTTCCTCCTTCTCTTTTTTTCTTCTCTAGATCCATTAGAGTCCTAGGCTCGGTCCAAACTCAGCAAGAATTGACCTGAACTTGCCCCGACTCAACATTCAACGAGTTGAATCCAGTTGACTCAGCAGCTTAACGCAGCATCACCCAACTCCCCTTCTCTCTATTCTTCTTTTCTTCTTTCTAATATCTACTTTCTCTCCATCTTCTCCCTTCTGCAATTCATGTCTGACAACTGGAATGAGCAGGGCTTAGCTCGACTCACTAGGACTTGAGCCAAGTCGACTCAACTTTATGCGACACCATTAACGACGCCTTTATCTTCTCTCTTTTTGACTTTTCTTTTCTTTTTCTTTTTTTTTGAAAAATGTTGCCCTAAAAAGCAGCCTCTTATAGGCTTTTTGAATCCTATTCTAGAGGCTTCTATACTACTAATAGGCGGATTAGTTATAGTTCTAGTTGTATAAGACGAAAAGATACACTATAGGAAATTGGTCTTTTATTGACGAAATTTGTCATCAACAAAAGATGTTTTTTCGTCGGTAATGAGTTATACCGAGGAAATATGTCGTAAAAAAATTCATCGGTAAAAGACCGTGGTTAAAGGGTTTTACCGACGAAAAGTTAAAATGTCGATATTGGTAAGACTTTTACCGACGAATTTTTTCGTAGGTAAAAAATATTGACCAAACTTTTACCTACAAAAGTTTTTATAGATAAAAACTGTGGAGATTGTTTGTCGGCAATGGTAAGACTTTTACCTACGAAATTTGTCGCAGGTAATAAATGTGGATAAAACTTTTACCTACGAAATTTATCATAGGTAAAAAATGTAGATGAATCTTTTACTTATGAAATTTTTTGTAGGTAAAAAATGTGGATGAAACTTTTACCTACGAAAGTTTTCATAGGTAAAAAATAAAAAATTTGCATGAAACTTTTACCAACGAAAATTTTCGTAGGTAAAAATGTGGATGAATCTTTTACCTACGAAATTTTGTTGTAGGTAAAAAATGTGGATGAAACTTTACCTACAAAATTTTTCATAGGTAAAAATGTGGATGAACCTTTTACTTACGAAAATTTTCATTGGTAAAAAATGTGGTTGAAACTATTATCTACGAAATTTTTCATTGGTAAAAGTCTCTCTCTGTTTTTTTTTTTTCAAAATTTAGGTAAAAATTCCTGATACACACCTGTTACAATATATTTCATCGTATTCACATTCACATCCAAACACAAACCACATCCATACATAAATAAACAATCTTATCCACATAACATTTATCCACACACAAATACATATAAGTTTAACATCCGTATATAAAATAAATCATAAATAAAACATAAAAAATCACAAAGATGAAGGTGAAGGTAGTGGGGCATCAGATGAAGGTGAAGGTGGTGGGGCACCGATGAGTAGGCGTGCAGCGAGAGCCTGAAACATCTTCGTCATCCATCACTCATGCTCCACCCGCATCTCCTCGATCCTCCTCTCCTAGTCCTCTCTGCCTCTTTTGCTCCTTCCTCTACCTCTCTAGCTGCTCTCTTATATCATCGACGACGACCCACAGCTGTTGAACCTCTCTCTCTCTCTGCGATATCAGCTCGGCGTAGGGCGCTCTTGCCAGCGACAGATTGGTAGGAGGCAGCTCTAGTGGCTGTCATAAGCTTGACACCATGGCCAAGCCCATGTACATAACCAGAATCAGTGCCAAGCACCTCACTCAGGATCTCTGGCTCACTCCGCTGATTACCATCAGGAGTAGGCTGACTGCGTAAGGTGTCCATCGCCGTATGTATTGAAAACATATGAATTTTCATAACGAATGACATTATTATAATTCAATGCAATTAAATTTTACAATGTAAGGATTTTTACCTAATTCTTGCTGCTCGAGGATGTACCCAAGATCCCGTCGCCTGCCAACAGTGAGTCCTTCTGTAGAGGTCTATTGGTTCGGGCTCCTGGCTAGTGATGGAATCTCGTTACGCAATCGAAAGGACATGAAAGTTAATATAAATTCATGGAAAGAATATACCAACTTAATAGTCACCAGTAATTTCTTACCATGTCATGACGAAGTTACATAAATGACTTTGAACCATCTACATGGTTCACTTATAACTTTCCCCTGTTGTCAAAATTTATTCTTCTCCTCTTATGAACACATTATTCATAATACATTCACTACTAAAAAAAGGGACAAAGGCTATGGATAAAATTCGTAGCTAGTCCATAGCATGACCGTAGTCGTATGTGTCGTAACAATAGGTCTGACAACTATAGCTACAAATTTAATCCGAAGCTATAGGTTATAATAGCTACGGATATAATCCATAGCAATTATATCTGTAGCGATAAGTATAAACAGCTACCGATATTATTTGTAGCTAAAAGTCCATAGCAATATGCCAAATTTAATAATGGCTACAACTGTCGGATTACTGACTATAGTCAATATCTGTAGCTATTTTATACATTAATATATATATATATATATATATATATATATATATATATATATAATCATTTGTTCATTCAATTACCACCTATATAATCATTCATTCATTCCATTACAATCAATTACAATCATTCATTCATTCAATTACAATCAATTACAATCCTTCAATCAATCAATTACAATTACAATCAATTACAATCCTTCATTCAATCAATTATAATCCTTCATTCAATCAATTACATTTACAATTACAATTACAATAATGCTGAAAATACAAATCTTTAGCTTCGTTAGAGAAATTTGCTCGACTTCACCCAGAAATTTCAATGATAAAGAATTGAAAGAGAAGATATATTTTAATGGCATGATATTTTTTTCATAAATAAATAGGCATTTTTTAGCCATCACCTACCTAAAGAATCAAAAACCGATTGTTGTCCAAGTCCACTCCTTTTCCTTTCAATTTCTTAGTGACCTCTGTGAAATTACTTCCATGGTCATTTATGTAGCACTTTGAAGAGTTGTCTCAAAATGCAACTCTAGTAATGACAAATTCACTTTGTATATTCCATCATCCTACAAATAGTCATGGCATTCATAAATCAAAATGACCATTGGGGGAAAGAAAAATAAAGTGAAAGAAGTGCATCATGTAAACCATTTTTTTTTCTTTTTTTTTTTCTTAATGAATTAATAAAAACTCAAAGAGGAATGAAATTGACACAAAAGGAATAGCCTCACCATATGGTTTGTAGGGCTAAAATAAACGTCTAGACGATTTTCGCAAGGAGGACCATCGCTAGCCACAAGCAACCACTTCCCAAGGAATGGTCTCAGCATATGGTTTAGGTTATAAGTTTATGTTAATGTCGTAGGTTATAGGTTTAGGTTTAGGGATTTGAGAATACATTTACGTTTTATGTTTAGGTTTAGGTTTTACGTTTGGGTTAAGGTTACAGGTTTAGGTTTAGGTTATAAGTGTAGGTTATAGGTTTAGGTTTAGGTTAGGTTATATGTTAAGGTTTAGGGAATTGAGTTTAGGTTATAGGTTATAGGTTTAGGTTATAGGTTATAGGTTATAGGTTAATGTTTAGGTTTAGGTTTAGGTTATAGTTTTGGGATTTGAGAATAGGTTTAGGTTTAGGTTATAGTTTTGGGATTTAAGAATAGGTTTAGGTCATAATTATAGGTTTAGGTTAATGTTGTAGGTTATAAGTTTAGGTTATAAGTTTGTGTTAATGTTATAGGTTATAGGTTTAGGTTTAGGGATTTGAGAATACATTTAGCTTTTAGGTTTAGTTTTAGGTTTAGGTTTTAGGTTTAGGTTAAGGTTATAGGTTTAGGTTTAGGTTTTAGCTTTAGGTTATAGGTTATAGCTTTAGGGAATTGAGAATAAGCCAAGGTTTAGGTTTAGGAAATTGGGTTCGCGTTCAGGATCGAGTTTAGGTTAAGGTTATAGTTTTAGGTTTAGGCTTAGGTTATAGGTTATAAGTTATAGGTATAGGTTTTAGGATTTGAGAATAGGTTTAGGTTTAGGTTTAGGTTATAGGTTATAAGCATAGGTTTATGTTTATGTTAAGGTCTAGGTTTAGGTTATAGTTTTAGGTTAGGGAGTTGAGATTAGGATTAGTTGTAGGTTTATGTTTAGGGATTTGAGAATACATTTAAGTTTTAGGTTTAGGTTTTGGGAATTGAGAATACTTTTAGGTTATAAGTATAGGTTTAGTTTGGGTTGTAGGTTAAGGTTTAGGGATTTGAGTTTAGGTTATAGGTTTAGGTTATAGGTTATGGATTATAGGGTTTAGGTTATAGGTTTAGGTTATAAGTTATAGGTTTAGGTTTAAGTTATAGGTTTAGGTTTTAGGTTTAGGTATAGGCTTAGGTTATAGGTTATAGGTTATATGTTTAGGTTAAGGTTTAGGGATTCGGGTTCAGGTTCGGGTTTGGGTTCGGGTTTAGGTTATAAGTTATAGGTTTAGGTTTAGGTTATGAGTTTTGGGATTTGAGAATATGTTTAGGTTATAAGTATAGGTTTAGGTTGGGTTATAGGTAAAGGTTTAGGTTTAGGTTATGAGTTTTGGGATTTGAGAATAGGTTTAGGTTATAAGTATAGGTTTAGATTGGGTTATAGGTAAAGGTTTAGGTTTAGGTTATAGGTTTTGGGATTTGAGAATAGGTTTAGGTTATAGGTTTAGGTTATAAGGTTAAGGTTTAGGTTTAGGTTATAGGTTTTGGGATTTGAGAATAGGTTTGGGTTATAAGTTTAGGTTTAGGTTGGCTTATAGGTTAAGGTTTAGGTTTAGGTTATAGGTTTTGGGATTTGAGAATAGGTTTAGGTTATAAGTTTAGGTTTAAATTTAGGTTATAGATTTAGGTTAATGTTTAGGTTAAGGTTATAGGGTTTAGGTTAAGGTTTAGGTTATAGGTTATAGGTTTAGGTTTAGGTTTGGGTTTTAGGTTTAGGAATAGGCTTAGGTTATAAGTCATATATTTAGGTTAAGGTTTAGGGATTCGGGTTCGGGTTCGGGTTCAAGTTTAGGTTATAGGTTTTGGTTTTGGTTATAGGTTATAGGTTTAGGTTTAGGTTATGAGTTTTGGGATTTCAGAATAGGTTTAAGTTATAAGTATAGGTTTAGGTTGGGTTAGAGGTTAAGGTTTAGGTTTAGGTTATAGGTTATATGTACAGGTTTATGTTTAGGTTAAGGTCTAAGTTTAGGTTATAGGTATAGTTTTTTGGATTTGAGAATAGGCTTAGGTTAAGGTTATAAGTATAGGTTATAGGTTAAGGTTTAGGTTTAGGAAATCGGGTTCAGTTTCGGGATCAAGTTTAGGTTTGGATTTAGGTTTTAGGTTATAGGTTATAGATTTAGTATATAGGTAAAGGTTTGGGTTATAGGTTAAGGTTTAGGTTATAGGTTATAGGTTATAAGTATAGGTTTAGGTTTAGGTTAACGTCTAGGTTTAGGTTATAAGTATAGGTTTTAGGATCTGAGAATAGATTAAGGTCAAGGTTATAAGTTTAGGTTAAGGTTATAAGTATAGGTTATAGATTAAGGTTATAGTTTAGGTTAAGGTTATAAGTACAGGTTATAGGCTTAGGTTTATGTTATCGGTTATAAGTATAGGTTTATGTTTAGGTTAAGGTCTCGGTTTAAGTTATAGGTATACGTTTTAGGATTTAAGAATAGGTTTAAGTTAAGATTATAAGTATAGGTGTAACGTCTAAGAAAAATTCATACAAAGACTCGAGTACCACCTCAGGCAGAAATCACTTAGGACCAAATTGTTTAGAAATTAGATGAGAATTAACTAGTTCTAAACTCGATTACCTATGAAATTAGCCCTAATCACTTTAAATATAAACTGCAAGTCCTAAAAATTATAGAATCGTTAATGCTACGTTACCCTAAAATCTAGGATCCATCCCTAAACCTAGTTGCTCTTGAGTTGCATCTTGAAACTCCATATCGGACCTGGACCACGCGTCAAAAGTCAAATAATTATGAAACTATAGGGTTATGACCGCATTGCTGGACTTGACACCCATCTCAAAAATAAAGTCCTAAAAGTACCTAAAAACACACAACTTGAGCCCAGAGCGAAGTGTGTGAGAAATACAAATATCATTAGAAAATGAACTGAAACATAAGTGAATTGAGTCAGTTCGCTTGCAGGCCAAGTATAAGGATTCAAACCGTCAGAATCTGACCCAATTACACCCTTAGATAAGGAAAAAATTTCAACACATGTCAGTGCACTTGTGACCCTGATCGAGTACCGGTGACCGTCGAACTGAAACTGGTCCGCCACGGGCGATCTATAAATCCGATCAGACTGAAAACTTTGCTTGACCTAGATCCAATGTCAGGGAGCTTAAGTCCAACCGCATTGGGCAAAGGGGCCTTTAAAAGTGATCCGTTGGATCGGAACAGACACTATTTAGATATAATCTAAGTATACGTTAGCCCTGAGGCCATTTTCATCTGTTTTGAGCCTATATAAAGGACTAAACCCACCCCATTTCTATTCCAAATGAATTCTCTAAAACACTAGCAGAGAGAAGAGAAGAAAGAGAAGGAAAGAGAGAGAAAGTGTAGGAGAGAGTTGGAGTTTGTTAATGAGATTCTTCCCTACTGCTCCACATGCTGAATCAGTACATTTGTATCACTCTACGGGCAATTATGATTCCGTTCTTAGCTAAGAAAACTTAACCCTAACCTGATTTAGGGATTTAAATAGAACAGATAATAAAATAGCTAACCTATTTCATGTTATAGGTGGTCGTCATGCTGTAGACAAAGACTTGGCATACAAACTAAGTTCGATACTCATTTATTGGCGAAAGGTTCGAAGTATAAATGTTTAGGTTATGGTTTTCAAGGCTTTCAATGTCAATAATGATTTATGACTGACTTGATTGCTATCTCATATGCTTAGATATGATGTTTCCCATATATTACACATATATGTTAACTATGTTGATTTTAAATGCTTTCCAAGTGTTTGTTGAAATGTTTGAATGATTATGGAATTATGATTTGTGTTTTTCATGATTTATGTTTGAGGCTACATGATGGTTGTACATGTGGCAATTCCTATGTGGAAGGATTTGCTACGATATATGTTTTAACTAATTTATTACATGTATATAATAGATGTAGTCTAAGTGTTTGATAAATTTCCTGAATGAGAAAATTCTTGATGTAATGTACTTAATGAGGGTGTTGAGATATGATTCTCAATCCCCTTATACATAGTTAGAGTTTCCTTTAGGTAACCTATCTCACTACTATGTGATTTACTAATAAAATGCCTATGTATGATGATATGTGTTGCGTGTGTTTGTTGAGATGCTCGAATGAGATTTATGTTTAGATTTAGTTGTCACATGCTGTCTTGGATTATTACATGTAAATGCTATTGGTTGGAGTGTGATTGGGGCTACGATGTAGTCTAAGCAATCGGTAATGGTTTATGATCGCTGGACGAATTGTTTTAGCCACGAAGGATGCGTTCAATGAATCTGAGTCGTACGTCATTTGACGACTGCGGTTAGGCCACGTGGAGTGCTTATGCAATCCATGTCGATTAATTCAACGTACGCTTGTACTAGTCAAGTTTTTCAAGTAACCCAATTGGCCCAATGTATGTTCACCATGTATGAACGCTACTTCTTGAACCTTAGGTACCAAACTTACTAGTGAAATGCCCGTTTAACCTTGGTACCACGATCCACTAAGACTTATGAGCTGGGCATGGTGGTATGGGACACCGTGGTCGAGCTGTCGGCCTACGCTGGGGCGACGAGCTTCTCCATAGTGACCAGTGAACAACTCAAACTCATGAGCCGAATATGGTGGTATAGGACATCGACCTACACTGATCAGGTGACGAACCCTTTGTAGTGCTCTCGAGCATGCTCTAAGACTACGTTGAGGCAACGAGCCTTTCCGTCACAACAAGAGTATAAATTCAGCCTACACTAGCACAACTTGGCTGTGGTCCCCAGTCGGGTCAGTGACGAGCCTTCGAAAATAGATTGCCAGTTGGTAGGGCATTAGTAGAGTGACCTCGAGTATGAAACAGGCCTACCCCAGTGCAGCTTGGTTGTGGTCCCCAGTCGGGTTGGTGACGAGCCTTTAAAAATAGACTGTCAGTTGGTAGGGCATTGGGGGTAGTGACCTAAACTCGTCTACCGTATGTGATTAACTAGGATTGACAACCCAAGATGGATCTATGTTGGGTAAATGATATAAAGGGTGGTACCTTAACTTCCCAACACTGCTGCATGAATAAACCTAATTAATTATTGGCTAACATGATCATGCACCGCATCACATGTGCTTTGGCGAGGAAAAGCACTTTCAGGTGGTTGTCATGTGCGCCATAAGATGAGGACACTGAGGGAGTGTAGGCGAGAAAATTCATCATTATCGCATATCATTCTTGCATTAACAAGAGTACTTAAGACTTGATTGTTGTATTGTGACATCATTACTGCTTGACTGAATTGATAACATGTTAACCTTTACTTTATTGTTCCACTGAGTTGATGACTCACTCCCATGTTACGGGATGGTGTTTTAAACACCCACCAAACCTTGTTTTAGTTTCAGGTGATAGCGAAGCGTATGAGGCGGAGCCAGACTTTTATGATGATGGGGAGGGTTTCTCCTATATGTAGTTATCAGGGGGGTCTATGTTGACCATGTTCTGATAAATGGGGTTACAAGGATGCTGATTAAATGCTATTACACTTGTTATTTTACACTTTTGCAACACCCATTTGTATTCATTTTGTCCATTTTAGAGTATACATTTATATATTTAACCTGGTAACATGTTCACAAGCTGAAGACTTACGACAGTTTATATATTTTATATATCTATCACAGTCTTCCGCTTGCAAAATTTAACTTTCTTTGGAGTAGGATATATTTTTTGGGTATAATCCCACTCATGTTTTATGCATTAATATAAACAACATTTAAATATTATTATGTATGTTGCATAAGCAATGCGTTGGAACTCGGGAGCTGAGCTTCTGCTTGACTCCCGATTTTCAGGGCGTTACAAGTTGGTATCAAAGCATGATTTGGATTAAACTGGACCTGGGTTATGGTCACACAACGCACACTGACGTACTTTAATTTAGAAGGGTGCGATAAAATGTAGGAACAGGCATAAGGTTCCTAATTTCGCCAATCAGTGAAATTAATCGAAATCCAGCACCTAAATCAGGCCCGTACATGCCCTTGATTACTTGAGGTGATCCTGGATCACTTCTAGACCATTAATCGATGGGCTTAGATGAAGATTTAACCCATTCCAACCTTAAACAATTCAGAAAACATTAATGTATGCTAGATGGGACCCGAAACGACTCAAAATGGAGTCGGAGGCCAAATTGTACAATTCGGGGGGGGAGGGGGGGGACCTAAAGTGAACCCCGCATGTTTTCGGTACCCCGGGGCAGACGCCCGATGAGGTCCCCGCTAGCCACTGATCATGTGGGCCCCCACGCGTGTGTAGGAACTCCTCTCCCACTCTAAAAATCCTTATTTGGGTCATTTTTGTAGAAATCCAAACCCCTCCACTCCATATTCTCACTCAAATCTCTCATCCTCTCTATTTCATCTCACAAATCCACCTTCAAAGCTTTAAACCTTCTTCCTTTATCATCACTGCCTCCCTATTTCCCTTTTTAAGTGATTCAAACCCCTCCAACGTCTTCAATCCCTCTCAAATTTTCTTCAATATCTTCCAAACACCACCGTTTCCTTCACTTTTCACACCATCTCCCTCTTTTCTTACCATTTGAGAACACAAGCCTACTTTTGTGTCTCAAAACTCTAAAACCCACCAACCCACCCTATTTTTTGTGGCTTTCTTTGAAGTGGTCACCTCCATCTTCTCCATCTCTACACTCTTGTCTCTTATAACGAAGAAAAGAGCGGCCCTGGATGCGGCCGGGCCAAGTCAACCAGGTCATCCTATGAGGAGAGTGGACGCCAAAGCAACTACCAGTGCCAAGCAAGAACAGAGGTCCAAGCGGGACCTCGATCCTCGCATCCCATTAGAGAGATCGCTTCTGCCAAACATCGAGCTGGGTAAGTTCCGCAACTGTAAGGTCATGTTTAAAGCACATGTCGATGAGAAGATGTTTGGGACGTATCCAGTCATCAATTTTTCTCCTGGATAATGGGTGGGGTCTCATATTTGAGGGAAAGACTTCTGTGAGTGCAAACACTGTGCAGACTTTTTATGCCCTCATCCGGAATCCGATATATAAGCTTCTCCAGTTTACCATTCCTTTGAGAAGGCAGGAAATTACGATCGGTGTGGATGACACTGCTCGTGTCATGGGTATTGAGAAGGGATCAATGCATGCTAGTGTGAAGGATTGCGCTAGTGAGAGAGAGAAGAGACTTCGCACGTGATTCCTCTGTGGCCAGCTCGAGCATTGGAGGCGGGGGAAGCAAGATGACAAATGACTTTCGTCTGCTCCATAACATATGCACGTATAATGTGTATCCCTGATCAAGAAACCGCACTGACTGCATGAGGTTCATGGTGGACTTCTTGTTTCGAGTTGGAAAAGGAGACAAAATATATCTTCCCACTCTAATCCTAACGCAGATAACCAAGGTGGAAAGGTCCAATAGTGAAAGCACTGTGTTACCATTCGGCTTATTGAATTGCAAGATTGCCCACCACTACATCTTCCAACTTCATATGGATGACATTGTCCTAATCCATATTATCAGTGCCAACACGCTTGAGAGCATGAGGATTGGCGAAAGGCAACGCCAAGGCCGTCATGGGGAGCAGAGCGATGACACTGAAGAGGGAAGTGATGAGATCGAGGAGAGCGAAGGTGAGAAGCAAAGTGGCGATGAAGAAGAAGGAAGTGGTCAAGATGGCGATGGAGATAACAGTAGTGGCGAGGAGGAAGGGCAAGAAGAGGAAGAAGAGGAGGCCCCTGGGTCTGGTGGGGTCTCTCCTCCTGCTACTCAGGTGCACGTCAGTGATCGGGTTGGTAGGGAAGCCCACTTGGCTTAACTTGATGAGGGCCAAGCTGCTCAAAGGTAGAAAATCCAGGAGACCCGGGTTGAATTGAGGCAGAAGTTTGAAGAGACCGAGGCCTTCATGAAATAAAAATTCAAGAAGGTGTCTCACACCTTGGAAAGCCATCCTATGCTGTGTGTAGGACGAGGGTGCTCCTCCTCCATCATCAGATTCAAATGACTAGTCTTATGTTGTAGTCGTCTTTGGGATTTCTCTACTTTCTTGTTTTCTATGTTACAGCCTTAATGGGCTTAGTAGTAGAGTATAGTTGTGGTGTGTTTGGGTGTTTGAAGCTTTGGTAGGTTAGCTCACATGCGTCTTCTGTCATGACTTATGAAAAATTTTATCTCATGTATTGTGACGATTTTGGTTAAATGAAATGCATGTAGCTCCTTTTGTTATGAGATGCATAACATACTTGAGAATATTGAGTGTTGTATGCTAAATCTCACATGGGTTAAACCCTATGTGTCATGCCCCAAACCCAGAAATCGGATTCACAGGAATCTCGATCGCCGAATCTGGTGCAGACAGCCTCCGTAGTACCCCATTCTCGGCCCCTAGTGTTTATATGCCAGATTCTGATCCTGGGATCCTACAAGGAGGATTTTTTTAATATACATTTAACTCGCAATAAGCATAACCACATGATTACCCAATTCACAAAGGCAACATTATCACCACATATCCACTAATATAATCAGTTGAGGTCAATACTGAAATGAATTACATAAATAAAAATCAAGCTCCAAAAGACCGTTATATGCTCCATGCTCGACACTGCTGTAACCTAACATTACCTTCATGCATCTATCATGCATAAGCTTATAGAAAGCTTAGAGGGTGGTGTAGGTGTGTACACAAGGTAAGTGCCAAATATTCAATACAATATCATAATCATACAATATCAAAAATACTGGTAATCCATAAATCGTATAATGTCTGAATAAGAAAAAATACTGATAAGATCATGAATTATTGGAGTAAACAGAAATACTGACAAGATCAGGAATTATCAAAGTTAACAGAAATACTGACAAAGTCCTAAATCACACAATAACAGAGTAAGCAGAAATACTAACCAGTGCATGAGTCATACAATATTAGAATACACAATAGAAATCAACTATGCAAATGAGGGGTCATAAAGAGCCAAATATCATATGCAAAGGATGCAATACAATATACATTCTTGATGAGTAACACAAACTACGTCAGCCATACCATATGCTGTGGATGTAATGCAACATGCAGTGTGAATGGAATGACCATGCTGAAGTGTGAAGTCGGGATGATAGTACATAGTATCGCAAGCTATGGGGTCCATCACAAGGGACTTTTATCCAAACCAGTCCCATACCTAAATTTGGATAGTCAGACTCAATGTGGTAAACTCTTAGTTTCAGGTTAGTCGCGTGCTCCAACCAAAATCCTGGCCATTACGAAGGTACACGTAACAATTAGTTGTGCACCACTAGCCCGAGTGGATAGTGAATGAATGAATGAATGAGTATGTAACTCATACTCAATAAGTCCACATATCAGTACGGTTCATCTCTGAGATCATCATCGGGGTCTATTACACTCTACGCCAGCTTGTCGCTCCTATCCAAGTGCATAACTGGGTAAGTGGAAGAGACCTCACTATCCGCCTGCCAATATCGGGCCCATCTCATTGATAGCAGACGCATTCCTCAAGCTGGTTAAAATCAACCTAGATATTACCCCCTCACTCAGGCGGGTAAGGTCACACCCCTTCCCAACTGACCACGACACAGTGGGAGATGCGACCTACTAGTATATGGCCCTCATGCGCTCATATATCCACTCGGTCTCGACGTTGGGCATCTCCTGGCCACGAAGGCTAAGGGATTTTCACCTAAGGGCATCTATGGCGCCCATATGCTAAAACCAAATATTTTTGGTGTCCCATTTGGCCATCCACGATATGCCTGTGGAGGCTACGACCTTGATGTCGCTAAGGTGTACAGTAATCACAACACACAATGCAAGATGTATGAGTCATACAAATTAGTCATGCATCAAGCATGCGCATATCGTATGCTCATGTGAGATAACCTCTGCCTATTAGGGAGCCTCGTAACAATCTATACTATGGTATATGCAATAGTGAATCATTTCTCATAACAAACATGCAGATGATGCGTATGGGCATGTATCATGATTTTATGCTGTCACTTACTCATAATCGGTATCAATAACCGGCATCAACTATCGGCCTCAATAATGTGGATATTTAACCAACATTGCCCCTAAGAAATGGACACATAGAGCCAAAAATATAATGGGCCCAAGACCTCACACAAAGGCATAATATACAACACAATGGGCCTTACTCAAGGGCCACATATACACAACAGGTGGAGCCTGCTCATGGGCCTAATACACCAAAATGGGCCTTGCCCATGGGCCATGAATACATCACAATGGGCCTTGCCCATGGCTATGAATATAAGACATGTGGGCCCTACACATGGGTCCTGAATACATCAAATGGGTCATGCATCATGGGCTTAATACGTGCCACAATGGGCCTCAACTACGGGTCGCATGTACATCATATAGGTCTCGACAATTGGCCTTGACAATCAAAATCGACCTCGATAATCGGAATAGGAAATTCGCCCAAGTCAATCAGAATCAACAATCGGCCATGACAATCAGAATCGGAAAATCAGTCATGACAATCAGAATCGATCGATAATCAAAATCGGCAGATCGGTCACGTCAATCAGAAATTGTCAATCGGTCGTGATAATCGGCCTCGATCACTAATTGGCAATCAGCCATGACAAATCAGAATCGGTAATCGGCATCGATCGATAATCAGCGTCGATCGATAATCGACAATCATCCATGACAAATCAGAATCGGTAATCGATAATCGGAATCGATCGATAATCAACCTCGATTGATAATCAAAAATTGATGAGAATGGGCCTAACAAGGCCCAAGGGAAGGTCATAATGTGAACATTCAACCATCATTGCCCATCAATGTGGACATTTAATCATCATTGCTTCCAAGGAGTGACCCACATAGAGCCAAACATATAGTGGGCTCATGACCTCACACAAGGGTTTAATATATAATACAATATCATGGGCCTCTTATAAGGGTTACATACACGTCACAATGGGCTGCGTTATATAGACATCGGATACATCATAATGGGTCACAACCCATTAGCCTTAATACACAATGGGTGGGCCCTACACATGGGCCTAATATACATCACAGGTGGGCCCTACACATGGGTCTCATACACATCAAGTTGGGCCTATCAATGGGCCCCATGTACATTGCAATGGGCCATAACCCATGGGCCTTAGAATACATCATAATGGCTCGCTAAATGGGCCAGAAGTATATCATAATGGGCCTTTATGCATGAACTCCCAATACATCATAATGGTCCTCAACCTACAGACCCTAATACATCACAATGGGTCTCAACCCATGGGCCCTAATACATCATAATGGGCCTTAACCCATGGGTTACAAATATATATACCGAGGTGGGCCTCAATGGACCACCACAAATAAATCAAGATGGGCCTCATACATATCAAGGTGAACCATAACTACGTATGGCCACAAGTAAATCAAGATGGGCCTCATACATCCCCAAAAAAATCATATTGGAGGATCATTTGGCCCATACCACAAATAGTAATGGGGACAATAATTTTCATGGTTAAATAAATCACAAGGCCCACTATAAAGTTTATTTTCTAACCAATCTAATCATAAGGTCATAAAGACCTGGATTAAGAGGGAAAACAAGTCCCCTATTGATCCAGAACTTCTATGACCTAAATGGGTTCCAATGATAGACGTTCAATCCTTCACTATTATGTGGTGTGGTTCACCTGATCAATGGCTGGATACATCAAGGTGTGGCCCGCCTTAATGTATTAAAGATCCAACCTATTCATAAACTAACATAGTGATAGATGAAGTGGGAACAAATATTAGCTTTGTTGAAAACTATGATGGCCCTTAGAAGTTTAAACGATGGATTTCACTATACATGTTGATGATGGGGTCCACTTGAACTATGCATTTGACTCATTCTTTAGCTCGAGCTTTAAAATGAGCTTGCAAAGTGGATGGACAGATCGGATGAGCACATGCATCATGGAGGGTCGCATGTGGGGAGGACACATACATCATAGTGGGTCCCATGTGGGGCCCACCATAATGTTTATATGCCATCCAATCCGTTGGCACGGTCACACAGAACCTACTGAGGAGGAAAAATAAATTCCATATTGATTCAAAACTTCTGCAACCCACAAAGGGTTTCAATGGAAGATGTTCAATCACTCTGTTTCCTATGATGTGGGCCACCAGAGCGTTGGATGTGGCTGATATTTGAAGGGGGCCCACTTCAGGAAGTGGCCCACCCAATGAACGGTGTGGATATGTAACATGCATCATGGTGGATTCCATAGATAGACAACGTGAATGAAACACACATCATGGTGGCACAACACTTGCTGACGCAGTCAGCAGGTATACTCAGCAAGTATACAGTGGACTTGAGGCACTCTAACCAACCACATCCACCGTCCATGGATTGGATGGTGTGGATGCAACATATGGAATCAAGGTGGGCCCCACTCGCTGCCATGGTGGGTCCACGTCGAATGGATGGACGATTTGGATATAACAAATACATCCAGGCAGGTTCGACATGGGGCTCCCCACTCACGTGCATATACATGCATACATATATATATTTTTTATATTATTAATATTTTTTTTAAAAAAAAAAACGTCCAGTCCCTGCACCTGGACAGTGTACACACACCTTCAACATGAATTGCCACCGTCCAGAAGATTTGGACAGTGTAGACATAATAGATAAATCAAGGCGAGTCCCACCCACACGTGTGGGGTGGGCCACGGATGGTCGGTACGACAAAACACATACATCATTAGTGGATTCCACCTCCTGGGCGGTGGAAATGAAACACATACATCATTGTGGGTCCCACGTGGGGCCCACCATAATGTCTATATGCAATCCAACCTGTTGGTAAGGTCACCCGGACCTGGATAGAAAGGAAAAACAAATATCATAGTGATCCAAAACTCTTGCCAACCCAAAAAGGGTTTCAATGGTATACGTTCAATTAACACTGTTCCTTGTGATGTGGGCCGCTTGAGCTTTGGATGTGGCTACAATTTGGAGGGGGCCCACCAAATGAATGGGTTGGATGGAAAGTACACATCATGGTGGGGCCCACAGCTGGAGCTGTAGCCCTTTCCTGGTCGTCCGTCACAAGTACAACATTCTGCTGCTGCTGACGCATCAGCAGGCGCTATTATATATATATATTTTTTAAAAAAACGTGTTTTGTCACAGTTTTTCGAGTGTGGGGCCCGCATTGATAGAATCCGTCTCACCCAATGGACTCTACAGTCCATAATGAATCCATTAAGCCCAATATTAGGCATCTAGAAAATTTTAAATGAATTTAAATAGTGAAAATCATTGTTTTCTATGTTATGGCCCGCCTGAGAGTCGGATTGACTTCATTTTTCGATTCAACGCCTAAAATGACATGGGGAATGGAATGGACAACGTGGATTGCATACATACATCAAGGTGGGGCTTGCGTGAGCAGCCCTCTCCATAATAAACAAAGCTTTAATATATATATATATATATATATATATATATATATATATATATATATATATATATATATATATATATATATATATATATGTATATATATATTTGTTGCTAGTCAGTACACCTACTGACGGTTCATATCCCCACAACGTCCAACGTCAGGGACGGTGGATGTGAAATTTTTTATCAAAGTGGGTCCCATGCATGGGGACCACGGTTGGTGGGTCCCACGCTTGGACATGACCCACTTGGCTTGGGTCAATCTGATATTTGTGTTTTCCCAACATTAAAGGGTAGGGCCCACGTAATTTGGTCGGCCATGGGTCCACTTGATAGATGGTTGGGACACCACATACAGTCATCATGTGGGCCACCAAATAATCAAAGGAATGAGAGAGAGAGAGAGAGAGAGCACCCACCTTTGATCACAGACTTCTCCTTCCATCAACACATTCTAGAGCTCTAGTGGACGAGATTCAACAGCTGGGATGAAGCTTGGACGGTGGAGATTGGAGGTATGAGGTGGGCCACACTTGCTCTCCATGGAAGCCATGGACGTGGGTTGCTTGGAAATGAGAGAGGGAGAGAGATGAAAGAGAGAGGATGTAAGGAGAGAGGCATGGTGAGAGGTGATGGAGTGATGGCGAGTGTGATATGTGTGTACTTGAAAGGGATGGGTGGAGAGAGAAAGAGTTGACTTTGGATTTGCCTTTGAGTGATGTGGCATGTACTTGGTTGATTTGACAAGTTATATAGATTCTTTTGAGATTTTACAAATGCACGACGTTTTCTCAAACTGAACACGGGCCCACATCTCCTAGCCCGGGTATCGCCTCAGCGCGTAATACACGGTATCAGAACCACGGCGACGGCACATCGCACTAATATAAGTCTCGGGTCAAGCCGACTCGGATCAACAGGAACTGTGCATCCATATCGACGTCATACATGCCTCAGGCTGCTCCTCCTACTGATATGTTGGAGCACATAATACTACTGATGCAACAATAGTAACAGTTTTTAGCCACCATTGCAGGGGCCTTTGCCTAGAATATGAGTGTGGTTCCACCTGCATCACGTATGCACCCTGCTGGGAACATGAATGCTAGCGGACTTTTTAAGTGCTTTCAGCGTTTCCGTCCTCCCACTTTTGTGGGTACTCACATACCCAAGGAGGATGATTACTGGCTGGATCACATCTCCAAGATGTTAAAGCCACTATACTACACTTAGGCAGAACAAGTTGAGCTAGTCAGCTCTATGTTCGAGAAGGAGGCTAGTTTATGGCGGGACAACATCCTACGAACAGTTCCTGCAGGACACGTGTGGACCTGGTATGCATTTGAGATATACTTACATGGGAAGTACTTCCTCCTCACATAGCGTAATGAAAAGGAGGGTGAGTTCCTTCGCCTCCGACAGGGAGGGATGACCATGTCAGAATACGAGAGCAGATTTACGAAGCTAGCCAGACACACTCCTTTAATCCTAACAGATGAGCCAATGAAAATGCAACATTTTTCAAATGGTCTGCGGCCTGAAATCTGCACTAAGATGTGTTACACTCGCATTTCCAACTATGCCGAGCCAGTCAACATATCTCTACAAGAAGAACAAGATGGAGACAGGGATTCTCAGACACATATACCAATGGGCCAGAGGTCTCAACCCAAATTACAGTACCGGTCAGTCCTGGGTAAGAAGCCACATGTAGACTCGCCTCCCAGGCTCATGACTCCGCCGACCCAGCAGAGACGAGTTAGCCGTTGGTGTACATATTGCAACAAAGGGGGACACACTGACCCCTTCTGTTTTACTAAGGTGAAAGACAATGGTATCACGCCACCTCCGAAGATCGACTGTCAGCCACCACGTGATATAACAACTCCACCTCTATGATTTACACCACCAGCGCAGCCACTTTATCGACCACCTATACCCTGAAACAGGTCACCTCAACGACCTATGGCAGTGCAACCAAATCATCTTCAACAAGCTCGTGTGCACGCACTTGCAGGTGAAACACCTGAGTCAACAATGGCAGCACATTTAGCATTTGAGGTCACTACTCACATTCAAGGTACACCTGTATTCCTATTGATAGACACCGGGTGTATTAAACCAATTCATATGAAGGAATAGGCCTAACAATGGATTACTATAAAAAAAATTAAATTTTTTAAAAAAACTAAAAATAATATGGTAACTAAAGGTGACAAATATGTTATAGATAATAGAAGATTGAAACGAAAAATTTCTACAACTTCTAGTTACCAATAGACTGGTCATACCTTTTCATATTAAAGTCTAGTAGTTAGTGTCTATATAAGAATTATTTGTAATCATACTAGGAATCATCCAGTGATTAAATTGAAATTATACATATATATATGTGTGTGTGTGTGTGTGTGTGTGTGTGTGTGTATTTAATTGTTTTTATGTAATTAAATTAGAACCCTCAAGTAGGATTGAGTTTCATAGTTTAATATTCCGTAAGCTCATGTTAGAGGTGGACCACAGTAACATAATATGAGTTTCTTATTCCCTTATAGATTTAAGGTTCATACCACGTCGAAGAGATGTCCCTTTTCTTTCCTTTCCCGCGGCCTTATGTCGCTAACATTACAAACTTTTAAAATATTTTAGAACTCTCGACTCTTCCTTCCCTCCCGAAGTTAATGAAATCGAAATGCAATCTGCCCACAACCCCCTAGCCGTATGATCGAAATGGTGACATACAAATATCATTTTAGGAGATTGAAAACCCTTTTAGTATAGTCTTTTGACTATGAGCACCATGGAAGAACTTATTATCCACCAAGTTAAACATAAGTTAAACAAGAACTCTCATTGAACAAGACCCAAAGGATAACCTTATAAACATAAGGCTTGAACCTCTTAATGAATTATAATACCCCTTAAATATTTAGGATGACCAGATTTCAGAATTTCAGAACATTATCTCTATGAGGCATTCGCGGCTTAACTCAATTCACAATCCTGGGTGATTACCAAAGGACTCACTGATTTGACCGAGCAGAAGACTAGGATCCATCAGGATTAGGAACGGATACAACGTTGTCTGCCCTGATCAGGCGAACAATCGACGTATCGAATTTGAGCCTACAAAAGCTGTCTTTCCGTATTAGTCTAATCATAAAGAGTAGATTATACCACCCTTAGGTAAATTTTATCATCCAACACTTAGCACGATAATAATGATTTGGACATTTGTCTTCAAACCTCAAAGGTAGAAACTTTTAAGGGGGGTAGACCAATATGAACTAGACTGATGTAGTTATTATATACCTTAACACGTATATAAACTTGAAACCAACAGAACTAAGTAAATGAAATAATAAAGCCTTTACTTATTACCCATAGGCAATTTCGGGCATAAAATGTTTCTTTAAGGGGGGTAGATTGTAACGTCCCAGAAAAATCCGTACAAAGACCTGAATAACATATCAGGCAGAAATCACTCAGGACCAAATTCTTTAGAAATTAGACAAGAATTAACTAGCGCTAAACTAGATTACCTGTGAAATTAGCCCTAATCACTTTAAATACTAACTACAAGACCTAAAACTTATAGAATCGTTAACGCTACATTACCCTAAAATCTATGATCCATCCCTAAACCTAGTTGCTCTTGGGAGCATCTTAAAACTCCATATCGGACCTAGACCGTGCGTCGAAAGTCCAATAACTATGAAACTATACGGTTATGACCACATTGCTAGACTTGACATGCATCTCAAAAGTCAAGTCCTAATAGTGCCTAGAAACGCACAACTTGAGCCCGGAGCGAAGTGTGTGAGAAATGCAAATATCATTAGAAAATAAACTGAAACTTAAGTGAATTGAATCGATTCACTTGTAGGCTAAGTATATGGATTCAGACCATCAGAATCTAACCCAATTACACCCTCGGATCAGAAAAATTTTCCAACACATGTCAGTGCACTTGTGCCTCTGATCGAGTATCGGTGACCGTTGAACTGAAACTAGTCCGCTGCGGGCGATCTATAAATTCAATCAGACTGAAAACTTAGCTTGACCTAGATCCAATGCTATGGAGCTTAATTCTGACCACATTCAGAAAAGGGGCCTCTAGAAGTGCTCCGTTGGATCGGAACAAATACTATTTGGATATAATCTAAGTATACCTTGGCCCTGGGGCCATTTTCATCAGTTCTGGGCCTATATAAAGGCCTAAACCCACCCTATTTCTATTCCATTCAAATTCTTTAAAACCCTAGGAGAGAGAAGAGAAGAATGAGAAGGAAAGAAAGAGAAAGTGTGGGATAGAGTCAGAGTTTGTTACTAGGATTCTTCCCTACTGCTCTACGTGCCGAATTAGTACATCTATATCGCTCTACGGGCAATCTCGATTCCGTTCTTAGGTAAGAAAACCTAACTCTAACATGATTTGTGGATTCAAACAAAACAGATAATGAAATAGCTAACTTATTTCATGTTATAGGTGGCTGTTGTGCCGTAAACAAAGACTCGACATACAAACTGAGTTCGATACTCATTTATCGGCGAAAGTTACAGACTATAAAAATTTAGGTTATAGTTTTTAAGGCTCTAAATGTCAGTAATGATTTATGAATGACTTGATTGCTAGCTCGTATGCTTAGATACGATGTTTCCCATATATTATACATATATGTTAACTATGTTGATTTTAAATGCTTTCCAAGTGTTTGTTGAAATGTTTGAATGAGTATAGAATTATGATTTATGTTTGCCATGATTTATGTTTGAGGCTACATGATGGTTGTATGTGTGGCAATTCCTATGTGGAAGGATTTAATATGATATATGTTTTAACTAATTTATTACATGTATGAAATAGGTGTAGTCTAAGTGTTTGATAAATTGCCTGAATGAGAAAATGCTTAATGTGATGTACTTAATGAGGGTGTTGAGATATGATTCTCAATCCCCTTATACATAGTTAGAGTTTTCTTTATGTAACCTATCTTACTACTATGTGATTACTGATGAAATGCCTATGTATGATGATGTGTTGTATTTGTTTGTTGAGATGCTCGAATGAGATTTATGTTTAGATTTAGTTGTCACATGCTGTCTTGGATTATTATATGCCAATGCTATTGGTTGGAGTGTTATTGGGGCTATGATGTAGTCCAAGCAATCGATAATGGTTTATGATCACTGGCTGAATTGTTTTAGCCATGACGGATGCATTCGATGAATCTGAGTTGTACATCATTTGACGACAATGGTTAGGTCACGCGGAGTGCTTATGCACTCCATGTCGATTAATCTAACATACGCTCATACCAGTCGAGTTTTTCAAGTAACCCAATTGACCCAATGTATGTTCACCATGTATAAACGCTACTGCTTGAACCTAAGGTACAAAACTTACTAGTGAAATGCCCATTTAACCTTGGTACTATGATCCACGAAGACTCATGAGCCGAGCATGGTGGTATGGGACGTCGTGGTAGAGCTGTCGGCCTAAGCTGGGGTGACGAGCCTCTCCGTAGTGACCAGTGAGCACCTCAAACTCATGAGCCGAATACGGTGGTATGGGACACTGTATTCGATCTGTCAGCCTACACTGATCAGGTGACAAACCCTTTGTAGTGCCCTCGAGCATACTCTGAGACTGTGTTGAGGCGACGAGCCTTTTCGTAGCAGCTAGAGTATAAACTCGGCCTACACTAGCACAGCTTGGCTATGGTCCCCAGTCAGGTCGATGACGAGCCTTCAAAAATAGACTATTACTTGGTAGGGAGTAAGTGGAGTGGCCTCAAGTATGAAATAGGCATACCCCGATGTAGCCTGGCTGTGGTCCCTAGTCGGGTTGGTGATGAGACTTTGAAAATAAACTGCCAATTAGTAGGGCGTTGGGGGTAGTGACCTGAACTTGCCTATCGTATGTGATTAACTAGGATTGACGACCCTAGTTGGGTCTATATTGGGTAAATGATATAAAGGGTGGTACCTTAGCTTCCCAACACTACGTATGAATAAGCCTAATTAATTATTGGCTAACATGAGCATGCACTGCATCGCATGTGCTTTGGAGAGGAAGAGCACTTTCGGGTAGTTTCCATGTGCGCCGTAAGATGAAAACACTGAGGGAGTGCAGGTGAGGAAATGCATCATTATCGCATATCATTCTTGCATTAAAAAGAGTACTTAAGACTTGATTGTTGTATTGCGTTATCATTACTGCTTGACTGAATTGATAACATGTTAACCTTTGCTTTATTGTTCCACTGAGTTGATGACTCACTCCCACATTACGGGATGGTATTTTAAAC
Source organism: Magnolia kwangsiensis (assembly GCA_037074715.1). Classification (NCBI taxonomy): domain Eukaryota; kingdom Viridiplantae; phylum Streptophyta; class Magnoliopsida; order Magnoliales; family Magnoliaceae; genus Magnolia; species Magnolia kwangsiensis. Next base: position 63,516,178 of record CM073572.1, read on the forward strand.
ACCCACCAACCCTGTTTTAGTTTCAGATGATGGCGATGCGTATGAGGCGGAGCTGGACTTTTATGATGATGGGAGGGTTTCTCCTATATGCATCTATCAGGCGGGTCTATGTAGACCATGTTTTGATCGATGGGGTTATAAGGATGCTGATTAGATGTTATTACACTTGTTATTTTACACTTTTGGAACACCCATTTATATTTATTTTGTCCATTTTTAGAGTATATATTTATATATTTAACCTGGTAACATTTCACACGTTGAAGACTTACGATAGTTTATATATTTTATATATCTATCACAGTCTTCCACTTGTGAAATTCAACTTTCTCTAGAGTAGGATATGTTGTTTTGGTATAATCTAACTCATCTTTAATGCACTAATATAAACAACATTCAAATATCATTATGTATGTTGCATAAGCGATGCGTTGGAACTTGGGAGCTGAGCTTCTGCTCGACCCCCGATTTTTAGGGCGTTACAATAGGTTATAAGTTAAGGTTTAGGTTTAGGAAATCAGGTTTGGGTTCGGGATCACGTTTAGGTTTGGGATTAGGTTTTAGGTTTTAGGTTATAGGTTTAGGTTTTGGTTATAGGTTAAGGTTTAGGTTAGGTTTTAGGTTTTTGGTTAAGGTTTAGGTTATAGGTTATAGGTTATAAGTATAGGTTTAGGTTTAGGTTAAGGTCTAGGTATAGGTTATAGGGTTCAGGTTCAGGATCAGGTTTAGGTTTGGGTTTAGGTTATAGGTTATAGGTTTAGTTTATAGGTTAAGGTTTGGGTTATAGGTTATAAGTTATAAGTATAGGTTTAGGTTTAGGTTATAAGTATAGGTTTTGGGATCTAAGAATAGATTTAAGTTAAGGTTATAAGTATAGGTTTAGGTTTAAGTTAAGGTCTAGGTATAGTTATAGGGTTCAGGTTCGGGACCGGGTTTAGGTTTTAGGTTATAGCTTATAGGTTTAGGTTTGGGTTATAGGTTAAGGTTTAGGTTAGGTTTTAGGTTAAGGTTATAAGTATAGGTTATAGGTTTAGGTTTAGGTTATAGGTTATAAGTATTGGTTTATGTTTAGGTTAAGGTCTAGGTTTAGGTTATATGTATAGGTTTTGGGATTTGAGAATAAGTTTAGGTTAAGATTTAGGTTTAGGAAATCGGGTTCAGGTTCAGGATCTAGTTTAGGTTTGGGTTATAGGTTAAGGTTAAGTATAGGTTTAGGTTTTAGGTTATAGGTTTTAGGTTATAGGTTTTAGGTTTTAGGTTTAATTTAAAGGTTAAGGTTTGGGTTATAGGTTATAAGTTATAAGTATAGGTTTAGGTTTAGGTTAAGATCTAGGTTTAGGTTATAAGTATAGGTTTTGGGATTTAAGAATAGATTTAGGTTAAGGTTATAAGTATAGGTTATAGGTTAAGGTTATAGTTTAGGTTAAGGTTATAAGTTATAGGTCTAGGCTTAGGTTTATGTTTAGGTTATAGGTTTTGGTTTAGGGTTAGGTTTAGGTTATAAGTTATAGATTATAGCTTTAGGAAATTGAGAATAGGTTTAGGTTATAGGTTTAGGGTGTGGTTTAGGTTAAGGGTATGGTACCTACAAATATAGATATAAACACGGCCTGTCCAAATGGTCAGGCCCCTCCAATGCTGTCCATAGGAAATGGATAGCTTCATCATAGTCATAACAGCGGTTCCCACCATCCAGGGACCCCCGCTCATCCGAATAGTTCCGACGCACATCTGGGTCTGCTCCATTAATTTCGAGCAAATACATAAACACAGCCTGTCCAAATAGTCAGGCCATTCCAATGTTGTGCATAGGAAATTGATAGCTTCATCATGGTCATAACAGTAATTTCCACCTTCAAGGGACCCCCGCTCATCTGGATAGCTCCGACATACATCTGAGTCTGCTCCATTAATTTCAAGTAAATACATAAACACGGCCTTACCTTTTCATGATTCAAAGAAGGGAACTTGAGGGTTTTCATTACCTTCCATTGTATGCTTCTAAGGTGCAGAGGGCCCCTAAAATACACATATATCCTGGGAATCACTTCTCAAAACCGCAAACTGTTTTGTTTTGAAACTCGTTTATCTCATCTGAAAACCTGTCACATAATGAATAACTGTAACCATAATGATAACTATTATGAATGCACTATAATGAACAAATTATTATTATTATAGATAATTGTAATTACAACATAGATATCATGCACACGATATCACATAATGTATGACAAGAGACGTATCAGGGGCTTAAATCTGAAATATGCAGCTCTAATCCTCCCACATGCAACATCCACCTGAAAGAATGCGCATAACCGTCATGCTTGGTTAACTGCTTTAGCACAATAATACAAAGGTAACAACATAAATCGTTGACTGCTTACAACATTTTAAAAAAGGAAAAAGCACTTACGTTATAAGGGTTCTCATCTTTACAGATCAAAGCTCCTAATATGTTGATCAAAGTCCTACAAAAGACAATAATGAAAATAATACATTAATTGCCTGGAAAAAGATGGTTGGAGATTAGATGTCATGAAACTCCAAATTAGATTTAAGTCATAATTCATAACAAATAGAGAAGTTTTAAAATTATAGGAACATTACTAACATGAACAAGTTAACTTAAAAATAAATAAATAAATTAACACAAACAAGTTTCAACCTCATGATGTGAATATGGACAATCATGAAATGAATGCAAACAAATCTAAAAGCATTAGCTTCTCAATGAGTTCTATATAAACAATAAACACTACACTACTGTAACTGAACATTATACATGTTGCAGCATTGGTGCATGTGGCTACATTTTGTTGGGCAATGCTTCGGACACTCATGGGCTTAGGAAACCTCACCTACAACTTCTGCGTGAGTCCAAGAATCAGGTTGGATGCAAATCGGTTGAGCTAATCTTATGTGAATGAAATACATGCATGTATGGCACCATTCTCGATAAGAACATTTTCTTTTAGTGGAGTCATTGAGGTTATTTTCTTGGCTTATTCATGGATGACAGTTTGTTAATTCATCGTCAGACATTTCATTCATCCAAACAATCATCTTATCAAGCTTATTGTGAATGACTACTATTTGAAAATTAAACTAAAGAGATGATGTTGATCATATGAACAATGTCCTGTGAACAAAAAATGGCCTATAGCCCACATATAACAAGGAATAGTCATTGATCTAACAAATAAAGTCATCAAATCATTGAGAATTTATACGATGGTCCATCAAAGAAGAGTCAGGTGAACAAGATGGCTGATACAGTGATTTCTTCCTACCGTACGATGACCTATGTGTGTTAAACTGGAGGACCTCTAGCATTGTTTCATCCTAAAAGGGTCTTGGTTGAGTCATTTCTTCAAATGATTAGTGCACAAATTTCTATATATAAAATAATAAAAAAAAAATTTGAATACTTTACAAAACTACAAATTACTATCTTCCTTACAATTCATAGGTACAAAGCAGTATGTTTGAGAAGCTTACTGATGAAGACTGTTGAACTATATCCTCTTCCAATATGAAGCCTGCATGGACATTCGAGAATGATTACTATGTGAACAAGCGCAACAAGCTATGAAAGACGTGGCTACTATTAAGTACATTTAGGAAGCCCCACCGACTACAATCAAGCAATATCTCCAATTGCCACCTAAAATGATGCATAGTTGCCGCAATATATCCAACCATCCATAACCCACTGCTACCAGTGCATTCTGAAATTAAAAAAGAAAATGCACCTTCTCATCAAGCAGACCTAGTAATGAACAACCATTATCCGTAGCCATTTCTTTATATATACATATATATATATATATATATATATATATATATATATATATATATATATATATATATATATATATATATATATATATATATATATATATATATATAATGGTGTCTCTTACCATTGCTTGAAAATCTTATAATTGGGTTCCACCAACCCAAGTTTTTCCCATAATAAGAAATAAATAGTAGTTCCACTCATCACATAGGCCTTTATCCCACTAAGTTTGGATCGAATAATAAATGTATGCTTGGTGCATACATGAATGTTTTGAGATATGCAACAAAAAATTCAGTTGGATAAAATTACCAAGGTTTTTTATGCTTCTCTCTAAAGGCTCAGTAAAGAAATGACCAAAATGACCAAAAATAAAGAATAAAATCAAAGTGTGCCCATGAATTATGCAAACTTCCATCATAAAATATAAAGATTATATTTGACATTAATCAGCAATGGCTAGACATACAACTAATCATTAACCACGGGATTGAAGAAAGGGATTCTATCACAATAGTTGGAATTGAGCAAGGTATGCCATTTTCGGGAAAGACGGTGAGCCCACAACACATTTTCAATCATAAAGTCTTAAAAGAAAGAGTAAAGTACCATATCAGAAAAATATTGAAAGCTTCGTGTTTATTTTCCATCACCATAAATTGTTAAAGGTTGTTTACGAAGGACTTGTAACACATATCTCAGCATGATTAAAAAACTAACATCTTTGTAACAAAAATGCAGCTGCAATGGCTGCAACATTTCCCATCTACAAATTAAGAAGGAAAAAAAAGAAGAAGAAGAAGAAGAAGAAGAAGAAGAAGAAGAAATGTAGAAGAAAGAAGATAAAAAATGTATAAAAGTGAGATCGGACTTTCCTTTATAAAAAAAAGGGTAAAAAGTGAACAAGCATGCTAGGTATTCAAAACAAGATAAGTTGGAGATCATTTACAGTACCGACACATTGCCTAAGAAACCCTGCTTGAGGAAATGCCACTGAAACAGAAAGTAAAATGTGGATTAGTGAGTGAGATGACAAAGAACAATTTAACCACCTACCCTGAAACCTAGAGGTGGAAGTGCATACAGACCCCCAACATTATCATAGCTAGGTTGTTGCAAAAACAGTAACAAAATGCACATCAGGCGTTTCAGTATCAAATCTAATGATGGTATTTCTTATTTCTGTCCTTTATGAAGGTTTAAATAATAATGCCATAAGACTTGTGGGTGAATATGAGTTGACACCGTCATTTCCACTATGAGTTAAAATGCCTCAACATGGTATATTTCAGTGATAACTTTCAATTACAGATATCTATAATTTTCAACAACAAATTTTAGAGAGCTTTACTAAGCCCACATGCTTATACAAGTCAGCTAATGCACAAGCTACCACTTATGGTTGGCTTTGGATGTATTTCCTTAATCTAAAACTGTAGTAGATATTATCTAATAGACTCAGATAGTTGTGATCTAACAATTTTAGAAAACATTCCTTTGACAGGACAAAGGCAATATTCTTGGTTGACATAAGGTGTTTCACATGCCGTACGAACCCAAGAAGTAATATCTGGAATGTTTCTTGCTTCATAGCATTCCTTGAAGGTTAATGGTTCAAAAATCAATAGCCTTCAAAGAAAGATCCCACGTTAACAAAAATTTTAGCTAATACTCTATCAATGAGATTTCTCATTAGCTTCACCTTGAAACATAAATAAACAAGTAAAAGAAATATAAAACAAGGAACTAAAAATCCCTTTGAAAAAAAAGAAAAAAGAAGGAAAAGCAGGAATAGTAAATAAATGAAAGATCTATTGAATGGAAGCAAGTTAGGCATATGTAATAGCATGAAACCCAAACATGACATCAAATCTCTCTATACTTTTATGTGCAGAGATAGTAATGCAATACCACTTGGATGGTAACCAGTTGCTATAGAGTCTAAGAGGGAAAAGGAAATCCCTTTTTCGGGCCTTAGAAAAAAATATCCCATTTCAATATATTTAATGTAAATCACAAATGCAACACACACTTAGGATGTGTGCTATTTGGGATCCCAAATGTCCATCATATGATCCCACGAGTCCATGTGTCCTTATCCAAAAAAAGAAGAAGTTATCCACTCATCAGGTGACACATGCCTTGCGAACAAAATGCTAAACATTTACCAAAACTAATCAGCTATTTGGAGAAGGTTCTTACTTAATCAACTACTTCAACTTAAAACTAATCATTTCTACAATCAAATATTATAGAATGAGAAATAAGAATCTGTGAGGGAAAAAATGAACCAGCGAAACTTCAATTACATGAAAGGATACAGAGCATCATACTGTTGCAATTGAAGGGAAAACAATAAGCATTTTCCTATAAATGACAGATGATACAATCCAACTTATCCATTAATGTTTAAAAGGAAAAAAAATCTATCTTCTACACACCATTGTTCTAATTCACCTAACTCAAATTTCACATATTCGCCATTGTTGAAGGTGCAATAGTCATGACACAGGAGAAGGTTGTAGCAACATTATATAGTTCTCCAATATCAACAATTTGCGGACACTCTCCTGAAGCCGAGCATCCAAACGAATTGCCCATGATGCTTAGAAATCTCATTAGGACCAACAAGCTTTACAGAAAAAAAAAAAAGAACAATAAAGAAAAGAAAAAGAAAATCTATAAAATTCTCATATTCTTTCATCAAAAGAAGAACAACCCAACATTTGATTTTGTGACTGAAACTACAAATGAGAAATATGAAATATACCCATTAAAAGAATAACAACCCAACATTAGTTTGAAGTGTCATCAATATACAATGAGGAGAGAAGCATCTTCTTTTCAACCAAAATGCAAAGGATTAAAAAGCATATACAGACTTCTGTTTATGGTCATGTTCTTCATGATCATGGTGATGATGATGTTGGTCATGGTTGTGATCATCCATCAAACATTCAGCATTGACAACACTCTCTATCCTAGGAGTGTTTAAATGAAAAATTAACATAATCTACGAAAAATGTTAAGATATTAAAGAAACATAACAGCTAGCACAAGATGTGTGATGAAACCAGAAAACATGTGGACTTTAGAAAAAATGAAAACTAAGTAATGGGAATGGGAGAAGTTCAAGAGAGAGAAATGAGCTGAACCATGATCTATCAAGCAGCCTAGCCATATTGTCAAAAATCCCCTGTGCATCATCCTGCCACAAATCTCAAAATCCGTCAAAATGAGAATAAACAGATGCCCATTAAAGAAATTCATGTATTTGAAAATGTCCAATAAAAAAATATCTGATTTTAAAAAGTTACCAGCAAGATTGCTTGAAGAAAATGTATCTCTTCATCTTGATAGACTATATTGTCATCGAATTTTAGCTCTATGTTAAAGCCCTGATTTTTAGTACATGGTGGGTTCCTTGGATGAGAGCCCAAAAACTGTAATCGCATTTGGATACAATTTTGAATTCAATTGCAATTACTGGTCTAGAAAATCAGGGAAAAGAAACAAAAAATAAAAACCAAATTGGCATTTTTCTTCAATTAGGACCCAAAAAGCACAATGGCATTACTTATCAAATTAGGCATAAAAGAAACGTAACTACAATATGAGGCGATCTCTTTTTTAATATAATTAATTTCATCTTTGATTAAACTGAAATTTCACATCCAAACAGGTCATGAGCAACTTACTAATTTCAAATTATGTTAATAATATGCTGGTGTAAGTGAGGCTTGCTCTAAGCACTCAAAAACCCAAAATCTGCTAAACAGGTAGCCAATTTTGGGGAGCCAATTACCAAAGCATTGCCAACTCTTTCACGTATAGACTGCGGAGTTTGAACATGTGGGCTTCATTATCAACAAATTTACAGCATTTTCCTGTTAGAATCTGGCAATTGCATAGATATCGTTAAACCCTAGTCAAGATCAAATAGATGAAGTACATTAGGAAAAAAAATCAACCGAAGGAGAAAAATAAAATGGCTAACCGTTGTATAAGTGGTGATGGACAGCTTCACTGTCCTTACAGACGAGATTCTTTTTACAAATCCCTCTTCAACTACAAAACATGGATGGATTCACATATGGGAATGAAATGTAGCTAAACCATCTCAGAATGATGTGCATTTTCAGATGAACCATTCTTCATCCATGTAACCATCTCTGGCACACGGATTCCATCCTTCAAAAAAGGAAAACATATAAAACACTAAGCCTAAAAATAAAGGAAGGGTTAAAAAAAATAAATCAAATACCTATCTGTGGATTCTTTAACTTCTTCAGTAATAGAGAAATGGGGATGGAAGTAGCGGCAGGGGTAGGAAGATTTGAGGGGGCTTTATCCTCTACGACAGTGGCAGTGAATCAAGTTGGGATTACGATTTAGGTTGTGATTTGAGCAGGGGTTGCAATTTTGACAAGGGCAAGGGCTATGATTTGGAGAGGAGTGTCATGACTTCATTGGAGAGAGAGGGAGGAGAATGAGATGGTGGAGATGCATTGGAGAGAGAGGGATGAGAATGAGAGAGATGGAGCAGGTGAGGTAGGGAGAAAGGAGAATCAAGTGCAGAGATCGGGAGAGAGAGGGTTAGGGAACGGAGAGAGAGAGAGAGAGAGAGAGAGAGAGAGAGAGAGAGAGAGAGAGAGAGGATTGGGGTTTTGGGGTTTTGGATGGGCGCGGCTCTGTTTTGAACATGCGCCCATTCTAGTCATCGAATTCGAAGACAGCCGTATGGACAGTCCTGTCAGGGGCTTCGTGGGGCCCACCATGATGTATGTGGTTTATTTATGTCGTTCGTTAATTTTAATAATATTTCTTAGTTCATGATCCCAAAACTTAGGTAGAGTGAAGGCTCAAGTGGACCACACCATAGGATGCACATGTGATTTAATATCCATGTTTCCTACCATGTGGTCCACTTGAGCCTTTGATCTACCTGATTTTTTGTTTCATGCCCTAAAATGATATTTCAAGATAGATGGACAGCTAGATAGAATACATATATTTTTGTGGGCCCTATAAAGCCCTTACACGATAGTTAATTATTAACGTTGTAGCAAACTTTTAGCTACGGATTAAATCTGTAGTATATTTAGCTACGGTTTATATCCGTAGCAAAAAGCCACCATAGTCCGTAGCCCTTGCTCAATTTTTTGGTAGTGATTGTTATTAATTACAAATTTAATTATTACCTTAAAATATTATAAATATATAAATATTAACTGAAAAGACTCAGACAAAAATCTCTCGCAGAGTATCCGCCAGTCATCAAGGGTCACGTGCAGCAGTGCGAACAGTACACCCTCCTCGTGGCTCATGCACTACTTGTACTGCTGGTATAAGTCACCACAGTACTCCTTGAATCGCTCATTAACCTTGTCGTCGACGACATGGGAAATGTATAAAACACTCAAATTCAAAACAAATTTATCCTGCTATTTCGTAAATAATAGATTAAGGCAATAAACTTATTAAGAAAATAACTTAACCGCAAATGAACTTTTACAAAAAAAAATTAATTTACTAAAATTTACCTGAAGGCGCTGACAGATGAGCCACTGGACATCATCTGTCACGTCTGCCCAACGGGGGATGGTGGCGGGGATCAGAGATCAGCATAAGACACTAACCTCCGATGTAAACAACCTGGCATTGTCCCCAACAGGTCTAAGGCATCCTGTGGGAACTCTACCATCACCATACCCTCACGCATAAGTCGCTTTAAAACTAACCCACGCGTGGGTCCACATCCTCGTCGGCTGGTCGATGATGCTGTCGTAAAAGAAATATGTAAGTCTAAACATAAACAAAAGTCATTAAAAGAAATATATACTTAGATTTACATGTAGTGCCCGGTGTAAGGCCGACTGAGGGATCAAACGCTTGTGATGTAACATGTGATGGTGATGCTGTCTTCATCGCATCATGGGTGGAAGGGGTAGAACCAGTGCACGAACGACGTGATCTCCCACCTGGTGCCATCACTAAATATGTGCGAGTTACAATGTCAGTACAAGTGGAATATACTAAAACATAATACAAGTAGGGTTAATGGTAGAATGCATTTGTGCTTATACTTAGAGAGCATATTAAAATATGATTAGACCATTATACTATAATGTAAGAAGAATATAATAAAACTATAAACTTTAATCTATAAACTTTGAAAATTTCATTACACATTGTCATTCTATATTAAATACACATATTTTGTTGTAATACAAAATAACTTTGAGGTGAAGTATTTGAAGTACTCCCTGCATAAGTTATCGTACATTGCAGAAGTATATGTCAAGTTATATGAAGCACTTGACATTCTTACAGCCAACATGTCAGTCATAATAGGAAAAACCTGGTATCTTTGGACTCCATTCAGATGTGCAAGTGACAAAACTGCATCTTTCACACGAAGATTTCCGCTGTTATATTCCTCCATCAGCTCCAGAATTTCTTTGAGATTGTATAATCTTTCATATGAGTTATCGTCAATATATTCCTACCTACATACATCGACCAGACCAAGTATCTCTTTGGCCCAACCAAAAGAAGATAGGGCTAGAAATTTCATCTGATGAAGTATATTGTGTGCTTCCACTACGTTCTGACTTGAGGAGGACATGATTAGAAATTGACTCAACTGCAAATGTGGATTATAAACAAGTCAATTAAAAGAAAAAAACATCACTTGTAATTTTCACGTATACATTAATATATAAATTATTCGGATTGAAAAATGACATGTAAATCATGTGTACATTTAATAATCATCGTCTGTATCACTATCGTTGAGGACTATTTCATCTTCACCATCACTATCATTAATCAGTATTTCCTCATCATCACCTACAACATTATCATCAATAAAATCGCTATAATATCTAATAATGTCATGTATTATTGAGGCATTCAACATGATCAAGTGGTACATCATATCTATCCAATTGCACCACATCAATATCAACATTTGGATTAGTCCTTATATTCCCAGATGGCATGTCTTCTTGATATACTTGTTCAACCCTAGACGTTTCATCTCCCCTGTCCTCGCTATCTTCAACTTCTAGTACGGGAACGTCAAATATATTCTTGGACTTTATTTTCTGCACCACATGCCAAGAGCCGCCTAATTTGGTGTCAGCAAGATAAAGTACTTGTTCGGCTTCACTGGCGAGGACAAATGGGTCGTCCTTAAACTACTTTCGAGATAAATTTACGCTCGTAAAGTAGTTGTTAGTCTATATTCCCAACTTCTTATTTCCAATGTCCCACCAATCACATTTAAATAAGTACACCCACTTTCTCATATAATAATTCGGCTCAATAATATCCGTTAAAATGTCATAAAAGTCCATTTCTACCTCTTCATGCGTTCCCTTCACAACCACCCCACTATTTTGTGTGATCATATACTTCTCACGTTCTTTAGTGTGGAACCAAATCTTATTTACAATACAACATGTATATCTAGATACACGTCTATCATGGCCACATGCTAGTGAGTGAGTGCATTAGATGCATCTATAGAGTTTCTAGCGCGCAACGTCTTCATTTATTATCACGTACAAAATGTAATTGTTTAGAAATTTTCTTAGGTTTAAATATTGTGCAATACGACAAAATTCTAAGTGTGGTGAGATACAATATGAAATCTTCCACGTTTGCGAACCATTCTGAAAACTGATCCTGATGCATTCGATTATAATTTGTTGGGTATTAGGACTTCATCTCGTCGATGTGTACATTACATATAATTGGAACATCATCAACAAGAAACATTAAGATAATCGTATGTAGAGATATAATTATTGAGGGAAGACTTACTTTAAGTACGACTCTATTTCTTCACAATTATGTAACACATACCATCGCACCTTTGCTTGATCCCCAAGGACCATATCCTGAAACGTAAGGGATCCTAAAGGACGGACATTATGTGCGAATACAGATATGAGTCCATCTTCATGCTCCTGCTCTTCATTGGCATTCTTGATTTTCTCGGATGAATCTAGTCTTTATGTCACGAAGATACATGGAGCAAAATGTCAGGCACTCATTATCGATATACACCTCAGCAATGGATCCCTTTGAACGTGTCTTATTCCTCACAAATCATCTTAGTGTGTGAAGATATTTGTACACAAAACCACTATGTTATATGTATGAAAACATGGATTTATGGAATGAATAAAAATTTTAATACGTTCTACCACCTTTCGATCGGATACATCCAATGATATTATACTGGGCTTGTAAGTTTTACCTCATGCAGTTAGTGAATCGCTAGGTGTACTATGACATCAAAAAATGTAGGTGAAAATATTCTTTCAAGTTTGCAAAAGATTATGACAATGTCCCTCTCCAATTATTTAATAACTTCTACATTCAACGATTTTGAATACAAATCCTTAAAAAATATTTCCAACTCAATCAGCGCCGCACTGATATCCTTACTTAGGAATTCACGAATCACAACCGGTAGTAGACGTTGTAGAAGGACGTCACCATCATAACCTTTTATTCCAGTTACCTTATAGTCAGTAATGTTTATGTGCCGAGATATATTTAATGCATACCCATCGAAAAACTTCACCAATCTCAACCATTTACATAAATGTTTTTTCTCTAGTTTTATTAAAGTGTAGCAGGTTACTGGTATAGTAGTTGAATTTTCACATGCTTGCAAGTACAACTCTTTCCTTAAACCCATTGCTTGTGGATCCAATCGAGCCCTGAAACTGTTGTTTATTTTCTTTTCTATGTTCATCAATGTTTCGAAGATATTGTCACATATATCTTCTTAATATGCATGACACGTAAGTTGTGTCACAATTTCAGATCACTCCAATAGGGCAACTCAAAAAAAAATGCTCTTCTTCCTCCAGTTGTAGTCTAATACTATACGTTTCCTCTTCTTTAAGTACGATGCCTTACCAAATCTATCTTCTCCAATGTTACTCAATTATTATATCACATCTTCTCCAGATAGCTTTTTAGGGGTGACTTATGATCTTGTTTGTCATCAAAGATCATCGTCTTCCTGTGCCAACTATGATCACTTAGAAGGAAGCGACGATGGCCCATATAACATATTTTTTTACCATGATTCAATGACAATGAACAAGTCTCAATACTACATGTAGGACAAGCCAACTTTCCCTTTGTGCTCCACCTAGACAAATTCTCATATGCGGGGAAGTTATTTATTATCCACAAGACCGCTGTATGCAATCAAAATATCTGTCTAACAAATGTGTCATACGTATGTACACCTTGACACCACAACTCATTTAACTCATCTACTACGGTCACAAATACACATCAGTACCATTCCCAAGTGACCTGCGTTTAGGAATAAGTAATGACATCATAAAAAATGACTCCTTCATACATAACTAAGAAGGTAAATTGTAGGGCATAAGTACCATTGACCATAACTGTACAAGTTACTCATATTACCAAATGGATTAAAACCATCACTTACAAGACCTAGTCAAACATTGCGAGAATCCTTTGCAAACCAGTCATATTGTTTGTCAAAATTTTATCAGGCTTCAGACTCTACAGGGTTTCTCAGTGTATTATCATCATGAACGCGTTTCTCCTTATGTCACCTCATATCTTCAGCCATTTTACGAGACATAAATAACCTTTTCAATCTAGGTTTCAATGGGAAGTACCTTAAATCCTTTTGTGGGATTTTCTTACGTTTGGCTTCATCATACTTCCACCTAGACTCTCCACATTCTGGACACTTCAACATTTTCATGCTCTTTCTAATATAATACATAATCATTTATACATGCATGTATGAGGATGTAACCAAGGCCTAAGTCTAGCATCAAGGATTTTTTCTCGTAATGAAACTTAGGCAATGTCTCACCATCCGGTAATGCTTCTTTCAACAAGTCAAGCAACATGTCGAATAATTTGTTACTCCAACGATTTATTCTCTTTAAATGAAGTAACCTTATAAGAAAATTCAACTTAGAGAAGTTTCCATACCCCGGATAAAGTGGACGTTGCGCATCCCTCAATAACCTACTAAACTTTTCTGACTCGACATCACCTATAGGAGGAATATCTTGGCTATTACTTGTTGCTGAAAAATCAGTATCCGCAATTATTCCCCTTAACATATCCCCTATGATATCTTGCATTTCATCAATGTCTTTATCCTTATCATCCGGCACGATTGGGTCAGCAAGGACTTCAGTTGCCTCAACTCTTTGATGGATATCTTCACCATGATGAATCCACCAAGTGTTACACTAGTCAATCCCAACTATGAACAAATCATCTTCTACTTTGTCTAAAGTCTTATAAACCATGTTCTTGCATTTTCAACATGGATACCTAATCATATTCCCTGAATCTGCTCGATTTTGCGTAAATTCCATGAACTCTTAAACCCCTTGCCTATACTCTGGGAAAACCTATTCTTAGCTCGCATCCAACTCTTGTCCATCTCTACAATGAAAAGACTAGAGTCAGTTTACATAAATAAGTTTAAGCTTAGGCTAGGGTTATAGGTTTAGGATTAGGTGTAGGTTTAGGTTTAGGGATTTGAGAATACATTTTGGTTTTAGGTTATAAGTTATATGTTTTGGTTATAGGTTTAGGTTTAAGCTATAGGTTTAGGGATTTAAGAATAGGTTTAGGTTTAGGTTTAGGTTATAGGTATAGGTTTAGGTTAATGTTATAAGTTATAGGTTTAGGTTTAGGCTTAGGGTTTAAGGATTCAAATTCGGATTTGGGTTCGGGATCGGGTTTAGGTTTGGGTTTTCAAGTTTACGTTTAGGTTTAGGTTAGTGAGTTGAGATTAGGATTAGGTGTAAGTTTAGGTTTAGGGATTTGAGAATACGTTTAGGTTTTAGGTTTAGGTTTAGATTTTAGGTTTTAGGTTATAGGTTTAGGTTAGGTTATAGGTTATAGGTTAAGGTTATAGGTTATAGGTTTAGGTTTAGGTTTAGGTTATAGGTTATAGGTTTAGGTTTAGGTTTAGGTTTAGGTTATAGGTATAGGGAATTGAGAATAGGTTTAGGTTTAGGTTTAGGAATTCGGGTTCGGGTTATATATTTGGGTTTAGGTGTAGGTTTAAGTTAATTGAATTAAATTTAGGTTATAGGTTTAGGTTTAGGAATTCGGGTTCGGGTTTAGGTTCGTGTTCGGGTTATATGTTTGGGTTTAGGTGTAGGTTTAAGTTAACTGAATTAAGTTTAGGTTATAGGTTAAGGTTAAGGTTATATGTTATAGGTTTAGGTTTAGGCTTAGGGTTTAGGGAGTCAGGTTTGGGTTCGGGTTGGGGATTGGGTTTATGTTTGGGTTTTCAAGTTTAGGTTTAGATTTAGGTTAGCAAGTTGAGATTAGGATAAGGTGTAGGTTTAGGTTTAGGTTATAGGTTAAGGTTTAGGTTATAGGTTATAGGTTATAGGTTAAGGTTATAGGTTATAGGTTTACGTTAAGGTTATAGGTTATAGGTTATAGGTTTAGGGTTAGGTTATAGGTTATGAATTTGGGTTTGGGTTCGGGTTATATGTTTGGGTTTAGGTGTAGGTTTAAGGTAAGTGAATTAAGTTTAGGTTATAGGTTTAGGTTTAGGTTTCGGTTATAGGTTTAGGTTTAGGTTTAGGCTTAGGGTTTAGGGATTCATGTGGTTCAGGTTCGAGATCGGGTTTAGGTTTGAGTTTTCAAGTTTAGGTTTAGGTTTAGGTTAGTGAGTTGAGATTAGGATTAGGTGTAGGTTTAGGCTTAAGGATTTGAGAATACGTTTAGGTTTTAGGTTTAAGTAGGTTTAGGTTTATGTTATAGGTTTAGGTTTAGGTTTATGTTTGTTTATAGGTTATAGGTTTAGGTTTAGGTTATGGTATAGGTTAAGGTTTAGGTTAATTTTATAAGCTATAGGTTTAGGTTTTTATTTAGGCTTAAGGTTTACAGATTCAGATTCGGGTTCGGGTTCAGGATTGGGTTTAGGTTTGAGTTTTCAAGTTTAGGTTTAGGTTTAGGTTAGTGAGTTGAGATAAGGATTAGGTGTAGGTTTAGGTTTTGGTTATATATTAAGGTTTAGGTTATAGGTTACAGGTTATATGTTATAGTTTTAGGTTAAGGTTATAGGTTATAGGTTATAGGTTTAGGTTTAGGTTATAAGTTATGAATTTGGGTTCAGGTTCGGGTTTCGGTTCGGGTTATATGATTGGGTTTAGGTGTAGGTTTAAGGTAAGTGAATTAACTTTAGGTTATAGGTTTAGGTTTCAGTTATAGGTTTAGGTTTAGGCTTAGGGTTTAGGGAGTCAGATTCTAGTTCAGGATTGGGTTTAGGTTTAGATTTTCAAGTTTACGCTTAGTTTTAGGTTAGTGAGTTGAGATTAGGATTAGGTGTAGGTTTATGTTTATGGATTTGAGAATATGTTTAGGTTTTAGGTTTAGGTTTAGGTTTAGGTTAAGGATATAGGTTTAGGTAATGGTTTAGGTTAGGTTATAGGTTATAGGTTTAGATTTAGGTTATAGGTTTAGGTTAAGGTTAAGGTTATAGGTTTAAATTTAGGTTTAGGTTATCGATTTAGGTTTAGGGATTTGAGAATACGTTTAGGTTTTAGGTTTAGGTTTAGGTTTTAGGTTTTAGGATATAGGTTTAGGTTAGACTATAGGTTATAGGATTAGTTTTAGGTTATAGGTTTGGGTTAAGGTTTAGGTTTAGGTTAAGGTAATTGGTTTAGGTTTAGGTTAAGGTTATAGGTTATAGGTTTAGGTTATAGGTTATAGGTTATAGGTTTAGGTTTAGGTTATAGGTTTAGGGATTTGAAATTAGGTTTAGGTTTAGGTTTATGACTTTGGGTTTGGGTTTAGGTGTAGGTTTAAGGTAAGTGAATTAAGTTTAGGTTATAGGTTATAGGTTTTGGTTTAGGATTAGGATTTACAGATTTAGATTCGGGTTTACAGGTTATAGGTTTAAGCTTAGGCTTAGGATTTGGTTATAGGTTATAGGTTTAGGTTTAGGATTAGGGTTTACGGGTTCACCTGTATATGGTCCACCTGAGATTTGGATCCCACCATGATGTATGTGTTGTATCCAACCATCCATCTATTTAGAGAGATCATTTTAAGGCATGAGCTAAAGAATGAGGTAGATCCAATGAATAAGTGGACCTCGAAACTAATTGGGGCCACAAAAATTTTCGATCAAGCTAATATTTGTGTTATCCCTTCTTCCGGTCTTGGTCTGTGTGAACTTACCAACTGGTTGGATCTCAAATAACCATCATGGTGGGTCCTAGGAAGGAATTAACGGTCGAGGGCACTGTCCTGTAACACCCCAAATTTTTACCAACCTAGAGTTAGGCGTCTTAGGCAATGGGTCAACCATAACACCTTGGTAACCTCTTAGAACTCAATTCTAAAGCCAGAGAAATCATTTAGAACCTAATTCTTTAGAAATTTAACATGAATTAGCTAGCACTACACTAGATTTCCTGCAAAATTAGCACCAACCACTTTAAATACGATCTGTAAGACCCAAAATCTATAGAATAGTTGATGCTATATTACCCTGAAATCTAGGATCCAACTCTAAACCCAGTTGCTCCCGGAAATGGTTTGTAACTTTATATTAATTTTAGACCACATATCGAGAGTCCAATAGCTATGAACTTAGACCATTACGACCGCCTAGTTGGACTTGTCAATCACATAGAAGATCAAGCCCAAACGATGTCCTAAGACCATTTTATTGAACACGGAGCAAAGAGGGTAGGAAAATGAAGATTTTTAGAAAATTAATTATATTTTTATGAAATCTGTCACGGTTCACTTGCGCATTATTTTTAAGCATTCTGACCGTTAGAATTCGACTCAAATTCACCCTCGGATCGGGATAGGTGGCCCTTACATGTCATAGTACTTGTAGCTCTGATCGAGTTCCCGTAACCGCTGAACTGAAACTGGTCCGCCACGGTCGATCTGAAGACTCGACCGGATTGAAAACTTAGCTTGACCCAGATCCGATATTAGAGAACTTAAGTCCAACCGCATTTAGTAACAGGACCTCCAGCAGTGCTCCGTTGGATCGGAACAGACCCGATTTGGTTATAACCTAAGTATACCTTGGCCCTGGGTCTAATTTGGTGAGTTTTTAGCTTATATAAGGGCCTTAAGCCCTCACTCTCTCCTTCCATATGAATTTAGGAAAAACTCTAGGAGAGAGAAGAGAGAAAAGGGAGAGAAGTGAGAGAGAGTTGGAGTTTCTCCCAGGGATTCTACCCTACCACTACACGTGCTTTAACACCTCTACCGTATCGCTATTTCGACGTTTCTAATTCCATTTTTAAGTAAGTGAAGCTAACCCTAACCTGTTTTGGTGCCTAGAATAGTACAAATGAAGTTATAGCTAATCTATTTCGTGTTCTAGGTTGTCAATCCGCCGTTGACAAAGACTTATCGTCTGAATCATATCCATTTCGCATTTTCTAGTTTAAGGTGCGGACTATATGCGCTTAGGTTATGGTTTTCAACACTTTTAATGATAGTTAATGATTTATTCATGTTGTGAATACAATTACACATGCCAAATGTGCTATCTGTTTTGTCTTCCGTATACGTATACTGTATATCGTAATACTGTATTTCATGTACATGTTAAAATACACGTATGTGAATGAAATATGTTGATATGCTTGTCATGATTAATGATCGTTGTTATATGCCTGATATGTGTACGGCAACTCCTTGGTGAAAGGACTTGCCCTAACATGCAATAGAGACGATATACGTGATGTATGTTGAATAGTGTAACCTACGTGTTTGACTAAATGCCTAAGTGAGTTAATAATTAGTAAAGTGTGATTGCTAGAGTGGTTGAGATATGGATCTCTATCACAATACTTGAGTGTATGATTTCCTCCATTAATCATGTAACTTAGGTTATCCATGCTAAATGAGTATATGATTTCTTCCATGGATTATGTACTTAGTTGAATCATGTTAAATGAGTGTATGAATTCCTGCATGTATTGTGTTTACATTCAAGTTATATTTCATGATTGTTCATATGAATGTAGGATATGAATCATATGCTAGTTATTAGCTTTGTACGTGAATGGGGCCGTACTACAGTCCAGGTAATCGAAAAACGTTCTGTAAATAGTGGTTAAGGTTGCTTTCACCACACAAGATGAGTTTAGCGAATTCGAGTCGTGCTTGGGGTGTTCAGCAGTGGTTAGGCCACACGGAGTGCTTATGCATTCCATGTTGCTCAACTCAACGTGCGCTTGGCCTAGTTGAGGTTATGAACTAACCCGATTGACTGATGTTTGTTCACCATGTTTGGTCACTATTGCTTGAACCTAAGGTACCAAACTTACCAATGAAAAGCCCCTCTAACCTTGGTACCTCGATCCGTTAAGACTCATGAGCCGATTATGGTGGTATAGGAAACTATATTTACGTTGTCGGCTAACATTGATTGATGACGAGCCCTTTGTAGTGACCAGTGAGCACTTATACTCGTGAGCAGGTTATGGTGGTATGGGACACTATATTCTTGCTGTCGGCTTACAATGATTGGTGACGAGCCCTCTGTAGTGACCTCGAGTATATCCTGATAGTGCATAAGGGCGATAAGTCTTGTTGCAGTATGTGGGATATAACTAGGCCTGTATTGATAAGGTGATGGGGGAGAGGAGCAACGATTGTGTGCAACAGCCCTGACAGCCCTTACAGAGACCTAGAATTGTAACATCATATGAGATTATTTCAAACTGACGACCCGATAATGGATCACCGTTTGGGTAATGATACAAGGGAGGTACCTTAGCTTCTCAATCCTGCTATATGAAAAGGACTAATAAGAACTTGGTAAGCATATTCATAACACCGCATTACATGTGCTAACGACGTTGGTGATAGAGCACTGAGAAAGTGAGTCATGCCACGATCGTTAGATGATGTTGCAGAGGGGATTATGGTGAGGGCATGCATCATTCTTCATATCATCCTTACATTAACAAGAGTATCTAGGACTTGTTTGATTGTATTGCCTTATCATTACTGCTTGATTGGATTGATAACATGTTAACCTTTGCTGTATATAGCTTTCACTGAGTTGATCACTCACTCCCACGTTTTGGGATGGTGTTGGTCACACCAGCCAGTCCCTGTTTTAGTTTCAGATGGCGACGATGCTTGCGAGGCAGAATTGGTCTTTCTTGATGATGTTGAGGAGGATTTCTCCTATATGCAGGTTCTGATCGACGGGTTTACAGGGTTATTGATTAGATGCCAATATACCTGGTATTTTGCCTTTTATTTAAACACTCATGTATATTCTTTTTGTTCATTTTTGGAGTGTACATGTATATATTTAACCTGGTAACATGTTCACACTCTGGAGATTATAACAGTCTATATATGTTCTATAAACTATTATAGTCTTTCGCTTGAGAAATTTAACTGTCTCTGGAGTATGATATGCTATTTTGGTTTAATCTACCTCATGTTTTATGCCCTAATGCTGACAACATTCATCCATCATCAAAAATGCTGCATAAGTGATTTTCTAGAACTCGGGAGCTGAGTTTATGCTTGAACCCTAATTTTCGGGATGTTACATGTCCCCACCATGATTTTTAGTTTTAGGTTTAGGGTTATACTAGGGTTTGCTCCACCAATTTTGATCTAATACATAAGCACAGGCCTGTCCAATTGGCCAGGCCACTCCAATGTTATCCATAGAAAATAGACAACTTCATCATAGTCATAATAGTGGTTCCCACCTTCCAGGGACCCTGGCTCAACATCTAGATAGCACCGACGCACATGCATGTCAGCTCCATCAATTCTGAGCTAATACATAAACACGGGCCTATCCAAATGGTCAGGCAACTCCAATGCTATCCATAGGAAATGGACATTTTCATCATGGTCATTACAGCAGTCTCCACCTTCCAAGT
The DNA here is from genome assembly GCA_037074715.1 of Magnolia kwangsiensis. Lineage (NCBI taxonomy): Eukaryota > Viridiplantae > Streptophyta > Magnoliopsida > Magnoliales > Magnoliaceae > Magnolia > Magnolia kwangsiensis. Next base: position 63,536,929 of record CM073572.1, read on the forward strand.
ACCCTCGTTCAACATCCAGATAACTCCGATGCACATCCGGGTCTATCCATCAATTCTGAGCTAATACATAAACATGGGTCTGTCCAAATGGTCAGGCCTCTCCAATGTTATCCATAGGAAATGGATAGCTTCATCATAGTCATAACAGTTTCTCTCACATTCCAGGGACCCTCGTTCAACATCCGGATAGCTCCGACGCACATATGGGTCTGTTCCATCAATTTTAAGTTAATACAATTAAATCCTAAATTAATTACTCATCCAAGGTTGAATAGATTGTAATACTTCCATATTCTCATTTAAACGTTCATGCCAAAAATTCGATAACATCTCTCCATGCCTCTCTAGATAAGTTGATCTTATGTTACATTCTGATGCCAAATATCTAAAGAAATGTAAAGATATTTGGCATTGGATATCGAACGGAAGAAACATATCTAGAGAGAAATGAGAAGGTAGACTGCGGATCAGGCATGAACATTTAAATAGATTATATGAAAGCATACTATCCATATAACCTTGAACGGTCCAAAATAGGATAATTTGAGCAATTTCTATGCCACCAAAAACACACCATATCTATATATGGCCACATAGAAATCCTCAAACGAGTAACTAATTATCTAACTTAAAAATCATAATCATAAGTTACAACTATAAACTAACAAGTCACAATAATAATTTAAGAAAAAAAATGCAATACATATTAAGCATCACTAAGTGAAAGTATAATAGTTTCTTGAAATAATGAGAAAAGATCAAATACAACTCCCATAATCTGCAAAGTATAATAGTTTCTTGGAATCCCAAAACAAAGTTAAAGCATCACTAACTTATACCGCTATAAGGATCCAATGTGTATTTCATTGTGAATGATAGGAATAAATAGCTTTACATATTTATCCTATACTCTAACACAATACTAGCTCAATCAAACTAATCAATAACAAAGACTAGACTAGCAGTCTGGATGCCCAATTATGATTACTAATTAAGAGTGTAGCTCATATGTACTAATTTCACAAGAAAAGATAATTGATATGATTAGAAGGTTTACGAGGAGTAAAGAGAGCTCCATGGATTCAGAGTAAATATTCCTTAAAAAAAACAGCTACCAACCTCATCACGTCCCTTTCTACGTGGATGGTAACAACATATCATGGTGGGAGGACTCACACAATGGTGAAATGGCCTGAAATTCAGTGTGACTCTTAATGCAATTGGTGCACACATAATGGATGGGTGTCTAAACCACATCTTAGTGGGCCCTATCAACAATTAGGAAGTTTTCAATGGGTGGGCACCCTTCATCCAACTGGTATATGCACACATAATGGATGGGTGTTTAAACCACATCTCAATGGGCCCTATAAATAATCAGGAAGGTTTCAATGGGTGGCCATTTACTTTCAACTATTGTTTATTGCATGGCCCACCTAAGTCATGAATTGGCCTTATTTTCAAGACCATGAACCATCATTGAAGGGTGCATGTAATTGATGGGTTGGATGTCTAACATACATCATGGTGTGGCCCATGGAGCTCGTATCATGTGAAGCTCCCACACAAGGTCGACCTCACAGTACCTTATCTTATATACATCCGTGTGGCAACACACCACCGGTAAATTTGTTGATTTTTCAAACAAACATATATTATTTGTGGTTAAAAATGATGCAAGAGTTGTTGATATTTCATGAAGTTTAGTCCAACAAAACACAGCCAAAACTTACCATCCGTTATATGAAGAGGCCAATTAGTTGTGGTTGTGTCGTTGCATCAATAATGAACTATTAATTATTGGATAGAGATAATTTTCTTAACGACATTTGCCTTTTTCCCTTTTAGAAAGGGGGGGCCGATTAGGTGTGGCCCTTGTCATGGGCCTGATTAATTAGATGCATGTATTCTATATTCATGTTGTCCATCTCTCATGCTAGATTATTTTAAGACATGAACCTAAAAATGAAGCAAATGCAATTCTCAAGTGGACTATACCAGAGGAAATAGTGGTGATTGTCCGTTAATGTACCACAAAAGTTTTGAATCAAGCTGATATTTTCTCCCCTTCATCCATATTTATGTAACCCTATTAACAGATTGGATGGCAAATAGACATTATGGAAACATTATGGTGGGCTCTAGAAGGTTTTTAACGTAGGGCATTCAATCACCACTATTTCTTGTAGTATGGTCCACCTGAGTTTTAGATCTACTTCATTTTTGGGCTCATGCCCTATGATGATGTTGTAAAACTGGACAGACGCTGTGGATGTAGAATACATACATAAAGGTTGGCCCCACAGCAAGGACTGCACTTTCTTGGATGAGGTAGGGCACACTTAATCCTCCTGTAAAAAGGCCCTAAAGAAACACCCGGACCAGCTCCTAAAGAAATATGGTTGTTCTCATGAGAAATGTAAATGGGCTCAACGTTAGATGATGACTAAGTACTAATGGAATTGTGAGAATGTCGCAGCGTATCTACAAAAGAGGGGGTCAAGGTAAGTACCATATCCTATCCTTTTGCTACACTTTGGATGACTAACTTAAAGTGAGATATTGGAAAGTCTCCGCATGACACAACAAATCCAAAATGCTTCACATTAACTTGTCCCATGACCTACTTCAAGATAGTAAATGTGGACATGATTTTACCCAGTGAGAAAGAGGGAATCCCATTAAGGATACAAGTCCAAATATGAGTAGTAGATAGGCATCAGGAGATGAAAGAGAGGAGAAAGTGATAAGCATGTTGTTTCCCAACATACTTATCTTCTTAATAACTAGAAACTAAGATAAACTACTTGTGGAATAAGTAACTTTTCTTGAGCAACTAACGATTCAAATGCCCCCTTAAAATATCATTTGATGACTCTCTCAAATCCTTCACTTTTAGGTTTTATATATATATATATATATATATATATATATATATATATATATATATATATATATATATATATATATATATATATATATATATATATATATATATATATATATCAATGGACCTTAACATATGTTAAACCATTTTGATAATTGAAACATAATCTTAATAAATTGTCTTTAAACTACATGTGTATTCGAATAAGAACCTTTGACAAGTGTATTTTGAATCATTATAATGGTGGTGATTGAATTGGCAATCAGGTAGGCCATTCATCATAGGCCTTGGCACAACCCACATGAGCCTAGATTTCTTGGCTGAACTTAACCTTGGGGCTAAATTTATGGGCCCAAGCTTGGGGCTTATAGGGTTGTGTCACCCAGGCTGGCTTGACAACTTTGAATGTTATCGTTCTAACTATAACCACTGTGATATATTTTAGACATGTTTTACCTATGAATGTAAATCATAATATAATTTTAAGGGTATGCCATCATAACAAATATTAGCAAAGAAAACACATTATTTTTTGGTGTAACAAATGCTTAAAGGTCACTATTTTTCCATCTGCAGAAAGAACAAAGCACACAAGTCTCCATTTTTCAAAGGGTCCACTAAAGCTCCAAAGGGTGGGGAAAGAATAAAGAGAATAGTTACCTTAGGAATAGTGGACCATCTTTAGTGATCCAGATCATTCATGTACTGGTGGTCCCCATCATGGCTGGGTTCATGTAGCAAAATCTCCCATCAAATCCTAATCATCCAATAGGTCAAAAATTACCGCCACTAGTCCAAACTAAACTAATATATTCAAGATCATCCAGTAGGGGAGAACTTTACAAAATGGCCATCAGCGTAGTGCCCACTGGATGATTGGTCTGGATTGCTGAGAAGCGGGCCGCACCTGTAATTTTTCATGCTGAGCACTGTATGTTCCTCAATTGAAATTAGCTGACATTCAAGCTCAAATACAGAAAACCATGTATAGTAGCACTCTCCACTACTGCATCATTGAAGTCTATAATATTATGGCAAGATAAAATCTGATTAGCCAGTGAGATATTTCTGCTGATTCATTAACATAAGATACAAAATCAAAGGTACTAACTTCAACATTTTCAACAAACAACATTAAAAATTAAAAGGGAAAAAAAATTAAAGCTGAACAAAGAAATAAAAGATCTTGTTCAAGCCTTAATTGAAAAAATAATCTTAAAATAAAATTTATTTTTTTAAAAAAAATAAATGAGATCAACAGCTAAGAGTTCAAAAAGAGGTCTATTAGAGGATTTGGATTCCTCCCAAATCCAAATCCCTCCAATTCCTAACTAGCAAACACCCACAAAAATAGAAAATCCCCATGAATCCCTCTAATTCAGGTTGTCAAACGACCCCTTTGACATTTACTATTAAATAACTAAAATCGCATTCAACAGTGATGGGGATATTTTCACCTAAGAGGTCTGGTTGGATGGAAAACAAACATTACAGTGAGCCTTAGGAAGTTTTTAATGGTCAGCGTTCAATCCCTAAATTAGTATTGAGATTGAGAAAGATTAAGAGAGAGAGAGAGGGAGATACCTCATGATCGTGAATGACCTTCAACCTAGCTTCAGAGAAAGAGAGAGAGAGAGAGAGAGAGAGAGAGAGAGAGAGAGAGAGAAGGGGGCATGGCATGCATGGGTAGGGCATTCAACAACGGTCCGCAAGAGAGAGGAAGAGAGAGAGAGGGGGAGAGGATGCGAGAGAGACAGAGAGAAGGTGCGAGAGATATAGAGAGAGAGGAAGAGAGGTAAAGAGAGAGGGAGAGGATGCGAGAGAGACAGAGAGAAGGTGCGAGAGATACATAGAAAGAGAGAGAGTGTCTGTGTGTGTGTGTGTGTGAGAGAGAGAGAGAGAGAGTAGCCTATCTATAAGGCATCTCTTGGACACTATACTTCCACACCGTACGTCACCAAGTTCTGTGGGCCCCACTATGATGTGTTTATTATATCCACACCATCCATCCATTTTGAGATATTATTTTAAGTCATGAGCCAAAGAATGAGGTAGATATAAATCTGTAGCGGACCCCACCATAGAAAATAAGAGAGTGATTCCCACCATTGAAACTATCTTAAGGCCCATCATAATCTTCATTTGAAATCCAACCCGTTCAAAAGTTAAAAAATACATGAAGGGAAAACACAAATATCATCTTGATATAAAACTTTCATGGCCTTTAAAAGTTTTTAATGGTGGGCATAATTGTCCCATTGTTTTCTGTGCTGGGGTTCACTAGAGCTTTGGATTTAACTCGTTCTTTGGATATTTCCCTAAATTGATCTCTCTAAATGGATGGAAGGTGTGGATATAAAACCTACATCATGGGGGAATGAGAGGTATATAAATATCAGGTGGACCACACCACATGAAAACAATAGTGATTGGATATCCATCATTAAAATCCTCATAAGGCCCACTGCACTGTTTATTTGACATCTAATCTGTTTATTAGGTCATACAGGCCTAGATGAAGGGGAAAAACAAAAATTAACTCAATCCAAAACTGTTATGGCCCCCAAAATGTTTTAAATGGTTGACGCTCATTCAACATTGTTTCCTGTAATGTGGTCCATTTCATATTGGGATATGCCTCATTTTTGGTCTCATGTCATAAGATGATCTTTAAAAATAGATGGATAGCATGGATTAAACACATACATCATGGTGGGGCCCATAGAGCACCAACCACCAGCCATTGGATGGTGTCAGGGGGAATAGCCAATTTGTTCCACCTATTTATGGTGTGGTCCATCTAATCTTTGGATGATTCATTTTTTGGATAATTCTCTAAAATGATCTTGAAGAATGGATGAACGGTGTGGGTTGATCCCAAATTTTTGGTAAATCCAAAACGCAAGTGTACCATGCCATGCGAAACAGTGTGGAATAATGATTTCCACCATTGATACCTTCCTTGGGCCCACGGTAATGTTTATTTGACATCCAACATGTTCAAAATATCAAAAAGATATGAATGAAGAGAAAACACAAACATCGGCTTGATCCAAAACTACTATGGCCTCCAAGAATTTTTCAATGGTAGATGTTTAATCACATTATTTCCTGTGGTGTGGTCCACTTGAGCTTTGGATATGCTTTCTTTTTCTTCTTCATACCTCAAATTATCTATTAACATAGATTAATTGAGTGGATAAAATAAATAAATAACGATGGACCCCTCAGAGTTTTCTTTGGTAAGGGTAATGATCAATAACTCAGCTAAATGTATTGGAGAGAGAGGTTTCCTTAAAACATTCATAATCATATATTGAGCCTGCCAAAATGTGATTCAAATATCCAACCCACTCATTATGTGTGTCCCACTTGGATGAGGGGTCAGACCAAGTTTCAGCCGCATCCAAAACTCATGTGGGCCCCACCAAGTCACTACCCAAAAAAGCGACGAAGGTTACCGATAATAACCGTAGCTAAAGGCCTATTGCTATGGTTATAGTCCATAGCACGACCGTAGCAATTGATGGTGTAGCTAAAGGTCAAAAGTCTATGGCTACGGATTAAATCCGTAGCAATATATATCAATACCTATGGATATAAACCATAGTTATACTTTTTGTATTGAAATGTACATACAGCTATGGATAATATCCGTTGCTAAAAGTTGAATGAAATCCATAGAAATATGATGAAGTTAGTAATAGCTACGGTTTTCAAAACAAGAGCTATGGCTAATATCTATAGCTATTTTAAAAAAAAAATAGAAAAATTTATGACAATGGTGTCTGTTACCATTGCAAGAACCTACTATGATTGATCAACTCATCTAAGCTAATATAATTAATGTAGATAGGAATAGTACATAAAATGCAATTAGGAAAGAAAACGATGCATTCATATTACAAATAATAATAAAATCATACAATAAATCCTACATTGACATTTCTAATGTCGCTGCTTTCAATGCCTAACCTTGAGTAAGCATCCAAAGCTTTCTTCTACATTCATATTTCCAAAATAGGTGATATTTAATTCCCTTTCGATGTGAAATCTGAGATGCAACTTAAATGTTATAAATTTTTTGTGTGTGTGTGTGTATTCCCATTTCCCTTCATTACTCCAGTGATTCTTAAAAAATGGTGACGTGAAAACCAACACTCTTAAAACTTAAGGATCTGCATAAATGGTCCTAAATGCAACAATAGAGATAAGATGGTTAGGACCTTCTAAACTTGAAGACCTTGGGGCATCCCTCATTCATGATCATGGTCTAAAAATCAGCTTTGCCATATCGTATCGTTCACCATCGATATGGGATCATATGTAACACCCCGGATTTTGGCCAATCTGGGTTTTGACGTCCTTAGGCAGTGGGTCAATTAAAACACCTGGAAAATCGCTCAGAACCCAATTTCATAGCCAAAGAAACCACTTACGATTAATTCCTTTAGAAACTAAGCATAAGTTAGCTAGCGCAATGCTGGAGTAGCTGGGAAATAGTCCCTGGTCACTTTAAATACGTTCTACAAGACCCAAATCGAGTAGAACCAATGACTCTATAATACTCTATAACCTTGGATCAAACTCTAAGCCGGTTTGTTCTCTAGACCACTTTGAAACTTTGTATTGGATCTAGACCGCACGTCGAAAGTCCGATACCTACTATCTTAGAACGTTAGAACCGCCTAGCTGGACTTGACAATCATTTCGAAAATCAAGTCCAACCGATAATCACAGGCTATTTCATTGAGCCCGGACTGAAGAGAGTGAGAATAGGGTTAGAATTGGAATTTGAAATTCAAATCTGGCACACGACTTGACGTGTCAGTATTAAGCGTTCTGACCGTCAGAATTCAGCCAAATTACACCCTCGGATCAGGAATAATTTCTATTTCATATCATGGGACTTGCAGCCCTGATCTACGTGCGGTGACCGCTGAACTGAAACTGGTCCGCCACGCGCGATCTGCGAACCCTGCTGGACTAAAAACTTAATACGTGCTAGATCTGGTACGCATGAGCTTAAGTCCGATCGCATTCGACCAGGGGACCACCAGAAAGCATCTTTTGGACCGAAACACCCCCGATTTGGATATACACTAAGTGAACTTTGTACCGGAGCCTATTTTGGGCATTTTTGGGCTTATAAAAGGGGTTGAAACCCTCACTCCTCTCTCTCATCCGAATTTGCAAAAAACACTAGATTGGGAGAGAGAAAAGGTGAGAGTTTGTGAGAGAAGGTGGGAGAGATCTTCCTGCCACCTGCTGCTGCTGCTGTACGTCCTTAGGCGACGCACTCCAATCACTTTCCCGGCGATTCCAACGCACTTCTAGGTGAGGAAAACCTTCAACACTTGCTGATTTAAGCTTCCGTTAATTCCATTAGCGAGGTGGCTTATGTAGCTTGTGTATTAGGTCGCCTATACGCCGTAGACGAAGCGTATACGCTCCGTTCGAATTCACACATCTATAAGGGAAAAGGTGCGGATATTAGACGCTTTGATTGACTGTTTCCAAAGCTTTCAATGTCGTTTAATAGTAGATTCTCGACGGCAACGCCGTTTGACATGTACAACATGCTGTCCGTTTCCTGTTTCGTAAACCAACGAAGAATATGAGATTTAGGGCATTTTAGTCATTTATAGGAAGTACTAATTTCATTCATATTTGGCTAATGTTATTGACATGACTTCTTGTCGCATTAGTATATTAGGAATGCATGCATAATTAGTTTGGCGAAGAGATTCGCCTAAATGCGCACTTCGGGTCGACATACTATATGTAGACTTAAGTGTGTAGTGTAAGTGTTTATATAAATGCTTGTATTAGTATGTATTGAATTAAATCGTGTTATGAATTAATTTGAGATTGATTTCTCAATTAACATGCTGGTGTAAATGGCTTCCTACATGTTAGCCATATGTACGATTTCATTATATGTATGAAACGCATATGCTTGATGTTGCACTTAAGTGGTATGCTATAACATGTACTTGATGATTTCCTTATGATTTAGTTTGACATTGAATTCTCAATTAATATGCTAATGGAGAGGATTTTCTATATGTTGGCGATATGCACAATTTCATTATATGCGTGAAAGACATGTGTAGGATGATTTACTTAAGTTGTACATTATAACATGTGTTAACATGCTCACATGGTTGTATTTCATTTCCATTCCTCTTACATGAATGCTGATGTGATTCCATGATTGTTTGGGACTATACTTAGTCCAGGCAGTCGGTAACCGAGCGAATTCGTGGTTGGCTTATCTCTGCCACGAACGACCCGTCGATGAACGCGAGCCGTGTTCTGGAGTTGGCGGCAGTGGTTAGGCCACACGAAGTGTTTTACACACTTCATGTCGTTCGACTTGAGATGCGATCGTGCTAGTCGAGCCCGTCAAGTAACCCGACTGGCCATTATATGTTCACCCTGCATGAGTCATAACTGCTTGATCCTAGGGTACTGAACTTACCTTTGTAAACCCTGTTAACCATGGTACCTTGATCCACGAAGACTCATGAGCCGGGCATGGTGGTATGGGACACCGTGGTCGAGTTGTCGGCCTACGCTGGGGCCATAAACCTCCCCGTAATGACCAGTGAGCACCCAGACTCGTGAGAAGATTATGGTGGTATGAGACACTATATTCTTGCTGTCGGCCTACATTGATAAGGTGATGGGGGAGCGGAGCAACGAGTGCGTGCAACAGCCCTAGCAGCCCTTTGTAGTGACCGCGAGCGTATTCTGAGTCTACGGGAGGCGACGACCCTTCAGTAGCAGTAGAGTACAGTAGGCCTGTATTGATAAGGTGATGGAGGAGCGGAGCAACGAGTGCGTGCAACAGCCCTGGCAGCCCTTGCAGCGACCTACAAAATATACATCGCATGAGATTACTAAGAGTGACGACCCTAGACAGGATCTGTGTTGGGATTGATATAAGGGAAGTACCTTAGTTTCCCAATATTGCTATATGAAAAGGACTAATAATAACTCGGTAATCATATCACCATGACATTGCATGTGCCTGGAAGATGTGGAGCACTTGAGGGTCGATTGCATGCCGCGGTCGTAAGATGGTGCCGTATGAGGGAGTTCGTCGGTGAGGGCATACATCACGTCATGTCATATAGCATTAACAACAGTATTAGGATTGTTTGATTTACTGCTTTACTATTATCGCATGATTGATTTGATAACATGCTAATCTCTGCTCTCTTATCCCACTGAGTTGATCACTCACTCCCACGTTACGGGATGGTGTTTCCGGACACCCACCAGTCCCTATTGTGATTGCAGATGATGGCGCGGCCTGCGAGGCGGAGCTGGATTTGATGATGATAAGGAGGATCTCTCCTTTATGCGTGTTCTGATTGACGGGATTACATGGAGGTTGATTAGATGCCTTGACACTTGTCATTTTATATTTTTAGAATACTCATGTATATCCTTTTGGTTTACTTTTGGAGTATACATGTATGTATATAACCTGGTAACATATTCACACTCTGAAGACATATAACAGTTTATATATGTTATACATACTATCACAGTCTTCCGCTTGTAAATTTAACCGTCTCTGGAGCGTGATATGCTGTTTTAGCTTAATCTCACTCATGTTTAATACATTATCACAGACAACATTCAATCATACATATCTATGTTGCATAAATAACATTTTGGAACTCGGGAGTTGGGTTTTTGCTCGACCCCCCAATTTTCGGGATGTTACATCATACCCCCCATATCACCCTGTATCAGGCTACTCCAAGCTAATACAACTATAGCATTTATGAATGATACTGCTATGTATCGGACAATAAGTACTGGTTTTGGATGATAGTTTAGCTTTTTCAGGATTAGTCACATCAAGTTGTAGCACTCATGTTTCGGATTCTCCATTGAAATCATGATCATGGTCTAAACAAACCCAAATGAAAATATGTGGCATATAATAAAAATCCAATTCACTAATTAAAAAATAACACCAGATTCTCCATTGAAATCATAATTTTCTATATTTGTATTGAGAAAGGAGGCACAAGAAATCAATCATTTGAAGCAGTTTATGTTCAAAATCTATGGTGTACATCCAAATACATGTTTTGGGCATGTTGAGCAAGAAATTTTGGCATAAAATATTTTAATTTAGGTAGAGAGACCTCATCAAATCACTCATGGTTTAGAGCAGCTTTTTCTACCATTTACTGCATTGTAAAATAAATGAACGAAAATGAAAAGAAGCATTCATCCTCAATTACATATGCAAATGAACAAGACCCTATGCTTTAAAAAAATCTAATGTGTGAGGCCCGTATCTTAGCCCGTACCACTCCATAGATTCTTGTGGTCCTCACAGTCGAATTTCAACGACCTGCGATCTATTATCGATGTTTGCATGCGATCTTGAGTCGTGTCCCATATATTAGAGTTGACTCAACTCAAAACTCGTACCCTTGTGACCGTGCCGTCATCGCGGTTCTGATGTCGCATCTTACGCGCCGAGATGATACCTAGACCAGGAGATGTGGGCCCACGTTCAATTCTAGAAAAAATGTCACACGTTGCAATCCCTAGAGAATCCATCACATCAATCACTTCACTTATCAAAGTACACCCATTACTCTATCCCATCCCTAAGTACAAATGCAACCTTTAAAAGCCAACTCTCTCCCTTACACAAGTGCACCCATCCATCCCTCTCTCCCATCACTCCTCTCCCATCACCCCTCTCTCTCTCTCTCTCATTCTCTCTCTCCATTTTCAAACAATACCCATGAGTGTCCAACATCCATGGTTTCTATGGGGGAGAAGTTAGTGTGGCCCACCTTCCTACCACCTAATCCCACCATCCAAAGTCCATCTCAACTGTTGAAGTTCATCCATTAGAGCTCTAAGATGCTTTGGTGGAAGGAGGAGAAGATTATAGGTGGGTGATCTTGTATTTGGCTTTTTTTAATTTAAGGGTCCATGTTAGTGGGACCCATCTTGATGTATGCATTGTATAGGGAGGGCCCATAGTGGCGAGGTCCCTCCCTCTATCTTACCGATCTCTCTCTCTTTCTCTTCTCTTCTCTCTCTTTCTCTCTCTATATTTTTTTATGATGATGTGTGGCCCACCTGATGTACACATTAGACCTGGACCGTCCATCAAGAAGGACTGTCCAGTCGGCTCAACCTTACCGACCATCTAGCAGCTTTCTTGGCTGCCTGTCTTGGACAAGCCTAGTTGAAAGGAAAGCACAAATACCGGCCTGATTTTAGGATGGCCCACTCATGTGGACCCTACCTGTACCCATAGGCCAGTAGGGTCGTCCATTTGTGGACGCAGGGCCCACTGTGACGCATTTTATCCATGTCGACCAACAGCCGTGGGACCCACCTGATGTAGATGTTTTATACCCTCGTCGTTCACCTATGGACTAGCAGCTGTAGTTGCTATGCAGCAACAACAGGACTGTGGGTCTGGACGTGAGGTATGTGTGTTATACACACCGTCCATCTGCTGCATTAACGTCAACAGAGGGGGCTGGCAAATGAAGTATGTATCATATCTGGACGGTGTGCTGAGCAGGCTACCATGATTTATGTATTTCATCCACCATCCATCCCAGGACGGTGGGACCTACCCTGATGTATTTGATTCTGTCCACGCAGTCCATTGTATGGACATGGGACGCACCATTACGTGAATGTCCACATGCGTGGGCCTCACACCATGGTGGTATGCCATCCAGACCCCCATTCAGTGAGTTTTACTGTAACACCCCAGATTTTGGCCAATCTGGGATTTAACGTCCTTAGACAGTGGGTCAATTAAAACACCTGAAAAATCGTTCAGAACCCAATTCCATAGCCAAAGAAACCACTTAGGATTAATTTCTTTAGAAACTAAGCATAAGTTAGCTAGCGCAACGTTGGAGCGGCTGGGAAACAGTCCCTGATCACTTTAAATACGTTCTACAAGACCCAAATCGAGTAGAACAAACAACTCTACAATACTCTATAACCTCGGATCAAAGTCTAAGCGGGTTTGTCCTTTGGACCACATTGAATTTTTGTATTGGATTTAGACCGCGCGTCGAAGGTCTGATACCTCCTATCTTAGACCGTTAGAACCGCCCCGCTGGACTTGACAATCATCTCGAAAATCAAGTCAAACCGATAATCACAGACTATTTCGTTGAACCCGAACTGAAGCGACCGCGAATAGGGACGAATTTGGAATTTCAAATTCAAATCTGGCACATGAATTGACGCGTCAGTATTGAGCGTTCTGACCGTCAGAATTCATCCAGATTACACCCTCGGATCAGGAAAAATTTCTATTTATTATCATGAGACTTTCAGCCCTGATCTATGTGCGGTGACCGCTGAACTGAAACTGGTCCGCCACGTGCGATCTGCGAACCCTGCCAGACTGAAAACTTAATACGAGCTACATCTGGCACACATGAGCTTAAGTCTGATCGCAATCGACCAGGGGACCACCAGAAAGCAGTTTTCGGACCGAAACAGCCCCGAAATGGATAGGCATCAAGTAAACTTCGTCCCGGAGCCTATTTTCAGCAATTTTAAGCTTATAAAAGGGGTTGAAACCCTCATTTCTCCTTCCCATCCGAAATTCATAAACCCTAGAGAAAAAGAGAGAGAGTTTGAGAGAAAGGGAAGAAGAGATTTTTCCCGCTTCCGAGCCCCTGACAGTTGCTGCTTCAACACTTCATTCCAATCACCTGGCTGGTGATTTCTCCATTTTTCAGGTATAGAATAACCCCAAAAACTTGCTGATTTAGGGTTTACGTAGATTCCTGGCATGTTAGCTAACGTATTCCATAAATCAGGTTCTCCTACAGCCGTAGACGAATCGTACACGCTCCGTTCAAAATCCCGCGACCGTAAGAGACTAGGTGAGGATTTTAGACGCTTTGATTGACGGTTTACAACGCTTTCAATGTCGTTTAATAGTAGATTATCGACGGCATCGCCGTTTGACGTGTACAACATGCTCTCCGTTTCCTGTTTCGTAAATTAACGAAGAATATGAGATTTAGGGCATTTTAGTCATTTGTAGGAAGTACGGTCTACATGCATATTTTGCTGACGTGATTGACATGGTTTGTCGCCGCATTAGAGAGTTAGGAATGCTTGCATAATCAGTTTGGTGAAGAGATTCGCCAAGTTGCGCACTTTGGGTCGACATACTATATGTGGACTTAAGTGTGTAGTGTATGTGTTTGTATAAATGCTTGTATTAGTATGTATTGAATTAAATGATGTTATGTAGTAGTTTGAGATTGATTTCATGATTAATATGCTGACCTAAATGATTTCCTACATGTTGACCTTATGCATGATTGCATTACATGCATAGAAAGTATGCCTTGAAGATTTGCTTAAGTTGAATATGCATGGGAAGTATGCTTTGAAGATTTGCTTAAGTTGAATGTTTTAACATGTGCTAACATGCTCACATGATGTATTTCAATTCCAATACCTTTGTATATAGTGTTAACGTAATTCCATAGATGTGTGGGACTTGACTTAGTCCAGGCAGTCGGTAACCGAGCGAATTCGTGGCTGACTGGTCATAGCCACGAACGACGCGTCGATGAACGTGATTCGTGTTGAGAGTTGGCGGCAGTGGTTAGGCCACGCGAAGTGTTTTACGCACTTCATGTCGTTCATCTTGAGATGCGATCGCGCTAGTCGAGCCCGTCAAGTAACCCGACTGGCCGATGTTTGTTCACCTTGTATGTATCATAACTGCTTGAACCTAGGGTACTGAACTTACCATTGTAAACCCTATTAACCGTGGTACCTTGATCCACGAAGACTCATGAGCCGGGCATGGTGGTATGGGACACCGTGGTCGAGCTGTCGGCCTACGCTGGGGCCACAAACCTCCCCGTAGTGACCAGTGAGCACCTAGACTCGTGAGCAGATTATGGTGGTATGGGACACTATATTCTAGCTGTCGGCCTACACTGATCAGGCGACGAGCCCTTTGTAGTGACCGCGAGCATATTCTGAGTCCACGGGAGGCGACGACCCTTCCGTGCAGTAGAGTATGGTAGGCCTGTATTGATAAGGTGATGGGGGAGCGGTGTAACGAGTGCGAGCAACAGCCCTGGCAGCCCTTGCAGTGACCTACGAAATATACATCGTATGAGATTACTAGGAGTGACGACCCTAGATAGGATCTGTGTTGGGATTGATACAAGGGAAGTACCTTAGTTTCCCAATCCTGCTGTTTGAATGGACTAATAACAACTTGGAAATCATATCACCATAGCATTGCATGTGCCTAGAAGATGTGGAGCACTCTAGGGAGTGTGGCATGCCGCGGTCGTAAGATGTTGCCGCATGAGGGTGATCGTCGGTGAGGGCATACATCACGTCATATCATCTTGCATTAACAACAGTCTTAGGATTGTCTGATTTACTGCTTTACTATTATCGCGTGATTGAATTGTGAACATGCTAATCTTTGCTCTATGATTCCACTGAGTTGATCACTCACTCCCACGTTACGGGATGGTGTTTCCGGACACCCACCAGTCCCTTTTGTGATTGCAGATGATAGCGCGGCCTGTGAGGCGGAGCTGGACTTGATGATGGGGAGGAGGATTCCTCCTTTATGCGTGTTCTGACTGACGGGATTGTAGGGAGGTTGATTAGATACTTTGACATGGTCATTTTGTAGTTTTAGCACCCTCATGTATATTCATTTTGTTTACTTTTGAAGTATACATGTATGCGTATAACCTGGTAATCTATTCACACTCTGGAGACATATAACAGTTTATATACGTTATACATACTATTACAGTCTTCCGCTTGCAAATTTAACTGTCTTTGGAGTATGATATGCTGTTCTGGCTTAATCTCACTCATGTTTAATACATTATCCCAGACAACATTCAATCATACATATCCATGTTGCATAAATAACATTTTGGAACTCGGGAGTTGGGTTTTTGCTCGACCCCCCGATTTTCAGGATGTTACATTTACGGGCCCCATCATGAGATATATATTATATCCCAACTATTCATTACCTGGAAGCTATGGGACCCACCCCACACGTTCAGCACATGTGGGGGTGGGGCCCACCTTACATGCATTGAATATCCAGTTGTCCGTTGTCTGGACACTGGACATTGGAGCACACCCCCCTCCCTTTTCAAATAATAATAATAATAATAATAATAATAATAATAATAATAATAATATTATTATTATTATTATTATTATTATTATTATTATTATATATTCATATGATATACAAATGTATGTGGTGGGCCCCACGTGGGACCCACCTTCCATGTAAGCTGATTGGTTATAAGCCACTGTAGTGATGTCACCAAGATATGTGGTCCCACACCATCTGTCTATTTTTGGCAGATGTGGAACCCACGACTGATGAATGTGTTACATCCAAACCGTCCATCACCTTGACGTGGACCCTAGCTGTTGTATGATGATAGCAGCGAGTGATCATGGGGGTATATGTATATTCACACCGTCCATTGACAAGTGGGGCCCACCTTTATGCATCTATTCTACATCCACACTGTCCATTGCTTGGATGGTGGGCCACGAATGTGGATCCTACCCGATGCATGTGGTTCATCTAAATCGTTCTTCCATTTGGTGATTCGTCTCAAGGCTTAAGACAAAAAATAAGACAGATTTAGTATCATGTGGACCACACTGCCAAAAACAGTGATGATTGAACGCCTACAATTGAAACCCTTTTTGGGAGTGTAGAAGTTCTTGGATCAATGTGAAAATTGTTTCACCACTAATTGAGGTCTTTGTGGCCTCAAGAATAAGAATGGATGAAAGAAAAATGCTATGGTGGGCCCTCTGAATTATTAACAGTGGAAATCATTATCACCACTGTCACTTATGGTATGGTCGAGATAATCCTCCGATGTGATCCACTTCTTTTCAGTTAATGCACTAAAATGATCTCTAAAAATAGATGAATGGTGTAGATGTATTCGAGGCCCATGGTTGAGGCCCAATGCGATGTATGTATAGCCCGTTACGTTGTGAATCCCTTGTATGGACTACTCCTTGAGGACAATGTTGGTTAAATGTCGACATTGATAGGCAATGGTGGTTGAATGTCCACATTATAAGATTCCCTTAGGCCTTGTTAGGCTCATTCTCACCGATTCGAATTATCAATGGATTTCGATTATCATGGCTGATTGTCGATTCCAATTATCGAGGCCGATTATCGATCGAATCCGATTGTCGCGGCTAATTGCCGATTGTCAATTCCGATCATCAAGGCCGATTATCAATCAATTCTGATTGTTATGGGAGATTATCGGTTCCGATCATCGAGGCCGATTATTGATCGATTTTGATTGTTGTGGTCGATTGTCGATTCTAATTATCGAGGCCGATTATCGATCAATTCCGATTGTTGTGACAAATTGCCGATTCCGATCATCGAGGCCGATTATTGATCCATTTCAATTGTTGTGGCTGATTGTCGATTCCGATTATCGAGGCCGATTGTCGAGTCCGAATGTGATGTATATGCGGCCCATATTTGAGGCCCATTGTGATGTACATTCGGCCCATATTTACGGCCCGTTGTGATGTGTATTCAACCCATGTTTAAGGCCCAATGTGATGTATATGAGGCCTATGTGATGAGGCCCATTGTGGTGCATTTAAGGGTCAAGCGATGGAGCCTATGGTGTTGTATATTAGGCCCATGTGAGAGGCCCATCATGTTGTGTATTAAGCTCTTGAGTGAGGCCGATGGTTTTGTATATTTGGCCCTTGTGTGAGGCCATGGGTCCACTGTATGTTAGGCCCTATATGGGTCATTCCTTAGGGGTAATGTTGGTTAAATGTCCACATTGTCGAGGTCGATTTTTGATGACGGTTATTGATACCGATTATGAGTATGTGATAGCATAGCATCATGATATATGCCCATACCATCATCTGCATATTTGTTATAAGATATGATTGACCATTGCATATGTCATAGTGCCAGTTGTTATGAGACTCCCTGATACCGAGATTGTCTCACATGAGCTCACGATATGTACAAGATTAATGTATGACTAGATTGTATGACTCATGCATCTTACGTTGTATGTTGTGATTACTAGATGGGACACCAAAAATCTATTACTGGCATCGGGCATATCATGGATTGCCAGATGGGACACCAAAAGTCTATTACTAGCATCGGGCTGCTATAGATGGCCCTGAGTGAAAATCTCTAAAATCTCTTGGTATCAGAGGATGCCCCAATGTCTAGACCGAGTGGATATATATGAACATATGAGGGCCGAATACCAAGAGGCATGTCTCTCACCGTGTCGTGGTCGGTTGGAAGGGGGTGTAGCCTTACCCGCCTGAGAGTAGGGGGCATTGCTAGGCTGAGTTTGACCAGCTTATGAATGGGTCCACTATCGATGTGCTAGGTAGATATTGGCTTACTACTGGCTAGGCGGATGGTGAGGTCTCTTCTACTTGCATGGTAGCATGTCAGTCGACAACATTTGCATGTAGAGTGTATTAGACCCCTGTGATGATCCTAGAGAGAAACCGTACTGATATGTGGACTTATTGAGCAGGAGTTGCATACTCATTCATTCATTCACTATCCATTTGGGTTGGTGGTGCATAAATATTTGTTACGTATACCTTCACATTGCAAGGATTTTGGTTGGGCACGCGACTAACCTGATATTAGGAGTCTACTACATTGAGTCTGGCTATCCAAATTTAGGTATGAGATTGGTTTGAATAGAATTCTTTTGTAATGAACCTCATAGCCTGCGATACTACGTACTATTATCCCGACCTCACTCTAGCTTAGTCATTTCATTCGCACTGCATATTGCATGTATCATCAGCATCTAATATTTGGCTTACTATCCCCGCATTGCATAACCGATCTACATTTCTTCATCAGTATATGATATTATTTTTATTATATTTTTACATTGCATAGCCTGGATAAGGCTGATGATATTAATGGGTCTATCAGTATGTTTTCGCATTACTCTGATATCGTATGATTTATGAACTTGCCAATATTTCTGATATTGTATGATTTATGAGCTTGTCAGTATTTTTGCTTACTTTAATTTATCTGATATTGCTTACTTAGCACTTACCTTATGCACGCACCTTCACCACCCACTAAGCTTTCTATAAGCATATGCACGATAGATGCGTGCAGGTGGCGTTAGGTTGCAGCAGTATTGAGCATGAAGCATGCCGCGGTCTTCTGAAGCTTTGATTTTGACATATGTATTTCCCTTTTAGGATTGTATTCA
Source organism: Magnolia kwangsiensis (assembly GCA_037074715.1). Taxonomy (NCBI): domain Eukaryota; kingdom Viridiplantae; phylum Streptophyta; class Magnoliopsida; order Magnoliales; family Magnoliaceae; genus Magnolia; species Magnolia kwangsiensis. The sequence goes on from CM073572.1 coordinate 63,556,147, forward strand.
AATGTTTATATTAGTGGATATATGGTGATGATGTTGTTTTTATGATTTGGGTATACTTATGGTTATGCTTCTTATGAGACAAATTCATGTTGAAAATCCTCTTTGTAAGATCTTAGGATCGAAATCTGACGTATGAACACTAGGAGCCAAGAATGGGTTGCTAAGGAGGCTGTCGGCACTAGATTCGGTGATCGGAATTCCTGTGAATCCAGTTTCCGAGTTTAGGGCATGACATGATGTGACTTTCAATTACATATGCTGTTTTTCAGATTCAATATATTGTTAGAAAACCATTTTTCCTTAAATAGATGACACCCAAGTGTGCAATGCTTGGATCGGGGGTTTGAACCTCACTTACCTACTGTACGAGAAAAGGAGTTAATTTTTGTATTTTTGTTAGATATAAGGACATTCAAAATTTTGTATATTATTTTATAGAGACAGCTTCCCAGCCAGCCTGTTTCTTAACTTCTTTTGGGAGCTTCAACCTCATCATTCATGGTTGTGCATAGCACAAATTCTAATATTCTGTCTTAGCATGCCAACATGCAACATGTGCATGAATGTCAACATAATAGACAAAATGTTACACATATATTAATGAACATATGAATAAAAGAAAAAGTGTAGCATTTGCATTTGTGGTTTTTTAACTTAAAAGTTAATACGGGTTTACATCTATCAAAGATGAATATATAGAAATAGCACACAAAAAAAAAAATCTCTCATAGGAGATATCATGTTACCAACCTTATTGCACTAGAACAACTGAATTATAGTGCTCTCCAAGCCCAAATGCATGTCAGTGATAAGATAACATGATGCTCGGGTTAGAGGAGCTGCTTCCGCTTTCGGACTTGTACTCCTTCCCCATCTCCACATCAGGGAAGGATCCTGAGAATATCACGATATGTTTCCTCAAGCAATGAGTTAGAGTACCTAGTTCAAGTTTCCCTCCCCAAGCTGCTGTCGACTCCACTTCACTCAGTACTTGTCAAATATTTCCAATAGTGAACCATCAGAATCTACTTCTATGTTATTCTCTAACAGGAAAAATGGGAGGAAATCGAATGCATGTTCTCTCATATAAGCTGCAGCCATTTCTCGGAGCATTTGAAAATTGTATGGAGACATGGTTCCTGATTGATGTGACAGTTGATCCTCGACGGCCCGGTAGGGCAGTGGCCATCCGGCTTGATTTCATTGACTGTCAGACCGAGGGGCTGGAGCTTTTTCTCCAACTCTTGGTTCAAGTGAAAGTACAAATTTAAATGCAAGTTCAGATGATGGAAACCAATACCTACTGAATTTGCTCTAGTGCACCCCCTGTAATAAAAGTTTCTTTTCCACTGTCATCAACTGTTACTGCTGAAAGCTTAGCCAGTGTTGTACCTGTTGCAAATAGATGACCAAGATTGCTGCAAAATGGCATTTATAAGACCTCTACACAAGCTAACATGCTATGATGAATGAAATAAGACAACCATTACCTTTCAAGATCCTCATATCTAATGTGGATATTGGTAATGGAAAGCTTCACGTTCCCTATTATCGTGTTGTTCAAAGAGCCCAGCCATGATGTATTCTTTAATAACAACAAGCACCAATTAAACAAGTGATTTAAAATCATGAACTATAAATTAGAATAAACAAAAAAGGACTGAATCATATCACAATGCATCAACTGTAAAAAGAAAAATTGATTAAACATGGCCCACGCTTTTCAAGGTAAGGAACTTTAAGTGGACACATGTTGTTTTATAAGAGCACTTTATGGTGGGCTTCTTGTATAAATGGATTAAGGACATGTTTGGATGATGGACTAACACAGTAATGTGATGTAAAACTTACATCATTACATTTTGTCTTTGATTGGATATTGCAGAATGTCAAAGCACGATAATCCTTCTTAATCACAGCATTACATAGATTGGCGGACGTGTGTTGATGCGACATTGTTTCGTAAGCTCCGCCATGATGTATGGGTCATATCCATGCTATTCATCCCTCGGTCAAGTGCATGGAATAATATCGCAAGAGAGTTCAACAAAACATTAATATGCCTGGAAAAAGAAGCCTGCAAATATACAGATCCTATTGCTAGTGAAATGTAATTTGAGATTTACTAAGTAATACTTACAAGTTATGGTTGCGACCTCGGACCCAAGAGGGTATGAGCCTAATCAGCATGTTGCTAGTAAGATACCTACATTAAAAATAATAATTTCATGAGACGGATTTCTAATTTGTGACAAAAATATCATTGAAGCATCATTGAGGGTCCAAAACTTACAGAAGGATTGTCCATTTTCCTGAAGTATCTAGCAAGAGAATCAGTGAAATTTTGGTAATGAATGTCTACTTTCTTACATATAATCTAGCGCTGAGAGTCTTGAAATGCTTCTTGGAATTTCTCCTTTCAAATTGTTAAAGAAAAGGTCTCTACAATAAAAAATTATCATCAGAAAAAACTGGGGAAGATTCTCTCTGAAATGAATTTGTAAGTTACATGTATTTAATACGTGTTCTCATCCATAACAGACCATGAGATTGAAGAGTGTATTATATTATAAAGAACACAGAATGCACAAAATGATTTTCCTTATCCGGTAGCATGATCTATTTTCCTTGTCGAGGACTCCATCTTCTCACCCCACAGAGTGGTTGCTCGGGTCCACCGATGGATTGCGCTGACAGGCCCTTCCCTCCCCCTCCCTAAGTACCTTAATAGGAATTTCAGCTCCCTGTTAGCCCATTTGCAAATATCGCCCCCCGCTAAAAAGTTTAGCTCCCCTTCTATTGTCAAATGGTGTAGGCCAAGAGAGGGCTGGGTTAAAATTAACGTGGATGGTTCAACTTTGGGGAACCTGGGCCCATCGGGCGGGGGTGGCCTAGGCAGAGACTATGACGAGAATTTCTTATTTTCTTTCTCTTCTGGTTATGGCGCAGGGTCCAACACTCGTGCTGAGTTGTGCGCCATCTGGGAGGGTCTCTCGAATTGTGCAAGGTTAGGTTTCTCAAGGATTGAGGTGGCCAGTGACTCCAAGTCCTATGTAGAAATTCTCTCTAACTAGGCCTCGCCAGCTTGGCATCTGCAATCTTGGTGCGCCAGAATCAGAGCTCTGAGGGATTCCCTAATGTTTACTCTCCTTCACATGCCTAGGGAGGCTAATGCCATGGCCGACAACCTGGCAAGGGCAGCCAGTGCTTCTCAGGCTTCAGTTTTCTTCAATTCAAAATCTGATTTACCCCGCGTTGCTAAAGGCCTGTTGTTTTTGGATAAGGTAGGATTAGGATATCTGAGGGAGACTTAACTCCTCTCTACACGATAGGTGAGGCATCGACCATTTTCTGATGCCCACCCGAAATATCTGTATATCCCCCTGCCCCTGTGCAGTTTTTTTATACAATCGTTTCTTGAAAAAGAATATATATATATATATATATATATATATATATATATATATATATATATATATATATATATATATATATATATATATCTATGTATGTATGTATGTATATATGTATATATGAAAGTGAAAGGCGAAATCACCATGAATTTGGCGTTGAATCACTTCTGTTTTGCACTTGTCTTCCTGATTTAACTTCTTTCTAGGGTTTTTATTTAGTCATCATGGTTTCACAACTTAATTATACAGCTAATAAATTCCACCCATAGTTTTAACAGCCTTTTTGTTGGTCTAAGAAGGAATATGTTAGAATTCTACCAGAGACGTAGTAGTAGATTTTACCAAGAGGAAACTATACAAACTTGTATAAAACAACATCCATAGGCTCAGGGGAAACTTCCTTCCATAGAGACCATTTCCCACCCCAGATATAAAAAGTCCAAATGTGATTTTCTACAACTAACATTGTCCATGAGCACAAATAGAAAATCAGATTGGTAGAAAGTTACTTGGATCCCATCGAGCAACTTTGTAGAGATTCATTTAATGCTCCTAGCTCAGCAGAATTAGTGCCTGAAAAGATTGAAACATGTCAAGGGGGATTACTAGGCTTTATGTCATTTCCTTCAAGGTCCATAAGGCTCAACTCATCATCATTAGCATCATCGGCAGTGGAACCGCTTTTACTAGAATTAGCGGGTGGAACAAGTGCAGGAACTTCAAAGCACATGAACTGTGCAAAAACTGATCTCTGCAATTAAGTGGTGAAGGCAGTTAACAATCCCATACCCTACAAGGGTCTTAGAAAAAGCATAAGAATAGAGAAGCAACGCAGAATAACCTCATCCACAAGAAGAGGAATGAATATTGTAAACATCTTCGAGTATGCTTCAGAAACTGTAGAAGTGTTTGTGTTGTTCGTAGCCTGATTAGAACCTGCAGAAGCTTCAAGCCAGACTGTTGGATTTCTTGATGCTTTGGTACTGGCACGAAGTTCATTCGCAAACTCACGAGCTTGTCAATGATAGGGAAAATATAAAAAATCTAGTACCCACACTTCCACAACAAAAAAACCTACTGTTACTGTCATCCATCCCAATTCTGAAACATTAAAGTGGGCCATCACGCCCCATTGCAAGCTTTATACAAGCATAAACAAATGGAATGATGAAATTTCAAATATAGTGATCAATATAATGACCTCATGAATAAAGCATGTAGATGGAGATGGGAATATTAGATTATCAAGATGATGAAATCAAATACAGTTTTGACCTCTCGACGAAGCAGCAAATTAAGGGAATGACAATAACCTTTCCTCAAAGGGCCCATGCAATTCTTATCACGACTCTGGAAATTTTATAGTAACGAGGAAAAATGAGAAATGATTAGAGAAAGTGGAGAAGTAAAATCTTCTGTTAATGTTTATGCATTCCAGAAGAGTTCAAACCTTCAAATGCTGTAGAAGACGTGCATACATCTTTCCCTTGTACCGAAGATTAGCATGATCAAGCCTCTTCAACTGCCCTCGCTATAAAGATACAATCAAACAAACTGCACTAAGATTTTATCAACTATGACAACTTCCATAAATTGTCAGGAATACGACAGCAGGAAACTCGGAGTATAACTGAGAAAAGTAGCTCTTGTCACTTATCATGAAATCCACCAGACTAGCAAAGTAACTTCTCAAGAATTCTGATGCTCGCCCAACAAATGTAGATTTTAGTTTTTCATGTTCAGCACGCTTCTCCTTAACCTGTATGGATTTCGGTATCCAAATCTCAAATTCAAGTTAATCACATGACAGAAGTGAGACTGTTAATATGACAGGATAGAGAGTGAGGGCCTGTTTAGATGCACACAAAATTCATAAATCTTACAGATTTTTAATTACCAAATTCAAGAATTATGTAATTGATGTGTTTGGGTTGGCCTTAATTGATAAATCCACTAATCTCACAATTAGGGGAGGCATAAATCATGGATGTGGGGATTAAGAAACAAAAAAAAAAAACTTAAAATTCCCCAATTGGTCTAATGGCTACGATCATTCAATCAAAGTCATGTTTGAGAGGGATAAGCAATCAAAGTGGACCCCACATGATGAAAAAGAATGAATATAATAAGGGAAAAAAAACAACAAATATGCTAATTAATGAACTTCCAATTTCATGAAGATGTTCATGAATTGACTAGTTTCATGTATCCAAATAGGCCCTAATTCAGATATCTACAATCAGATTAAATAAAAATAAAAAGCCTGATGACCATCAAAAATTCTTTGGCAACACCTGTGGATCAATCAGGAAAGGCTTGGCCAGTAGTGTATGGCTAGATATACACCAAGACAATCTATTTTCATTTCCCCTGCTTTTTTCTTCTTCTTCTTTTTCTTCTTCTTTTTTCCTTTTTTGTTCAATTCCTATTCTACTTTATGGCCTTTGTCATAACCACGCAATGACCATACCTAATATTTGTAAGCATACCCTACTTTAAGTTCGTAATATCATGGGTTTTTGGATAGAAAATGGAGACTCAAAACTAATTAAAAGAGGCAGTACACATACAGCTCTCATGTTTGCATAGCAAGGATCCAGATTTGGCACTTCTAGAGCACGCAAAGCACCAGTTAACCATTCACAAGCTTCAACATTATTTAGCATGCGTGCCTCATCAAATGAGCCTCCGGTTAAAGATGCTGCAAACTGCATTAAAGGGAATGTGCTTAGAAACTATACTAAGATGTATGTATTCTTTCTTTCGTTTTCTTTTTTCTTTTTTTTAATCGAATGGTGTGCCAGGCCTTTGCAGTAGTGGAACATTAGGGCAACATTCGAGGGCCCCAGTAGAAAGCTACCGTGGGGCCCTCTACCACAGGAAATTATTTAAAATCATCTGGACAAACGGCCTACGTTTCAAATATTAAACTGATAAAAACAGATACTAAGCTCTTCATTCAAAAGTTATTCCATGAATCATGCATTACTGCTGAAATCTCAAAGAATCATAAGTAGTTAAATTGCAATCAATGTACCATATTTTAAAGGAACATACCTCAAAAGGGACACGCAAACGTTTGAGAAGCTTTTCAAGCTCTTCCACAAGTGATTTATTATTTATAGACTGCATCTCCAGCTTATTATTATGGGATTCTATCTGGATACCACCAACAGATCAACTTAAAAGGGGCAAAATTTCAAACTAAAAGGTGGCATCTTAAAATCAGCATACAATTGATGAAAACTAGTTGCAGAAAGAGGAAGAAAAAACTATGAATAAATGATAGAGAATCCAGTTCAATAACCAACTATAATTGGATAGATTTTATGTTATTTCAATTGATCTGAAATAATAACAAGTGACTAGAATCTCATCACTAGCAAGGAATACAACTTAGTGGATATAACCTAAATACTTTTAATCAACAAACAAGAAAAGGAACAAGATATATCAATGGATAATATAAAATAATGAATTATGGAGGTTTGAACCTTCATTTTTCTAACCAAATGATTTTCAAAACAAAATGCATCAAAAAGCCTGAAAAAAGAAACCAAAAGGGTACAACATCTCAAACATTGTAACCCATGGGAAACACAAATAGAAGAAGATATCAAACCTATGGAGAGAAGCTTCACGTGTGTTTCTTCGGGTAGGAGCTTCACAGCAAAGACAGCAGAGATGTTGTGGAGAGAGAGGGAGGAGAATGTGAGAGATGGAGCAGAGATCGGGAGGGAGAGAGAGGATTAGGAAATGAAGAGAGAGAGGATTGGGAAATGAAGAGAGAGGTAGGGGATTAGGGAACGGAGAGAGAGGGAGAGAGTTGAGGCCGTTTTGGGCGCGGTTCTGTTTTGAGCACGCGCCCAAATTTCGGCGACCTTTCATTTTGGGGATCATAGACAGTCCTGACAAGGGCTCCATGGGCCCACCTTGTTTTATCCATTCCGACCATTAATTCTATTAAATTATTTTAGTTTATGATCCCAAACATAAGGTATATTGAAGGCCCTAGTGGATCACACCATAGGAAGAAAATGTGATTTAATCTCCATGTTTCCTACCATGTGGTCCACTTAAGCCTTCAATCTAGCTAATTTTTTATTTCATGCTCTAAAGAAATATTTTCAAATAGATGGACGGCTTAGATAAAGAATATATATATATATATATATATATATATATATATATATATATATATATATATATATATATATATATATATATATATATATATATATATGCCCCATAGAGCCCCTTACAACACCGTTAATTATTAATGGGGTGTCATTTTTTTAGCTACAGATTAAAACTACAGTAACTGTAGCTACGGTTTATATCTGTAGGAAAAAACTAATGTGGTTTGTATCTTTTGCCCCTTTTTTTGGTAGTGAGTGCTTTTATATTTTTTAGGATGTCTTCACATGTGGGCCCCACCAAGTTTCAGCCACATCCAAAACTCATGTGGGCCCAAAAATTAGGCACATGGTTTCAGATGGCATGGCCCTACTAAAACCTCTAAGATCATATTGTATGGCCCACTTGAGTTTTGGAATGGCCTAATTTTTAGGTACCACTCCATCCTGGTAGGGTTCATATTATGAATGGATTGGATGACATGTAAAAAAACACAGGGCCCCACACATAATATGGAAGGTTTTAATGGTGAAGGACCTAATTCCAACCGTTCCCTGTGGCACAAATTACCTATGCCTTGGATCCACCTAATTTTTGGCATACGCGGTGGACTTTAAGGGTTGTGCCCGATGGACGAAGAGGATGTGGGTCCTACATGATGGTGGACCCAGATGTAGTTGTAAAATAAGATTATTAAAATAAAAAATCAAAAATAGAATAAGCATATTCTACAAACGTGGTAGAAGAACCGTCCATCACTCATTCAGGGTGTAGTAGCATGGTTGATACTTGGGATGGGCATATCGTGATTTGGACCATCCACAACGCGGGCCATTCTATGGTGACCGCTAATCATGAGGTTTACTATCGTGCATCGAATGTGGACAATTGCACGAGCTCCTTTTTTTCCCACCTAGCTACTACCCACTAGTTAGATGGTTAAGATCATCTAATCATTGCAATATTTTAGGCCTTTGATGTTTTGGGGTTGTCGGATCATTGGAAAATATTAACCTAAAGGGGACACATTAAATTCACGGTGTTAATGTTCGACACAAATTATGGTGGAGCCCACAAAAATTACTTGCATCAACACTTATGTTCTCACGTGGTCAATAAAGTTGGGTTATTTTTCTGATCAATACTCAATTTGACTAGTTACTCGTCCTGATCAAGCTACATATGAAAAAGATATTGGGCATACAAGATTGATAAACAATTTTAGTGAAATTTAATTTAAACATCTGAAGTTATTTACTTTTCAATCTAGATTGATTAGATTGTCCAAAAATGGTTGAAGGTACAATTAGTGGATGTGCCTAATAATTTAGTAATTTTTTTTCCACACATAAATTTCGATTTTCATTTAAAAATAACATTTTTTTTTCAAAATGTATATTTTTGAAAACTTTTTAAAAAATATCATTTTTATTATAAATTATTTCTAAAAAAGTTAAAATACAATTTCTGAATTTTTATTTTCATATTTTCAAAAATTTTCTCATATTTAAAATTTTTCTCAATAATTTCAAAATGCCAATTTTTTTCTTCAAAAGCATCATTTTGTTTTCAAAATTTTTCTCAAACATTGTTAAAATTTTTAAACTTCTCAATATTCTTTTTCATGTGATATTACAAATCATTTAAATATTACTTTTAAATTAAATAAAATTTAAAAAAATTCACTCATTTGATATAAAAACAAAATACATACATACATACATACATACATACATATAAATATATATACACACACACACACACACAAATATGCTACATTTACCAACGGTTTATGTTCGTCGGCAAATAACAGGCGATTATTACCGACGGTTTTTGTCCGTCAGTAAAAAACAGGCGATTATTACCGACAGTTTTTGTCCGTCGGGAAAAAACAGGCGATTATTACCAGTGGTATTGCTTCCTCAATAATAAACATTAGTGAAAAAATTTTCCTAAATTAAATAACATTATTATTGAAAAAAATTTCGTCGGTAAAAACATTATCACCGACGGTTTTCATTTGTCGATAAAATTCTTTGCGCGAAAATTTTTGCCTTAAATAAATAACATTATTACTGATGAATTATTTCATCGGTAAAAACATTATTACTGATGGGTTTAGTTCGTCGGTAAAACTCTTAGCACGAAAATTTTCAACTTAAAAATGTAACATTAATACTGACGATAGTTTTCGTTAGTTAAAAACATTTGGCGATTATTACAGATGGCTCTCGTTCGTTGGTAAAAAATATTATTGGAGTATTACTGACAATTTTCATTCGTCGGTACAAATATAAGTATTACCGACGATACGTTTCGTCGGTAATAAAAATTAGGCGATTATTGGCGACGGTTTTCTTTCGTCGGTAAAAATCATTAGCAAAAATTTTCAAGTTATAAATATAACATTATTACTGATGGCTCTCATTCACCGGTAAAAAACATTATTGGAGTATTGCTGACGATTTTTTTTAATCTATAAAAATATAAGTATTATCGACGATTTGTTTCATCGGTAATAGAAATTAGGCGATTATTGCCGACAGTTTTAGTTCGTTAATAAAACTCAATAGCAAAAATTTTCAAGTTAAAAATATAATATTATTACCAACAACTCTTGTTCGTCAGTAAAAATATAACATTAATCCCGATGAATTTTTTCATCGGTAAAAACATTATTACCAACAGTTTTCATCTGTCGAGTAAACATTTACTGTCGAACGATCTAGTTTGTTGGAAATATTTATTTTTAGCGATGAAACCTTCATTGGGAAAAGTTTTTTACCGACGAAAAAAAAATCATTGGTAAAAGTAGCATTTTACCGACGAAATTATATTTCGTCGGTAAAAGTACTATTTTACCGACGTAAAGTATTTCGTCAACAAAAATATCATCGGTAAAAGCCTATTTCTTGTAGTGATATGAGATGATTTTATTGTATTCTAATAGCATGGTTGCGATCGGACTATATGGATCGATTTCTGGGACATTAGCCCACCTAACTGACAGTTTAGATCAGATAAAGGGGCTCACTCGAAGGTGATGGGTTCTCCTAGCCAATGAAGAAGATACTCTAGCACCTGGATGGTTTGGTTTGGCCTTAGCATCATTGTGGGACCCACCAAATTGACAGTTATTAGCATTTTCCCTGATGAGTTCACATGCAACATGCGACGCGGAAAAATAACTCGAACAATGGTTGTTGAAGCCGTAACCATGGTTTAGAAAGCCCTAGGGCGGAGAGCTAAGATGATTCCAAGTGGATGGATGCAATAAAGGGACAGAATTGCATGCAGTCTGCCAAACTGTCACAAACAGTTACATTTTCAGAGTGATGCTACACACGCACCCTCTTGCACCAACAGTCGTGTGCATGCACTCGTGCTTCAATGTCTGAAATGGGTTGGGATTTATACGAAAATCACTCCTAGACAAGATGAATTGTTCAAATCACCTGGACATTTCTCAAGATGGGCCACAGTTGGATCTAACGGACAGTGCTCTTCGAAATGCATCTCGGGTTTTGTATACTGGCATCGCATGTAGTTGCATGTGGAACTACTTAAGGTTGGTTAGATTTGGGTGCCACACACGATGGATGGTTCAGATCATCGAAGTGGTCGCAGATGGTGGGCCACAATGGCTACAAACGGACATCGTCCATTTAAACCATAGCCGAGTGGGAAATGCGGGAGAAAATAAAGGAAAAATCCTCTTTTTCGGGTTAGCTCGACCAAACCTGATTTGACCCGAACTTAAATTTTGTGTGTTGTGGGTGTACAACCTACTGTGTACTCCTGGTATGAAGGTGGGGTCCACAGTGATGTTTCATGAGATCTACACCGTCCATTCACTATAGAGGACTCAGTAGGGACCTCTGACTCAAGATCAGGTAGATCTAAAGCTTAGGTGGGCCATAATTCTTGGTCTGACAAACCTAACTGATGATTTCCAACAATGTAATGATAGGATCCCTTTTCGATCTAATCAAACTGTCTTTAAATGTCCCCTAACTACTCTACCTAGCCCCAGATTGTTATTTTTGAGATTTGGTGGTTATGTTGTGTAACTAAGTTTCAATTTGTCCTTCTGGAAGTCATGGACCCGATGAACAGTTGATTTGATGATTAAATTTCTGACATGGAAAATGAAAGGTTGATTTGACCTTTTAGGATGATAGATGGTGTCTGTCATTGATTCCAAACAATCCATCGGTTAGATCATTCCATATCTGACTCTCATGGATTCTCTAAAATTATTAATCTAGATATCAACTACTAATGTAATGATTTGGCGATCTCATTATGATGATCGGGTGGAGGATTGGCAATTCAAGTATTATGAACTCGAAGGATGGTGGATTTGATGCTTTGGGTCCCGATGAACGGTGAACCAGATGATGTGACGGTCTAGCTTGAAATTGACGAATGGATGACTTGATCCATCGATGAAGATTTATTCTAACGGTCAGATTTGGGCCAAAATGGAGATAAGCAAGTGGTTCCATAAGTTAGGTTATCGGGTAACACCCGAATACATAAAAGTATGGGGTGTTACACAAATAGATGTCAACGTCGTACCCTAGACCATTTTTTCTAGGAATCATAAGTGTTAACATAATAAATTCATTTCACATGCATAAATGAGGTGGAAGATTGTATGGAACAATCATAATAGGCCATCAACTATATAAGATGCCCATATGCCCAAAGGGGTTGAATCTGTCTGTTGCAAGTCCTAATCGAACATTACGTGAATCCACAGTAAAATCACTAAACTTTCTATCTACAAACTTCCACATAGAAGATTTCATATGATGAATCATGCACATATCATTTTTGCCCCCTTTGAATGCCACATCATATTCTCTACAATCCATGATGCACCATAAAGTCTTTGTAGCCTTGGTGTTAACGGAAAATATCTTAGCACCTTTCACAGTACATGTGAAACTTTTGACCTTAAAAACATTATACACTTTCTATCTGCTTGCTCGATAGACATGACAACTTTCCTTATTATCATGCTCCTTATATTAAATGTTGTAATGTGTGTGTGAAGAAACTATTAAGTACATGTACACAATCAAATCCATTTAATCATTAATGGCCTCTTTTCAAAAAGCGGAGTCTCTTAAGGACATAACTTCACTAAAGGTTTTAAATTCATGTTTTATAGTTAAAACCAAATGTATTTTTCTAATGACTTTCTCTCTATTACCCTCTACAAGATGAAGAAAAAGACATTGAGAGTCTATTTGACATGGATCAAGACTCTTCTTTGACTGCTATGAGGTTCGTTGGGAGTTTCAACTTCTTGTTGAGTTCCCTCTATAGTTTTATTAAGAGATTAAATCTTGGTATTCTTTTTCTCCATGACTAAAAAGTCCTCAAAGAACTCTACATCTCTAGATTTTTATAATTACATTGAAATCTAAGTCTAAAGTCTATAAGCTTTACTATTTTGTACATATCATATAAATACGCACTTGATAGCTCTAGGTCCCAACTTATTCTTTTAGGTAAAGGAGTTTTGCAATACGCGAAACACCCCCACATTCTAAGATATCTTAACTTAGGTTTCATTCCTTTCCATATTTAGAATGGAGAGGTCTTGGTTTTCTTAATGGGATTCTATTCAAAACGTGGCGCGCAGATAATAGTGCATTTCCCCATAGGCTTAATGACAACTATACTTGTATTAGCATTAAGTCGACCATTTCAGCCGAAGTCTTATTTTTTCTTTCAGCCACATCATTTTGTTGTTATATGTAGGGTATTGTGCACTAGTGTACTATGTCATGTTCTTCACAATAGGTAGAAAATTCGTTAGAAAAATATTCTCCTCCTCTGTCACTACAGAGGATTTTAATCTTTTTAACTAATTGATTTTCTACTTTAGATTTATGGACCTTAAATGCATTAAATGCCTCATTTTTAGATTTTAGCAGATCTACATACACATATCTTAAACAATCATTTATAAATGTTATAAAGTACCTCTTTCCTCATTGGTTAAGAACATCATTTAGGACACATATGTCAGTATGCACCAGGTCAAATATCTGAGATGATCTCTCAACACTAGGGAATGGTTTCTTAGTTATTTTTTACAGTATGCATATGTAATGCCCTGAACTTTTCAATACTAGAGTATTGAAAGTACTCGAGTGTTACCATGAAAATTTAATATAACACTTTTATGTGTACGATACCAATCTAACTATCCTAACCTTACATCTATTCCCTTATGTGAATCCATCCGTTGGGAATGATCTCTTTTCAATAGGCCAAGCCATATGACCGTTGATTTTAGGATAAGACCATCCATCACGAAATTTGATGTAGGTACCTTCCCTTGAACGAATTGGTGAATAGCTCCCTACCCGTAATGATTTAAATGTAAATGCATTTGTAATAATTGTTTAAAAAGGTGCATACAACCCTATAGAACTATTAGATTTCACAAAACCCTTAGATCAACAATAATTATGAAAATGCCATTAACTTAGACCCATGAATCCTAGATTACATGGTTCCCACAATCCATTTAATAAGAAACCTTACACCATGCTAATATATCATAAGTAAACTGTACATGCCAAATTTCAACCTTGGATCAACAAGATCAACGGTTAAAATGAATATTCACCTAAGAGTGGTCCACTTGAGCTTTAGATCTACCTGATCTCTGACCAGGGCCCCATTTAGACCATAACATGGACACTCCCATGGAATCGACCCAATGATCCTAAATAAGAATAGATACCGAGATCACTATAAAAATGGGTCATAATCAAAGTCGAGTGTGACAACCTGATTCAGGGAAATATGACCGTTGGAATAGATAAAAGAAAATTAAATAAATAAAAATAAAACCCTAAAGATTTGAATCTGAAATGGGAAGCATGACCCACCTTGATGTTAGATCAGACTCCCTTGTAGAACATGGAAGTCACATACACATGAGGGAACCAGATGAACTAAGCGGATTAAACGAAAGCACCCAACACCTGCTAAACGGAGGCTACACGTTCACAGAAACAGGTGCAACCACAACACATTGGATAGACCATGTCGGTCAAATCGTGTTTGACCGACTACCCATGAAGAGGACTCTTCTCTCGTTTCCCACCTATGAGATTTAAACAAATCGACCCATGAACGGGTCTGGAGTGGACCACCATCTCAAATCGATAAGAGATCGAGACTGTCCATCGATCATCAACACAAGGTCCGCTCGAGGTGGGCAAAGGTGAGGGAGGAAACACACCATCCTGACAACACGTCATGGCACCGATCAAGCCAAATCCATGTTTTCCTCCATTGCGTAGCAACCTACGCATCTACCCAAAAAAATTGACCAGGCCCTCTCCGAACAAAGAAGACAGATCTTGCCCCAACTCTCATCGATTTTCATGGTAGATCTTCCGACTCGCACTCTTCCTACGAGACATTTGCTCCGAAGCGGTGGGCCCACAGAATCTATCTTCAGAGCAAATCAAATGGCCAGGAAGGCTTAGACAGCCAATCTGACCCACCTAAAGTCATCCAAATAGGATGATGACGCCTTGGAATCAATCCACCATTGAAACCGGCGCCAACCCTCCACCCAAACAGAACTGTCCGATCAAGAAACCCAATAATGATCTGCTGATGGGTCATCGGATGATCAGTGACTAGATAAGTTGGAAAGGCAGAAGATAAGAAGAGAACGGGATTCCAATCACGATGACTGGATCCACCGTTACAGCTTACGCAATCGAAGTTCCGCAAGAAGCTTTCAGAACAAAGCTGCATAAGGAAATTATGTGCAAGGAAGTCCCGTGTAAGGGAATTCAGCATTCAAGCCGGCTATAAATACCCTGTCCATTCCACAAGAGAGAAGAACAGAAAAAGAGAAAGAAAGAAAGAGAGAACTTGTGGGAGAGAAGGAAGAATCGCTCCTTCATTAGAAGGAAAAGAGAGAGAAAGAGAGAGAGGTGTAGACTATCATAAGTTCTACACAACTAGGTGAGTTCCTGCATGTTTAGAATTGGTATTAGGAAATTACAATAAAGAAGCTCAACAGGTTCAGGTGAAATTGTATCTCTTTCATTACCATTACTGAACTTAGTTAACATTCAATTTAACCCAGGTGAAATAGGATAAAACCCGACCTTAAAGAAACTCCCAGAAAATCAGCAAGCTAAAAGTGAGGATCCTTCATACAATTTAATTGATCATGCCGTTTACCTATTTTCATTAAAGATATTGCACTATTTGAAATCTCCTTTTGAATCATCATCATAGATATTCACATCATTTTATTCTCCTACACGCAAGTATTGTGTCGAACATCCCATCTCTAACAATCATCACAAATTCATGGATGTAATGCGTTACGAGTAGCAGCCCTCTTAGTCTGCACGTAATTCTGTGGATTGGTTAGCGTGTTGCACAATCAATGTAAGTAAAATTTCGTATGTGTTACATCACTTCTCGGGATTGAATGTTACAAATAGTCACTCCATGAACACATCATGTTACGTAAATCCCCCAACCGCATTGTTGTGTTGCCTTAAGATGTTCGTGTGAAGCTACAATAATGTGGGACACACTGGCAAATATCCGTAGTGTGAGAATACGGGGTAAGCCAGATGTAATAAATTATCTTCCACATTATAATCATGACTTTTGAGTTTGATGGATCACACATATTTTGCTAGGTATGCATATCGTATAGAACACTGTGCATAATGATGCCCTTATATACGTGGAGTATGAGGAGTATCGATGCCCTATCCATTCTTATGATTCATGTTAAATTTATTATAAATTCTAAGGGAATGACCATCACTATGAATAGGGCGCTGGCCCTCTCTAACCGTATAGATGATGCAGGTGATGAACAGATTGAAGACCCAGAGGATCACCTCCCTGAGGAAGACCATACTGAATATACAAGAAAATAGTTTCATGAATTAATTTTATACTTCCATTGTAAACTCGATAAATGTAATAAGCTCTCATTGAGGGGGCGTTAGATTATTCTCTTCTCTGATGAAATAATCAATAAAGTCAATTTTATTCTCATGAATGTATCTAGATATGATCTAAATGAAAATATAATAATAATGTATGATTTTTAAGGCATCCAAATTATACATTATTAACACTCGATTTTCTCGGGCACGAATACAAGCTCTGGCCATGAAAATTTGAGATGTTACAACATACTTCACATTTATTATTCTCGCTATCATTGTATGAGATTAAGTCATTCTAAGTCATGAGATTTAGAGTTGTATAGCCAATATGTGCGAATCTTCCATGCTATATGGTTACAGACTCATTCATATAAGCAGAAAATTTCTTTTCATTTAGTGAAAACTTAATCATCCCATTACAAGTATAAGTCTTTCCCACAAAGTTTCCATTCTTGGACAAGATCAACTTGTCGAATTTAAACACAACCCTTATCTTGAGTTTGCTCAAAAGATCTCATAAGACTAAGTTCATTCTTATGTCTGGGACGTGTAGTACATTGGTAAAGATTACCTTATTTCTAGAGGTAAATAGTAGTTTCACGGTTCCTTTGTCGATGACCATCGATTGACCTTTATTTTCCATTTGAACCTCTTGACTGTTGGTCACGACTTCATAAATTTTGAAGGTAGATTTGTCGTTACATACATGGACTATGACACATATATCATATCACCAACCAGAGACTTTCTCTTAAACTATGTTCACCTTCGTGACTATTACTACGATATCATCGTCTACTGTATTAGCCTCTATCTTAGGCTTTTTGTGGTCCCTACAGACTCGGACGAAATGTCCAATCTTGCAACAGACATAGCAATGACTCTTAGGTTTACTATATTTCTTCTTTTGGGTTTTCTTGAATTTCCATTGATCTTTGTTAGGTTTTAGGGAATTATTTTTCTCATAGTTATTATTTTGGGATGGTTTTTCTACTGCATTCACCTTGGATGAGGATGCACCATTAGCATCATCCCTCTTATCTTGGTTAGGAGATTCTTCCTCAATACGAAAATTCTTTTATATTTGTTCAAGAGTGAACTCTTAAGATTTATGGAGTAACTTCTTCCCCTAGTCTTTCCAGCTTAGAGCTAATTTAGCTACAATAGTTCCGACTTAAAAAGATTTAAGTAAGTCAATTTTCAAAGACTTTATTTTATTTACAATCAATTGTAATTCATGAATTTAGGCCAGTAGATGCTTATTTTCCACCATTGTGAAATTGAAGTAATGGGTGATTAGGAATTTTTATGTTCCTTTTACTTCAGCCTTGTACTTGTATTCCACTGCACTCTAGATTTCTTTTGTTGAAGTGGTTCTTATGTACAGATAGTATAACCGATTAGACAAAACATTGAGCATATGACCACGACACAGCAGTTCATCTTCTTGTCATTTAATTCTGACAACAATCTGTTCTAGAGTGTCGTTATTTGTTGCTTCTAGTAGAGGCTAAGGGTTGGGGTCTAGGATGTAGAATATCTTTAAAGCAGTGAAAAGAAACTTCAACTTATCTTGTCACCTGATGAAATTCATACCACCAAATCGGTCTAATCTGAACAGATCTTGGTTCATCATTTTGACTGATACAACACTTTCAATATCCATAATCAAGCTTTAAGATTGTTAGACAATATATATTGAAAAAATGAAAATAAATTTATTTAAATTTAACACTGGGTTTAATCATGTATAAATAAGTTGACCTTAAAGCTTGATTCGTTACAAGTGAAATACTTCTACGATAAGACAAGCCTTCTCTTTAGATCCCGCATGCAACAATCATGAAGAGATCTACTTAGTAACTCGGTAAATGCACCTGGTCGTTTGGCAAACTTAATGAGTGGTCGTCTGGTAATTTCTTAGAAGAAAAATGTTTGGAGAGATCAAATTCAATTCTAATGGGATCTGTTGGAGTTGATGATTCTAGACCAAGATGATCCAGTTTATATAGGCATAAGAGGAGTAGACCAGTGATAGGTAGTCATCAATGGTTCAGAACATTTATAAAATGTATGCCCGTTAGCACTAAATTTCAAGCATTTTAGATCGTTGGATCAAACGATCTGATCATTGAATCATTAAGGCCCATCTGTTTTCAAACTGTTTTAGCTATTAAGGCTACTAGTCATTCTCAAAACAACCGCTTTGCGACACAATGCACACTTGCGAAGTACAAAGTGAGCCATCTAGCGCCATTATAGCCACACTGCCCATGTCCATGCCCTAGCACGCACATGCAGTCCAGTGATATGTACTGAAACATACAAACTGAGCATTTCATTCTTCATTTCCCCTAGTAAAAATACTACTCATTCAACCACTTATAAACCACAACTTTTCTCCCACTCTTTCTAATACAAGAGTAAAGAAACCACAACTTTTCGTTTGAAAATTTCAAAATCATTTTTTAAGGGAAATCAAATTTTTCAAAAATATTTTATTTTTAAAACTAAAATTTCAACTGGTAGTAAGAGTTAAGAGTCTTTGACCCATAGCCAAGAACATCTATATGGGCCAATGTTTTGCAGCACATCCATGTTGTTGACTCTTGTGTTCGATCAATAAATCAAATAAAAGGAAATCCTTCTAAATTGTAAAACCACTCCAAGCAACCAATAAATCAAATGACAATACTAGCATTAATCATTTGAGATGAATATGTATACTGATCTGATATTTTTATAACATCCTACATGTATTCTTCTTTCATTTACAATAATATACATCTAAAATCCATGGGCACTTCATAAAAAATTAAAGATGCCACCATGGAAGGGAGAGTGGGTGAAAAGGATTACCATTATGAAGGGATAGATTAATCATTAGATCTACTACTAATTCAAGATGTTGAGAAAGGAGACTCTTTTTTTATCAAATTCTTAAAGACTCAATCCACTCCATCCTCGAGACTCCAAAGATTGACATCCATTTCCTTCAATCCCTTATCCTCATTTTTAATCACTTTATCTCAACATCTTCGCATGATTTGTTGCGATAAAGACTACAGAGACAAGCATCTACCTGCTTCCGATCAGCCTCCATTTCAAAATCAATGGTCGCCCAACTGTCTGTGTTGTCAACCTTGATAATTAGATGACATACAAGAAGGATTTGAAGACTGAGATGGTGATTGGCCTTGCTTCTCTCAGCAACCCCATCATCACAACAAGGGGTTAATCCTTGTTAGAGAGACATGAGAATACAAATTTTCTTTCCTTACTCTTAAATTCCTTGAAGGTGTTGTCAGAGAAGATGTCTTAAATCTTCTAGGTTACTCGACCGGTCGAGTGGACTACTCGACCGATCGAGTGGGCCGTTCAACTCAAAGTCTAGCAAGCTCAGTTTTTTGGTGTCCGTGATGCTCGACCAGTTGAGGGTTAGGCTCGACCGGTCGAGCGGGGTTCCTCGACCAGTCGAGGCCTTGGCTGGACTAGTTGAGGTTACACAGATCCTGCATGGACTGCATAAATTTGAGGCATGTTTCTGATTTTTCCGGACTAGGTGCGTAAGTGGAGTTTCCTAAACTATAAATAGGGGTACCTAGAGTTATTCTAAGGTATTCTAAAGGGTTCTAGGGTTATCAAATGGTGTAGTAAGGGTGAGATTAGAGGCTGTTTGAATGGGTAAGTCCTCTCTCTTTGTAATTTATGTTTTCATAGTGGAGATCTGTTGCTTTTTGCCATGGTTTTTTTCCTCAAGGGTTTTTCACGTTAAATCTGTGTTCTCTTGTGTATGCTTGGTATCATTGGATTGTTATCCTAGATCTAGATCTGTGTGCTTCCACAGCACAAATCCCCAACAGGTGGTATTAAAGCAATAGGTAGGGCACAAATCTGAATCTTAGAGATTAGTAATAATGGGAAGCGCTAGGTATGAGATTGAGAAGTATACAGGGAAAAATAATTTTGAGTTATGGAAGATCAAGATGATGAGTTCCTTAATTGAGCAAGGTAAAGATGGTACTCTTAAGGAGCAAAAGTCTACTATGACTGATGATGATTGGAATACTCTTGATAAGAAGGCTTTATCATCGATCCGTTTATGTCTCATGGATGAGGTTCTCTGCAAAATCAGAAGGGACAAAACTATGGCTAAGTTATGGGCGAAGTTAGAGGATGTCTATGTGAAAAAATTCTCTGAAAATCGTCTGTACTTAAAGTGGCAGAGGGTGGAGATCTAGAGGCTCACATCAACAACTTTAATAAATTAGTTAGCAAATTCCTCGATATAGAGGAAGTGATGAAAGATGAAGAACAAGCATGTACGTCGCTAATTTCTCTTCCGGCATCTTATGAGTCATTCAAGGACATAATGTATTCAATGAATAAAACCATAAGTGTTGACACCGTTATCTCAGCCCTTTAAGGGAAGGCTATGAGAAAGCTTAACATCGACATGGGAATATCTTCTGAGGCACTGCTTACAAGGGGTAGGAATTCTAAATAAGGTACAAGTTCTTTAAGTTCTAAATCTAAATCCAAAGGCAAGGGCAAGGAAAAGGTAAAGTGCTGAAACTGTGGAAAGAAAGGACATGTGAATAAGGATTGTGAAAATCCTAAATCGAAGAGGGAAGATTCTGAGGCTTCGTATAGGGAGGCCAATGCCACTACATCAAATGAATCGGGTAGATGTGATGGTGATGTTTTATTTATGCCTTCACTTAAATAACCATATGACGATCATAAAGACGAGTGGATACTAGACATAGGGACATCTTTTCACATGATTCCTCATCAAAGTTGGTTCATCAACTACAGGGAGTGCAATGGTGGATAGGTATTTACGGGAAATGACAATGCTTGTAATGTTGTGGCTATTAGTTCGGTGCGCATCAAGATGCTTAATGGGGTGGAGCGTACCTTGACTGATGTCAAGGACGTTCCTGATTTGAAGCAGAATCTGATTTCTTTTAGTGTACTTGAGGTAAAAGGATGCAAGTGCACAGGTATCGAAGGTGCTCTTAAAGTATCTAAGGGGGCACGGGTAATCAAGAAAGCATAATGACTTGGTAACTTGTATAGGTTAATCGGGAGAACTTCAAAATATGGAGCTGCAGTGGATGTAGCGGATTTCACCTCTATACGTGTGTGGCATGTTGGGCATGGCCACAAGAGCTGACAGGGCAGGAAGGCTGAGACGTGTAAATAGAGATACAGAGTAGGTGGAGCAGCCACATGTGAGAAGAATCACCTGGCATGATCACAGGATATTGGCAAGGTACATGGATGACTCCAATATCATAGAGGATTCATCTTCTATTCAGATGACTCTAAGTGAGCCTGGTGCTGAGAAGTGAAAGGTGACTATGGGCGATGGGTGGATTCGTTGTACCAAACCAACATATGAGAGAGGGTGAAGCTTCCAGTGGGTTAGAGAGCGGTTAAATGCAGGTGAATCTTTAAGAGGATACAGCACAAATACAAGGCGAGGTTAGTAGCAAAGGGTTATGCTCAGAGAGAAGGGATCATCTTCTCAAAGATATTCACGCTGACGGTATAACAGGTGTTTATCAGATCTGTGATTGGTGCTGGTTGGCCAATATGATCTTGAGCTGGAAGGATAGATGTGGAGTATACACTTCTACAATGGAAAGTGAAAAGTAAATCTACATGAAGCAACCAGAGCGGTTCGAAGTTAAAGGGGCTAAGAAAAGACTTTGCGGGAGGTCGTGATTCGACCTATCGCCTAGGCAGTGGTTTAATTCCTTCATGGTGAGTTAGGAATTGATGACATGTAAATTTTCAATTATGACATGTCTAAAATCAATGTACTGAAGACTCAGTTAAGTGGGACATTCAGGATGAAGAATTGAGGGGCTGCAAAGATGGTTCTTGACATTGAGACTGAAAGAGGAGTAGGCTTTGGTAATCA
The DNA here is from genome assembly GCA_037074715.1 of Magnolia kwangsiensis. NCBI lineage: Eukaryota > Viridiplantae > Streptophyta > Magnoliopsida > Magnoliales > Magnoliaceae > Magnolia > Magnolia kwangsiensis. The sequence continues at coordinate 63,578,598 of CM073572.1, forward strand.
CAGAAGGAATACATTGTGTGTAGGTATTGATCAAGGATGTGATGCGTCAAGTAAAGCCGGAGAGTGCTCCCTATGCATCTCTCCTCAAGTTTTCATCAGGACATGTCTCAAAACATATGAGAAAAAGTAGGATATCTCATAAGCCTTATTCGAATGCGTTTGGCAGTGCATGCCATGGTTTAGATTAGATCGATTATTTCACAAGCTATCAGTGTTGTGAGCAAGTACCTTGGAAAGCAATATTGAGTAATGGTGAGATGGTAAGAAGACTACGTCTTTACTTTTGAGAAGATAGGAATAAATTTGGTTGGGTATGCGGATTCAGATTCGGCAGACATGCTCACCAAGATCGTTCTTTAAGAGAAGTTCAAGTTCTATGCAACTTCTCTAGGTTTGGTAATGGCGTAAAAAGAAGGATGGAGTGTGCACAAGAAGCATTGATTAAAGCTATGATGCGATGCAGATATAAGAGAAGAGGTCAAGTAGCTACACGGTTGAAGATTGAAGACATGGTGGAGAATGTTGTCAGAGAAGATGTCTCAAATCTTCAGAGTCGCTCGATCAATCGAGTGGTGTAAGACCCATATCTTAGTCCGTACCATTCCATAGATTTTTGCAGTCTTACCGGTCGAATTTTGACAACCTTTGACCCTTAACCGATATTTACGCGGGACCTTGATTTGTATACCGTCAACCCGTATCGACTCAACCTAAGACCTTTACCATAGCGACCGTGCCGTCACTGCGGTTCCGATGCCGCAACTCACGTGCGGAGGCGATACCCTGGTCTGGAGATATGGGTCAGCGTTTGGTGTGAGAAAAATGTCACACGTTGCGAAACTCAAGGGAATCTCTACGACTTGTCACACCAATCCCATCAATCAATCAAATCCCATCATATCTCATGTCAAGTACACATCACTTTTCACCCTTTCCCAAGCAAGCCACAAAATTCTAAAAGTTCTTACAAGCCCATACCCTTCTTACACAAAATGCCTCAAAAGTCAAAAGTTTCTTACACAAGCCATACCTTTCTTACACAAATGGCCACAAAAGTTAAAAAAGGGCGTCTTACACCCATAACCACCACATTCATCACTCTATCACTCATCACTCCTCTCTCTTTTACAACTCTCTTTCTCATTTTTTTTCAAACTCATTCCAAGCAACAAAGCTTCAAACGTATGAGCCTCTCCCTCTCTTCCAAACACTCTAAGTGTGGCCCACCTTTCCATCCTAAGATCTCCCATCCTAGCCATCCATTTCTCATCTCCTCCATTGGGATTGAAGCTAAGGAGCTAAGGAACCCATAGGAGCAAGAAGATCAAGCGGTGGGTGATTTTTAGATTTTTATTTTTATACATTTGTTTGATTTAAGGGCCACATGTAATGGGGCCCACCTTGATGTAGGTTTTATATCAAAGAGGGGCCCATAGTGGCGGGGCCCCTCCATTTTTTGTCGGTGTCTTTCGCTTTCTTTCTCTCTCTCTTCTATGATTTTGGCCCACCTAGAATGTATGTATTTCATCTATGCCACATACCGGTGGACCCCATCTATGTGGGACGCACCATGATGTTTTTATGTCATCCCAACCATCCACAGGGGACCCACCTTGGGGTGGCTAATAGTGGGGTTGGCTGTCAGTGGAGTGTGATCCGACGTGGGCCCACCCAGCCCCATAGCTCAGGTGGTAGACCGGGTGAAAGACGCCACGTTTCAACACTGGGTCTTAGTATCGATCCCTGTTGAAGTGGCTAGCATGGAGTGCGTACAGACCTGGGGTGTGTACTAACATGGTGTGTGTACTGACATGGGTGCGTGCTAACATGGGTGTGATGAGCGTGGGGTCCATGGGACTCATCTGAACCATCCTTCCATTACCACAATGCATGTATTCTGGTGGGCCACGCACACTGAGTGAAAGATACAGCGTTTCAAAGCTGGGCCCACCGAGCACCATAGCTCATGTAGTAGACTGAGTGAAAGATGCCTCAGTTCAACACTTGAGGCCTTGACATCGCTCCCTGTGGAGGTGGCTATCATGGAATGTGCACTGACCGTGGGTGTGCACTGACAGTGGGTGTGGACTGGCGTGGGGTCCACGGGACCCATCCACACCGTCCATCCTTTTTGATGGGGCCCACCATAGTATGTGTGCTTCATCCAAACCCTCCGCCACCCAGGATGGTGGGGCCCACGTTCGTGTGGGGCCCTCCTTGCACACCCAGATTCATAGCTCAACTGGCAGACCGAGTGGGGAAACCTCCTTTCAACGCTGAGGTTATGGGGTCCATGGGACCCATCCATGATCGTCCGTCCGGTTTGGTGGGCCCACCATGATGTATGCTACGTGGGACCCATCCCACGTGTGGGACCCATCTTGAATGCTAGTGACGGTCCAGGCCTTTGGACGGCTTGGACGTCGTATAATCTATATACTATATATAATATAATATATGTTATATATTAAATGTATTATATTATATTATATATATACTCAAATGGTGGGCCCTACATGGGACCCACCACTGTTGTGTCAGGGAAGGAAAGAAAAGAGAAAAAGAAAAGAAAAGAAAGAGAAAAAGAAAAGAAAAGAAAAGGAAAAAGTAAAGAAAAGGGGCCACGTGCCCTCCCTCTCTCTATATATCTCTCTCTATCTCTCAAGTGTCCAGAGACTTGTGGGTCCCACCTTGTGGCACATGTAATCTAATGGTGGGCCTATCCCCACGTGTAAGATGGTGTATGTGTGTGTATATGTGTGTATATATATATACATAATATTATATTATATGTAATATTGTATATATATATACTATATATAGTTTATATATTATATTATATATAATATACATGATAGTGTGTAAGACCCGTATCCTAATCCGTACTGTTCTGTCGCTTTCCGCGATCCTTCTCGTCAAATTTTGACAATCCGCGACCCGTAGTCAATGTTGCGCATGACCATAAGTCATCCTATACATTTGAGTCGGCTTAATCCAAGACTTGTATCATTGCGACCCCACCGTCGCCGTGGTTCCAACGCCGCGACTCATGTACCGATCCGATACCCTGACTAAGAGATGTGGGTCAGCGTTTATTTTGAGAAAATGCCGCGCATTTACATTCCGAAGCGAATCTCTACAAAGTGTCAAATCAATCATATCAATCAATCCCATCAATCACCTCTCATGTCAAGTACAAAGTAACCATACTTTCTTTCTCCACAAGTCAAGCAACCACCAAGTCAACTCTCATGTCAAGTACACAATCACCTCACCCATCACTCACATCCATCACCCATCTCTCACATCTCCTTACAACCCTCTCTCTCTCCCTCATTTCCCAAGCCACAATTCTAAGCAACCAAGAGATCCCACGTCCAAGGTTTCCCCATGAGAGAAAAGGTGATTTTGGTGGCCCACTTCCCATCCCAAAAACTCTAATCCTAGCCATCCATTTCCCATTTCCACCATCAAAGTGAAGCTCAAGGAGAGTAGCTTTCCAACGGACCAAGAAGATCAAGTAGTGAGTGCTTCCATAGCCTAGTTTTTCATATTTTTAAGATAGACCAAGTGAGGCCAACCGATCAATGGTTTGGATCTCACTTGGGACCCTAAGATGTGGCCAATGGCCCATCTCGATCATCAAAATCATTCCATGATGGGGCCATGTAACACCCCGAATTTTGGCTAACCTGGGATTTGACGTCCTTAGGCAGTGGGTCAATTAAAACACCTGAAAAATCGTTCAGAACCCAATTCCATAGCCAAAGAAACCACTTAGGATAAATTTCTTTAGAAACTAAGCATAAGTTAGCTAGCGCAACGTTGAAGTGGCTGGGAAACAGTCCCTGATTACTTTAAATACGTTCTACAAGGCCCAAAGCGAGTGGAACCAATGGTGCTATAATGCTCTAAAACCTCGGACCAAACTCTAAGCAGGTTTGTTCTCTGGACCACTTTGAATCTTTGTATTGGATCTAGACCGCACGTCGAAAGTCCGATACCTCCTATCTTAGACCGTTAGAACCGTCTAGCTGGACTTGACACTCATTCCAAAAATCAAGTCAAACCGATAATCACAGGCTATTTCATTGAGCCCGGACCGAAGAGAGTGAGAATAGGGTTAGAATTGGAATTTGAAATTCAAATCTGGCACATAATTTGACGCATCAGTATTGAGCGTTCTGACCATCAGAATACAGCCAAATTACACCCTTGGATCAGGAAAAATATCTATTATATATCACGAGACTTATAGGCCTGATCTTGGTGCGATGACCGTTAAACTGAAACTGGACCGCCACGTGCGATCTGGGAACCCTACCGGTCTGAAAACTGGATGTGTGCTAGATCCAGTATGCATGAGCTTAAGTCCGACCGCATTTGGCCAGGGGACCTTCAGAAATGCCCTTTTGGACCGAAACGGCCCCGATTTGGTTAGGCACCAAGTAAACATTGTTCCCAAGCCTATTTTGGGCATGTTGTAGGCTATAAAAGGGGTTGAAACCCTCACTCCTCTCTCCCATCCGAATTTGAGAGAAGCCCTAGCTTGGGAGAGAGAAAAAGGTGGGAGATTGTGAGAGTGTGGGAGAGTTCTTCCTGCCACTTGTACTACGCGTTGCACGTGCTTAAGCAACACACCTCTACCGCTTTCCCGGCGATTCCACCGCGATCCTAGGTAAGTAAAAACCCTAAATAGTTGTTGATTTGAGTTTTCCTTGTTTCCATAGCGATGTAGCTTATGGATCTTGTGTATTAGGCTCCTTATTCACCGTAGACGAAGCGTATACGCTCCGTTTCAATTCCCGAGTCTACAAGACATAAGGTGAGGATTTTAGACGCTTTGATTGACGGTTCCCAACGCTTTCAATGTCGTTTAATAGTAGATTCTTGACGGCATCGCCGTTTGACATGTACAAAATGCTCTCCGTTTCCCGTTTCGTAAGCTAACGAAGAATATGAGATTTAGGGCATTTTAGTCATTTGTAGGAAGTACTGTTTACATTCATATTTTGCTGATGTGATTGACATGGTTTGTTGTCGTATTAGGAAGTTAGGAATGCGTGCATAATTAGTTTGGCGAAGAGATTCGCCTAGTTGCGCACTTTGGGTCGACATACTATATGTAGACTTAAGTGTGTAGTGTATGTGTTTGTATAAATGCTTGTATTAGTATGTATTGAATTAGATGATGTTATTTGATAGTTTGTGATTGATTTTTCAATTATTATGCTGACCTAAATGATTTTCTACATGTTGACTAAAAGCATGATTTCATTACATGCATGGAATTTATGTGCTTGAGGATTTGCTTAAGTTGAATGATATAACATGTGTTAACATGCTCACATGATTGTATTTCAATTCCAATGCTCTTACATAACTTGTTGATGTGATTCCATAAGTGTTTGGGACTAGACTTAGTCCAGGCAGTCGGTAACCGAGCGAATTCGTGGCTGACTGGTCATAGCCACGAACGACGCGTCGATGAACGTGATTCGTGTTGAGAGTTGACGGCAGTGGTTAGGCCACGCGAAGTGTTTTACGCACTTCATGTCGTTCAGCTTGAGATGCGATCGCGCTAGTCGAGCCCGTCAAGTAACCCGACTGGCCGATGTTTGTTCACCTTGTATGTATCATAACTGCTTGAACCTAGGGTACTGAACTTACCATTGTAAACCCTATTAACCGTGGTACCTTGATCCACGAAGACTCATGAGCCGGGCATGGTGGTATGGGACACCGTGGTCGAGCTGTCGGCCTACGCTGGGGCCACAAACCTCCCCGTAGTGACCAGTGAGCACCTAGACTCGTGAGCAGATTATGGTGGTATGGGACACTATATTCTAGCTGTCGGCCTACACTGATCAGGCGACGAGCCCTTTGTAGTGACCGCGAGCGTATTCTGAGTCCACGGGAGGCGACGACCCTTCCGTGCAGTAGAGTACAGTAGGCCTGTATTGATAAGGTGATGGGGGAGCGGTGCAACGAGTGCGAGCAACAGCCCTGGCAGCCCTTGCAGTGACCTACGAAATATACATCGTATGAGATTACTAGGAGTGACGACCCTAGGCAGGATCTGTGTTGGGATTGATACAAGGGAAGTACCTTAGTTTCTCAATCCTGCTGTTTGAATGGACTAATAATAACTAGGTAATCATATCACCATGACATTGCATGTGCCTGGAAGATGTGGAGCACTTGAGGGAGTGCGGCATGTCGCAGTCGTAAGATGTTGCCGCATGAGGGTGATCGTCGGTGAGGGCATACATCACGTCATGTCATCTTGCATTAACAACAGTATTAGGATTGTCTGATTTACTGCTTTACTATTATCGCGTGATTGAATTGTGAACATGCTAATCCCTGCTCTCTTATCCCACTGAGTTGATCACTCACTCCCACGTTACGGGATGGTGTTTCCGGACACCCACCAGTCCCTTTTGTGATTGCAGATGATGGCGCGGCCTGTGAGGCGGAGCTGGACTTGATGATGAGAAGGAGGATTCCTCCTTTATGCGTGTTCTGATTGACGGGATTGCAGGGAGGTTGATTAGATACCTTGACATTTGTCATTTTGAATTTTTAGCGCCCTCATGTATATTCTTTTTTTTGTTTACTTTTGAAGTATACATGTATGTGTATAACCTGGTAATATATTCACACTCTGGAGACATACAACAGTTTATGTACGTTATACATACTATTACAGTCTTCCGCTTGTAAATTTCACTGTCTCTGGAGTATGATATGCTGTTCTGGCTTAATCTCACTCATGTTTAATACATTATCACAGACAACATTCAATCATACATATCCATGTTGCATAAATAACATTTTGGAACTCGGGAGTTGGGTTTTTGCTCGACCCCCGATTTTCGGGATGTTACAGGCCATTCTCCATGGACCCCATCATGATGTTTACTTTTCATGCATTAAGAGGTCATATAGACCGTTCATTTTGGATGGAGAGGGATCTCCACCGTTGATCTTTTATTTGGATGGCCCATATGCAATGGGACCCGTTGATGTATGATTGGATGGTTGAAACGGAGGGCCCATAGTGTCGGGATCCCTCCATCACGCGTGTCCCACTCTATCTCTCTCTCCCTCTCTTTTCATTTTTTTTTTTTTGTGATAATATGGCCTTGTGGCCCACTTGGATGGACCCCACCATGAAGTAATATTTTTATCTATTAATGGGGCCCGCCTAGCGTGTGTTGTACCACACCTTACATTCATATGGTGGCCCACTTGAGCAGGCCCACCTCTCATGGACAGACTGTCCAACGTCCCTGGATGCTGGACGTGGAAAGAAAACACAAAAATTATCTTGGTTCCACAAGCCATTGGGGTGGACCACTTGTGTAGGCCCCACCCTGATGTATGTTTCTAATCCAACCCATCCACCTCACTCTCTGACTCATTTTAGGCGTTGAGCTGAAAAATGAGGTTGATCAGAGTATCTGGTGGGCCATAGCATCGAAAACTGTATCATTACCATTGAAGTCTACCCAGATTTTTCTTACACGCTGAAAACGGCCCAATATTGGTCTTGATAGACTTGTTTAGGGCCATGGAAGCCAGTGGATGGAGTGGATCTACCAGATGTGGGCCCCACACTTGAAAAACCTTGAAAAAAATGGATTTTTTTTTAAAAAAAATTAGCAGCAGCAGTTGCTGCGTCAGAGACGCTGGACGCGCCAGTGGCTGGCGGGTGGACGGTGGGTAGGGACCCACGGCCCTGCACATGGGCCCCACTTTGATGCTTATTTTCCATCTAAGTCGTCCAAATGGTGGGCCCCTATCTTAGGCGGGCCCCACCCAAAAATCAACCTGATCCATATGTCAGGTGGCCCACACCACAAGAAATAATAGTGATTGAATTCTACCATTGAAACCCTTTTTGGGGTCCACAGAAGTTTTGGATCAAGCTGAAATTTATTTTTCCTCCTCACCCAAGTCTCTGTAGCCTTATCAACGGGTTGGATGTCATATAAACATTATGGCGGGTCCCACGTGGGACCCATAGTGATGTATGTGCTTTATTCATGCCATCTAAGTGGGCAGGCGGTGAGACCTACCCCTCCACATGTGGGGCCCTCCGTGTGTGTATATATATGTAATATTATATTATATATATAATATTGTATATATATTTTATATATATTATACTATATATAATATACCTAATAATAGGCCTTCATGTGGGCCCCCACTATGATGCATGTGCTGCATCCAAACTGTTCACCTATTTTGAGAGCTCATTTCATGACATGAGCTAAAAATGAGACAGATCTATGGTTCAATTGGGCCCACCTTAGTATGTGTGTAGGGCCTATGTTGATCTATTTGTAACCATTCATTAAGGCCCACCTTGGTGTACATATAAAGCCCATGGGATCAAGCCCATTTGACATATATAATGCCCATGGTATTAGATCCATTTAACACAGATAAGGCCCATGGGATCAGGTCCAATTGACACATATAAGACCCATGGGATTAGGCCCATTTTGATGTATTCCAAGGTCGTGGGTTAAGGCCCATCGTGATGTACTTTAAGGCCCGCATGTTATGGACCATTGCAATGTACATAAGGCTCATTGGTGAGGCCCATTGACGCAGCCCATTCGATGAATGTAAGGCCCATGTGATTCGGCCCATTTGATGTATCTAAGGCCCATGGGTCGAGGCCCAACGGGATGACCTTAGGGTCCATTGTAATGTGTGACTTCCCATGGTTCATGTAATGATATTTATGGCGGGTCGTGCCTAAGGAACAATGTTGGTTTGACGTCCACATTATAAGTACAATGTTGGTTAGATGTCCTCATTGTAACTCTCCTTAGGGCCCATTGATAGGCCCATACTCGTTACTATTCATTACTTTATAACATGCTTAGTATAATCCCATGACTCATGCCCATATGCATCATATGTATGCTTGATTTGAGTAATGACTGATCATAGCATATGCCATTGGGCAGACCACTTATGGGACCTGTTATGAGACGGAGTGCCCCACATGATCGTGCAGTACGCGCTGGATTCCTGCATGATTTGACGGCGTGATTCATGCATCTCGCATATGCGTGACTTGATCAATGCACGCCCCAGCGACATCAGGGCAGTGGCTCCACAGGTACATCGTGGATGACAATATTGGATATCGAAAATACTTATTCTAGCACTGTGGGCACTTAGAATGTCCTTGGGTGAAAGTTCCAGAACCTTTTTGGTACCAGGAGATGCTCCAACGTTTAGACCGAGTGGATACACGAGCGCCCGAGTGTCGAATACCAGTAGGCCGCGTCTCCTATTGTGTCGTGGTTGGTTGGAAGGGGGTGTGGCCTTATCCGCCTGAGTGAGGGAGCTATAAGCTAGGCCGAGTTTGACCAGCTCGCAAATGAGTCCACTATCAATGAGCCGGGTAGGTATTGGCAGACTACTGGTCAGGCGGATAGTGAGGTCTATTCTGCTTGCTTGACTGTGCAGCTAGGGAGGTGGCAGTCACTGCGAAGTGTATTAGACCCCGATGATATCCAGAGGGGAACTGTACTGATATGTGTACATGATGAGTACAAACTTACTTGGATTACATTTCGCATATGACATTCGGCTATGTAGGCCTTGCATTGCATCATTGTGGCCGATGATATTCATATCTCGCATCGCATGGCCTTGGTATGGCCGATAGCATTCATGCCTTGCATTACATTGCCTTGGTATGGTTGATTTTATTCATGGACTTACCGCATACTTCCGCATTACCTGATATTGTACACTCGGCGTTTACCTTGCGCACACACTTACACCACCCTCTAAGCTTTTATAAGCTTATGCACGACAGTTGCGTGCAGTTAGCGTTTGACAGTAGCAGCGCTGAGGCAGGAGCGTGTATCAAGACCTTTTGAAGCTTTTTGATCACCTTATATTTCCGTTTCCGCATTGTACTTAAAGTTCTTGATATAGTGGATATGTGGAGATGTTGTTTTGTGACTTAGTTATGCTTGTGGTTATGCTCCATTATATAAACAAATTATTCTGAAAATCCTCCTTGTAGGGTCCCAGGATCAGAATCTGGCATTTAATTATCATAAACCGAGAATGGGGTACTACGGAGGCTGTCGGCACCAGATTCGGCAATCAGGATTCATGTGAATCCAATTTTTGAGTTTGGGGCGTGACAGAAGTTGGTATCAGAGCATAACTTGGGAATACCTGAGGATCACTTCACATATCTATTATAAATAGGTTCCGAGTCTGAATGACTTAGCAATTTTACGACATTGACCCTTAATGTATGTGCCTTCGAGAATTCTCAAGGCTGATAGGCCCTTGTTCCTTCCTGTAGGAAATGCCTCTTAGAAGAGTGACCAGAGCGAATCCCGCTCCACCACCTACGACTCCTGCACCAGCACCTGCACCTCCTGCTCTACAACCTGCTACTCCTGCTCCACCATCAGATATTCCTGCCTTTGAGCCTGAGGATGCCACTCTTTTACCTGAGATCGGTGCAGATCCGACCATACCTGTGAGTACTACTCAGCTGCAGCAGATGTTGCAGGCGATGACCGCCATTCTTCAAGGGCAGAGCAGGCATCCCACAGTGACACTGGCCAAGGCTAAGCAGGAGCGTACGAGTGCTCTTCTTAAGGATTTTCGATAGCACGTTCCTCCACGTTTTCAGAGTGAGCCAGACCCTACTGCTGCAGAGATATGGTGCTCCAATGTGGAGAAGATATTCAACACCATGAGATGTACGACCCAGTAGCGAGTTCCATTAGCTGTATTCCTTCTATAGGGTGAGGTTCAGTATTGGTGGGCATCTATGGCCCGATCGGTAGACGCCGATTGTGAGTGGACATGGGAGGACTTTATAGACTGATTTGACCGAAAGTTCTTTCCCAAGCATGCGCGACAGCAGCGCGCATTGGATTTTGAGACATTGGTCTAGTGGGACATGTCTGTGTCCCAGTATGAGGCTCAGTTCATCGCACTATTGAGATTTGCGATGTATCTTATTGACGATGAGGGGTGGAAGGCCCGCCGTTTTGAGAACGGCTTACGTCCTGCCCTCAGGAGCCGTGTGATGGGACACATGCTTCCAACATTTGAGCAGATAGTAGAGAGAGCCCTGATATATGAGACAGATTGGGCTGGTGTGCTGAGAGCCCGTGATCAGAGGGGAGATCAAAAAAGAAAGGCACCCTCTAGTAGTTCTCATCAGCAGCATCGCTCACAGCAGTGGCACACGACCCGCCCAGCATTCCGAGCACCAGCAGTACCCCCAGCACCATCTTCGGGATTGTTTACAAGTACTTGGTTTGGGTGCGGTAGTACAGGGAATCGTAGGCACGAGTGTCCCCATCCGCAGCAGTAGAAGTAGCCGAAGGCACCTCATCCACCTCCGCGACAGCCACCACAACAGCAGCGACCACAGCACTAGCCTCCTGTTCCTCTCCTGCAGCAGCAGAAGCAGCAGTTTAGGCCGCCACAGCGACCACAGCAGCAACAGAGACCTCAGAGGGGACCTGCACCTCCCCAGAAGGCTCAGGGAAGATTTTACGCTCCCAGCAGGACCCTCAGTCATCAGGAGGGGTAGTCGAGGGTACTCTTCCTGTTTCTGCATGCATTGCACGTGTACTATTTGATTCTGGTGCATCGCATTCATTTGTCGCTGATGATTTCTACCGATTGACTGGTTTACCGTTGGAGTCTGCTCGTGAGGATTTGGTAGTATCGACGCCCTTGGGAAAGACCGCAGTGTTGGGCCGATTTTGCGCATCTTGCCTCATTTTGATTGGGGACATTTTCTTACCTGCCGACCTATTTGTATTATCGATGTCCTATTTCAATGTTATCCTGGGCATGGATTGGCTTGCCGAGTACTACGCCATATTAGACTGCTCTGCGAGGACAGTCACGTTCTGCATACCCGGCATGCCAGAGTTTCAGTTTGTTGTCAACCCAAAGGAGGGCAGCTTTCTTTCCTATTATCGTATGCCGTTGAGGAGCCAACTGCTTTGAGAATCGACTAGCTGCCTGTTGTTTGTGATTTTTTCGATATGTTCCAGGAGATTTTGGGCTTACCACCTTGTTGGCACACTAAGTTCCAGATTAATCTCATGCCTGGTACCATGCCTATCTCGAAGGCCCCGTACCATATGGTACCGTTGGAGTTACGGGAACTGCAGAAGCAGTTGGACGAGTTGCGCGAGCTAGGCTTTATTCGTCTGAGCAGTTCACCGTGGGGAGCGCCAGTACTCTTCGTGAAGAAGAAGGATGGCTCGTTGAGGCTTTGTGTAGATTACCGCGAGCTCAACAAGGTCACGATCAAGAATAAGTACCCGCTTCCGAGGATCAATGACTTGTTTGATCAGCTGCAGAAGGCACAGTTCTTTTCGAAGATAAACTTACGGTTCGGTTATCATCAGGTTTGGGTTTAAGATGAGGATATCCCGAAGACAGCCTTCAGGACATGCTATGGTCATTTTGAGTTCCAGGTCATGTCCTTCAGACTGACCATTGCGCCTACAGTATTCATGCAGTTGATGAACGAGGTCTTCCATCCTTATCTCGATCAGTTTATTTTATTCATCGATGACATTTTGATATATTCGAGGACTCGTGAGGAGCATGAGCGGCATCTTGAGATTACATTACAGACCCTCCATGCACACCAGCTTTACGCAAAGCTGGAGAAGCGCGAGTTCTGGCAGGAGGAGGTTAAAGTTTCTCGGTCATGTAGTGACGAGGCAGGGTGTCTCAGTGGACCCCTCGAAGATCGATGTCGTGCATCAGTGGGACCAACCCACGAACGCATCTGAGATCCACAGTTTTCTTGATTTGGCGGGCTACTACAGACGATTTATTGAGGGATTCTCTCGTATTGCGGCCCCGTTGACCAGGTTGACCCGAAAGGGTGATGAGTTTGTTTGGAGCGATGCTTATGAGCAGGTGTTTATGGAGTTGAAGGACCGCCTCACTTCCGCTCCTGTCCTAACTCTTCCTTCTGGGAGTGATGGATTTGTTGTATTTACCGAGTTGGCTTAGGTGCTGTCCTGATGCAGCACGGGAAGCCGGTGGCTTATGTGTCCCGTCAGCTCAAGGTCCATGAGCTGAACTACCCTACGCACGATCTGGAGCTGGCAGCGGTTGTCTTTGCATTGAAAGTGTGGAGACACTATCTTTTTGGAGTGAGATTCGAGCTCTTCTCCCACCACAAGAGCTTGAAATATCTGTTCTCTCAGTCCAAGCTGAACATGAGACAGAGGCGTCGGATGGAACTCCTAAAGGACTACGATTTTGATCTTCAGTACCACCCGGGAAAGGCTAACGTGGTGGGGGATGCCCTCAGCCGTCAGCCGCGAGGCTTGGTGGCGCATATGATGATTCAGGAGTGGAGGATGCTCGAAGATATAGCAGAGTACGACTTTGAGATTAGTCTGCAGTCATCTATTGTTTTGCTATCGAGCTTATCGATTCAACCCTCTCTTGTCAAAAGGGTGATCGAGGCTCAGCAGACAGACGATTCGTTACAGGATTACCAAGCAAAGGCAGCATTTGAGAGTCAGACGGATTGGAAGATTGGTTCTTACGGTGGACTTCGCTTTAGAGGCCGATTATGTATTCCGGATATTCCTTAGTTACACCGAGATCTTATGACTGAGGCACATCGATCGCGTTTCTCTATCCACCCTGGCTCGACGAAGATATATCACGATATGAGACATCAGTACTTTTGGTCAGGGATGAAGTGTCAGATAACCAATTTTGTGGCCGAGTGTGACACCTGCCAGTGTGTCAAGGCCGATCATCAGAGACCCCCTGGTCTATTGCAGCCGCTGAGCGTCCCGATGTGGAAGTGGGAGCATATATCTACCGACTTTGTCATGGGTTTGTCGAGGACTTAGCGCGGTCATGACGCCATCTGGATTGTTGTGGACCGTCTGACGAAGTCGGTACATTTTCTTATGATTCGTGAGACTTGGCATACAGATCAGCTCGCCAAGATGTTTGTTGATGAGATCATGAGATTGCACGGTGTTTCCGTCTCGATTGTTTCAGATCGAGATTCGAGGTTCACATCTCAGTTTTTGAGGAGCTTTCAGAGAGCGATGGACACTGATTTACAGCTCAGCACCACGTATCATCCACAGACTGATGGGCAGACCAAAAGGGTCAACTAGATCCTTGACGATATGCTTTGGGCCTACGCGATTGATTTCTTGGATAGTTGGGACGAGCACCTACGATTGGCTGAGTTTGCGTACAACAACGGCTATCAGGCGACCATTAGCATGACTCTTTTTGAGGCATTATATGGCAGACCGTGTAGATCTCTAAGTTGTTGGACCGAGGTTGGAGAGCGGCGTCTCCTTGGTCCCGAGCTTATGCTGTAGACGTCAGATGATATCGATATCATCAGGCAGAGGATGCGCACAGCTCAAAGCAGACAGAAGAGTTTTGCTAATCGTCGGCATCGTCCCTTGGAGTTTACAGTTGGGGACCATGTGTATCTCAAGGTCTCACCCATAAAGGGTGTGGTTCATTTTACGACGAAGGGAAAGCTTGCCCAGAGATTCATAGGACCTTTCGAGATCACTGGGCGCATTGGTGCCGTGGCCTATCGGCTTACCTTGCCATCGCAGTTGTCTGGTGTTCACAACATTTTTCACGTCTCTATGTTGAGGAAGTGTGAGTCAGACATCGTGCCTGTTATTGATTGTCAGCCGTTAGAGGTTCGTGAGGACACTTCTTATATTGAGCAGCCAGTTCATATCTTTGATAGGAAGGAGCAAGTTCTCAGAACCAAGGTCATTCCCTTGGTGAAGGTCCAGTGGAGCCATCATAGTGTGGATGAGGCGTCTTGGGAGCACGAGGCGGAGATTCGAGATCGTTATCCTCATCTTTTCGATGATTGATTGTATGGTGTATTGTTCTTGATTATATATGATGTTATGTTTTCTATTTTCTTTTTGAGTTATGGTTAGTTACGATGGTAGTGTAAATTTCGAGGATGAAATTTTTATTAGGTGGGGAGAGTTGTAAGACCCGTATCCTAATCCGTACTGTTCCGTCGCTTCCCGCGATGCTTCTTGTCAAATTCTAGCAATCCGTGACCTGTAGTCGACGTTGCGCATGACTGTAAGTCGTATCCTATACATTTGAGTCGGCTTAATCCAAGACTTGTATCATTGCGACAGCACCATCGCCGCGGTTTCAATGTCGTGACTCATGTACCGATCCGATACCCTGACTAAGAGATGTAGGTCAGCGTTTATTTCCAGAAAATACCGCGCGTTTACATTCCGAAGTGAATCTCTACAAAGTGTCAAATCAATCACATCAATCACCTCTCATGTCAAGTACAAAGTAACCATGCTTTATTTCTCCACAAGTCAAGCAACTACCAAGTCAACTCTCATGTCAAGTACACAATCACCTCACCCATCACTCACATCCATCACCCATCTCTCACATCTCCTTACAACCCTCTCTCTCTCCCTCATTTCCCAAGCTACAATTCTAAAAAACCAAGAGATCCCACGTCCAAGGTTTCCCCATGAGAGAAAAGGTGATTTTGGTGGCCCACTTTTCATCCCAAAAACTCTAATCCTAGCCATCCATTTCCCATCTCCACCATCAAAGTGAAGCTCAAGGAGAGTAGCTTTCCAACGGACCAAGAAGATCAAGTAGTGAGTGCTTCCATAGCCTAGTTTTTCATATTTTTAAGATGGACCAAGTGAGGCCAACCGATCAATGGTTTAGATCTCACTTGGGACCCTAAGATGTGGCCAATGACCCATCTTGATCATCAAAATCATTCCATGATGGGGCCATTCTCCATAGACCCCATCATGATGTTTACTTTTCATGCATTAAGAGGTCATATAGACCGTTCATTTTGGATTGAGAGGGATCTCCACCGTTGATCTTTTATTTGGATGGCCCATATGCAATGGGACCCGTTGATGTATGATTGGATGGTTGAAATGGAGGGCCCATAGTGTCGGGGTCCCTCCATCACGCGTGTCCCACTCTATCTCTCTCTCCCTCTTTTCATTTATTTATTTGTTTTTTTGTGATAATATGGCCTTGTGGCCCACTTGGATGGACCCCACCATGAAGTAATATTTTTATCTATTAATGGGGCCCGCCTAGCGTGTGTTGTACCACACCTTACATTCATATGGTGGCCCACTTGAGCAGGCCCACCTCTCATGGACAGACCGTCCAACGTCCTTGGACGCTGGACGTGGAAAGAAAACATAAAAATTGGCTTGGTTCCACAAGCCATTGGGGTGGACCACTTGTGTAGGCCCCACCCTGATGTATGTTTCTAATCCAACCCATCCACCTCACTCCCTGACTCATTTTAGGCGTTGAGCTGAAAAATGAGGTTGATCAGAGTATCTGGTGGGCCATAGCATCGAAAACTGTATCATTACCATTGAAGTCTACCCAGATTTTTCTTACACGCTGAAAACGACCCAATATTGGTCTTGATAGACTTGTTTAGGGCCATGAAAGCCAGTGGATGGAGTGGATCTACCAGATGTGGGCCCCACACTTGAAAAACCTTGAAAAAAATGGATTTTTTTTTTAAAAAAAATTAGCAGTAGCAGCAAGCTGCTTCTCCGTCAGAGACGCTGGACGCGCCAGCGGCTGGCGGGTGGACGGTGGGCAGGGACCCACGGCCCTGCACATGGGCCCCACCTTGATGCTTATTTTCCATCTAAGCCGTCCAAATGGTGGGCCCCTATCTTATGCGGGCCCCACCCAAAAATCAACTTGATCCATATGTCAGGTGGCCCACATCACAAGAAACAATAATGATTGAATTCTACCATTGAAACCCTTTTTGGGGTCCACAGAAGTTTTGGATCAAGCTGAAATTTGTTTTTCCTCCTCACCCAAGTCTCTGTGGCCTTATCAACGGGTTGGATGTCATATAAACATTATGGTGGGTCCCACGTGGGACCCACAGTGATGTATGTGCTTTATTCATGCCATCTAAGTGGGCAGGCGGTGAGACCTACCCCTCCACATGTGGGGCCCTCTGTGTGTCCGTGTGTGTATATATATGTAATATTATATTATGTATATATATGTAATATTATATTATATATATAATATTATATATATTTTTTATATATATTATACTATATATAATATACCTAATAATAGGCCTTCATGTGGGCCCCCACTATGATGCATGTGTTGCATCCAAACTGTCCACCTATTTTGAGAGCTCATTTCATGACATGAGCTAAAAATGAGACAGATCTATGGTTCAATTGGGCCCACCTTAGTATGTGTGTAGGGCCTATGTTGATCTATTTGTAACTATTCATTAAGGCCCACCTTGGTGTACATATAAGGCCCATGGGATCAAGCCCATTTGACATATATAATGCCCATGGTATTAGATCCATTTAACACATATAAGGCCCATGGGATCAGGTCCAATTGACACATATAAGACCCATGGGATTAGGCCCATTTTGATGTATTCCAAGGCCATGGGTTAAGGCCCATCGTGATGTACTTTAAGGCCCGCATGTTATGGACCATTGCAATGTACATAAGGCTCATTGGAGAGGCCCATTAGCACAGCCCATTCGATGAATGTAAGGCCCATGTGATTCGGCCCATTTGATGTATCTAAGGCCCATGGGTCGAGGCCCAATGGGATGACCTTAGGGTCCATTGCAATGTGTGACTTCCCATGGTTCATGTAATGATATTTATGGCGGGTCATACCTAAGGAACAATGTTGGTTTGACGTCCACATTGTAAGTACAATGTTGGTTAGATGTCCTCATTGTAACTCTCCTTAGGGCCCATTGATAGGCCCATACTCGTTACTATTCATTACTTTATAACATGCTTAGTATAATCCCATGACTCATGCCCATATGCATCATATGTATGCTTGATTTGAGTAATGACTGATCATAGCATATGCCATTGGGCAGACCACTTATGGGACCTGTTATGAGACGGAGTGCCCCACATGATCGTGCAGTACGCGCTGGATTCCTGCATGATTTGACGGCGTGATTCATGCATCTCGCATATGCGTGACTTGATCACTGCACGCCCCAGCGACATCAGGGCAGTAGCTCCACAGGTACATCGTGGATGGCAGTATTGGATACTAAAAATACTTATTCTAGCACTGTGGGCACTTAGAATGTCCTTGGGTGAAAGTCCCAGAACCTTTTTGGTACTAGGAGATGCTCCAACGTTTAGACCGAGTGGATACACGAGCGCCCGAGTGCTGAATACCAGTAGGCCGCGTCTCCCATTGTGTCTTGGTCGGTTGGAAGGGGCTGTGGCCTTATCCGCCTGAGTGAGGGAGCTATAAGCTAGGCCGAGTTTGACCAGCTTGCAAATGAGTCCGCTATCGACGAGCCGGGTAGGTATTGGCAGACTATTGGTCAGGCAGATAGTGAGGTCTATTCTGCTTGCTTGACTGTGCAGCTAGGGAGGTGGTAGTCACTGCGAAGTGTATTAGACCCCGGTGATATCCAGAGGAGAACTGTACTGATATGTGTACATGATGAGTACAAACTTACTTGGATTACATTTCGCATATGACATTCGGCTATGTAGGCCTTGCATTGCATCGATGTGGCCGATGACATTCATATCTCGCATCGCATGGCCTTGGTATGGCCGATAGCATTCATGCCTTGCATTACATTGCCTTGGTATGGTTGATTTTATTCATGGACTTACCGCATACTTCCGCATTACCTGATATTGTACACTCGGCGTTTGCCTTGCGCACACACTTACACCACCCTCTAAGCTTTTGTAAGCCTATGCACGACAGTTGCGTGCAGATAGCGTCGGACAGAAGCAGCGCTAAGGCAGGAGCATGTATCAGGACCTTTTGGAGCTATTTGATCACCTTGTATTTCCCTTTCCGCATTGTACTTAAAAGTTCTTGATATAGTGGATATGTGGTGATGTTGTTTTGTGACTTGGTTATGCTTGTGGTTATGCTCCATTATAAAAAAAATTCATTCTGAAAATCCTCCTTGTAGGATCCCATTATCGAAATCTGGCATTTGATTATCATAAGCCAAGAATGGGGCACTACAGAGGCTGTCGGCGTCGGATTCGGTAATCGGGAATCATGTGTATTCGATTTTTGAGTTTGGAGCATGACATAGTGGGCCTTCATGTGAGCCCCCACCATGTTGTATGGGTTGCATCTAATCCATCCATCCATTTAGAAAGCCCATTTTATGGCATGGGTATAAAGAATGAGTCAGATCCATAGTCCATGTGGGCACCACCTTGGCATGTTATGAGGACCATTTTAAATGTATCTTTGGTAGTCCATTGGGGTCCACTTCGATATGGATGTAAGGCCCATGTTATGAGTCCATTTGATGTATTTGTGACCCATGGTTGAGGCCCACTTTGATATATATGTAAGGCCCATGGGTTGAGGCCCATTTGATGTATACAAGACCCAACGGGTTATGGCCCATTGCAATGCACATAAGGCCCATTGGTGCGGCCCATTGATATGGCCCACTTGATGAATATAAGGCCCATATGACATGACCCATTTGATGTATTTAAGGTCCAATGGGATGTACCTAAGGTCGATTGCAATGTGTGATCCCAACACAGTTTATGTAATAATGTTTATGACGTTCGTGCCTTGGGAGCAATGTTGGTTTGACGTCCACATTGTAAGTATAGTGTTGGTTAAATGTCCGCATATGACTCTCCCTAGGGCTCATCGTTAGGCCCGTACTTGTTTTGTATCGGCCGTCTAGGCCCATCTGCATTGTAAGGATAGTTATTACTTTATTACGTGTTTAGTATAATTCTATGACTCAGGATCATACGCATCATATGTATGCTTGATATGAGAGGTGACTGAACATAGCATATGCCTTCGGGCAGGTTATTTATGGGCTCCAAGTTGAGCGGTGTTTCCTTATATGAGCGCACGATACACGCAGGATTTGCTGCATGATTGGATAGTGTGATTCATGCATTTCGCATTGTGTGACATGGTTATTGTACACCCTAGCGACATCGGGGCTGTAGCCTTCATAGACATGTCGTGGTTGACAGGATTGGATATCAAAAATCTTATTTTACATGGGGTGTTATAGATATCCCTTGGTGAAAGTCCCTAAACCCTTATGGTACCAAGAGGTTGCTCCAACGTCTAGACCGAGTGGGTACAGGAGCGCCGAGTGCCGATTATCAGACGGTCGCACTTTCCAATGTGTCGTGGTCGGTTGGAAGGGGGTGTGGCCTTACCCGCCAGAGTGTAGGAGGCAATGCTAGGCTGAGTTTGACCAGCTCGAGGAATGGGTTCGCTATCGAGGAGTCGAGCCCGATATTGTCAGACGGATAGTGAGGTCTCTTCCACTTACCTTATTGCGCGCGATGGGATGGCGATCTGGTTTAGAGTGTACTAAATCCCGGTGATATCCCAGATTGGAACTGTATTGATATGTGGACTTTGATGAAGACTGTATTCTTGAGTTGCATTTCGCATCGCATGACCTTGGTATGGTCGACATCATTCATGCTTTGCACTGCATGGCCTTGGTACGGCCAACAGTATTCATGAATCTATCAGCATATTTCGCATTACTCTGATATTGCATGATCATATTACTACCTTGCGCACATACTTTCACCACCCTCAAAGCTTTCTAAAAGCTTATGCACGACCGTTGCATGTAGGTGACGTTGGATCGCAGCAGCGCTGAGGCTTGAGCGCGTGGTAGATTACTTTGGAGCTTTTAGCCTATCATCATTGTTTTTTCCTTTATGCTCATTGTACTTGTAAAGTTTTTTATCATTGTGGAAATGTAATGGAGTTTTTGGTTGTTGTTTGTGGGTTATGACTTTGGTTATGCTTATCACAATTCAAACTGATCTTGAAAATCCTCCTTGTAGCATCCCAGGATCGGAACCTGGTGAATGAGAGCTGGGAGCCAAGAATGGGGTTCTATGAAGGCTGTCGGTGCCAGATTCAGTGATCGAAAATTTTATGAGCCCGGTTTCTGAGTTTGGGGCGTGACAGAAGTTGGTATTAGAGCCAAGTTGGGAATAACCGAGAACAACATTACATATCTGCTATGAGTGCAGAATGACTAAGTCCCGAAGTTCGAATAGCTTCGCGACCTTCCGTTATAGGCCTTTAACGTGCGTGTCTTCGAGAGTTTTCAAGTTGATAGGCGCCTTCGCTCTTTCCTATAGGACATGGCACATGGGAGAGTGACCCGATCGACTCCTGCACCACCACCTGAGGATCCCGCTCCACCACCTGTGGCTCCCACACTACCACCTACGATGCCCGCTCCACCACCAGAGATTCCTACTGCCCATCATGAGTATGTTGCTCCTCCACCAGAGACCGGTGCGGACCCGACCGTATGCTTGAGTGCCTCTCAGTTGCAGCAGATGTTATAGGCTGTGACGGCTGCACTTCAGGGACAGGGCAAGCAGCCAGTCATTTCACCAGCCCAGGCAGAGCAGGGGCGCGCGAGTGCCCTCATTCGTGAGTTTCGACGGCTTGATCCCTCGCGTTTCCAGGGTGAGCCAGACCCGACTGTAGTTGAGAGATGGCGCGCCGATGTGGAGAAGATATTTGAGATGATGGGATGTACGACTGAGCGGCGAGTCCGATTAGCCGTGTTTCTTCTCCATGGTAAGGCTGAGCACTCGTGAGCATCAGTTTCCCGAGCAGTAGGCGCCGACTTTATATGGACATGGGAGGATTTTATGGATCGGTTTGACCGACAGTACTTCCCTAATCACATTCGACGATAGCAAGCATTGAAGTTCGAGGCCCTGGTGTAGGGGAATATGACAGTGGCCTAGTACGCGGCTCACTTTGTAACACTGTCCAGATTTGCGTCATATCTAGTTGATGACGAGGAGCGAAGAGCCCGTCGATTCGAAGACGGCTTACATTACGGCCTTCGCGGCCGTGTTATTGGGCATGAGCTCCCGACTTTTGAGGAAGTGGTGCGGAAGGCTCAGATTTTTGAGGCTGAGTGGACCGGTTCTCAGTCTAAGCGCGGTCAGAGGAGAGACCGGAAGAGGTAGGCTCCTTCCAGTGACTCTCAACAGCGTCGACCACAGCAGCAGAGGCGCACAGGTCGCCCAGCCTTCCGAGCACCAGCAGCACCTCCAGCACCACCTCCGAGGTAGTTCACCAGCACTTGTTTTAGGTGCGGTTCGACGGGACACCGTATGTGGGAGTGTCCCTGCCCCCAGCAGCAACAGAGAGGTCCACATCAGCAGAGGGCTCCACAGCCGCAACAGAGACCCCCACAACATCAGCAACAACAGCCCCCACCACCGAGACCACAGCAGCATCAGCATCAGCCTCAGAGGCCACAGTAGCAGAGACAACAGTTTCGACCGCCTCAGCGACCCCAACAGTAGCAGCAACATGCTCAAAGGGGACAGGCACCTCCCCAGCTAGCTCAAGATAGGTTCTATGCAGTTCAGTAGGATCCACAGTCATCCGAAAGAGTCGTTGAGAGTATACTTTCAGTCTCTGCATGCATTGCACGTGCTTTATTCGATTCCAGTGTATCGCATTCTTTTGTGGCCGAGAGTTTCTGCCGATCGACTGGCTTACTTTTGGAGTCTTCTTGTGAAGGCCTATCAGTATCGACTCCCTTGGGGAGGACTGCAGTGTTGAGCCAATTTTGCTCGTCTTACCTCTTTCTAGTTGGGGATACCTTTTTGCCTGCCGATCTATTTGCATTGCCAATGTCCGAGTTTGATGTCATCCTAGGCATGAATTGGCTCGCCGAGTACTATGCCATATTGGACTGTGCCGCGAGGCTAGTCACATTCTGTATACCCTGTGTGTCGTAGTTTCAGTTCATTGCAGAGCCCAGAGGAGAGCCGTTATCTTGTTTGATGTCCTGCACCGTTGAGAAACCTGTTGCCGCTTGTATCGATCATTTGCCCGTGGTTTCTGATTTTCTCGATGTGTTTCAGGAGATTCTGAGATTACCGCCTGATCAACTCACTGAGTTTCAAATTGATATCGTGCCCTGTATCGCGCATATTTCGAAGGCCCCGTATCGCATGACACCATTGAAGTTACGGGAACTGCAGAAGCAATTGGATGAGTTGCGCGAGTTAGGTTTTATCCGTCCGAGCAGTTCACCATGGGGAGCACTGGTACTCTTCATGAAGAAGAAGGATGGCTCGTTGAGGCTCTACGTTGACTATCGCGAGCTCAACAAAGTCACAATCAAGAACAGGTACCCACTCCCAAGGATTGATGATTTGTTTGATCAGCTGCAGGGTGCACAGTTCTTTTCGAAGATCGAACTGCGTTCCGGTTATCATCAGATTCGGGTCCGAGATGAGGATATTCTGAAGATAGCATTCAGGACACGTTACGATCATTTTGAGTTTCAGGTCATGTCCTTCGGGCTGACTAATGCACCATCGGTCTTCATGCAACTGATGAACGAGGTTTCCGTCTATATCTCGATCAGTTTGTTGTAGTCTTCATCGACGACATTCTGATCTATTCGAGGACCCGTGAGGAGCTCGAGCAGCACTTGCAGATTACTTTACAGACCCTCCCTATACACCAGCTGTATGCGAAGCTGGAGAAGTGCGAGTTCTGGCAGGAGGAGGTGAAGTTCCTCGGTCACATGGTGACAAGGGAGGGTGTCGCAGTGGACCCCTCGAAGGTTGAGGCAGTGCGTCAGTGGGGCCAGCCCACGACTGCGACAAAGATCCGTAGTTTCCTTGGTTTGGCGGGCTATTACCAACGTTTCATTGAGGGCTTCTCTCGTATTGCAGCCACGTTGACCAGGTTGACTCGGAAGGGCACAGAGTTTATTTGGAGTGATGCCTGTGAGCGAGCATTTAGGGAGTTGAAGGACCGTCTGACGTCCGCTCCTGTCCTCACTCTTCCCTCTGGGAGTGACGGATTTATTGTATTCATTGATGCCTCGCATATTAGTTTGGGTGCTGTCATGATGCAGCACGGGAGACCAATGGCCTTCGTGTCTCATCAGCTCAAGGTCCATGAGCTGAACTATCCCACGCATGATCTGGAGCTGGCTGCAATTATCTTCGCACTGAAGGTGTGGAGGCACTATCTTTATGGGGTCAGGTTTGAGCTTTTCTCTGATCACAAGAGCTTGAAGTACCTCTTCTCGCAGTCTGAGTTGAATATGAGACAAAGGCTCTGGATGGTACTTCTGAAGGATTATGATTTTGATCTTCAGTACCACCCGAGCAAGGTGAACGTGATGGCAGATGCCCTCAGCCGTCAGCCACGAGACATAGTGGCGCATATGATGATTCAGGAGTGGCGGATGCTTAAGGATATTGCCGAGTATGATTTTGAGTTTGGCCTGCAGTCTTCTATCGTGCAGTTATCGAGCCTGTCAATTCAACCCTCTCTTGTCAGAAAGGTGATCGAGGCTCAGCAGGTTGATGAGTCGTTACAGAGTTATATGGCTAAGGCGACATCTGAGAGTTAGGCTGATTGACAGATTGGTGCAGATGGTGGATTTCGCTTCAGAGGCCGATTATGTGTCCCGGATATTCCAGAGTTACGCAGAGATCTTATGACCGATGCACATCGGTCACGATTTTCAATCCAACCTGCCTTGACGAAGATGTACCGTGACATGAGCGACAGCATTTTTGGGCGGGGATGAAGCGCGAGATCCCCAGTTTTGTGGCCGAGTGTGACACATGCTAGCATGTCAAGGCCGATCATCAAAGACCTCCTGGTCTATTGCAGCCGTTGAGCATCCCGATGTGTAAGCGGGAGCATGTGTCGACTGATTTCATTATGGATTTGTCGAGGACTCAGTGCGGTCATGACGTCATTTGGATTGTTATGGATCGTCTGACGAAATCGGTACATTTTCTTGTGATGCGTGAGACTTGGTCTATGGACCAGCTTGCAAGATTATTCATCGAGGAGATCGTGAGACTGTATGGTGTTCCAGTCTCGATCATTTCTGACCGAGACTCGAGGTTCATATCTCAGTTTTAGGGGAGCTTTCAGCGAGAGATGGGGACTGATTTGTAGCTCAGCACTACGTACCATCCGCTGACCGATGGCCAGACCGAGAGGGTCAACCAGATCCTTGAGGATATGCTTCGGGCTTGCTCGATTGATTTTGGGGGTTGCTAGGATGAGCATCTGTGATTGTGTGAGTTCGCGTACAATAACAGCTATCAGGCAACCATCGGCATGGCTCCTTGTGAGGAACTATATGGCAGACCATGCAGATCAGCGAGTTGCTGGACCGAGGTTGGAGAGTATTGTCTCCTAGGTCCTGAGCTTATGCAAGAGACGTCAGAGGCTATTGATATCATTGGGCAGAGGATGCGCACAGCTCAGAGCCGACAGAAGAGCTTTACTGATCATCGGCGTCGTCCCTTGGAGTTTGATGTAGGGGACCATGTGTATCTCAAGGTCTCGCCCATGAAGGGCGTAGTTCGATTTGGGACAAGCTTACCCAGAGATTCATAGGACCTTTTGAGATCACTGGGCGCGTTGACGCCGTGACCTATCGACTTGCCTTACCATCTCAGTTGTCTGGCATCCACAACATTTTTCATGTCTCTATGTTGAGGAAGTGTGGGTCAGATATAGTACCCGTTATTGATTGGCAACCGCTAGACGTTCGTGAGGACACTTCTTACATCGAGCAGCCAGTTCGTATCCTTGATCGGAAGGAGCAGGTCCTCAAGACTAAGGTCATTCCTTTGGTGAAGGTTCAATGGGGTCACCATTCCGCAGAGGAGGCTTCTTGGGAGCGCGAGGTTGAGATTCGAGAGCGTTATCCTCATCTCTTTGATGGTTGATCATGTATTATATTTTATATGATGTCTTTGATTCTATATGATGATGTTATGTCTCTTCTTCCTCATGAGTTATGCCTAGTTGTGATGATTGTGTAAATTTCAAGGATGAAATTTTTATTAGGAGGGGAGAGCTGTAAGACCATTATCTTAGTCCGTACCATTCCATAGATTTTTGCAGTATTATCGGTCGAATTTCAGCAACCTTCAACCCTAAACTGATATTTACGTGCGACCCTGATTTGTATACTTTCAACCCGTATCGACTCAACCCAAGACCTTTACCATAGCGACACGCTGTCGCTGCGATTCCGATGCCATGACTCGCGCGCCGAGGCGATACCCTGGTCTGGAGATATGGGTCAGCGTTCGGTGCGAGAAAAACACCGCTCGTTGTGAAACCTAAGGGAATCTCTACGACTTGTCACACCAATCCCATCAATCAATCAAATCTCATCACATCTCATGTCAAGTACACATCGCTTTTCACCATTTCCCAAGCAAGCCACAAAAGTCCAAAAGTTCTTACAAGCCCATACCCTTCTTACACAAAATGCCTCAAAAGTCAAAAGTTTCTTACACAAGCCATACCTTTCTTACACAAATGGCCACAAAAGTCAAAAAAGGGCCTCTTACACCCATCACCACCACATCCATCACTCCATCACCCATCACTCCTCTCTCTTTACAACTCTCTTTCTCATTTTTTTTAACTCAATCCAAGTAACAAAGCTTCAAACATATGAGCCTCTCCCTCTCTTCCAAAAACTCTAAGTGTGGCCCACCTTTCCATCCCAAGATCTCCCATCCTAGCCATCCATTTCTCATCTCCTTCGTTGGGATCGAAGCTAAGGAGCTAAAGAACCCATAGAAGCAAGAAGATCAAGCGGTGGGTGATTTTTGGACTTTTATTTTCATACATTTGTTTGATTTAAGGGCCACATGTAGTGGGACCCACCTTGATGTAGGCTTTGTATCAAAGAGGGGCCCATAGTGGCGAGTCCCCTCCATTTTTTGCAGGTGTCTTTCTCTTTCTTTCTCTCTCTCTTCTATGATTTTGGCCCACCTAGAATGTATGTATTTCATCCATGCCGCATACCGGTGGACCCCATCTATGTGGGACGCACCATGATGTTTTTATGTCATCCCAACCATCCATAGGGGACCCACCCTGGGGTGGCTAATAGTGGGGTTGGCTGCCAGTGGAGTGTGATCTGACATGGGCCCGCCCAGCCCCATAGCTCAGGTGGTAGACCGGGTGAAAGACGCCACGTTTCAATGCTGGGTCTTGGTATCGATCCCTGTTGAAGTGGCTAGCATGGAGTGTGTATTGACCTGGGGTGTGTGCTAACATGGTGTGTGTACTGACATGGGTGCGTGCTAACATGGGTGTGATGAGCGTGGGGTCCATGGGACTCATCTGAACCGTCCTTCCATTTAGATGGCCCCAAGACAATGCATGTATTCCGGTGGGCCACGCACACTGAGTGAAAGATATAGCGTTTCAACGCTGGGCCCACCGAGCACCATAGCTCATGTAGTAGACTGAGTGAAAGATGCCTCAATTCAACACTTGAGGCCTTGGCATCGCTCCCTATGGAGGTGGCTATCATGGAATGTGCCCTGATCGTGGGTGTGCCCTGACAGTGGGTGTGGACTGGCATGGGGTCCACGGGACCCATCCACACCATCCATCCTTTTTTATGGGGCCCACCATAGTATGTGTGCTTCATCCAAACTGTCCACCACCCAGGATGGTGGGGCCCACGTTGGTGTGGGGCCCTCCTTGCACACCCAGATTCATAGCTCAACTGGCAGACCGAGTGGGGAAACCTCCTTTCAACGTTGAGGTCATGGGGTCCATGGGTCCCATCCATGACCATCCGTCCAGTTTGGTGGTCCCACCATGATGTATGCCACGTGGGACCCATCCCACGTGTGGGACCCATCTTGAATGCTAGTGACAGTCCAGGCCTTTGGACGGCCTGGACGTCATATAATCTATATACTATATATAATATAATATATGTTATATATTAAATGTATTATATTATATTATATATATACTCAAATGGTGGGCCCTACGCAGGACCCACCACTGTTGTGTCAGGGAAGGAAAGAAAAGAGAAAAAGAAAAGAAAGAGAAAAAGAAAAGAAAAGAAAAGGAAAAAGTAAAGAAAAGGGGCCACGTGCCCTCCCTCTCTCTCTATCTCTCTCTCTATCTCTCAAGTGTCCAGAGACTTGTGGGTCCCACCTTGTGGCACATGTGATCTAATGGTGGGACCTACCCCCACGTGTAAGATGGTGTATGTGTGTGTATGTGTGTGTGTGTGTGTATATATATATATATATATATATATATATATATATATAATATTATATTATATGTAATATTGTATATATATACTATATATAGTTTATATATTATATTATATATAATATACATGATAGTGGGCCTTCATGTGGGCCCCCACCATGATGTATGGGTTGCATCCAATCCATTCATCCATTTGGAAAGCCCATTTTATGGCATGGGTATAAAGAATGAGTCAGATCCATAGTCCAAGTGGGCCTCACCTTTGCATGTTATGAGGACCATCTTAAATGTATCTTTGGTAGTGTTGGCTAAATGTCCGCATTATGACTCTCCTTAGGGCCCATCGTTAGGCCCGTACTTATTTTGTATAGGCCGTCTAGGCCCATCTGCGTTGTAAGGATAGTTATTACTTTATTACCTATTTAGTATAGTTCCATGACTCAGGATCATACGCATCATATGTATGCTTGATATGAGAGGTGACTGATCATAGCATATGCCTTCGGGCAGGTTATTTATGGGCTCTCAGTTGGGCGGTGTTTCCCTACATGAGCGCATGATAAGTGCAGGATTTGCTACATGATCGGATAGTGTGATTCATGCATTTCGCATTGTGTGACATGGTTATTATACGTCCTAGCGACATCGGGGCTATAGCCTCCACAGACATATCGTGGTTGAAAGGATTGGATACCGAAAATCTTATTCTACATGGGGTGCTATAGATATCCCTTGGTGAAAGTTTCTAAACCCTTATGGTACCAAGAGGTTACTCCAACATCTAGACCGAGTGGATACAGGAGTGCTGAGTGCCGATTACCAGATGGTCGCACTTTTCACTATGTCGTGGTTGGTTGAAAGGGGGTGTGGCCTTACCCGCCTGAGTGTAGGGGGCAATGCTAGGCTGAGTTTGACCAACTCGAGGAATGGATTCGCTATCGACGAGTCGAGCCCGATATTGGCAGACGGATAGTGAGGTCTCTTCCACTTACCTTATTGAGCATGATGGGGCAGAGATTTGGTTTAGAGTGTACTAGACCCCGGTGATATCCCAGATTGGAACTGTATTGATATATAGACTTTGATGAGGACTGTATGCTTTAGTTGCATTTCCCATCGCATGGCCTTGGTATGGTCGACATCATTTATGCTTTGCACCGCATGGCCTTGGTACGGCCAACAGTATTCATGGATCCATCAGCATATTTCGCATTACTCTGATATTGCATGATCATATTACTACCTTGCGCACATACTTTCACCACACTCTACGTTTTCTATAAGCTTATGTACGACCGTTGTGTGCAGGTGACGTTGGATCGCAGCAGCGTTGAGGCTTAAGCGCGTGGCAGATTGCTTTGGAGCTTTTGGCCTTTCATCATTGCATTTCCCTTTATGCTCATTATACTTGTAAAATTTTTTATCATAGTGAAAATGTAATGGAGTTTTTGGTTATTTTTTGTGGGTTATGCCTTTGGTTATGCTTATCACAATTCAAACTGATCTTGAAAATCCTCCTCGTAGCATCTCACGATTGGAACCTAGCGAATGGGAGCTGGGAGCAGAGATTGGGGTTCTACGGAGGCTGTCGACGCCAGATTCAGCGATCAAAAATTTTATGAGACCGGTTTCTGAGTTTGGGGCGTGACAAGTGGGCCGCTCGACTAGTCGAGGCACGCTTGACTTAAAGTCCAGCGAGCTCAGTTTTTTATGTGTTCATGATGCTTGACCAGTCGAGGGTTAGGCTCGACCAGTCAAGTGGGGTCCCTCGACCAGTCGAGGCCTCGGATTGACTAGTTAACGTTATGTAGATTCTTCGTGGACTACATAAATTTAAAGTGATTTTCAGACTTTTTCGGACTAGGTGTGTAAGTGGAGTTTTCTAAACTATAAATAGGGGCCCATAGGGTTATTCTAAGGTATTTTAAGGCTTTCTAAAGGTATTTTAAAGGGTTCTATGGTTAACAAAGGATGTAGCAAGGGTGAGATTCGAGGTTGTTTGAAGCGGGTAAGTCCTCTCTCTTTATAATTTATGCTTTCATAGTGGAGATCTGTCACTTTGTGCCATGGTTTTTTCCCGCAAGGGTTTTCCATGTTAAATGTTTGTGTTCTCTTGTATATGCTTGGTGTCATTAGCTAGTTATCCTAGATTTAGATCTATGTGATTCCGTAGCACAAATCCCCAACAGAAGGTACTTGTCCATATCCTTCTTCATCCTCTTCAATGAAGAAATGTATCATGAACTTAGCTAAGGAAGCCTGCGTCTCCTACACTTCTTTAGAAAAAGAGTAGATAGGAGGATAAGAGGTCCTGTACATTTTTCTTCATCATCTTAAAGACATCTCTAGTAGTCTCACAGAAATCCAATGTTCTAACCAGTTCACAAGAAATTGTGGTCATTAAACTTGGACTGTTGAAAGGTTTTTTCTTCCTAAGGCCTAGAAGATTTTTATTTTTCATCTAACCTATTCATGAGGTCACACAAACATGGAGAAGGGAAAAAAACAAATATCAGCTTAATCCAAAACTTCTAGGGCCCCAAGAAGTTTTTAGCTATAAGCGTTCAATTCCAACGGTTTCCTTTGGTGTGGCCCAATTGACCTTCAAATCTACCTTATTTTTTAGCTTTTGCCCTAAAATCATTTAGCAGAATAGATGGATAGCATGGACAATGTATATACATCACAGTAGACTGCTAACAAAATTCAAACTCAATTTTAGCATTCAAAAAAGGGAAATTAACTATACTCGCCTCGAAGTTTGGGTCAATTACCTAGAAAGCTACCATGTTCCATATATTCCAAGAGTGGCCTTCTAACAAGCTTCTGAAAATGACTTGGACCAAAATGCCCTTGTCCTTGTTTCAGTAGTTATACAGTTTTCTAGGGAATAAGAAGTTATGTCGTATTTAATGGCAAGAAAGTGATGTCTATGGAACCTTTTTTAATGCACGGGCAAGGACCAAACTCTTAGGTCCTACATTAATGTATGTGTATAATCCATGACTCCCATCCTTCTTGTCTTGTTATTTTAGGGCTAGGGCCCAAATATTAGCCTAATCTAGAGCTCATGTGGGTCACATAATAGAAAATAATGATGACAATGGAACCCATTGTTGAAACTTTCCAGATTCACTGTGATGTTTGTTAGAAGTGAACACTGCCCAAGTCTAGACATTTTGGGCCCACGGTGAGCAGGCCGATAAGGTGGATGGAATGAATCACCCCATTGTGGGCCTTAGGCTATTGTACCAATGGTTATCCTTTCATTTGGTAGTAAAGGAAGTCAACATGTAACAACCGTGACCCATATCACATGAGAACCACGACCCATATAACATGATAACTATGACCCACGACAACCATGACCCATATAACATGACAACCACGACTCATAATAACAACTCTTACCACATTACAACCACGACCCACATAACATGACATCCATGACCCATATAATATGACAAACATGACCCATATAACATGAGAACCACGACCTATATAAAATGATAACTACGATCCATGACAACTACGACCCATGACAATTGCAACCCATATAACATGACAACCACGACCCATATAACATGACAACTGTGACCCATGAAAACTACGACCCTTACCACATTACAACCATGACCCGTACTATATTATAACCATGACCCCAAAATTTGACCATACATCGAGGCCCACATTGATGTATGTGTATAATCCATGTCGTCCATCCTTTTTATCATGTTAGTTTAGGGCTAAGGCCCAAATATCAGCCTTATCCAGAGCTCATGTGGACTACATAATTAAAAATAATGATGACAAAGAAACCCATTGTTGAAACTTTCCAAGCTCAATGTGATGTTTGTTAGAAGTAGTCACTGCCCAAGTCAAGACTTTTTGGACCCACGGCAAGCAGGCCGACAAGGTGGACGGAACAAATCACCCCATGGTGGGCCTCGACTCCTATTATTTAAAAAATAAAAAAGTTATTGATTACATCAACCTTATAACCACGAACCTTAGTACATTACAACCACGACCCTTACTCGTAGACAACCACGATTCATTCGAAGGGTCGTGGTTCACATTCACTATGGATTGTTGTTGTAAACCAGGACCCTTTGTGGATGAAAACCATGACCCTTCGAATGGATCATAGTTGTCATGTAGCAAGGGTCGAGATTGTCATGTTATATGGGTCGTGGTTGTCATGGGTCGTAGTTGTCATGTTATATAGGTTGTGGTTGTCACCCAGGTCGCGATCGTCATGGGTCATAGTTGTCATGTTATATGGGTTGTGGTTATCATGTTATATGGGTCATAGTTATCATGTTATATGGGTTGAGGTTGTTACGTGTGATGTGTGCAATTCGTGGTTGTAACGTAGTAAGGGTCAATGTTGATATGTTATAGGGATCGTGGGTACTGTCATGATTTATTTGTTAAACCCAATTCATCCATTGGATTTAGAATTTAATTTAACGTCATGGGTCAAAAAATGAGTTACATCTAAAAAAATTATGCCCCAAAAGGTTTCAATGGTAGGTTTTTAATTTCACTGCTTTCTATGGTGTGGTCTATGTGAGCCTTTAATATGTCTCATTTTTTGGCTCATTCCTTAAAATGATCTTTCAAAATGAATGGACGACATGGATAAAATATATACATCACAGTAGCCCAATAAGACCATTCATCTCTACATATATTAGGATGCGTAAGTCGAATAACGTGACTTACTAAAATAGTCTTCCCGACGTCTTGGAAATCCGAACTGCTTCAACTACATGAATTTCATGGTCACGGCTTTGATGAATATCTGATTGTGGGGCCACCTTTACGCATTTTGTTGTAAATCCAAGTCGTCCATCCATTACATGGGTTGTATCCATATCGTCCAACCATCTTGTAGAGATCATTTTATGGCATTAGAAAAGGAATGAGATAGATCTAAAGTTCAAGTGGACCCACCACAGAAAACCGTGGGAGCAATCACACCCACCGTTGAAACATTTATCGATCCCACCATGATGTATTTTTGAGATCCAACCTATTCATAAGCTAACATAGAGATAGATGAAGTGAAAAGAAAAATATCATCTTGTTCCGAAACTTCTATGGCCCCTAAGAAGTTTTGAATAGTGATGCCACTGTCCCCACTATTTTCTATGGTGGGGTCCACTTGAACTTTAGATCTATCTCATTCTTTTTTTCATGCCATAAAAAAATCTCTCCAAATGGATGGATGATATGGATACACCACATGCATCATGGTGGGGTCTACATAGCTTGGTGACGTCACTTTAGTAGCGATTTGTATAGTCAGTATCTAACCCGCATACAATCCGGAAACATGGACGTGGATTAGCTACGAGTTGAGTAAGGGATAATGATTTTCACGGTAAAAAAAATTGTAAGGCCCACCATAACTTTTATTTTCCATCCAATCTATTCATAAGGTCACAAATATGTATGAAGAGGAAAAAAAAATTTCATGATGATCCAAAACTTCTAACCCCCCAAAGGGTTTCAATGGTAAATGTTCAATCCCCTTTTGCTTTTTCTAGTGTGGTCCTCTTTATCTTTAGATCTGTCTTATTTTTTGTCTCAAGCCTTAGGACGAGCTCGCCAAATAAATGGATGGTTTGGATATAACACATACCTCCTGATGGGACCCATAGAACTTGTTGACATCAATACAAAGCTATATAGCTGGTGTGTGGTACCATAGCCAATCCCCTTCCATCCAGGATACACCAACCTAGTTCGATCTGGAAGCAAAATTCCTGTGAAAGCCTTTGGCGGAAGTTCCTGTGCAAGGATGGTGCGTGGGACCCACCGCTATGTTTGTTAGAAATCAACTCTGTCCATCCATTTTGCAAGCTCATTTCATGCCATGCAACAAAAAATCTGGAAGATTCAAAACTTAAGTGGATCGCACGAGAAGAAACAGTGGGTTTTCAACGAGCACCATTGAAAAATTCTACTTGCCATAACAGTATTGTATCAGCCTAAATTTGTTGTGTTTTTTACTTCATCCAAGTTGGAATAACCTTAGAAGCAGTTTGGATGACATATAAACATCAAGATGGAGCCAAAAAGGTTTCAACGGTATGAATTTATTTTCCTAATTTTTCATGTATTGAGACTCACTTCAGTTTTGAATTGGTCTACTGATTTTGGGAAGGAGTATGGACTCTTTAGCAAAACCTTGGGAAGGCTTATTTTAGTAAGTCACGTTACTCTTATGCGGATAGGATAACCTAACCTACATAGAGATGAATAGTTTTATTGGGGCCAATGTGATGTATATATTTTATCTACACCGTCCATTCATTTTGAAAGATCATTTTAAGGAATAAGCCCAAAATTGAAGCATATCAAAGGGTCATGTGGACCACACCATGAAAAGCAGTGAAATTGAAAACCTACCATTGAAAACCTTTTGGGGGCCATAAAATTTTTGAATGTAATTCATTTTTTGGCCTATGACGTTAAATTCAATGGATGAATTAGATTCAATGCATAAATCATGACAGGACCCTTATAACATGACAATCACGACCCTTATCAACTCCACACATCACATAACAACTATAGTCCATACAACGTGTGTAACATGGCAACTACGACCCATGCAAACCATGACCCATACAACATGACAACCACGATCCATGCAACTACGACCCATACAAACCACGATCCATGCAACATGTAAACCATGATCTATATAACATGACAACCACGACCCATGCAAACCACGATCCATGCAACACGCAAACCACGATCCATATAACATGACAACCATGACCCATGCAAACCACGATCCATGCAACATGCAAACCATGGTCCATATAACATGACATGACAAAAAGGATGGGTGACATGGATTATACACATACAACAATGTGGGCCTATTTGGGTCGTAGTTGTCATGTTATATGGGATGTCACTATCCCCACTATTTTCTATGGTGGGGTCCATTTGAACTTTAGATCTATCTCAATTTTTATTTTCATGCCATAAAATTATCTCTCCAAATGGATGGATGGCATGGATACAACACATACATCATGGTGGGTCCCACATAACTTGGTGGCATCACTTCGGTAACGAAATTAACCTGTCAGTTGTTAATCCGCATCTAGTCTAATATGCTCACGTTACCCCATAGTCAGGTAGTTGGAGGAGTCTAGATTCCTAAGACCTTGGGAAGGTTATTTTAGTAAGTCATGTTACTCGACTTACGCATCCCAATATATGTAGAGATGAAAGGTCTTATTGGGCCCATTGTGATGTATATATTTTATCCATGTCATCTATTCATTTTGAAAGATTATTTTAAGGAATGAGCCAAAAAATGAGACATATTAAAGGCTTATGTGGACCACACCATAGAAAGAAGTGAAATTGAAAACCTACCATTGAAAACCTTTTTGGGCATAAATTTTTTGGATGTAACCCATTTTTTGGCTCATGTTGATAAATTAAATTCTAAATCCAATGGACAAATTACATTCGACACATAAATCACGACAGGACCCACGATCCTTATAACATAACAACATCAACCCTTACTACGTTACAACCACGAACTACACACATCACACATAACCACCTTGACCCCTATAACATGATAACTACGACCCATATAACATTACAACCATAACCCATATAACATGAAAACCACAACCTATATCAACCACGACTTGGATCTGTCTCATTTTTGGCTCATAGCATGAAATAATATAGAGAAGGTGGTGGACGGCGTGGATTAAACATATACATCAAGGTGGGGTCCACGTCACATGACAACCTCAGCCCTTATGAACTGTATACATCACATTACAAACACGACCCATATAACATGATAACCACGACCCATGATAACCACGACCCATATAACAGGACAATTGCAACCCATATAATAGGACAACTACGACCCATATAACATGACAACTGCGATCCATATAACTACAAACCATATAATAGGATAACTGTGACCCATATAACATGACAACTGCGACCCATATAATAGGATAACTGCGACTCATATAACAAAATAATTGTGACCCATATAACAAGACAACTGCAACCCATATAATAAAATAATTGTGACCCATATAACAGGACAACTGCGATCTATACAACTGCGATCCATACAACTGTGAACCATATAACAGAACAATTGTGACCCACATAACATGACAATTACGACCCATAGAACTAAGACCCATATAACAGGACAACTAAGACCCATATAACATGACAACTACGATCCATACAACTGCGGCCCATTTGGGTCGTGGTTTGCATAGGTCGTAGTTATCATGTTGTATGGGCCATGGTTGTCATATTGTATGGAGCATGGTTGTCATGTGGACCACCAGATGAAAACAATACTGATCGGATATCCACCATTAAAATCCTCCTAAGGCCCACTATAGTGTTTATTTGACATTCAATCTGTTGATTAGGTCATACAGACACAGATGAAGGGAAAAAAAAATCGGCTTGATCCAAAACTTTTATGGCCCCCAAAAAGTTTTTAATGGTCTACGCTCACTCAACACAGTTTCCTGTAATGTGGTTGACTTGATATTAGGATATACCTCATTTTTGGTCTCATACCATAAAATGATCTAAAAAAATATATGGACATGGATGAAACACATACATCATGGTGGAGCCCACAGAGCACCAACCACTAGCCATTGGGCGGTGGCAGGGGGAGTAGCCAATCTATCACTTTTTCGGGGTTGCAATAAAAAGATAACTTCTTATTCACTCCACGACTGTACGAATTTTGAACCAAGGACAGGGACACTTTCATCTGAAATAATATTCAAAAGTTGTCAGAAGGCCACTCTTAGGATATATGAAATGTCTAGCTTTTTAGGTAATTTGCCTAATCTTTGAGGCCAGTACGGTCAATTTCCCTTCAAAAAAGCCAAAAAATAATAATAATAATAAATAATTGAGAGTAGTGTTAGAATTACATTAGTAAATAATTATTACATATTTCCTAGTATTTTCATGTAAATTAAAAACCAAACGCCTCCCTAACAGAACCGTACAACATCTCACTCACCCATGTCTCACACCCATTCCTCACTGGGGCTTGTTGGGCGAATGGAAATTGAAGCGAATCCTTGACCGAATTGTACAAGTCTCTAAGACCATGCAAAACGTTACACAACATCTCCATCTTTGGTTGGGCGTATGAAGATGAGGTTTCTCAAGCCTGCAATTTCTGCAATTGATACTGGACTCTAAAAGCGAGGGGATGTGATCTTGAGAGCATGCTCGCTGCAACCATGGAAAGGGATTTTGGGCATCACAAGTGGTCCGACCAACTCTCTCTCTCTCTCTCTCTCTCTCTCTCTCTCTCTCATCAAAATGGGCAGGTCTCCCGTGGGGGGAGCACTTTATATAGATAACATTGTAGCAATGCATACGTAGAGAGGAGACACAAGGAATCTCGGCCTGTTAAGGTTAGATGAGATTGGGTTGGGCACGTGATATCCCATGTGGGTCACACGTAATATACGGTCATCTCATCACATCTCTTCGTAGCTAGTGTAACATGATTTATATATACACATGCACGAGTGGCTTGCTACCTTGTCTCCTCTGCATCGCACTGGCGTGTACATGTATTATATCTCTATTTTAATGAGATAATATGATGTTGTTAGCATGGACAGGGATGCAATTATTGTTACTTTTTCACATGGGGGTTTCCCATTTCTTCGCTTTATACGTATATGTTAATCACAGCCTCCTGGCAGGTTCATTCACGAGTTATGATAGTGGGGTACTGTTAAAATTCTGACACCAAAATTATTATTGTGTCTATTTACTTTTTTGAGTTCATATAACCCATATTTCATATGTTAGTAAGATGCAAGTGTTAGTAGAATTTTGAATGGGGTATTTTTGACATTTCCCTCAAGATAGCTTTTATGGTGAGTTATGCTATGGTTAAGAGAGAGTTATGATTATTTATTATTTTTGGGTGTTTTTAGAACCTCCAATGGAAGAGAGCTAAGGTATTTTGTTATAAGGCCTCTCCATCCCTGTAATTTCTCTGAATAGTATACTGATCGTCGCTTTGTGTTGTGACTTTTCCCCACAAAGGTTTTCCAAATAAAAATCGTGTGTTCTCTGTGTTTGAATTTTTGGATTCTTCATTTTCTCTTATTTACTTCAATGCAAATTAAGTTGTTTCTGCGGGGCTAGTTCACCAATAAGTGGAATCAAAGATGCTGCTTAGTTTGTTAGTTTGGATTTGAAAATATGATGTCAATGAGATTGAATGTGAAGTTTGAGACTGAGAATTCATTGGTGAAAATAACTTTAAACTATGGATATTGAAGATGAAAGCCCTCATAGTTCAGTAAGGTCTACAGTGTGCACTCCTTAGGAGAGTGCGTCATCCAAAATCTATGAATGAAGAAGATTGTGATGAATTAGATCAAAAGACAATTAATACGATTCAATTGTTCTTAGTCAATGATATTTTTTACAATGTCATAGATGATATGATTACTATAGGTTTATGGGCGAAGTTGAGAGTATTTACATGATGAAATATCTTACCAATCGTCTATTTCTAAAGAGGTAATTTTATAATCTAAATATGCCGAAAGGGTCAGATCTGTCTGAACATATTAACACATTCAAGAAACTGGTTTGTAATTTGACAAGTGTTGAGTTGAAGATCGAGGAAGAAGACAAAGCCCTAATTTTGTTGTCATCTCTCTCCAAGTCATTCGAGTATCTGGTTGATAATTTTTCTCATAGTAGAGATACTTTAGACATTAAGATTATTATCATAACCCTTTAGTCGAAGTATTTTCAACGGCAGAGCGACAGTGAAGGTACCTTTGTAGATGTATTATTTACTCAAGGAAGACTATTGAAGCGAGAGAATGAAAAACCACACTATAGATCTAAGTCAATATGTAGAGAAAAAGTTGAAGTATTGGAATTTTCAGATGATGGGACATTTAAAAAAGAACCACAACAACAATTTAGACTTTTTGCGACGAGTTTTTTAGTGACAAGTCTTATTTCATCGCAAAAAGTCAAATTTTTACAACAACATTCTAAGTCATTGCAAAAAAATTTTAAAAAATAAAAAATAAAAAAAATCGTCGCTAATATTCACTTTTGTTGCGACGAGCTTCAATTGTCGTTGTAAAACTTGTTGCTAAAACTTGTCCTATGAGTTTTTCCTAGGGAAAGACTTTTCGCGATGAGCTTAAGCAGTCGTCTCTAATACCACTTTTTGTAATGAATTAGGTGTGGTCGCAAAAAAAAAAAAATCGCGACGATGCAAAAGTTGTTGCAAACAGTGGCTTTAGCAACGACTGGTTAAGCTCGTTACACAAATACAAAATTAGACTTTTTTCCACAAGTCCTTTTGCGACGACTATGTCAACTCATTGTGAGAAATACCAACTTAAGATTTTTATGACGACTATAGTTTCATTGTGAAAGGGTAAAATATTTACAACAACATTGTAGGTCGTCGCCAATATTTGACATTTTTGCGACGAGCTATAATTGTCATCGCAAAAACCTATCGCACAAGTTATTTAGTGGAAAATTACATGGAGGGAAATACTTTTCACGACGCGTTTCAATTGTCGTCGCTAATGTCCACTTCATGCGATGAATTGAGTGTCGTCGCAAAACGTCAAGTTTTGTAACAACGCAAAAGTTGTTGCAAACAGTTTATTTTAGTGACGACTACGTCAGCTTGTTGCGAGAAATACAAACTTAAGCCTTTTGCAATGATTGTAGTTTCATTACGAAAGGGTAAAATATTTGTAACAACATTGTAGGTCGTCGCCAATATTCGACATTTTTGTGACGGGCTGTAATAGTCATCGCAAAAACCTATCACACAAGTTATTTAGCGAGAAATTACATGGCAGGAAATACATTTCACAATGCATTTTAATTTTCGTCGCTAATGTCCACTTCATGTGACGAATTGAGTGTCATTGCAAAATGTTAGGTTTTGCAACGACACAAAAGTTGCTACAAACAGTTTGTTTTAGCGACAGCTAGGTCAGCTCATTGCGAGAAATATCAATAAAAGTTTTTGTGACGACTGTAATTTCATTGTGAGAGATTAGAGTATTTACAACAACGTTGTAGGTCGTCACCAATATTCGACATTTTTGCGACGAGTTGCAATTATTTAGCGGGAAATTACATTGTGGGACATAAATTGCGTGACACATTTCATTTATGGTCACTAATGTCCATTTCATATGATGAATTAAGTGTTGTCGCAAAACATTAGGTTTTGCAACAACGCAAAAGTTGTTGCAAACAAATTGTTTTAGCGATGACTAAGTTAACGGTTGCAAAAATACCAAATTAGACTTGTTGTAACAAATGTAGTTTCAATCAAATGGTGGAAATGATCGATTGATTAACCTCTCAATCATGAGGAATCCAATTTTTTTAAAGAAAACACACTATAAGAAATTAGTGTGATTTCTTGACAGATTTTTCTAGTAGCTTAAGAAAAAATCATTAGATATGCTTAATTTTTTAATCACATCTTAAAATGAGCCATACAAATGAATGGACAATGTGGATGTCTAACATATCATCAAGGTTGAGCCAATGGTATGGGTAACACCCACTAAGGTATTACTTAGATACGCAGCAACTTATCCACTCCTTACACCCATCTCTCTCTTTATGTAGTTGTATGGGTAACACCAACTAACACCCACTAAGCTAAGAACATTAAGTAACCTCTATGTGGCCTACACGTGATGTATGTGCCTAAACCGCACTGTCCATACATTTTAGTAGCGCATTTTATGAAATTAGCCTAAAATTTAAGCATATCCGAAGCCTAAGTGGATCATCATAAATAATTAGAATTGAAAACTTCTTGGGGCCACAAAAGTTTAGATAAAGGTGATATTTGAGATTCCCCCCATCTGTTTGTTGCTCATTTGTCTGTATGCTTATCAATTAAATGGTGGAAACCAACGTAGATTGCTACATTAAGTTTCCGATCGATGATCGAACAGTGCGCATTTCTGTTGGTCGCCTAATCGAACTCATAATCAATAATCAAACGACACAAAAGTATTGTCGACCATCTGATTAACCTCTAATCAGCGATTGAACGATACATACCACCATAAATCATGTCGTCAATTCCCCTATTGACGATGGAATGGTGTACAACACTGACGATCACTTGATTGACCTCCAATCAACAATTAAACAATACAAAGTGTTATTCTCCATTCGATCAACCTCCAATCCTCTATCGAATGATGAAAATTATCGTACATCATTTCATCAAGTCTCCAATCGATGATCGAACGTTGCACATCACCAATGAAGAGGAAAAACAAATTTCATATTGATCTGAAACTTCTGTGACCCCTAAAAGAGTTTCAAGGGTAAACGTTCAACATCCCACTACTTTTTGCAGTGTGGTCCACTTGATCTTTAGATTTGTCTTATTTTTTAGCTCAAGCCATAAGACGAGCCCGCCAAATGGATGGACGGTTTGGATATAACACATAACTCATGGGATCCACAGAACTTGCTGACATCAATGTAGCGGCTGGTGCATGGTACACCTCCCCATCCGCTTGACCTTCATGTCAATTCATGGTGTACTATGGTGTCAGTGTCAGGAGTCCGGTGCTCAAGGTGAGAGGAGACGTATTAGCTACTCCCTCTAACACCATCCAACGGATGGTGGTCGGTGCTCCATGGACCCCACAATGATGTATTTATTTCATCCATATCGTCCATCTATTTTTCTAGATCATTTTATGGTATTCAACAAAAAATGTGGTTTATCTCAATTTCAAGTGGACAACATTACAGGAAACAGTGTTAAATGAATGTTGTTCGGATTGGATCGGATCAGATCGGTCCAGATTGGCCACTGATCTGAACTCAACTTGATGTATGGTCAGATCTGAGTGGGCCTACTCGATCAGATCTGTCGGATCCGATCAGATTCTGCCCAGCTCTAGGGGCCACAGAAGTTTTAAATCATGCGAATATTTTTGTTTTTAGTTTATCTCAATAGGAATGACGTTACTAACGGTATGAATGGCATGTAAACATCACTATCAAATCCTAGGAGATTTCAATGGTAGGAATTTCCCCAACTACCTTTTCCTTTAGTACGGCCCAGTCTTTGATCCTGCTCACTTTTGGTCTAATGTCCTAAAATGAGCTAACAAAACGGTTGGACGGAGTAGATTCTTGACAAACATCACGGTGGGCCCCACCTAAGTTTCCAATGGAGGAACTTCATGTGAAAGCCTCTCGCAGGAAATCCGCGTCTGTAGTTAGCAGAAGTGAATTGGCTGGTGTACCACACACCAGCTATACAGCTGGTGTATTGACGTCTGCAAGTTCTATGGGTCCCATCATGAGGTATGTATTATATCCAAACCGTCCATCCAATTGGTGAGATCGTCTAAAGGCTTGAGACTAAAAATAAGACAGATCTAAAGATCAAGTGGACCACACCACCAAAAAATAGTGGGGAATTGAACGTCTACCAATGAAACCCTTTTGGGGGTCACAGAAGTTTCGGATCAAAACAAAATTTGTTTTTCCTCTTCGTCCATGTATTTTTTACCTTATTAACAGACTGGATGGAAAATAAACATTACGATGGGTCCTACAAATTTAACGATGAAAATCATTATCCTCACTACTATTTTTGGTATGGTCCATTTAAGCTTTGGATATGATTCATTTTTTATCTAGCTTTAAAATGATTTCGAAAAATGGATAAACAATATGGATATAATAAATACATCATTGTGGGGCCATGAGCACTGTGTAAACTTAGTAGGCTAAGCGTGCAGAGTAAACTTTGTGGGGTCCACCATGATTTACATATTTTATCTACTATGTCCATCCATTTTAACAAATAATTTGTGGGCTTAAGCCCAAAAATGAAGTATATCCAAATTTCAAGTGATCCTCACCACGAGAAATAGTATGAATTGAAATTCTACCGTTG
Organism: Magnolia kwangsiensis; assembly: GCA_037074715.1. Taxonomy (NCBI): domain Eukaryota; kingdom Viridiplantae; phylum Streptophyta; class Magnoliopsida; order Magnoliales; family Magnoliaceae; genus Magnolia; species Magnolia kwangsiensis. The sequence goes on from CM073572.1 coordinate 63,621,815, forward strand.
AAAATTTCTTGTGGGCCTACAGAAGTTTTGGATCAGGCTGATATTTTTTCCCCTTCATCCATGTTTGTGTGATCTTATGAATAGGTTGGATGAGAAATAGACATCACAGTAGGCCCTAGAATGGTTTCAATGATGGAAGTCATTATCCCCACTGTTTCTTGTGGTGTGGTCCACTTGAGATTTGGGCATACTTATATTTTGGACTCAACCACTAAAATGAGCTGGAAAAATCGATAGACGCGTGAATAACCCACATACACTCACGGTAAGCCCAACCGAGTTTACTCAGTATGATGAAAGAATACTTGGTAACTCAATAGGGATCCTTACTCTTGCCCGAGTGGTAGACTGTCAAGGGTTCGAGCACCCATATGTGGTGAAATTCCACCAGCGTGAGTGTGTTGGGTGTGTGTGCGTGTGTAAAAAATTATATTTATATATATAATTTAAAAAAAAAAAAAAAAACCTCAGTACACAATTCAATTTCATAAATCGGCTTGAATTGAGGCGATTTGGCTATTGACACTGCCACTAGCTAGGTGGCCAATGGTCAATGGTTTGTGGGCCCCACCATGATCTATGTGTTTTATCCACACTGTCCATCCATTTTTATACATGATTTTAATATTTTATCTCGTAAATGAGGCTGATCAACATCTCAAGCGGACCACACCATGGAAAAATAGTACTGATTGAATATATACCATTAAAACCTCCTAGAGTCAACTGTAATGTTTATTTGACATCCAACCTATAGATTAGGTCATACAGACCTGGATGAAGGTAAAAAATAAGTATTAGCTTCATCCAAAACTTTTGTAGCCCCAAGAAGTTTTTAATGGTTAGAGTTCAATCAACACTGTATGGCCCACTTGAGATCTTCGTCTACCTTAGTTTTGGGTTCATTGCAAAAAATTATCCAAAAAAATGGATGAATGACATGGATGAGACACATACATCATGTTGGGGCCCACAGAGCACCGACCACTAGGCATTGGTTAATGGCAGGGTGAGAAGCGAATCTGTTTCCTCCTAATAGGGAGGTCCCAAGTTCCTGCACTGGAAACTAGGTGGGGACCACCGTAATGTTTGTGTGAAATCCACCCTGTCCATCCATTTTGTGAGCTCATTTTAGGACATGGGACCAAAAATGACCATGATCCAAGACTCACGTGGGCAACACTAAAGGAAAAGGTGGGCAGGGAAATTCCTACTGTTGAAACCTCCATGGGTCGATGGTGATGTTTAAATGTCATCCATACAATTCATAATATCATTACTATTAGAATGAACTGAGAACACAAATATTACCCTAACACAAAACTTTTGTTATCCCACGTATATTTCAACGTCGGCGATCAATCCTCACATTTTCTGCCCACTTAAGTATTGGATCTGGTTCATATTTAGTCTCGTGTCCTAAAATGAGCTCCAAAAACTGATGGGCGGGATGGATTTTGTACAAACATCATGGTGGGGCCCACCTGGTTTCCAGCGCAGGAACGTCCTATTAATGCTTCTAAGGAAATCTACCCTTAATTTATTTGTGGTTTAACACAGACGTGGATTTCATTATGCGTGGATGGGTGGATGTTATTCCTAGTTCTTAAGAATAAAGAGATTCATCCAACTCTAGTAGAGAAGAGGAGAGGCTTTGAACGGTGAAGTGCAGAGAGAAGTCGGCATCAAAGCAGTGGTCAGGTTCAATAACAGGTGATCACTGCTCATGTTCGCCTTCTTGGTTATACCTATCTTTTAAAGCAGGTATGTTCACAATGGACCCCACTATATGAATGGTTTAAGAAGATGTTTGGCTCTTGTGGCAAGTGAGCCATGATAATGTTGTGGTAGGTATTCAAGATGATATTTTCTTTTCTCACTTCATCTACCTATATATGACCATATTAATAGGTTGAATGGTGAATAAATAACACGTTGAACTTTAAAAGGTTTAATTCAATGGTGGGCATCCTTAGCACTACTGCTTCCTATGGTGTGGTTTACTTAAGACTTAGATTTGTCGTATTGTCATTACGTGACTATTTTTAATACCCATATTAGGGTCAACAATGGGCCAAGTTTGGGCTGAATATGCTAGCCCCGAAACCTAAGACCCAAGCCTAACCTCAACGCAAGGCCAAGTCAGAAATATTGTTGGGCCAAGGCCCAACCTAACCCAACCCAACCCAACCTCGAAGTTGATAAAATCATTTTCCCAGTTGAATTTTACTAATATATTCATAGATTGAGTGGTCCATATGGATAATAATAAAAAAAGTAAGAATATTTAGATATGGTATATTTATAGAATATAATACCTATTCTTATAAAGTCGAGTTGGGACAGGCCCAAGCCCAACCCAAATCTGGATTGGACTCATAGCATTAACCCTAGCCCACTGACACCCTTACTCTTAATATTTTATTGGTACAACTTTGTATTGTTTTTAGAAAGTTAAAAGAAATGGATAATTTATCAATACTTGTGGGCCTGCGAGGACTGAGGTACAAGTCATGCAAAAAATGATAAATGATATACAGACACGACAAGCTCAGTTGGGGGAGATGGTGCGTACCCTCATGTCACCGCAACCCCAATCAAAACCTTAGTGGTAAGTTAAATGTCATATTTAAATTATATACGCAAGTAATATAGAATAATCACCAATCATATTTTATTTTAATTATTTTACAAATTTTCTTACAAACTAGTGTTATCTTCCTAGGCCCTTCCACATTATCAAGTACGCACATTTCTTTTATTTTTTTCATTAAGTTTTATTGGGCAATTTGGACACGTGTACTTTTTTATGTTCTAGATAATTATAAATTTTATTTTAATTTAATTAAATTATTTTTATATTTCAATGGATGATGATGAATATTAATTAATACCGATTATTTTGTTTGATTAGTTGGTTCAAACAAGAAAAAAATATTGCTAATAAATAAATCAACGTAATTCACGATGACTAACACTCGTTGACAAAAGTATTTAGCTATGTGTTTGGAATTTTTAGCAATGAGTAGATTCATAGCACAAAGTCTTTATTAGCAACGAGTTTCAAATTTACCTACATTTTGTGATATGTAATGGTGACATGTCGACTTGTCACTAATATTTTGCAATAATTTATTAGGTTGTGGTAAATAATTAACTCATTGGCAACAACTTGTTATTTTTTTCATTAATTAGAAATTGTGACATCATATTTAGGACGAAATTGGTGATGATCAACACTCATCGGCACAAAGGCTTTCACAACGGATTTATAAATTTTTAGTAATAAGTGGATGTAACACCACGAAAATTGGCACCCAAGTACATAGACTCCAATCCTAAGTTCTTAGGTGTTAACTTAATAAAATACACACGCGTCTTCATTCTAATTTACATTAAGTCTGCACACGAGTAATCAGAGTTGCACAATTCAACTTAGCGGAACCAAAGCGAGACAGAGATAATAAAAATTAATAAATATAGGGCAAACAGTCAAAGTACAATTGAAATGTGGTGTCCACACTAATAAGGATTATACAAGCCACGATATACATATCCAAGATAGTTTAAGTGCAAAGTTTTAAGTTTATTTCAAATCTTCTAGAGCATAATGGTAGTGGCGCAAATCGATCTAAGCCTACCACCGGAGGCCTCAATAAAACCTACATCAATAATATGCATGGTTGGTGTTTTAAAACACCGTCCCACTGAGAGTGAATAGCTAACTCAGTGGTTCCATTAGTTCTAAGTTACATATGCTATCGACACAATCAGTGTAGTTAATGATAAACAAGAAATCAAACAATTGCTAAATATTCTTGTTAAATGTGGATATGAAGATATGACATGATGCATGCCCTTTCTAAACAACACTCCCTTACACGCGAATCCAACCACTTGGTTCGCAAATGACAACACTTCCTCAACATGTGACTTCAACACTTGTTTCGCCACATTTTAAACTAATGCGATACAATGAATGATCATGTTAGACAAGTAATTATTAAGTTTCATTCATCCAACATATTTTCGAAGCTAGGATACTAGTGTTATATTACGAGTCCTTATCCGGATCACATGGCTCGTTGCCGCACGTAACGACTCCTTACCGGTGTCCTTTCATCCAACTTTAGGTATTAGCCGTTTATCTCATAAATCAATAATTCTAAAGGTATGGTATGATACCTAGATGTATGAGGATCAACCCGGTATAAATCATCATCCAATACTGGGTATGATCACTCAATTTTGAAGTGCAGGCTTGTTGCATAAAACCAAAACACAAAGAAAAATAGCTCATCATCCAATTCCATTCATGCCCGACTCGTTCAAACGGTACTCTAACACGGAACTGTCGGCCGGGTAATCTGACGGGGGCCGTTTGAACAATGATATATCACCTCTATTAGTGCCCACTAGTTACTATGGGGAGACTCGTCAGCCCAACAAAAGTTGATAGCTGGGACACGATGTCTCATACCACCATGTCAGGCTCATGAGTCTTAGTGGGATCATATTGCACTAACAGTTATGAATGAACACATCCATTGGGAACAGGGTATCCTATATTCTATTTAGTCGTATCATACATTGTGAACATACATGATCAATCGACTAGCGGACTAATTTGATTGACCTGAGAGAACCACAACACAACTGGCATTGGGTGCAAGCAGCCAGTCTAGTCTAGCTACTATCGATCGTCCATGTTCAAACTAGGTCAATCAATCAAGCCCAGGGTAGCTGCCTTAACATTACGACAAAGAGAGTTTTTCGCAATGAAACTTTTAGTGAAGAAATTCTTAAAAGTTTACTTTTAGCAATGAAATTGTAAATTCGTAGCTAAAAGTCACTTTTAGCGACAAAAATTTTCGTCGCTAAAGGATGTAAATAATTACAAAAGTTTACTTTTAGCTACAAAAATTTTTGTAGCTAAACAATGTGGATGAGACTTTTAGCGACAAAAATTTTCGTCGCTAAGGGCTGTAAACAATTTTTTTTTTAAATCCAAAGGTTTACTTTTAGCTACAAAAATTTTCGTAGCTAAAAAATGTGGATGAGACCTTTAGCTACGAAAATTTTCGATGCTAAAGGCTGTAAACGATTTAAACAAAAAAAATCCAAAGGTTTACTTTTAGCTACGAAAATTTTCGTGCCTAAAAAACATGGAGGAGACTTTCATCGAAAAAAAATTTCGTCGCTACAGGCTTGAAACAATTTTTGAAAAAAATTCCAAAGGTGTACTTTTAGCTACGAAAACTTTCGTAGCTAAAAAACATGGATGAGACTTTTAGCGACGAAAAGTTTCATCGCTAAAGGCTTGGACTTTTAGCTACGAAAAGTTTTGTAGCTAAAAAATATGGATGAGACTTTTAGCAACGAAAAGTTTCATCACTAAAGGCTGCAAACAATTTTTGAAAAAAATCCAAAGGTGTACGTTTAGCTACGAGAATTTTCGTAGCTAAAAGATGTGGATGAGACTTTTAATGATGAAAATTTTCATTGCAAGTGGTTGTAAACGATTTTTCAAAAAAATCTAAAGGTGTACTTTTAGCTACGAAAAGTTTCGTAGCTAAAAAACGTGGATGAGACTTTTAGCGATGAAACTTTTCATCGCTGTAAATGGATTTTTTACAAAAAATCCAAAGGTGTACTTTTAGCTACGAAAATGTTCGTAGCTAAAAAACTTGGATGAGACTTTTAGCGACGAAACTTTTCATAACTGTAAACGATTTTTGGAAAAACAATCCGAAGGTTTACTTTTAGCTATGAAAATTTTTGTAGTTAAAAAATGTGGATATAACTTTTAGCGATGAAAGGCTGCAAACAATTATTGAAAAAAAAAATCCCAAAGGTTTACTTTTAGCTACGAAAATTTTCGTAGCTAAAAAACATGATGAGACTTTTAACAACGAAACGTTTCGTCACTAAAGGCTGTAAACGATTTTTGAAAAAAAAAAAATCCAAAGGTTCACTTTTAGCGACGAAACGTTTCGTCGCTAAAGGCGGTTTTTGAAAAAAAAAATCAAAGGTTTACTTTTAGCTACGAAACTTTTTGTAGCTAAAAAACATGGAAGAGACATTTAGCGATGAAAACTTTCATCGCTAAAGGCTGTTTTGAATTTTAACAAAAAAAATTTGCGTCGTCTTGGAAATGTTCACAGAAAGACTTATAGCGACGAAAATGTTCGTCGGTAAAAGTGTTTTTCCTATATCTTTTTCCCGACGGCTGAAAATCATCGATAATAATGTAAAAATGTTTTAATTTTTAAAAAACCTTTGTCGATAAAAATGTGTGTGTGTGTGTGTGTGTGTGTGTTGTTTTTATATCATATGAGTGGAAATTTATATATATATATATATATATATATATATATATATATATATATATATATATATATATATATATATATATATATAAAATATTAAAAGGTAATATTTAAATGATTTTTAATATCACATAAAAAAGAATATTGAGAAGTTTAGAAATTTTAACAATGTTTGAGAAAAAATTTAAGAACAAAATGATGCTTTTGAAGAAAAAAAATTAGCAACTTAAAATTTTTGAGAAAAAAATAAAATATGAGAAAAATTTTGAGATTTTGAAAATAAAAATTCAGAATTTGTATTTTAAATATTTTTTGAAATATTTTTTAATAAAAATGATATTTTGTTAAAAGAGAAAAAATATACATTTTGAAAAAAAAAATGTTATTTTTAAAAGGAAATTGAAATTTATCTGTGAAAAATAAAATTACTAAATTATTAGGCACATCCATTAATTGGACCTTTAATCGTTTTTGGGCAATCTAATCAGTTCAGATTGAAGAGTAAATAACTTTAAATGTTTAAATCAAATTTCACTGAAATTGTTGATCAATCTTATATGCTCAATATCTTTCTCATATGTAGCCTAATTGAGGCGAGTAACTAGTTAAATTGAGTGTATTGATCAGTAAAATAGAGTGAATAGACCAGACATGTAAAATAGGCCAAATATTCTGGTCAAAATTGTGACCCAACTTAATGACCTCATGAAAACCTAAGAATTGATGTTAGTAAGTTTTGTGGGCCCCATCATGATGTGTGTCGAACATCAACACAGTGGATTTGATATGTCCCTTTTAGGTTATGAGATATCTCAAAAATCATCAGTATACGAAAATCAAGTGGGCTAACCATCTAAAACTATGTGAGGACATCCTAAAAATATATAAGCACTTGGTGGGGCCCACATGAGTTTTGGATGCGGCCGAAAATTGGTTTGACCCCTCATCCAAGTGGGACACACATAATGAGTGGGTTAGATATGTGAATCACATTTAGGCAGACCCAATATTTGATTACGAATGTTTTAAGGAAACCCCTCTCCATTATATTATGTGGTGTGGCCCACCCAAGTCATGAATTGACTTTATTTTTAATCTCTTGGCCCACCTAAGTCATGGATTGACTTTCTCCATTCCGTTCAATGCTTTTCTCGGATCATTTTAAGATATTAACCAAAAAAATGGGGCGAGTCCAAAGCTTAAGTGGACTACAAAGTAGGGACTGAATGTCCAACATTAAAAATAACATTCATAGAAGTTTTGGATCAAGCTGATGTTTGTGTTTTCTCCTCATTTATATCTTTTTGATATTATGAACATGTTGGATGTCAAATAAACATTATTGTGGGCCCAAGGAAGGTATCAACAGTGGAAATCATTATTCCACACTTTTTTGCTTGGCATTGTACACTTGAGTTTTGGATTTACCGAAAATTCGGGATCAACCCACACCGTTCATCCATTTTTCAAGATAATTTTAGAGAATTATCCAATAAATGAATCATATCCAAATATTAAATGGACTACACCACAAATAAGGGGAACGGATTGGCTACTCCCACTGACACCATCCAGTGGCTAGTGGTTGGTGCTCTGTGATCCCTACCATGATGTATGTGTTTAATCCATGTCATCTATCTATTTTTAAAGATCATCTTATGGTATGAGACCAAAAATGAGATATATCCAAATCTTAAGTGGACCACATTCAAGGAAATAGTGTTGAATGAACGTCAACCATTAAAAAACACTTTGGGGCCATTAAAGTTTTGGATCAAACTGATTTTTGTTTTTCCCCTTCATCTAGCCCTGTATGACTTAATCAACATATTAGATGTCAAATAAACAGTACAGTGGGCTTTAGGAAGATTTTAATGATGGATATCCAATCACTATTATTTTCATGTGGTGTGGTGCACCTGAGATATCGATTTATAACTTCTCAATTTTGAGATCAAGTCATAAAATGATCTTTATATACCTCTCAATTTAGGACCACACCACATTTTGGATGAAGTTGATATTTTATTTTTTTTTCTATTTTCCTTTATGTCTGACCTAATGTTCACTCCCCAAGTGCAGGGTTGTGATGTAGTAATAACTCGGTAAGACCGAGGTCGAATCCCAAGGGACTGAAACTTGTACGTTATCTAAAACTAACTAGAACTAGAACTAAGGTAAGATGAAATCTAAACTAAATGTAATTTGAGGAATAATGGTGAAAATATTAATCTAAAATTTATAGAAATCAGAGGAAAGGAAACTAGGGATTCAGAGGATCCACTTGTAGAGATCAGAGAGATCTTATGCCTGCTTCAAAAATCATGAAAATTACTGAACTGCCATTGATCTAGTTTTCAAAGAGATGAAAGGTATATGAATTAGAATGGATTCCATCACCAAACCATGCCTAAGAGACTATGGCAAACAATAGAATTAAACTAATTACCAACCCATCACATGTATGAAGGTTAGGAATGGTACCGACATCCGACCATGCCCAGGAGACTATGGTGAACAACAGGGCTTCCTGACGTCATAAACATAAAGGAGAAAAAGGACATGCTCCAAGCGCTGCAGTCCCATTGTAATTTCAGTCACAACAGACCATTAAAGACTAAACAAAACATGCCATTAATAATCAACTAAAATCAACGTCAATTCATGAATTAAAATTAAATTAAAAACATAAAATAAAATCTCCCATCTCACTACAAGCTTCACCTCCTAGCCCTAGTTAGGAGGTTTAGCCACACATGAGTGGGCTAACACTCAGATCTCACAGAAAAATAAATAAAATAAAATAGAACCTTAAAAGAAAAGGAAAAACTCTTCCTCTCTCTCTCTGTTCCTCTGTCCACATTCAAAACCCCCAGCCAGCTCCACGTCTCCAACTTTTGATTCCTTTTCTTGAAGCTAAGCTCTCCTCCTTTTTATAATCAACAACTAGTTAGCTAGAAGAACCGACCTTCTTACGCACACCCTTTCGCAGACGACCCGCACTCTATTTTTCGCAATAAGAAACGCACAACCAATCTGCGTTTGGAATGAGTATTGGGATGGCTGATGTTTCTGAATTTGGTTCTAACTCCGTGGTTGGGTTCAAGACCACTTGATTGAGCATGTAGACGGTCTGGATCATGGATTCGACCGTGCCCTTGATCACAGAACGGCCCACTGCGTCCGGTTTTCATGGACGGAGGGCCTGCAGAAACAGAGGCCGCTGATATGTTTGGTGGGCCCCACAGTGATCCTCTTTGAAGAATCTACCCCGTCCATTGACTTTCTGACGAAAATCCAGTCAGGAATGGGTATTTTTTGTAAAGTTTTGAGTAGCCCATTGTATCAATTCACCTAGCGGTTCATCCCGCTTTTGACGGTGATCTACCTGTGTGTGTGTTCACTCCCCAAGTGCAGGGTTGTGATGTAGTAATAACTCGGTAAGACTGAGGTCGAATCCCAAGGGACTGAAACTGTTCGTATTCTAAAATTAAGTAGGATTTGAACTAGAATAAGATGAATTCTAAATCACATAGCAATTATGAAATAATTGTAGGTTAATTAATCTAAAACTAAGGAGATATTAGAGAGGGTAACTAGGGATTCAGAGGATCCACTTGTAGAGATCAGGGAGATCTTATGCCTGCTTCAAGAATTATGGAATTTACTGAACTGCCGTTGATCTAGTTTTCAAAGAGAAGAAAGGTATATGCATTAGAATGGATTCCATCACCAAACCATGCCCAGAAGACTATGGCAAACAACAGAATTAAACTAATTACCAACCAATCACATGCTATGAAAGTTAAGAAGGGTACCGACATCCGACCATGCCCAGGAGACTATGGTGAACAACAGGACGTCTTAACGTTATAAACATAGAAGGGAAGAAAATATTCAAAGCCATTGCAGACCCACTGTAATTTCAGTCACAACAGACCATTAAAGACTAAAAATATTTCATTAATAAAACTAAAATCAACCATCAGTTCAATCTTAAATAAAAGGAACAAGCAAACTCTCTCCCTTCACGCTACAAGCTTCACCTTTTAGTCCTAGCTAAGAGGTTCAGCCCACCATAATAGAGCTAAACATCTTAAAACAAAATAAAAAAATATATATATAAGAAAAAAAAATAAACTTTACTGCTCCACTTCCCAGCCAAGAAACCTTCCTTCACGTTCCCATGTTTTCTTTTTTCTCCCCACATCCAAAACCTCCTTATATAGTTGCTGGAGTGGTGAAAATTGGATTTGAATCGGATTTGAAAAGCTATGCATGCCTAGTGAAAGCTTTTTCGCAGTCAAGTTCGGTGCCTCAAAATACGCCACTTTTTTCACTCAAATTCTAAATAAACACCGTCCCTTAGTACTTTCTTGGGTCCTCTACATGATAGACGGTTCAGATCTGCCATACGATCAAAGATGGTGGGCCAAAACCGCCTGAAAAAGTCAGTTTTTGCGGATGTACGAAACCTTAACACCATTTCGCTGTTGTGATTGGTGGGCCCCACAGAAGCATTTTATGGAAAATTCACCCCGTCCATTGGATTCAGAATGAAATTTCAGTCAAGAATGGGTGGTTTTGAACGTCCATTGACGTGACTCAGAGAAGAAATCACAAAAGGATCAGTTTTGAACGTTGCAGGGCAGCCCTTTTGTCGCCTCTGTATCTCACACGTGTGCACGCATGGGTGAAAAGTGACAACATGGTTTTGAAGTATTCAATACTGTCTACACGATGGATGGTTCGGATTGAGCTTACAGGGCACGTGTGGGGCCCACTAGCTTCCACAAAACGGCCAGCGGCCGTGCATTACGCTGGACGAAAATGAAAATTTTCATTTTTTGAAGATGGTCATTGGCGAAGTGCTTTGGAAGGCGCTGACACGGTCAGCACTTTTAGTGCACGTTGGCTTTGTATATGCAAGGTGTACATGCACCATGTATGGGACCCACTGTGATGATTTTCAGAAATCTTCACCGTCCATATTATTTCTCATCTCATTTAAACCGTCAATAATCATTTTGAGGTAGTTCCAGATATCAGGTGGGCCCATAATCAATGGTTTATGGGCTAATCTGTCAGTTGGGGTACTTCCATAGTGATCCAATGGATGAAATTTTACATGTACGGTTAATTTATGGTCCTTAGGCCACGCATGAAGTCTTGGGCTGAACGGATGGTGAGAACCCTGTGATCATACATAATGGACGCCTTCCAGGCCACTTGAGCTTCAGTTTCTTGATTTTTGTGGATCTTTGGCATTTAAATCCGACGATCGCGGTCCCTTGGAGTCTGTCCCTTGCTCTGGTGAATCTTGAGCGTTAATTTCATGCTTTTAGCATATAATTTCAGTCCACATCCGTAATTACACCTTGCATCACAAACACGATTAAAATGGCCCATTAAACAGTATCTTGTTCGTAAATCTAGGCAATAAATGGGGTCAGATATACACTATTTAACCCTCAACACAACCCCCAACCAGCATCTTGCTAGTCCCGAGCAAAGTATGCGAAAAATAAGTTGAAAATTATAGGACGATTTTTATGAACTTAAATGATTTTTGAGAAACTATCCAAATCCCAGAATTCTAATATTCATGAATGTTAGATATTGCTTTCTCCTACACTCAAGCACTCAGTAAATTTCATAATCAAGTTTAAAGTATTACTCTATCAATTAGAATAATTCTAAACATTGAGTTTCATGGGTGTATAGTGTAATCTCGGCTTATCGACATTAAAATTCACTTCTCTATTTTAGGATCTCATTGGTAACCAGCAAGAGAATTTATGAAAACCAAACTTGCCTCATAAATTTCATCTTTTGATCTTTTCAACTTTTTATTTTTCCATTAACAGTAATGCCAAGAAGGGGGATCAAATCCTTACCTATAGGGAGCAAACCTATGGTGAAGACCGTACTCCTAGACCTTTTTCACATATCATTCATGGGAAATTAACTCCACACCTATAGGGAGAAAACCTATGGTGAAGATTAATTACCCATCCTTTCCAATTTTTATACCCTGATGGCAAGATATTTCAAGCTGGTTCCTTTCATGCTCAGTGATTACCAAGTTAATCCTTCGATATGGAACTGAAATCTAAATGTGTAGGCGAGACGTGACATGTGAAATCAGGACTCAATCAATGTTCACAACTTCTAATCATAGATTAATAATTCGATCTTAATTGTGAAATCTAATAGTGTAACATCTCGAAAATCGGGGGTCGAGCAAAAACCCAACTCCCGAGTTCCAAAATGTTATTTATGCAACATAGATATGTATGATTGAATGTTGTCTGTGATAACGTATTAAACATGAGTGAGATTAAGCTAGAACAGCATATCATACTCCAGAGACAGTTAAATTAACAAGCGGAAGACTGTGATAGTATGTATAACATATATAAACTGTTGTATGTCTCCAGAGTGTGAACATGTTACCAGGTTATATACATACATGTATACAACAAAACGAATATACATGAGTGCGTTAAAAATATAAAATGACAAGTGTCAAAGTATCTAATTAACCTCCCTGTAATCCCGTCGATCAGAACACACGTAAAGGAGGGATCCTCCTCATCATCATCAAGTCTGGCTCCGCCTCGCAGGCCGCGCCATCATCTGCAATCACAAAAGGGTCTGGTGGGTGTCCAGAAACACCATCCCGTAACGTGGGAGTGAGTAGCTAACTCAGTGGAATAATAGAGCAAGGATTAACATGTTCTCAAATCAATCATGCGATAATAGTAAAGCAGTAAATCAAACAATCCTAAAATTGTTGTTAATGCAATATGACATGACGTGATGTATGCCCTCACCGACGATCTCCCTCATACGGCACCATCTTACGACCGCGGCATGCAATCGACCCTCAAGTGCTCCACATCTTCCAGGCACATGCAATGGTATGGTGATATGATTTTCGAGTTATTATTAGTCCATTCAAACAGCAGGATTGGAAAACTAAGGTACCTCCCTTATATCAATCCCAACACAGATCCTGTCTAGGGTCGTCACTCTTAGTAATCTCATACGATGTATATTTTGTAGGTCGCTGCAAGGGCTGCCAAGGCTGTTGCACGCACTCGTTGCTCCGCTCCCCCATCACCTTATCAATACAGGCCTACTGTACTCTACTGCTACTGAAGGGTCGTCGCCTCCCGTAGACTCAGAATATGCTCGTAGTCACTACAAAGGACTCGTCGCCTGATCAGTGTAGGCCGACAGCTAGAATATAGTGTCCCATACCACCATAATCTGCTCACGAGACTAGGTGCTCACTAGTCACTACGGGGAGGTTTGTGGCCCCAGCGTAGGCCGACAGCTCGACCACGGTGTCCCATACCACCATGCCCGGCTCATGAGTCTTCGTGAATCAAGGTACCATGGTTAACAGGGTTTACAATGGTAAGTTCAGTACCCTAGGTTCAAGCAGTTATGACTCATGCAGGGTGAACATACAACGGCCAGTCGGGTTACTTGACGGGCTCGACTAGCACGATCGCATCTTAAGTTGAACGACATGAAGTGCGTAAAACACTTCGTGTGACCTAACCACGGCTGCCAACTCCAAAACACGGCTCGCGTTCATCGACGCGTCGTTCGTGGCAAAGATAATCCAACCACGAATTCGCTCGGTTACCGACTGCCTGGACTAAGTATAGTCCCAAACACATATAAATCCACATCAACAATCATGTGAGAGTATTGGAAATGAGACACAACCATATGAGCATGTTAAGACATGTTATATCGTACAACTTAAGTAAATCATCTGACACATGACTTTCATACATATAATGAAATTATGCATATCGCCAACATATAGGAAATCATTTCCATCAGCATATTAATTGAGAATTCAATCTCGAACTAAATCATAATGAAATCATCAAGCACATGTTATAACATACAGCTTAAGCGAATCGTCAAGCACATGCATTTCATTCATATTATGAAATCATGCATATGGCTAACATGTAGGAAACCATTTACACCAACATATTAATTGAGAAATCAATCTCAAACTAATTCATAACACCATTTAATTCAATACATACTAATACAAGCATTTATACAAACACTTACACTACACACTTAAGTCTACATATAGTATGTCGACCCGAAGTGCACATTTAGGCGAATCTCTTCGCCAAACTAATTATGCACGTATTCCTAACATTCTAATGCGACAAAAAATCATGTCAATCATATCAGCAAAATATGAATGAAATCAGTACTTCCTACAAATGACTAAAATGCCCTAAATCTCATATTCTTCGCCGGTTTACGAAACAGGAAACGGACAGCATGTTGTACATGTCAAACGGCGTTGCCGTCGATAATCTACTATTAAACGACATTGAAAGCTTTGAAAACAGTCAATCAAAGCGTCTAAAATCCGCACCTTGTCTCTTATGGATGTGTAAATTCGAACGGAGCATATACGCTTCGTCTACAGCAATAAGAGAACCTAATTCATGAGTTACGTCAGCTAACAAGCTATGAATCCTAGTAAACCTCAAATCAGCAACTTTCTAGGGTTATTTCATACCTGAAAAAGTGGAGGAATCACCGGCCAGGTGATTAGAGCGCGTGGCTTAACCACTTACAGCATGTGGCACAAGCAGTAGGGAATTCTCTCCCACCTTCTCACACAAACTCTCACCTTTTCTCTCTCCCAATCTAGGGCTTTTTGCAAATTCGGATGGGAGAGAGGAGTGAGGGTTTCAACCCCTTTTATAAGCTTAAAAATGCCCAAAATAGGCTCCGGTACAAGGTTCACTTAGTGTATAACCAATTCGGGGCTGTTTCGGTCCAAAAGATGCTTTCTTGTGGTCCCCTGGTCAAATGCGGTCGGACTTAAGCTCATGCATACTGGATCTAGCATACATCAAGTTTTCAGTCCAACGGGATTCGCAGATCACACGTGGCGGTCCAGTTTCAGTTCAGCGGTCACCGCACGCAGATCAGGCCTGCAAATCTCATAATATGAAATAGAAATTTTTCCTGATCCGAGGATGTAATTTGGCTGAATTCTGATGGTCAGAATGCTTAATACTGATACGTCAAGTCGTGTGCTAGATTTGAATTTGAAATTCCAATTCTGTCCCTATTCGCACTCTCTTCGGTCCGAGCTCAATGAAATAGCCTATGATTATCGGTTTGACTTGATTTTCGAAATGATTGTCAAGTCCAGCTAGGCGGTTCTAACGGTCTAAGATAGCAGATATCGGACTTTCAACGCGCGGTCTAGATCCAATACAGATTTTCCAAGTGGTCCAGAGAACAAACCTGCTTAGAGTTTGATCCGAGGTTATAAAGTATTATAGAGTCATTGGTTCTACTCGATTTGGATCTTGTAGAACGTATTTAAAGTGATCAGGGACTATTTCCCAGCTACTCTAGCATTGCGCTAGCTAACTTATGCTTAGTTTCTAAAGGAATTAATCCTAAGTGGTTTCTTCGACTATGGAATTGGGTTCTGAGCGATTTCCTAGGTGTTTTAGTTGACCCACTGCTTAAGGACATCAAATCCCAGATTGGCCAAAATTCGGAGTGTTACAAATAGATAACTGAATTCAAGAGTCATGCATTACCAACATCACGTATCTTGAAAATCTAAATTAGGGATAATTGTCAAAATCACTTCGAATTCACAAGAGTTTTCAGAAAAAATTTTAAAAATTTTCACAATTTTCTCACAATTTTTTGCTCAAGACCAAGAAAATACTGATTAGGAAGCCTAATCTCCCACCCCTAACCTAACATTTACATTGTCCTCAATATAAAAGATATGAGCATGCAATGCACATGGAACAACAAAAGTAAATGAGAAGTGATGGGAGGATAGTACCTGGAACAGAGAATCAGAAGGCTTTTTCCAAAAATATCAACGTACAAGCGAGTCAGCACAAGAGAGAAATCAACAAAAAAAAATAACAAAAATAAAATTATAAAAAGAAAATCCTACCTATACCACTTTCGCAGGTGCTCTCGATTGCATTTAGCGTATGCAACAAGCCTTTAAACCCCTAGGTTACCCCTAGTGGATGAGTTGTAGTCTCATGAGGGTTTGCAGTGATGTTACCCACAAATATTGAACTAACTAACTAAAAAAAATGAAATTGAATAAAAAAGATGGGTTGCCTCCCAGGAGAGCTAAATTTACCGTCTTCAGCTAGACAAATAAGCAACTATCCTAGACCTATGAAAGCGATAAACCTACCTATACCTCCATCAGACGAGGAGATCAGTCCTGGTAAACAGGAGTAATCAGAGGCATGGACATGTCCTCTAAATCAAATGTCTCAACAAATGGCTTTAATCGATGTCCAATTACTTTAAACTCCTTGCCATTATCAAGATCTCTTATCTCGATGGCCCCATGAGGATAAGCAGTGACCACAATGTAAGGGCCGATCCAACGAGATCGAAGCTTACCCGGAAAGAGATGTAGTCGAGAATCGTACAAAAGGACTTTCTGACCTGGCGTGAATGATTTTCGGAGAATATGTTGATCATGAAACGCCTTCATCCTGTCCTTGTAAATTCTTGAGTTTTCATATGCATCTTTCCGGATTTCTTCAAGTTCATTCAACTGAAGTTTACGTAGCGAGCCAGCGTTGTCCAGATTGAAATTCAGATTTTTAATCGCCCAGTA
This sequence comes from Magnolia kwangsiensis, assembly GCA_037074715.1. Classification (NCBI taxonomy): domain Eukaryota; kingdom Viridiplantae; phylum Streptophyta; class Magnoliopsida; order Magnoliales; family Magnoliaceae; genus Magnolia; species Magnolia kwangsiensis. Next base: position 63,638,825 of record CM073572.1, read on the forward strand.
TGCTTTATGTTCCAATTCCACAGGCAAATGACAAGCCTCTCCATAGACAAGTCTAAAGGGATATATTCCAATAGGAGTTTTAAAAGCAGTACGGTACGCTCATAAGGCATCGGTCAATCGGATTGACCAGTCCTTACGATCAGGGTTAACCGTTTTCTCTAGGATATGTTTGATCTCCCTATTGGAAATCTCAGCTTGTCCACTTGTCTGTGGATAGTATGGGGTGCTCACCTCATGAGAAATACCATATTTCTTCATTAAGCTCTCAAATGGTCTATTACAAAAGTGTGAGCCTCCATCACTAATGATGGCTCGAGGCGTCCCGAACCGCGACAGGATATTTTCTTTTAAGAACTTAATGACTGTGCGATAGTCAATGTTACGACACGGAATTGCTTCAACCCATTTAGTGACATAATCTACGGCAAGAAAAATATATAAATTTTCAAATGATTGGGAGAATGGTCCCATGAAATCAATGCCCCAACAATCAAATGCTTCTATAATAAGGATGGGATTCAAGGGCATCATATTTCGACAGGACAATGCTCCCAATTTTTTACAACGCTCACAAGCCTTACAAAACTCATGAGTGTCCTTGAACAAGGTGGGCCAATAAAAACCACACCGTAGAATCTTGCCCGTGATCTTTTTAGCAGAAAAGTGACCACCACAGGCCTATGAGTGACAGAAGGAGATGACACTCTGATGCTCATCGTCTGAGACACACCTCCTTAAGATTTGGTCTGAGCAATATTTAAATAAATATGGATCGTCCCAGAAAAATTTATGCACCTTGGTAAAGAATTTCTTCTTATCTTGCGATGTCCAATGTGTCGGTATCAAACCTATAGCAAGATAATTAGCAATATCAGCGAACCAAGGTGAATGGGAGACTCTAAACAGTTGTTCATCAGGAAACATGTCATTAATATGAGTCGCCTCAAGGGAATCAGAGGTATTAAGGCGAGAAAGGTGATCGGCCACTACGTTCTCTACTCCCTTTTTATCTTTAATTTTCAAATCGAATTCTTGGAGTAGAAGGATCCATCGTATCAGGTGGGGCTTAGAATCATTCTGAGAAAGAAGATACTTAAGTGCCGCGTGATCTGTATAGATGATGATCTTAGATCCGATCAGGTATGATCTAAATTTGTCCAAAGCGAACACTACGGCTAAGAGTTCCTTTTCCGTAGTCGAGTAGTTTACTTGGGCAGGATTTAGAGTCCTACTTACGTAGTGAATAATGTAAGGCCACTTATCTTTTCTTTGGCCTAGAACCGCTCCAAGAGCATAATCAGAGGCGTCGCACATAAGTTCAAAAGGAAGACTCCAATCGGGTGGTTGCATGATAGGTGAAGTGGTTAACATGCCCTTAAGCTTAGTGAAAGCTTCTTCACACTGCTCAGTCCACTCATATGGTATATCCTTTTGAAGAAGATTATATAAAGGACGAGAGAGGAGACTAAAGTCCTTTATGAATCGTCTGTAAAAGCCTGCGTGTCTTAAGAAGGATCGCACGTCTCTGATATTCTTGGGTGGAGGTAGGTTAGAGATAAGATCAATTTTTACCTTATCTACCTCGATTACTTTTGACGAGATCCCTTTTGAACCATAAAATGGTACTTCTCCCAGTTAAGTACCAAATTTTTTTCTTCACATCTTTTCAGTACACATTTAAGACTTACTAAGCATTCACTGAAAGATGAACCAAAAATGGAAAAATCGTCCATGAAGACCTCTAGATATTTCCCCACCATGTCAGAAAAGATACTCATCATGCATCACTGAAAGGTGGCAGAGGCATTACATAACCCGAATGGCATCCTTCTGTAACAAAGGTGCCATAGAGACATGTAAATGTGGTCTTTTCCTGGTCCTCAGGGGCGATTTCAATCTGATTATAACCTGAATACCCGTCAAGGAAACAGTAATAGGAATGACCAGCTAGCCTTTCTAAGATTTGATCAATGAAGGGCAAAGGAAAGTGTTCTTTCCTTGTGATGGTATTCAGCTTTCTATAGTCAATGCACATTCTCCAACCAGTGGTAACTCTGGTCGGCACGAGTTCATTATTGGCATTGGCTACGATGGTGATCCCGGACTTCTTAGGAACCACCTGAGTTGGACTCACCCATTGACTATCGGATATGAGGTATATGATCCCCACATCTAATAGTTTGAGAACCTCGGCCTTAACCACTTCCTTCATGTTTGGATTTAATCTACGTTGTAATTTTCGAACAGCCTTTGCATTATCCTCAAGATATATACGGTGAGTACAAATCGATGGGTTAATTCCTTTGAGGCCCGCTATCGTCCATCCAAGGGCTCCCTTATGCTCAATGAGAGTAGATATGAGCATACTCTCTTGTTCTTTCTTCAGGTGGGCAGAAATCACCACCGGGTATGTCTCATCTTGACCTAAATAGACATATTTTAAATCAGAGGGCAAAGGTTTTAGGTCAAGCTTCGGTAGCTTGAGGTTAGACGGTAGAGGCACTACATCAGTTTGGGGTAATTTTTCAATTTGTGGCCTCCACCGGTTAACTTCAAGTATTGATGCAGTATCAAGCATGGCACACGTCTCCCTAATTATATCATCATCAAGATCATGGGAATGGGCCAGGCACGTCTCTAGAGGATCAGAAGATAAGGTGAGAGGCGTTCTATCTTCCACAAAAGAATCAATCATGTTAACATCGTGGAAATCGTCGTCATCCTCCGAGTTGCTGCCGTTATTGAAAAAGATATTTGATTCCAATATCAAATTTCTAAAAGACATAGTCATGACACCATTCCTGTAATTAATAATTGCATTTGAAGTAGACAGGAATGGGCGACCAAGAATGACGGGAATCTGAGTGCTCGTGTCATTGATGGGTTCGGTGTCCAAGATGATAAAATCAACAGGATAGTAAAATTTATCAACCTGGACCAGCACATCCTCAATTATCCCTCTTGGTACACGAACAGAACGATCAACAAGTTGTAGTGTGTTTCGAGTGGGTTTTAATTCACCCAAACCTAACTGTTGGTATACCGAGTAGGGAATCAAATTGATGCTTACTCCTAAGTCAAGAAGTGCGTGATCAATTCGATAGTTCCTGATTACACATGATATGGTTGGACAACTGGGATCTTTAAATTTTTACGGCACATCTTGTTTCAGGATGACACTCACTTTCTCAGTTAAGGAAATTTTCTTTTGAACACTTTTTCGTCGTTTTGTCGTGCATAAGTCTTTTAGGAATTTAGCATATAAAGGTATCTGTTTTACAACATCAAGTAGAGGAATATTGACTTTCACTTATTTCAACACCTCTAGGATATCCTGAGAGTTAGAGAGACGTTTTGGTTCAACCAACCGTTGGGAAAACGGAGCAACTGGCTTTTCTAAAGGTTCCGGTTCAAATTTTTGTGGGGCGTCACTAGATCCATCATTGTTGTCCTCTTCTGGTTCTTGAGGCTTTTCGGGCCTAATCGGAAGGGTTTTATCAATAACCTTCCCACTTCTAAGAGTGGTGATGGATTTAGCGTGCCCCATTCGATTTGAAGAGCTAGGATTACCTGTCTCGTATTGCGGTTTAGGATTGGGGATTGGTTGTGCAAGAAGCATCCCCTTTTCTATAGCCATCATACGTGAATTTATCTTTTGTATAAAATCCTGCATTATCTGCGTCAGCTCTTGCACAGAATTTTGAGCCGGTTCTTCTTGAGGTCTCCCCTGATTTGGATTTTGATTGAAGAAACCTTGAGGGGTGGCAGTTTGTCCGTTCCTCCAACTAAAATTCGGATGATTTTTCCAACCAGGATTGTACGTATTAGAGGGTGGTCCATTGAAAGGTCTTTGATAGTTATTTACGGCATTAGATCGTTCATTCAATGCTTCTCGAAAGGCAGGTATTGAAGGACAATTTTCAGTAGTATGAATCTTGCAATCACAGATACCGCAAACACTTTCATTAACTTTTTCCTTCTTTCCTTCCATGGCCTCAAATTTTCTGGTGAGATTAGCCACCTTAGCGTTAAGATCATCATCCCCTTTTAGGAGATATATTCCTCCTTTTTCTCTTGAATGAGTCAGCCTAGACGTAGTGTTCGTCCTTGGGTAATAGTCCCATGATTGTATTTTTTCAGCGAGACTATCGAGGTAATCCCATACCTCGTCGACATTTTTATTGATGAAATCTCCGTTATACATTGTCTCGACCATTTGGCGCATGGAAGATGTTAGCCCATCATAGAAAAAATTCGTAATGCGCCATATTTCAAAGCCATGTTGTGGGCATGCATTAACCAGATCCTTGAACCTTTCCCAACATTGGAAGAATGTTTCATTTTCCTTTTGGGCAAAGTTCATGATTGCTCTCCTGAGGGTAATTGTCTTATGGTGTGGGAAAATTTTCTTTATAAATTTCCTCTGCATATCATTCCATGTGCCAATGGATCTAGGACGTAGTGAATGTAACCACGTCTTAGCTTTTTCTTTCAAGAAAAATGGGAAGAGTTTCAGCCTAATTGTATCTTCAGATACATTAGAAAAGTATAAGGTGCCTATGATCTCGTCGAACTCTTTCAGATGTAGATATGGTTCTTCAGACTCAAGCCCATGGAACTTAGGAAGGAGTTGGATAACCCCTCGCTTGATGTCCATATGTCATGTATTCGCAGGAAAAATCATGCATGAGGGCGTACTCACCCCCGCCGGTTGTAAATAATCTCGTAAAGTACGAGGCGGGGGTGCGTGGTGCACCTCATTCTCATCATGTACTTCCTTAACCCTAGGTTGGGGTAGTGCTTAAGGTTGATTTTCAGCCATAACCTCCTCTGGCTCAGGAGAATTCAAGTGGTGTCTAGTCCTGCGATGGACAGTCAACCCCTCAACTAATCCTCCTTCAGTCACGAGACGTCGAGTGTTGTCGCGTGCCCACTGGGGCATAAAACACACTCAGCCCTCAAATTCTAACTTAAACTTAAGAAAAAGGAAGAAGAAAACTAGAAAATAAAAGGAAAAGATGGAAAGAAGTTACCAAATTTGGAGTCCTAGGTTAAGAATCTGCAAAACAAAACAAAATAAGTTACTTTCTAAGAATAGAAAGTCCTAATTAAGAGTAAACTAATTTCTAGAAAAAAGAAGAAATTCCAAAGAAAGAGAAATTAGAAAGAGCTTACTAAATTAGAAGTTTCTTACAAAACAGAAACAAAATTAGGTTAGTTCGAAAAATCAGATAGAATGAAGAATATCAAGTTTCTAACGTTAGGAATAATTTCTAACAAGGAAAATAACTACTTCTAAACCTAGAATTAAAAATTCTACAGAAAATCTATTCTTAAACTAATCCCAAAACTAATTAATTTCAGAAAAACGTAGCCGACATCCCTGGCAACGGCGCCAAAAACTTGTTCACTCCCCAAGTGCAGGGTTGTGATGTAGTAATAACTCGGTAAGACCGAGGTCGAATCCCAAGGGACTGAAACTGTACGTATTCTAAAATTAAGTAGGATTTGAACTAGAATAAGATGAATTCTAAATCACATAACAATTGTGAAATAATTGTAGGTTAATTAATCTAAAACTAAGGAGATATCAGAGAGGTTAACTAGGGATTCAGAGGATCCACTTGTAGAGATCAGGGAGATCTTATGCCTGCTTCAAGAATTATGGAATTTATTGAACTGCCGTTGATCTAGTTTTCAAAGAGAAGAAAGGTATATGCATTAGAATGGATTCCATCACCAAACCATGCCCAGAAGACTATGGCAAACAACAGAATTAAACTAATTACCAACCAATCACATGCTATCAAAGTTAAGAAGGGTACCGACATCCGACCATGCCCAGGAGACTATGGTGAACAACGGGACGTCTTAACGTTATAAACATAGAAGGGAAGGAAATATTCAAAGCCATTGCAGACCCACTGTAATTTCAGTCACAACAGACCATTAAAGACTAAAAATATTTCATTAATAAAACCAAAATCAACCATCAGTTCAATCTTAAATAAAAGGAACAAGCAAACTCTCTCCCTTCACGCTACAAGCTTCACCTCTTAGCCCTAGCTAAGAGGTTCAGCCCACCATGATAGTGCTAAACATCTTAAAACAAAATAAAATAAAATAAATATAAGAAAAAAAAAAAAACTTTACTGCTCCACTTCCTAGCCAAGAGACCTTCCTTCACGTTCCCATTTTTTCTTTTTTCTCCCCACGTCCAAAACCTCCTTATATAGCTGCTGGAGTGGTGAAAATTGGATTTGAATCGGATTTGAAAAGCTATGCATGCCTAGTGAAAGCTTTTTCGCAGCTAAGTTCGGTGCCTCGAAACATGCCACTTTTCTCGCTCAAATTCTAAATAAATACCGTCCCTTAGTACTTTCTTGGGTCCTCTACATGATAGACGGTTCAGATCTGCCATATGATCAAAGATGGTGGGCCAAAATCGCTTGGAAAAGTCAGTTTTCGCGGATGTGCGAAACCTTTCACACCATTTTATTTTTGTGATCGGTGGGCCCCACAGAAGTATTTTATGGAAAATTCACCCCATCCATTGGATTCAGAATGAAATTTCAGTTAAGAATGGGTGGTTTTGAACGTCCATTGATGTGGCCCAGAGAAGAAATCACAAAAGGATCAGTTTTGAACGTTGTAGGGCAGCCCTTTTGTGGCCTCTGCATCTCACACGTGTGCACGCATGGGTGAAAAGTGACAACATGGTTTTGAAGTATTCAATGCCGTCTACACGGTGGACAGTTCGGATTGAGCTTACAGGGCACGTGTGGGGCACACTAGCTTCCGCAAAACGGCCAGCGGCCGCGCGTTACGCTGGACGAAAATGGAAATTTTCATTTTTTTGAAGACAGTCGTTGGCGAAGTTCTTTGGAAGGCGCTGACACGGTCAGCGCTTTTAGTGCACGTCGGCTTTGTATATGCAAGGTGTACATGCACCATGTATGGGACCCACTGTGATGATTTTCAGAAATCTTCACCGTCCATATTATTTCTCATCTCATTTAAACCGTCAATAATAATTTTGAGACAGTTCCAGATATCAGGTGGGCCCAGAATCAATGGTTTATGGGCTGATCTGTCAGTTGGGGTACTTCCATAGTGATCCAATGGATGAAATTTTACGTGTACAGTTAATTTACGGTCCTTAGGCCATGCATGAAGTCGTGAGCTGAACGGATGGTGAGAACCCTTTGATCTTACATAATGGACGCCTTTCGGGCCACTTGAGCTTCAGTTTCTTGATTTTCGTGGATCTTTAGCATGTAAATCCGACGATCGCGGTGCCTTGGAGTCCGTCCCTTGCTCTGGTGAATCTTGAGCGTTAATTTCATGCTTTTAGCATCTAATTTCAGTCCACGTCCGTAATTACACCTTGCATCACAAACACGATTAAAACAGCCCATTAAACAGTATCTTGTTCGTAAATCTAGGCAATAAATGGGGTCTGATATGCACTATTTGATCCTCAACAATGTGCATGCATGGGACCCAGAAAACACCATATGTATGGTTGAAATATCCTCCTGGTTTGAATGGACGCTCCAGATCATTCATATAATCTCTTCATGATAGCCCACAAATCATTACAGCATCCGCACCTTGCGGACGCTGCCTGTTTGCGAAAAATGCTCGGATCAAGCGTGTTTAATTGATGCAGCTGGTCCGATGCACATCCAGCGTACCTATGCACTGTGCACACTCAAGCGCATGTGGGGTCCACTTTGACGTATATATGGAATCCTCTCCGACCATTCGTTTTGTCATCTTATTACAGACATTGATTTCAAAATTGAAGCGTATCCAGATATCAAATGGGCCCCACTTAAGGATTTAAAGGGCTGATCTATCCGTTGGGCCACTTCCGGATGGATCTGAGAGCTAAAATTCAATGTGAACGGTTAATTTATGGCCCCCATCACGTGTACGAAGTCTCGAGTCAATCAGAGGGCAAAAACCCTGTGATCTTGCATTCTGGACCAATTTTGAGTCATTTGAACTTCAGTTTCTCGATTTTCTTGGGTCTTTGTCGTGTAAATCTATCGATCTTAGTCCCATTGGGTCTGTCCCTTGCCTTGGTGATCATCAGAGCGTTAAATCCAAGCTTTTAGCATCCTTTTTCAGCTCAAGCTCCTAAATTTAACCTGCAGCATAAACACGATTAAATTGGCCATTAAACAATATTATGTTCGTAAATCCAGACAATAACTGGGGTCTAATATGCAATATTTGACCCTCAACACCTAATTAATAGGTCAAATAAAAATAAATATTACAGTGGGCACTAAGGTGGGCCCATAAAGTTTTTAATGGTAGGTGCTTAATTACCATTGTTTTTTATGTTGTGGTCTACTTAAGATTTGAATATGATTCATTTTTGAGCTCATATCCTACAATGAGTTGGCAAAACAAATGGACCATATGGATATACAATATATAAATCAAAGTAGGCCCAAGGTCAAGTCTGGCATCAGGTTGGTTGAGGTTAGGCCAAAGGAGTTGGGCAACAAAGAGCTCTGTTGGGGCCTGTATGACCTAATAAACAGATTGGATGTCAAATAAATAGTAAAGTGGGCCTTAGGATGATTTTAATGATGGATATCCAATCACTATTGTTTTCATGTGGTGTGGTCTACCTGAGATTTATATACCTCTTACTTTTGGGCCCCACCATGATGTATGTTTTGTATCCACACATTCCATCCATTTGGCGAGAACATTTTAGGGCAATGTCCAAAGAACAAGTTAAATCCAAAGTTCCAGTGGACCCCAGCACAGAAAACGGATTGGCTACTCCCCCTACCACCAGCCATCTGTGGGCCCCACCATGATGTATGTATTTCATCCATTTCGTTCATCCATTTTTACTGATAATTTAGGGCTAGATCCAAAAAATTAGAGGGATAGAAATCTCAGGTGGACCACACCACATGAAAACAATAGTGATTGGATATCCACCATTAAAATCCTCCTAAAGTGCACTGTACTATTTATTTGACATCCAATCTGTTGATTAGGTCATACATGCCTAGATTAAGCGAAAAAAAAAAATAGCTTGATCTAAAACTTCTATGGCCCCCAAAATGTTTTTAATGGTCGACGCTCAATAGTGTTTTCTGATTGTGTGGTCCACCCAAGATTTATTTCAGGCTCATTTTTTGGGATCGTACACGAAATGATGTTATGAAATGTATGGACGGCGTGGATGAAACAAATCGATCATGGTGGGGCCCATAGAGCGATACCAGGTCCAAAGTTCAAGTTAACATTTTCAATCTACTGGTTTTTCATTGTGAGTCTTGCATTTTATGTAAAATGGTGTTGACTCATCCATAACAATAGTGGTTAAGATATAGAGTTATCCAGACCATCGAAATAATCGGTCTAGTTGTAAATAGTAAATATTTATAATTTTATTTTGTAAAATGATCTTAACCATCCAGAAAATGGTCTCATGCATGTACGACCGTTAATAAAGTTGGTGTTATAAATAATGGTAAACTCACAATATACGTATTTGAAATTTTTATCTTCTTTAAAAGACGAAAACCATCAAATGCCCGCTCCTCTTTTCCTCATCGTCCATCGACGAGAAACTCTCTCTCTCTCTCTCTCTCTCTCTCTCTCTCTCTCTCTCTCTCTCTCTCTCTCTCTCTCTTTCTCTCTGCTATGAAAAGTCATGGCAGCAACAGCTGCAGCAGAAGCTTCTTCAAGATCTAGCAGTGGAGGATTCGCAGATTCCTACATCGGCAGCGTGATTAGCTTGACATACAAATGCGAAATCAGATACGAAGGCGTCCTCTATAACATCAACACCAATGAATCCAGCATCGGTTTGCAGAATGGTACTCTCTCTACCTCCCCATTTTTTCTCCGGATTGGGGTTTTTAGGGTCTGGAAGGGTTTTTGTGGGAATTTGGTATATTGGTTTTGATTTTTGTTGGATTTGGGGATATGGGTCTTGTTAAATCTGACATGAGATTTTTTGGGTTTTCAGGAATTTTTTTTTTCCTTTTCATTTTATATACGGGTTTTGTGTATTTTTCATTTTTTATATATTATATAATTTTATAACCAGGAAGTTTTTATTTATTTATAGAAGATTCTGTATGGTCAGTGGAATGAAAACGTTGAATATTTTTTTATGTTTTTTCTCTTAATTTTTATTTCGGTGGTGAATTGGAATAAAAAAAGAACTTATTTTCCCATACGAGAATTGAAAAATGTTGCATTTCATGTATGTGGTTAAGGGCATGTTTGAACGAACTGAATTAGATCAATCGGATTCGGGGTTGGAACATTTTGATGCATAGACGACGGTTGTACTCTTAATCCCAATTTCTTGGGTTTCAAGTTGGATTTAAAGTGAGCGTATTTTCAGATTGTGGGGCTAGTTTCTAATTATGAATGGATTGGATATGTCATTATTGGAAGGCCCTGCGTTCCATTTCAACTACATTGAGGTATACTTTACTTTCCCATTTCATCCCTCCCTCGAATTGTATTACAATAGATTTCTCTAATACATCTCTTCCTTTTCTTCTCCATATTATCCTTACCAAATCTCCTACATGCATTTCCATCAAAATGCTAGAACATTCATTCATCTTCTTTTTCTTTTTTGCTTCTCATTTGATCTTGAAAAAGAATCAGATTTCCTCGAAAAGATAATAAATAAAAACAGAAATTTAGGACTCACAATCCATTTTATGGTGACGATCCATTAAAGGCCGCGGGTAAGGATGTCATTATCAGCTAGAGTATTTTCAGCCATGGATATGACTATCCTGATGGATGGAGTGGATTCACTTCCACGGTTGCCATGTGTAAGGAACTGGGCATTGAATGCACATTTTTTATCAATCGACATCATAACTGGGCAAAACTAAAAGGGGCCTAGCTATATGCCCTAGAGGGGGGGTGAATAGGGCAATGCCAAATAAAACTAATAACAGCAGAATAATAAAAGATATAAAGCACAATGTTGAATATAAAACAATCACAATAACCTAAAAAAAAGAGATAGATACTTTATCAGTTCTAAGGACAACCTTATACCAAAAACCAGAGGTTTAAGGTAGGACAACCTTATTTCTAGAATGTCCTTTGTATCACAAACCAAGGAGGAATAATAAGCAATGAAATCAAAATAACTTGCGGAAAATAAATCCTAAGTTATTACAACATTCATCCACACTTTCTTGAAGTGATTACAACATTCATCCACAAACACAAACCACAAAACTGAATGAATAAAGGAATGAAAGAATAAAGCACATCCACAACACAACGATATATAGTGGTTCTCCTGTGTGTACACCAACTGTTATCCAACAGCCACACAGATTGCTACTCCACTCCTAATATCCTCACACAGGGGATATTAGCATGCACTATCAAAATAGGTTTCACAGGTTCACCTAAAACCTTCACAATTGTGTCTTTAATCTCGGGCTTACACAATCAAAAAACCCCACAATCTGAGTTTTCTGGCTCTCCTCAGATAACCACTACAACAAGATTTTTCTGGCGAATCTCAAACAAAAACCAAAGAAAGTAAATTACAAAACATGTAAAATACTTGAATCACCTTTTAAAGAAGCCCGGTAGAACCAATCGGAGTAGAAGTTTGATTTGACATTCAAAGTCCAATACTCACTTTAAGAATGGTTCTAAGTCTAATTGATTTTAAATAAAATGGGCTACTTCTATTTGATTTTGAATCCAAGAAGAAGGAATATCAGAAATTCTCCTTTTCTAATAAGATTGAAATGTAGATCAAAATCAAATAAGAATAAGCTAGCAAAAGGAATATTAAATAAGCACAAAGCAGCTTAAAATAAACACAAACTTATCTCAGAGAATAGCCTAAAGAATGCTTGAATAGAATTGAATTGAAGTGCTAAAACTCTGAAGTTCATGCTCTATTTATAGCCTGAAAAATCCCGTCTACGACTGGTCTTAGGATCATAGGACTGGTCGTAGCATCAAAGATTTTTGAAAGATTTTTACGGGATAAGATTTTCAGTTCCACGACCGGTCCTGGGCTGTCTACGACTAGTCGTGAGACACCTACGACCGGTCGTGGGACACCTACGACCGGTCGTAGGACCTCAAAAATGGTTTCTAGAGTTTGAGTCGTAGGGCTACTACCGGTCGAAGGATGAGTCGTAGAACTCACAGGACTGGTCGTAGGATGTCCAAGACTGGTCGTAGGATAGGTAGAAAGATCCAAAAATCTTCAACCACCTAGGACTAGTCCTAAAAAACTTAAGACTAGTCGTAGCAAAGCTAGGACTGGTCTTGAAGTCCTTAGGACTGGTCTTAGAACACTCCAAACAAGCATATTAAAATATATGAGTTATGTATCCAGAATGACCTACAGTAAAGCCCATGCTAAGGTCAATCTAAGGTCAAACAAACCTTAAAAGTGAGATGGACATTGAAAGTCTGTACACTCAGATGACCCTTAAGAGAAGCTTATGAATATACAAAACTTGTAATAGGCCTTCTTGAGCTTGATCTTGACTTGACAAAGTCTTCTAGTATACTTGAGCTTGATCGAATCTTGAACACGCAATCTTGAAGACTTCAATTCTTGAATTCTTCATCCATGACTTGAAAACTGTCTTCATATAAGATCTTGTCTTGAAATGCGATGTCTTGATATGTCTTGATTGCAATGAATAGACTTCAAACATAAAACACAAGACATACAATACATAGATATAGGTTTTGACACCACAAAATTTGACAACCAAAGGGATATGAAATCATAGCACTTACAATCTCCCCCTTTGTTAAATTTGTGATAAAACACATAACATAAGGAGTGATAAGCCATGAAATCACAAAATACTCTACTCCCCCTGAGTAATACAAGTACTGCTCATGAAAATAATACACAACATGAAAACTTCAAGACTTCAATCCACATATCTTTCTCAATCAATCAATTCAAACAAATACTCCCCCTTTCTATACTACTCCCCTTTTTAGCTTTTAGCTCTTACTACTCCCCCTTTTTGTCACAAAATGACAAGGTAAAGGCACAATAGGAAGGAGAACATAGAGAGCAGATAATGAGAAGGTGATATGAAAGACATAAAATAAACCTGAAACATCAAGCCATAATCCATAATTCAAAATACAATATCCAAAAGAGAATGTTATCAAACCATAATCCATAATACATATCCAAAATAAAAAGATAATATTATACTACCCAGAAGATAATTCACCTAATCTGATCCAGAGGAGGGAGCAGGTATAGTTGGATCAATCTGGTGTAAGCCCTTAGTGATGCGACGAAGATATTTTCTCATGTACTTGAATCTTATATCATGGGCTATATTCATATTATCAACTTTTTCCTCCAATGCACGAAGGCGTGCATCAAAACCAGATGGATCATAATCTGGATCATTAGGTGAATCAGATTCTATCTCATCAAAAATCTCATCCATATTAACATCTTGTTGCGGAAGATCGCCAGCTTCCCCTTCATTTCCACCTTCACCACCATCATCACCATCATCAACTTGGCCTGGGAGCAGATCCAATTTCATCTTATTAAGATTGGAATTGTTGACAATAAGATGATGAATTGGTGCCTCATTAACAGGTTTATCGACAAGCATGTGAGTGGCTAAAACAGTCATAAGATAACCGAACAGAATATCATTATGACCCGGATGGAGACGAAACTGAATAATGAAATAACAAATCAAAGAAGGAAGACAGACCTTCGTACCAAAAGTAATAGAATGCAACACACGAACCATGAAAGAAGGCAACTTGGTTTTATTACCGGACCGAGGATATACATTGAAAATGAAGAAACGATGTAATATTCTGTATTTGGGTAATAGATACTTTGCAAGGATCGCATTCGCTTTGTGAGTCCATTGTACATCAATTTTGCATAAATCTCTTGTTAACATCCGTTTTTCCAATTCAGATGGTTTGTCGTATAAAGTATGAATTGGTATACCTTCATCATTAACAGGTATATCCATAATGCCTGATATCAAATGACGGTCTACTTCAAATTTTTCTTCTCTAGTATCAATTGAGAAAGGTAAATTATCAAGAGAAAAATCTGAAATGCAAGCAACCATTGATTGGGCAATGGACTGGTATGCAGGCCCACCCCAAAGTAAAATGTTAGTCCAACCTACAGATTCAAGAAGGGAGATAATACCGTATGAAGCAATGTGATTGAAATCAGCGGTATGCTCAACGATAATGTTACGGACACGCAAATCTCTTACATCTTGAGAATCATCTTCGGGTGACCGAAGGTGCCGTTTAATTATCGGTACAGATCTGGAAGAAGATGGACCACGGGATGTTTTCTTTTTCCCTCTAGCATCCATATTCAAAAAAAATATACAACGAACAAGCAAGATGCACAAATGAAAGATGAGTTTTCTCTAGATCAGCAAATAGAGAGGAAACCCTTGAAAAACTCGATAAGAGATAAAATCAAGCTATACTATGAACAAATCAAAGCATAGAGAGCATGAATCTTTAAGAAAAATGATGAAATAGGACTTACCTTGAAGAAAAATAAGAAATCGTATGAATGGTCGAGCCACGACTCGTCGTAGGTGGGAGTGAAAATGAAGAAGAAGGGGATTTTCCCCAAATTATAACATGCTCATGAGCTCCATGACCAGTTGAGTGCTATGCACGACCGGTTGTACCACGACTAATCGTGTACATCCACGACCGGTCGAGTATCGACCAAAAAATAATTTTTAATGCAAAAAATTAAAATTTAAATAGATATAAAATAAAATATGATACACTATGATACATGTAAGGAAGAATATTCAATGTAAAATGTACATACCAAGATCCAATTTCAGTTTATTAAACCTGCTTTTGTCGAGCGGTTTAGTAAATATATCAGCAAGTTGATTTTCAGTTGATATATATTTCAAAGAAATAACTTTTTCTTCAACCAACTCACGTATGTAATGATACCTAATGTCAATGTGCTTAGTACGTGAATGCTGGATTGGATTTTTGAAAATGTTTATAGCACTGGAATTGTCACAATGTAAGATCATTGAATCTTGATTAATTCCATAATCGCTAAGCATGTGTTTCATCCAAACTAGTTGAGTACATGCATATCTAGCTGCAATATACTCAGCCTCAGCAGTGGAGAGCGATATTGAGCATTGCTTCTTGCTGAACCAAGAAACTAAGAAATTTTCAATGTAAAAACAACCACCACTGGTTGATTTTCTATCATCAATATTTTCGGCCCAATCAACATCTGAGTACCCTGCTAATTGAACACTAGTATCAAAAGGATACCAAAGTCCCAAATTTATAGAACTTGTGACATATCTAATAATCTGTTTAACAGTAGTAAGATGAGATTCCTTAGGATTAGACTGATATCTCGCACAAATTCCAACACTAAATGCGATATCAGGTCTGCTAGCAGTTAGATACAATAAACTACCAATCATACTGCGATATAGTTTAGGATTTATATCTTTACCTGAAGAGTTTTTTGAGAGTTTTAACGTTGTACTCATAGGAGTATCAAAGTTCTTACCATTCTCAAATCCAAACCTTTTAACCAAGTTTGAAGCATATTTGGTCTGGGAAATGAAAATTCCATCAGGTTGTTGTTTTACTTGCAACTCTAGGAAATAGTTAAGTTCTCCAACCATGCTCATTTCGAACCTTGATTTCATTAACTCTGTAAACTCAATAGACATGTTAGAGCAAGTAGATCCATAAATAATATCATCAACATATATTTGAACCATCAAAGTATCATTATTATTCTTCTTAACAAAAAGCGTCTTATCGACACTACCTACTTGAAAGCTATGACTAAGTAAGAATTTAGTCAATTTTTCATACCATGCCCTGGGTGCTTATTTTATACCATAGAGAGCCTTTTTGAGATAAAATACATGGTCAGATAACTTAGGGTCTTCAAACCCTGAAGGTTGTTCAACATACACTTCTTCATGTAAATCGTCATTCAAGAAAGCACTCTTTACATCCATCTGATTGACTTAAGGCGATGGAAATAAAAAGTCTGATTGACTTAAGGCGAGCGATTGGAGCAAAGGTTTCGTCATAATCGATGCCTTCAATCTGAGTATACCCTTGTACAACCAGTCTTTCCTTGTTTCGTATAATATTTTCAAGTTCATCAGACTTATTTTTAAAGATCCATTTTGTTCCAATAATGTGTTTATCTTTAGGTCTAGGAACAAGATACCAAACATCATTACGAACAAATTGATTAAGTTCATCGTGCATAGCAACATCCAATTTTCGTCAGAAAGTGCTTCTTTTACATTGACCGGTTCTATTTGGGATGTAAAACAAACATAATTACATATGTTCTCAAGTTTTTTGTGAGTACGAACTCTAGTGAGAGGGTTTTCAAGTATTTGATTAGTTGGATGATCTTTGACAGTCCTTGGTTCAGATTCTTTTTGGCTTGATGAGGTATCTTGATTGTCAACAATAAGAGCTTCATCATCATCTGAACTCGGAGCTGGAGTGTTCAAATGATCATCAATGACCACATTGATGGACTCTTAAATCACACCGGTTCTCTTATTTAGAACCCTATAAGCTCGACTGTTCAAAGAATAACCAAGAAAAATACCTTTATCACTCTTCGTATCAAACTTATCCAAATTTTCACGATCCCGTAAAATATAACACTTTCTGCCAAAAACCCGAAAGTATTTGACAATAGGTTTCTTTTCAAACCATAATTTATAAGCAGTCTTATTATCAGATTTACTGGTATAAACCCGATTAATAATATAACATGCGGTATTAACTGCTTCAGCCCAAAGATTTCTAGAGAGCTTCATGCTATTCAACATAACATTAGCCATATCCTTAAGCACTCTATTTTTTCTTTCAACTATACCATTTTATTGCGGTGTTTTGGGCGCAGAGAATTCATGTGATATTCCCTGATCACTATAGAATTTTTTAAAACTACTATTTTCGAATTCAGATCCATGATCACTACGGATCTTACTAACATGAGAACCCTTCTCATTTTGGATTCGTTTGATGACCTTTTTCACTTCTTCCAGGGTTTCAGTTTTATCTTTTATGAATGATACCCAAGTGAATCTTGTATAGTCATCTACGATAACCAAGATGTATTTTTTACCTCCTCAACTCTCCGATCTGGTAGGTCCAATAAGATCCATGTGGAGAAGCTCGAGTGGTCTAGATGTGGTATTGGAGTTCACTTTCTTATGAGAGCTCCTAATTTGTTTGCCCAACTGGCATTCACCAGATATTTTGTCTATTTTTTACAATTTAGGTAGACCTCTAATTAGTTCTCCTTTGCTCAATCTAAATAAGTTCCGATAGTATACATGTCCAAGGCGTTTATGCCATAATTCAGTCTCATCAGTATGGACCATGTAACATGATTGAGTAGATGAGCTTGCATCACTAACTATGTAGCAGTTTTCAGAAGTTCTGCGACCAGTTAATATAACAGAACCCTTTTTATTAACTATCTCACAACCTTGATTAGAAAACTTTACATTATGTTTGTTATCACATATCTGAGAAATGCTTAGAAGGTTGTGTTTTAAGCCCTCAACATATAAAACATTCTTAAATAAAGGAAGGTTATAGAGCTGAATCGTACCTGGCCAATGATTTTACAAATGCTTTCATCACCAAATGTAACTGACCCTTCAGTCATATCTTTAAGATCGGTGAATAAAGCTTTGTCACCTGTCATATGCTTGGAGCAACCACTATCTAGGTACCACTTTGAATGGCTTGTTACTTTGAAAGTAATGTGGGCAACCAAGCTGGCAACTTTAAGAACCCATTTCAGAATTGTTTTGAGTTTAGGAGTATAGATGGTTTTTTTCTGTCTGTTGTTATAGGAGAGACCTATAGAGTTAGACTTTAATAGCTCCTTGAGAAGATCAATTATTTTTCAGCCAATGGATTTCGGTTTTGAAAATTAAAGCTGACATGGCTACTTTTAGGTTTTTGAAAAGTCCTAAAATTTTTGGAAAAACCTTGATAAGTATTCTTTTCTTTTGAGTTTGAAGACTCTCCTTTTACAAATTTAGGAGCAATGTTCTCTTTTTTAGGAGATGTATTCTTATCATAGCCCAACCCGGATCGATCGCCACATTTTCTTGATCTGGACAATAATTTTTTCAATTTAGGATCACCATGGGCATATCTCCATGTGTCTTTCAAACTCTGAAGAGAAGCTACCTCATTTTTGAGTTTCTCATTTTCGGATCTCAAATCTTCAATTTTGGAGGTTTAAAAATCCAAATCACTTTTGGTTTTATCAAAAGAATCGGAAATATAAGACTTTTCTAAAGCAAGAGACTCATAATCTTTCTTAAGCTTAGAAAATTTTTCTTTTTGTAATTTAAGCATGACAGCAATTTTACAACTCTCTTTATAAAGGGCATTATAAGCATCCTGAAGATCATCTTCATTATCGCAATCACTATTCAGATTTTCTTCACTGGATATATCATCATTATCTGAAAGGGTGATCTTGGCTAGAGTCATAAAGGCTTTAACATCTTCGCCCGACTCAGATTCAGAATCTTCTGATTTAGAAGAAGATTCAGAATCAGACGATTCATCCCAAGTAGCCATTATGCTTTTATTTTTTGATTTGTCCTTTTTAGGACATTTGTTAGCTAAGTGCCCATACTCTTGACAGATGTAACATTGACTATCTTTCAAGGATTTACGAGTTCCAGGTTTAGATCGTCTCTTATCATTTGATTTTTGAAAATCAACCTTTTTCTTATTTTTGAAGATTTTGTAAAACTTTTTTGTTAAAAGTGCCATATCATCTTCGAAATTTTCTGTATCCGAAGTGCTCTCTTGTGAAACATTTTTAGATGATTTTAGAGCTACGGATTTTCCTTTAGGAGCCTTAAAGGATAACTCATGGGTTTAAAGTGAACCAACTAGTTCCTCAACCCTCATGGTATCCGTATCACAAAGTTCCTGAATCGCAGTCACTTTAGAATTGAAGCGTTCAGGAAGTGAACGTAGTATTTTTGCGCACACTTTACTTTCTGGAATTCTATCACCAAGACCCCACATAGAGTTCACAATGTCATTCAATCTAATGTAGAAGTCTATAAACATCTCATACTCCTCCATATGAATTTCTTCAAATTTAGTTGTGAGGAGTTGGACTTTAGATTTCTTGACAATGGATGTACCCTCGTGTGTCATTTCTAATATATCCCATGCTTGTTTTGCATTTTCACAAGAGATGATTCTTTTGAATTCATCTGGTGATAATGCACATGTAATTGCATTTAGTGCTTTTGTATTTGCACTACTTTCACTTTTCTAAAGTGTGGTCCAAAGTGAATAAGTCATTACTTTCATAGTTTTTGAACCATCAACATTAGTTACTTCAGTGATAGGAGGGTTCCATTCATTCACTGTGGCCAGCCACACACTTTCATCTAAGGATTTAAGAAAGATCCTCATCCTGGATTTCTAATAAGCATAGTTTGTGCCATTAAAAGGTGGTGGCCTAGTGACTGATAGGCTATCAAATTTGACATCTTAATATAGCTTAGATCGTTAGCTCAGGAAATAAATCCAACAAATAAACAATAAGCACGACCTATTAGGCTCTAATACCACTTGAAAGGGGCCTAACTATGTGCCCTAGAGGGGGGGTGAATAGGACAATGCCAAATAAAACTAATAACAGCGGAATAATAAAAGATATAAAGCACAATGCTGAATATAAAACAATCAAAATAGCCTAAAATAAAGAGATAGATACTTTATCAGTTCTAAGGATAACCTTACACCAAAAACCAGAGGTTTAAGGTAGGACAACCTTATTTCTAGAACGTCCTTTGTATCACAAACCAAGGAGGAATAATAAGCAATGAAATCAAAATAACTTGCGAAAATAAATCCTAAGTTATTACAACATTCATCCACACTTGCTTAAAGTGATTACAACATTCATCCACAAAACTGAATGAATAAAGGAATGAAAGAATAAAGCACATCCACAACACATCGATATATAGTGGTTCGCCTGTGTGTACACCAACTGTTATCCAACAGCCATAGAGATTGCTACTCCACTCCTAATATCCTCACACAGGGGACATTAGCATGCACTATCAAAATAGGTTTCACAGGTTCACCTAAAATCTTCACAATTGTGTCTTTGATCTTAGGGTTACACAATCAAAAAAACCCACAATCTGAGTTTTCTGGCTCTCCTCAGATAACCACTACAATGAGATTTTTCTGGCGAATCTCAAATAAAAACCAGAGAAAGTAAATTATAAAACATGTAAAATACCTGAATCACCTTTTGAAGAAGCCCGGTAGAACCAATCAGAGTAGAAGTTTGATTCGACATTCAAAGTCCAATACTCACTTTAAGAATGGTTCTAAGTCTAATTGATTTTAAATAAAACGGGCTACTTCTATTTGATTTTGAATCCAAGAAGAAGGAATATCAGAAATTCCCCTTTTCTAATAGGATTGAAATGTAGATCAAAATCAAATAAGAATAAGCTAGCAAAAGGAATATTAAATAAACACAAAGTAGCTTAAAATAAACACAAACTTATCTTAGAGAATAGCCTAAAGAATGCTTGAATAGAATTGAATTAAAGTGTTAAAACTTTGAAATTCGTGCTCTATTTATAGCCTGAAAAATCCCGTCTACGACTGGTCTTAAGATCCTAGGACTGGTCGTAGCATCAAAGATTTTCAAAAGAGTTTTACGAGATAAGATTTTCAGTTTCACGACCGGTCATGGGTGGTGTATGACCGGTCGTGAGACACCTACGATTGGTCGTGGGACACCTACGACCGGTCGTAGGACCCCAAAAATGGTTGCTAGAGTTTGAATCGCAGGGATACAACCGGTCGAAGGATGAGTCGTATAACTCATACGACTGGTCGTAGGATGTCCAGGACTGGTCGTAGGACAGCTAGAAAGATTCAAAAATCTTCAACTACCTAGGACTGGTCCTAAAAAACTTAAGACTGGTCGTAGCAAAGCTAAGACTGGTCTTGAAGTCCTTAGGACTGGTTTTAGAACACTCCAAACAAGCATATTAAAATATATGAGTTATGTATCCAGAATGACCTACAATAAAGCCCATGCTAAGGTCAATCTAAGGTCAAACAAACCTTAAAAGTGAGATGGACATTGAAAGTCTGTACACTCAGATGACCCTTAAGAGAAGCTTGTGAATATACAAAACTTGTAGTAGGCCTTCTTGAGCTTGATCTTGACTTGACAAAGTCTTCTAGTATACTTGAGCTTGATCGAATCTTGAACATGCAATCTTGAAGACTTCAATTCTTGAATTCTTCATCCATGACTTGAAAACTGTCTTCCTATAAGATCTTGTCTTGAAATGCGATGTCTTGATATGTCTTGATTGCAATGAATAGACTTCAAACATAAAACACAAGACATACAATACATAGATATAGGTTTTCACACCACAAAATTTGACAACCAAAGGTATATGAAATCATAGCACTTACAAAAACTACCTGCCGAGGGAAGCAGGGTGGGGCCCACCATGATGTTTGAGATAAATCCCCATGTTCATCCAATTTTAGAAATCATTTTAGGATATTATCCAAAAAATGATGCAAATCCAAAACTCAAGCAGGTCGTATGACAGAGGATCGAATGCTTATAGTGGGTCATAGAAGTTTTAGATCTGGCTAATTTTTATGTTTTCAGTCCATCGTAATAAGAATGACCATATTAATAGTATAGATGGCATATAAATATCAATGGACTCAAGAAGGTTTCAATGGTAAGCATTTACTTACCAGCTTTTTCCTGTTTTGTGGCCCACTTGAATTTTTAAGTTTTCAGTTCATCGCAATAAGATGCACGTTTTTAATCAACCGGCACAAGCTTTTTTTGATTTCCTAAACCTAAACTTATAACCTTAACCTAAACCTATTCTTAAATCCTAAAACCTATAACCTATAACCTTAACCTAAACCTAAAACTTAACCTATAACCTAAACTCAATTTCCTAACCCTTAACCTATAACCTAACCTAAACCTAAACCTATAACTCGAACCTAATTTCCTAAACCTAAACCTTAACATATTCTCAAATCCCTAAGCCTAAACCTAAAGCTACACCAAATCATAATCTCAACTCCCTAACCTAAACCTAAACCTAAACTTGAAAACCCAAACCAAAACCCGATCCCGAACCCGAACCTGATTTCCTAAACCTAAATTTATAACCTTAACCTAAACCTATTCTCAAATCCGAAAACCTATAACCTAAACTTTAACCTATAACAGAAACTCATTTCCTAAACCTTAACCTATAACCTAACCTAAGCCAAAACGTATAGCCTACACTTATAACCTGAACCTAAACCTATAACCTAAACCTATACTTATAACCTAAACCTATTCTCAAATCCCAAAACCTATAACCTTAACCTAAACCTAAACATATAACATATGCCTAAACATATGACCTAAACCTATAACCTAAACCTAAACCAATGACCTAAACCTAAACCTATAACCTAAACCTAAACCTATCACCTAAACCTATAACCTATAACCTAAACCTATAACCTAGACCTAAACCTATAGCCTAAACCTAAACCTATGACCTATAACCTAAACCCAAACCTAAACCTATAACATATAACCTAAAACCTAATCCCGATCCTGAGCCCTATTTCCTAAACCTAAACCTTAAACCTATTCTCAATTCCCTAAAGCTATAACCTATAACCTAAACCTAAACCTAAACCTACACCTAATCCTAATTCAATTCCATAACCTAAACATAAAACCTAAACCTAAACCGATACTTATAACCTAAACCTATTCTTATAACCTAAACCTATTCTCAAAACCCAAAACTTATAACCTAAACCTAAACCTTAACCTAAACACATAACCTATAACCTAAACCTAAAACCTAAACCAAAACCTACACTTATAACCTATAGCCTAGACCTAAACTTAAAACCCAAACGTAAACCCGATCTCGAACCCGAGCCCAATTTTCTAAACCTAAACCTTAACGTATTCTCAAATTCTTAAACCTAAACCAACATCTAATCCTAATCGTAACTTCCTAACCTAGACCTAAACATAAACTTGAAAACCCAAACCTAAACCCGATCCCGAACCCGAACTCGATTTCTTAAACCTAAACTTATAACCTTAACCTAAACCTATTCTCAAATCCCAAAACTTATAACCTAAACCTAAACCTAAACCTATAACCTTAACCTAAACCAAAAACTTAAACTATAACCTAAACATTAACCTATAACCTAAACTCAATTTCCTAAACCTTAACCTATAACCTAACCTAAACCAAAACCTATAACTCGAACCTGATTTCCTAAACATAAACCTTAACATACTCTCAAATCCCTAAACCTAAACCTACACCTAATCCTAATCTCAACTGCCTAACCTAAACCTAAACCTAAACTTGAAAACCCAAACCTAAACCCAATTCCGAACCCAAACCCGATTTCCTAAACCTAAACTTATAACTTTAACATAAACCTATTCTCATATCCCAAAACCTATAACCTAAACCTAAACCTTAACCTAAAACCTAAACTCAATTCCATAAACCTTAACCTATAACCTAACCTAAACCTAAACCTATAACCCAAAGCCGATTTCCTAAACCTAAACCTTAACATATTCTCAAATCCCTAAACCTAAACCTAAAGCTACACCTAATCCTAATCTCAACTCCCAAACCTGAACTTAAAAACCAAAACCTAAACCCGATCTCGAACCCAAACTCGATTTCTTAAACCTAAACTTATAACCTCAACCTAAACCTATTCTCAAATCCCAAAACCTATAACCTAAACCTAAACCTATAACCTTCACTTAAACCTAAAACTTAACTTATAACCTAAACCTATAACCTAAACTCAATTTCCTAAACCTTAACCTATAACCTAACCTAAACCTAAACCTATAACCCGAACATGATTTCCTAAACCTAAACCTTAACGTATTCTCAAATACCTAAACCTAAACCTAAAGCTACACCTAATCCTAATCTCAAATCCCTAACCTAAACCTAAACCTAAGCTTGAAAACCCAAACCTAAACCCGATCCCAAACCCGAACCATTTTCTAAACCTAAAATTATAACCTTAACCTAAACCTATTCTCAAATCCAAAAACCTATAACCTAAACCTAAACCTAAACATTAACCCGTAACCTAAACCTATAACCTAAACTCAATTCCCTGAACCTTAACCTATAACCTAACCTAAACCTAAACCTATAGTCTACACTTATAGCCTAAACCTATAACCTTAACCTAAAACTAAACCTATACTGTCACGCCCCAAACTCAGAAACTGAGCTCACAAAATTTCTGATCGCTGAATCTGGCGCCGATAGCCTCCGTAGTACCCCATTCTCGGCTCCCGACACCCATATACCAGGTTCTGATCCTAGGATGCTACAAGGAGGATTCCTAATATCTATTTAATTCGTAATGAGCATAACATAAGCATAACCCACAAACAATAACCACAAGAACACCACCACAAAATCCACTATGATCAAAAACTTTAGGTACAATGCATAGGAAAGGGAAATACAAGATAGTGACAATAACAAAAACTCCAGAAGCTCGACTACATGCTCTAACTGCTACTATACTACGGCTGCATCCTGGCTTCACCTGCACGCATCAATCGTGTATAATCTTATAGAAAGCTTAGAGGGTGGTGTAAGTGTGTGCGCAATAAGAGCGTGCTTAGAATGCAAGGTCAAAAAAATACAGAATCATACTGATGAATACATGAATGCAATCAGTCGTACCAAGGCTATGCGGTGCAAGATATGAATGTTATCAGCCATATCCAGACCATGTGATGCGAGATGAAACTCAAGCCTGCCAATCCTCATCATATATCAATATGGTTCTCATTCTGGATAATCACTGGGGTCTAGTACACTTAACACTAGCTTGTCATCCCTATCCGCACGCATAACTGGGAGAGCGGAAGAGACCTCACTATCCGCCTGCTAATATCGAGCCCGGCTCATCGATAGCGGACCGATTCCTCAAGCTGGTCAAACTCAACCTAGAAGTCACCCCCTCACTCAGGCGGGTAACATCACACCCCTTTCCAACAGACCACGACACAGTGAGAGACGTGGCCTACTGGTATACAGCCCTCCTCTCATGTATCCACTCAGTCTCGATGTTAGAGTCATCCTCTAGTACCATCGGGTTTAGAAATTTTTACCCAGGGACATCTATGGCGCCCGTATACTAGAACTAAATATTTTTGGTATCCAATCCAGCCACCCACGATGCATCTGTGGAGGCTATGGCCCTGATGTCGCTAGGGCATATAATAATCACAATCATACAAATGCTAGTGCATGAGTCACACTACCAATTATGCAACGGTCCTACGTGTATCATGTACTCATGTAGGGCAACTCCGCCTATCAGGGAGCCCATAAACAGTTCGCCCGAAGGCATATGCTATGATCAATCACTTCTCATATCAGTCATACATATAATGCGTATGATAATGAATCATGGATCTATACTAAACATGTATATAAGGATGGGCTCTGTGTATAACTGAGATGGGCCTAGACGACCTACTTACTACAAGTATGGCCTATTAGTGGGCCTTAGGGAGAGTGACAATGCGGACATTTAACCGACATCATCCTTACAATGTGGGCATATAACCATCATTGTTACCAAGGCATCACTTGCTATAAATATCATTATATGCCATGGAGAGATCACGCATTACAATGGACCTAGTTGCACCCAATTGGGCCTTAAGTACATCAATTGGGCCATATCATATGAGCCTTACATTCATCAAGTGGATCACCTCAATGAGCCTCACCAATGGGCCTTAGGTACTTTGCAATGGGTCATAACTCATGGGCCTTGCATACATCACAATGGCCTCACGATATGGGCCTTATATATATTAAGGTAGGTCTCAACAACGGACTACAAATACTTTAGGATGGGCCTCTCAAATGGGCCTATATGTATCAAAGTGGACCTCAACAATGGGCCTATAAACATATCAAGATAGCCTACATATATGGGCCCGTATCTATACCAAAGTGGGCCTCAACATTGGGCCTATATACATGCCAAGATGAGCTTAAATACATGGGCCCATATGCATCCAAGTGGGCCACATGTGAGGCTTGCCATAATGTTTATTTTCACATCCAATCTATTGAAAAAGCCACATAAATATGGGGTCCACTAAAATGTTTATTCTCCAGCCCACATGTTGATATGGTCACATGGACCAAGGGGCTCATTGTAATGTTTATTTATCATCCAACCTGTTGAAAGGTCACAATGACCAGGGAGGGGGGCTGGTCCCCCTGTAATATTTATTTGTCATCCAAACCTGTTCATAGGGTCATATGGGCTCGGGCCCACCATAATGGACGGCATGGATGTACAAATCATGCATCATGGTGGGCCCGTGCACACACATCATAGTGAGGCCAGCACACATCACGGTGGGGCCGTGCACACGCATCACGGTGGGGCCGTAAGATGGGGCCCATTGGAATGTTTATTTTCCCAACCAGTTCATAAGGTTACGTGGGCCAGGGGGGCCACTGTGATGTGGTTCACAAATCCAGTCTGCCCATTATGTGTGTCCCATCTAGCTGAGGGTCCAAACCAAGTTTCAGCCACATTCAAAATTCAGGTAGGCCCCACCAAGTGTTTTTATATGTTCTAGGCATGTCTTCACATGATTTTAGACAGTGTGGCCCACCTGAGTTCCATATACGGCTAGTTTTTGGGTGACCCGTAGTCAGGGGGAGACCCACTCAATGCACAGTGTTGATGTTCGAAATGAATCAAGGTGGGGCCCACGGCTAGGCCGTGAGGGCCAGCCCTGCCCGTCCGTCCTCTCACACAGCGCAGGCAGCGCCTGCTCTTGTCAGTAGCAGCAACAGTGCTGCCTTTGTTTTTTTTTTAAGGAAATCACTAATTCTGTGATTTTTCTCATATGGGACCCGCATCTAAAAAATCTAAACCGTCTACTAGATTCTATGGCTCCTGATCGTCCAAATGAGACCAATATGTGACCTGCTTTTGATGAATAGAAGAATCCAGGTAGATTTTTAACGATAATACCACTATTCCCTATGGTATGACCCGCTTGATTATCAGATTGGCCTCGTATTTTGAATCAACGTCTAAAATGAGTCCGAAAATGGAATGGACAGCGTTGATTAGACACATACATTAATGTGGGGCCTACATGAGTTGCTCAACCCAAAAACCCCTTTTTCTTTTTCTTTTTTGGTTGCTGACATTAGTACACTCCCATATGAGTACATGCACTCCATGTTAGCCACCAGCTCGTCTAGCGTCCAAGGACGCTGGACGGCATAGACATGCATATCATTGTGGTGGGTCCCACCTAAACATGGCCCACACATCAAGGTGGGTCCCACATGAATGTGGACCACTTGATCAATCCGATGTTTGTGTTTTCCTTTGATCTAGCACTTCCAAACGGACAACCATGTAGACCACTCGGTGGACGGCCTAGATAGAGTGCATGCTTCATGGGGGGCCACACACACATATTAGGTGGGCCATCAATAAGGAAAAGGGAAGAGAGAGAGAGATAGAGAGATCGGCATAGTGGAGGAGCCCCGCCACCATGGGCCCCTCATACGACTACAACACATACATTAGATTGGGTCCCATCACAAGTGGGCCATCAACTTGAAAATCAATAGTAAATCACCCACCTCTTGCACTCCTCCTTGCTCCTTAAGGCTTGTATACACCTATGCACAACGATCAATGGTGGCGATGAAGTTTTGATGGTGAGGATGAGAGATAAGAGGGTGGGCCACACTTAGGGTTTGGGAGAGGGAAAGCTTGGACATGGGATGTTGCTTGGGAGAGTTTTTGAGAAAATGAGGGAGAGAGAGAAGTGATGGGATGATAAGGATGGGTGAGGTGTGATGGGTTGATGTGTCATAAGAAAAAGGTATGGGTTGGGTTAAAAATGAGGTAAAGAGGGATGGTGAGAAGAGAGAGAGAGAGTTGACTTTTGAAAAGGAAGGGATGGGTTGTTGTACTTGGGTATGGCTTGTACTTGACTTGTACTTGACATTAGTGATTGATTGATTGATGGGACATCTCGTAGAGATTCCCTCGTAATTCGCTACATGCGGTGTTTTTCTCGAATTGAACGCGAGCCTACATCTTCTACCCTGGGTATCAGGTCGGTGCGCGAGTCACGGTGTTAAAACGGCGGTGACGGCGTGGTCGCTAAGGTAGAGGTTTCGGGTCGAGTCGACTTTGATATGCGGGACTCAGCTTAGGTTCGAGCGTAAACATCGAATACAGGTCGAAGGTTGTCGAAATTCGACCGGAAGGACCGCGGAAGAATATGAAATGGTACGGTCTAGGACACGGGTCTTACATATACTTATAACCTAAACCTATTCTCAAATCTCAAAACCTATAACTTAAACCTAAACCTTAACCTAAACCTAAACTTATAACATAAACCTATAACCTAACACTTATAACCTAAAACCTAAACCTACACTTATAACTTATAACCTAAACCTATATCCTAAACCTAAACTTAAAACCCAAACGTAAACCCGATCTCGAACCCAAACCTGAATTCCTATACCTAAACCTTAACGTATTCTCAAATCTCTAAACCTAAACCTAAACCTATGCCTAATCCTAATCTCAACTCCCTAACCTAAACGTAAACATAAACTTGAAAACCTAAACCTAAACCCGATCTTGAACCTGAACCTGATATCCTAAACCTAAACCTATAACCTTAACTTAAACCTATTCTCAAATCCTAAAACCTATGACCTAAACTCAATTCCCTAAACCATAACCTATAACCTAACCTAAACCTATAACCTACACTTATAACCTAAACCTAAACCTATAACCTTAACCTAAACATTAAACTTAAACCTATACTTATAACCTAGACCTATTCTCAAATCCCAAAACCTATAACCTAAACCTATAACCTACAATTTAAACATAAAACCTGAACCTAAACATACACTTAAAACCTATAACCTAAACCTATAGCCTAAATCTAAACCTAAAACCCAAACATAAACCCAATCTCAAACCTGAACTTGATTTCCTAAACCTAAACCTTAACGTATTCTCAAATTTCTAAACCTAAACCTACATCTAATCCTAATCTCAACTCCCTAACCTAAACCTAAACATAAACATAAACTTGAAAACCCAAACCTAAACCTGATCCCAAACCTGAACCCGAATTCATAAACCTAAACTTATAACCTTAACCTAAACTTATTCTTAAATCCCAAAACCTATAACCTAAACCTAAAACTATAACCTTAAACTAAACCGATTACTTAAACTCAATTCCCTAAACCTTAACCTATAACCTAACCTAAACACCTATAACCTACACTTATAACCTAAACCTAAACATATAACCTTAACCTAAAAATAAAACCTAAACCTAAACATATTCTTATAACCAAAACCTATACTTATAACCTAAACCTATTCTCAAATCCCACAACCTATAACCTTACCCTAGACCTTTACCTAAACACATAACCTATAACATAAACCTAAAACCTAAACCTAAACCTACACTTATAACCTATAGCCTAAACCTAAACCTAAAACCCAAACGTAAACCCGATCTCGAACCCGAACCCGATTTTCTAAACCTACACCATAACGTATTCTCAAATCCCTAAACCTAAACCTACATTTAATCTTAATCTCAACTCCCAAACCTAAACTTAAACATAAACATGAAAACCCAAACTTAAATCCGAACCCGAACCCAATTTCCTAAACCTAAACTTATAACCTTAACCTAAACTTATTCTCAAATCCCAAAACCTATAACCTAAGCCTACACCTATAACCTTAACCTAAACCTCAAACTTAACCTATAACCTAAACCTTAACCTATAACCTTAACTTATAACCTAAACCTATAACCTAAACTCAATTTCCTAAACCTTAAACCTAAACCTATAATCCGAACCCGATTTTCTAAACCTAAACCTTAACGTATTCTCAAATCCCTAAACCTAAACCTACACCCAATCTTAATCTCAACTCCCTAACCTAAACCTAAACCTAAAATTGAAAATCCCAAACCTAAACCCGATCCCGAACCCGAACCCGATCCTGATTTCCTAAACCTAAACTTACAACCTTAACCTAAACCTATTCTCAAATCTCAAAATCTATAACCTAAACCTAAACCTATATAACCTTAACCTAAACCTAAAACTTAACCTATAACCTAAACCTTAACCCATAACCTTAACTTATAACCTAAACTCAATTTCCTAAACCTTAACCTATAACCTAACCAAAACCTAAACCTATAACTCGAACCCGATTTCCTAAACAAAAACCTTAACATACTCTCAAATCCCTAAACCTAAACCTACACCTAATCCTAATTTCAACTCCCTAACCTAAATCTAAACTTGAAAACCCAAACCTATAGCCAATCCCGAACCCGAACCCGACTTCCTAAATCTAAACTGATAACCTTAGCCTAAACCTATTCTCAAATCTCAAAACCTATAACCTAAACCTGAACCTAAACTTGAAAACCCAAACCTAAACCCGATTCCGAACCCGAACCCGAACCCGATTTCTTAAACCTAAACTTATAGGTTATAGTTTAGGTTTAGGTTTAGGTTTTAGGTTTAGGTTTAGGTTATAGATTATAGGTTTTAGGTTTAGGTTAAGGTTTAAGTTTAGGGTATTTTTGTTTATGATGTTAAACTTATATATATTTATGAGTGAATGAATGTGATGCGGATAAGATTGTTTGTGTTTAGATGAATGTAGTTTATGTTTGGATGGATTTACTAGTTTGGGTTTAGATGGATGTGAATATGAATATGATGAAATATATTATATAACAGTTATATATCTGGATGAATATGATGAAATATATTGTAACAGGTGTATATCAGGAATTTTGTGATGAATTTTGTGTAGGAATATTTTTTATTTTATTTTTTTTAAAAAAGAGACTTTTAGCGACAAAAAATTTCGTAGCTAAAAGTTTTGCAAAATATTTTTAGCGACAGAAATTTTCATAGCTAAAAGTTATGCAAAAAATTTTAACGACGAAAATTTTTGTAATTAAAAGTTTTGGAAAATATTTTTAGCGACGAAAATTTTCTTAGCTGAAAGTTTTGTAAATAATTTTTAGCGACGAAAATTTTCGTAGCTAAAAGTTTTGTAAATATTTTTTAGCGACAAAAATTTTGTAGCTAAAAATTATGCAAATATTTTTTTAGCAACGAAAATTTTCGTAGCTAAAAGTTTTGGCAAATATTTTTAGTGACGAAACTTTTCGTAGCTAAAAGTTTTATAAATGTTTTTTAGTGACGAAAATTTTTATAGCTAAAATTTTTGCAAATATTTTTTGGCGATGAAAATTTTCATAGCTAAAAGTTACGCAAATATGTTTTAGCCACAAAAATTTTCGTAGTTAAAAGTTTTGCAAAATATTTTTAGCGACAAAAATTTTCGTCGCTAAAAGTTTAACATTTATTTTTTAGTGATGAAATAATTCGTCGCTAAAAGTTTTGCAACTTTTTTTTCGATGAAAATTTTCATCGCTAAAAAGCCTCCCTTTGGCGACGATTAAAATTTTTTGTCGCTAAAAACCATTTGCTTTGGTCTTTTAGCGACGAAAATTTTCTTCGCTAAAACTTTTTAGCTACAAAGAGTTAGCTTTTAGCGACGAAAATTTTCGTCGCTAAAGGTCAAATTTCTTGTAGTGTAACTTGGGCCACCCTTTTAGTTCAGGCGGTTAGCCAACTAACCCAACATTGTAATAATCATAAGTATTGGTATGGATTAAACACTACATAACACACTTATAGCATAGGTTCTATTACACAAGCCCTTAGGCATTTCATCGAACATGTAAGCATACATAAGATACTACTTTCACTAAGGCATTAAATCAAACATGTGAGCATGCATAAAGTAATACAATCGCTTAAGTATTAATTCAAGCACATCAGCATCGAAAAAGTAATACATTCCACCATTCAAGCATTTCATCAAACATGTGAGCATCCATATCCAACAAATAGCATATATTATGGACAAATCAAAACATTTACATATTAGCATGTACAAATTCATCTACAAGCATCTAATCATTAAATGAGAGCCTCAAGGGTCGATAAATGATAACCTGAGATAATGGTCCGCATCTTAAGAAGGAATATCCAATTTTAAGCTCCTAAGGTTAGGGATTTGGGAAAAATCATAAATTCCTATATAAACACCAAGAACTATATGAGATTCATGCAATTCATTTTAGAAAAACCTAAGTTTAGAAGTAGGATTTGTTTCTTACTTCCTAATTGTAACTAGGGTGGATTCAGTGGAGAAAAATGATCAAGGCCAGGGCCTTAGTTGGAAAAGACCAATAAAATGAAGCACCAAAACCTCCAATTCCTACTCTTACTCTTCTTCTTCTTCTTCTTTTTCTTTCTCTTTCTCTCTCTCTCTCTCCTTTAGAAAATACAAATTCATATGGAGAGATGGGGTGCCTAAATGAAACCCTTGTATAGTGTCAAATTTGATGTGAATGGCCCTAAAGGTTGGATTTTTACTATACTAGCCTTATATGAGGATTTTTCTAACTTCTAGGGCCCACTATAGAGTGTACATATTAATATACGCCACAGGATAGTTATCCCTAATGATGATCTACATATGGATATGATCGGCTTGCCATTTGGATGCACCGATTGGCAGCTATGATTAGAAGTCTATTCAATAGTCACCGATAGTTGATTAAGGCCGCGACTATACGGATATGTTTGGAAAAATATCTTTAGTCGGTATCCCGACTTTGACCATGCATCAACGATCTGAAAGTCACGACTTTGTGAAATAACAAAGTAACTAGTTTCACTAAAGTTCCAGATTTTAACCTAGGAGATTCACGCATTTGAAGAACTTAAATTATGGCCCAATTTGAGTAATTCTGGGCACTATCTTGGTTTACCACCTGCGATGGGCGTCAAGCCCAGTGAGACGGATATTATTCTATAGTTTCAGGTTTAATGGGCCACTAACGAACGGTCTAGAGCTTGTTTGGATGATCAGAGAATTTCTTGGATGAATTAGGTATCGAGATTTCTCGTGCACAATCATAAGGGTTTGGATTAGCTAAGTTCATAATGTGGCCTATTCGCAACTAGCGAAAATAACAATTCGATTATAATCACCATAAACCATCCGTTCTTAGGCCAAAAGGATACAGGGTCAGTTTGGTTTGTTAATTAAGAACTAACCACTAGTTATCTCAGATTTTAGTAGGTCTTTATTTAGTTGCAATTGTCTTGACTAATTAATGATAGGTTGGCTAGATTTAGGTTTTGTATGAGCAAATCATGTGGCTAAACTAGGTGTTTAAGTGATCGGCTAGATTCATTGACTTCCTGTGGTTCATTAATCGGAATTGTATAATTTTTTATTGGTACCGCTCGTGTATAAACTAACATTGAGTGTTAATAGTTAGTAAGTGATAATATATGTTAATTATATATATATATATATATATATATATATATATATATATATATATATATATATATATATATATATATATATATATATTTCAAAGGTTTTTGAAAATTTAAAACAGTGAAAATCCAGGATGTTATAATGGATTCGTAGCAACACGTCTTTATTTACGACGAGTTTCATGTTTAGGGACATTTTACGATATATAATGGCAATGTGTAAACTCATCACAAATAAGCTATATTTAGCGACAACTTGTTAAACCATCGTAAATAATGAGTATTTGTGACAAAATTGCCTACAAGCAACACTTGCCGACAAACAAACTTTTGCAACAAGTTTTAGGTTGTTAACGACGATGATGACTTATCACAAAATATCTTTATTCGCGACGAGTTTCATATTTAGCAACATTAGCGATGTGTAAACTTGTTGCAAATAAGCTATATTTAGCGACAACATATCATTACAAATAATTAGTATTTGTAACATAATTGGTGATAAGCAACACCCGTCGTAAATAAGCAACACTCGTCGTAAAAAAATGTTTGTGACAAGTTTGGGGTTATTAGCGACGATAATGACTTGTCATAAAACATTCATATTCACAACGAGTTTCATATTTGGTGAGTTTTATGATATGCAATCGCAACGTGTCAACTCGTCAGTTCATATATATATATATATATATATATATATATATATATATATATATATATATATATATATATATATATATATATATTGCGACAAGTTATTAGGTTGTCACAAATAATTGAGTCATTAGCGACGAGTTGGCATTTTTTCATAAAATAAAATTTGTGATTCCATATTTGCAAAAAAATTGGTGACGATCAGCACTCGTTGCAAAAAGTTCTTAGCAACGAGTATTTAAGTTTTAACTATGAGTTGACTTGTTGCAAAAAGTCTGAATTATTGTAGTGAACTATCAATTTCTCAAAGTTCAAAAGGATGAAAAGTCAGATGATTCACCGAAGGAAGATAATTCAGTTGAATTCGGTGAAGGATCGGATGATTGTGATGTATTGTTGATGACTAAGATAGGGAATTTCTCTCAGGAATGGATCTTGGATACGAGAGCGTCATTTTATGTGTCCTCATTGGAGTTGGTTTACCACATATAGCGAGTATAATGGTGGGCATGTTCTTATGAGCAATGATCATGCCTTTAAGATGACTGGAATTAGTTTAGTTCACATTAGGAGGTTTGATGGGGTGGAGCATACTTTGACAAACGTGAGGTACATTCAGAACTTGAAGAAGAATCTAATATCTCTAAGAGCTCTAGATGTAATTGATTACAAGTTCTCTAGTTATGATGGTGTCCTAAAGGTTTCAAAGGAGGCTCCTATAGTAATAAAGACACAATGGAGCGGTAATCTTTGTTAGTTGATAAAAAATACTATATCTAGTGGAGTTGCAGTGTCTTTAGTAGATTATATATCAGCACATTTGTGGCATGCATGCCTAGGCCACATGAGCAAGCAGGGTTTAAAAGTAATTCCTAGTTTTAAAAGCTCTGATTTAAATGTATGTGAGCATTGCATATATGGGAAATAGTCCTGACTTCGTTTTAAAATTGGAAAACATGTCAATAAAGGGAAACTTGATTATGTGAATTCTAATGTGTGGCAGTCGTTGCATGTTGTTTCTGGAGGAGTATCATCTTACTTTTTCACATTTATAAATGACTTCTCTGGAAAAGTTGGATTTTATATTTTGAAACATAAATCTAATGTATTTATCACTTTTAAGATACACAATGTGATAGTTGAAAAATAGACGAAGTGAAAAGTGAAAGTTCTGAAGACAAATAATGGCAAAAATTTTACTTCAAGAAAATTTGATCAGTATTGCAATAATGAGGGAATAATCAGGCACAACAAAATGAGACATACGTCAAAGTACAATGGTATGGCAAAATGTATGAACCAGACTCTTTTAGAAAGGCTTGGAGTATATTGAGCAATTCTGAGTTAAGCAAAGAGCCTTGGGTTGAAGCTATTTTTACAGATTATTATCTGGTGATTAGGTCTCACTTTACAGTTATTAATTGCAAAATTCCTAAGTATAGAGTGGTCAGGCAGTTGATTACTCGGGTTTGTAGAATTTTTGTTGTAATACTTACTCTCATGTACCTTCTATTGAGAGAGATAAGCTCAACTAAAGAGCAAAAAAGTGCACTTTTTATTGGCTATGATGATGGGGTAAAGGTTACAAGTTGTTAAACCGTGTTTCATAGAAAATCATTATTAGTCAGGACATCAAATTTGATAAGGCTTCCTTATTTTGAAAAGATGAGTAAAAGGAAACAGAAAAGTTAGTTATTTATGTGGAATTAGACAAGTGTGAGACATTTGAGGAACCCGAGCCACATGTTAAGGTACAAGAATAGGCAGAGCTACCAATTGTAAGGAGAAATCTACCGAGGGATCGCAGGTTACCATTGAGATACAGGGATGACTCTAATGTTGCATTTGCACTTATTATATATGAGGGGGATCCATCTACTTTCCATGAAGCTTTAAAAGATAAATATGTAAAAAAAGTTAATGATATCTATGTATAAAAAGATAGATTCTCTATATAAAAATCAAACATGGTTGCCAGTTGAGTTATCCGTTGGGAGGAAGGCGATCGAGTGTAAGTAGATATTATCGAAGAAACTGGATAGGTACAAGACCATATTGGTAGCAAAAGAATATGCTTAGAAGGAACGTGTCAACTTTAGTGAGATTTCTACACCAATGGAAAAGCATGTATCTATCATATTTGTATTGAATCTAGTTGCCCAATACAATCTACGATTGAAACTATTAGATGTTATAATTGCATTTCTACATAAGGAATTAGAAAAGCAGATTTGCATAAAGCAATCAGAAGGGTTCAAGGTGTAGGGAAAGAATGATCTTATTTGCAGGTTAAAGAGGTCATTATAATGCCTGAAACAATTGTCTAGGTAGTTATATAAGAAGTTTAACTATTGAAGCTAAGAAAGCTTATCTGCTAAGTTCTTCTGGGGGTGGCGAGAGGGCAAACAAAAATTCTGAAGTCTATAGAAAGCTTATTTGCTAAGTTCTTCTGGGGTGGTGAGAGGGCAAACAAAAATTTCCATGGAGGAAGTGGAGCACCATTGCCACGCCAAAGGATGAGGGGGGCCTGGGCGTGAGGAGACTAAAAGATGTTATGAAAGCGTCGCGGTTGAGAATGGCCTTGGAGGCCAGGTTTGGCCAGGGGGCAGCCTTTAGGGTGACTTCATGCGCTCCAAATATATGGTAAGCAGGTCTGAAAATTTGGATATTAGATCCCTCACATCAGCGTCTCTGTTATGAAAGGTGTTGGTGATTCCTTTCCCCACCTTGAACAGGCATGCCCAATGAAAGATTGGCCATGGTAGATGCAGCATGTGGCTCACTAATTGGACTAGGCTGGGCCCTCTCTCTTCTCTGCCCTTGATTCAAATCTCGTCGCCTATGTGGGATCAACAAGTGACTGATTTCTTTGAAGTAGACGGCCTCAATCAGAACACCCCATCGTCTCTCCCAAGTTGGCTGCTAGGCTATATTGAGCAGAGAGGTTTCTGCACGTCAAAGCTGGATGACCGGCTGTTTTGGCCGCATGACCCCTCAAGTAAGCTCACCACAAAATCGACATGGAATATTTGCAAAGATAGCGTAACAAGGGTTGCTTGGGCTAATAGAGTTTAGCACTCCAAAATTCTCCCAAAAATTTTAGTCTTTCTATGAAGATTAATGCAAGGGGCCTTGTCGGTTGATGCTTGTATTCAAAAGAAAGGTGTTTTGTTGGCTTCTAGATGTAGTTGACATGGGATCTCAGCCGGCTCTAGCCATCATATTGAAATGTTACAGCATTTATTTTTGGATGGCTCACTAGCAGGGAAGGTCTGGTCCATGGCTGCAAATTTCTT
Source organism: Magnolia kwangsiensis (assembly GCA_037074715.1). Taxonomy (NCBI): domain Eukaryota; kingdom Viridiplantae; phylum Streptophyta; class Magnoliopsida; order Magnoliales; family Magnoliaceae; genus Magnolia; species Magnolia kwangsiensis. The sequence goes on from CM073572.1 coordinate 63,676,443, forward strand.
TGGCATTTCTTTATTCAAGCAAGTCTCGATTCAAGATAGATTGCATTGGTGGTGGAATCGGTCGCTCCCGGTTTCTACTAGCAAGTTGGGATCCCGTCTAGCCCTTGCCTTCATCCTGTGGGAGATATGGAAGGCGAGGAATGCTGCAAGGCTCGATGACAAGGTTCTCTCTTCTCCTGTAGCCTCCTTTAAGATTAAATAGTGGCTGGTCTGGCTATCCCCTCACCTTGGAAATACATGCCAGAATGGTGGTTTGTCCCCTGATTATTGTCCGCTCACTGTCCATTCCGGCTATCTCCAACCTGGTCAGGCCTTTGTTGTTATTAAATTGATCAAGCCCAAAGTTGGTTGGTGGAAATTAAATGTCGATGGATCGGCCCTTTCGAATCTCGGTGCTGCCGGTGGTGGGGGTATTTGCAGAGACCATGTCGGCAATATGTTATTTTCTTTTGTCAATGGTTATGGAGAGGCTTCAAACAATGTGCCTAAGTTGCGGGCAATCTATGAAGGGATCAAACTTTGCTTATCCTTTGGGATCTCAGAGGTGCTTATAGAATCGGATTCCATCTGGGTTGTAGGAATCTTAAGGGGCAGTGGCTCTAACACTTGGAAGTGGTCCTACTGGATGACAAGAATTAAATATCTTAATTCTCTAGGGGTTTTTTGGATTTCCCATGCGCTGAGAGAGGCCAATGGGCCAGCGGACAGTTTGGCAAATTTTGGAAGTAGTTCGTAAGCCAACAGTATTTTCCATAGCGTTTCATCTCTCCCTAGGCTGACTAAGGGCCAATTTCTTCTAGACAAAACGGGGCTCGATACTGTCAAGATGGTGGAGAAGTCCCTCCTAAGCAAGGCTTGTTTGGGGTTCCCCTGTTCTCAGTAGCTCTGGGGGATGGTTTCTTGTCATGTCCTTTTCCTATTTTCTTGTTGCTTTCCTACATAGCCTTGTATTGGTCTCATATGATAAGCGAGGTCCAATTTCTTTTTGTTTCGACCCGCTCGAAAGGCTATACTTCCCAGGTCCATTTATAAAAATTGGACGGAAGTTTTTTTTTTTTTTTTTTAAAAGAAGTTTAACTATTTCATGTTGAGTCAAAGTTTACTGGAAATAAATTTGATTATTGTGTTTATTTTAAAGCACTGAGTGCCAGGGAATTCATCATTCTAGTGGTATAGGTTGATGATAAGCTTATTTCAAGTCATAACATGTCTGAAATCAACATGTTGAGGCTTAATTATCCAAGATGCTTGAAATGAAAGATCTGAGGGCTATAGAGAAGATTCTTGACATTGTTATACATAAAGATAGGAAGAGGAGCACGCAATGGTTGTCCTAAGAGGAGTATCTTGAGAAGATTCTACTCAAGTTTGGACTGAAAAAGGCAAAACCTATTAGCACTCCCCATGTTGCTCATTTTTTATTTTCTTCAGAGCCGTCCTGCATTATATGAAGAAAAGTTGTATATGTTTCATGTTCCATATTCAAGCACCCGTGGTAGTCTTATGTATTTCATGGTCTATACAAGATTGAACATTTCACGTGTACTTGGTGTTATGGGAGGATACATGTCAAACCTTGAAAACCAACATTGGGAAGTGGTGAAATGGTTACTTCGACATCTAGAGGTATTATGGATTACATCTTATATTTTAGACATTCAGAGAAGAGGCTTATAGGCTATGTTGTTTCAAATTATGTAGGGAATGTGGACAAAAAAAGGTCTACTTTCGATTACTTATTTATGTTGGTGGATAGATCACTATATGTTGGATGTCTAAGCTTCGGTCTATGGTTGCACTTTCCATTACCGAAGTTGAATACATGGTAAGGATGAAGGCATTTAAGAAATTTGTTTGGTTGAAACAGATGGTAAATGAGTTAGGGCTGTATCAGGTAGCCATGCATGTGTATTGTGACAGCAAGAGTGTGATTAATTTGGTGAAGAACATGGTATATCATTCATGTACTAAGCATATTGATGTTCGTAATGACTTTATCTGACACATGGTAGAAGAAGGAGATGTTACTCTTGAGATAATTCACACCAGTGAGAATCCAGGGACACATTTACGAAGGTCACTCCTGCATATAAGTTCAAGTTTTCTCAACTTCTTTAGGCTTGGCAAGAAAGGGATAGAGATGGACTGTATAGAAAGCGATGTAGTGATGCTTATGAGAAGATTGGTAAGCCAAGGAAGTAATATTTCAATTATGGTGGAGATATTATTAAATTTGTGACATCAAAGCCACTATTGGGTCTATTTTTTAACCCATGTGACCCATGTTTCACATGCTCACAAAACCCAAGTGCTAGTGGACCCTCGGAGGGGTATTTTTGATATTTTCCTCATGAAAGGGTAGCTTTTAGGATACGTTATGTTAGGGTTAAGAGAGACAGAGAAAGAGAGAGAGAGAGAGAGAGAGAGAGAGAGAGAGAGAGAGAGACGATTTTTTATAGTGTTTTGAGAGCCTCTAAGGGAAGAGAGATAGGGTTTTATTCTCTAAGTTCTCTCCATTCATGTAATCTCACTGAATAGTAGTTTGATCATTGTTTTGTGCCATGGTTTTTCCCTCAAGGGTTTTCCATGTAAAAAATCATGTGTGAAATTGTGTGGAGCTAAAGAATGAATGATTATAACCTATCAATTATTCACTAAGGTTTTAATTTAGGTTCACCTCTTACCTTTACAATTCTATACATGGACTGTGGTCGTACATAAGAACCTAGCATACACTCCCGCCAAACACTCCTGTAAGAGACTTTAGTTGGTTTTTTATCAACTAACCAACAACCTCAGTCCTAGTCTAAGGACCTACGTTTACTCTCACTGCAGGTTCCCATGAAGAATAACATGTATGCACACATGTCTGATGAATTTAGCACTATACAAGACCCTAGGTCCAAGACAACATCCTATCGAGTTTCAGTCATAAACTCTTACTCTCAATCCTACACAAGGAAAGAGAGTATAGACTCATACATTACACTTGTCGAATTAACCACCATTGATACACAGTTCTTAAGTTGTTTCTTTCGAATCTCTCCTATGCTTAAATCCTCTCCTCAAATGCTCCCTCGATCATTAATGTCAATGTTTTGTCAATGCTTCAATGCTAAGATTAAACACTTTGTATGCAATTCTCTATTGAGATGACCAAGGTGATGGGAGGTTGGGTGAATCTCCTACAACTCATGGAAAAGTTGTAATTCCTAGGGGATTCATATAGATGGGTGTTCTAAAGGATTTAGATAAGGATTTTACTATATGTTCTAGTCTAATCTCTAGAACAAGGTGGATATCAAGTTCATCTTCTTCATTAAGGTTGAAATCCTCTTTCAAGTGATGAATTGTGAGGAAGAGGACTTAGATCTTATGGATTTATTAGCGAGGAATGTGTAATATGAGTGAGGAATCTCCTAAGCTTCTATTGTACTAAAAACCCATATATGCCCAAAGAACGAATGCCCTATATAAAGGAATCAAATTCCAATCGTCATAAAATGAAAAAAAAAAAAAAAAAAGCGGCACCATTGATTGATCGACCAAGGGCTGTTGATCGATCCAAACCCGTCAAATTAGTCAAGAGAACTCACTAGACATATTTGCCAGATTTTGATCGATTGAGACCAATCGCTCAAGTTTGATCGAGGATTGCTTGATCCAACATACTCTGAGTTGGCTAGTTTTGGGCGGTTAGATTTCCAACCAGTCGGGACCTATATATCCTATGTTAGCATCTTCAAATGGGCTCAGAAGGCTAATGAATGATCAATCAAGGTTTACTAATAAAGGTTAGGATCATATAAAGGTTTAGGTTATTTTGGGTCAAGATCAGGGTTACCAAGGCACCTCATTTATATATTCTTCACTTTCTTAATGCCCCAATCTTCATATGTCTTATATCTTTAGCTTTCAAGAGTTCAACCAACTCCCTAACACACAGATGCACGTGATTGACAAACAAGGTGCATAAATAAGTGCACTAACAATGTGTTCCCTATGTGTGGTTGCTTGGATTTTTTATTTTCTCTTGTTCATTTCAATTAAATTAATGTTCTTTCATAGGGCCAGTTCTCCAATAGGTATTACATGGGCAATGCAGAGAAGATGATGCAGTAGCATCTAGGCTAATCTAATCTCGACCGTGAATTTACATAACACCTAGGGTTAAAGCATTAATGGCCTATATTTTCAAGGAATTGTGCATGAATTCCCATATTTGACCCTAGATAACTATGATCATGATCGTGTGAAGGGTAGGATATCTCATGCCCCCACATAAAGAGTCCTCTATTTGAGTGATTCCATCTTAGGCTAGCTTCTTTTAAAGTGATTTTTGTTGGCTTTAGAGTTATTTAAATAGTTAAAGTTTAACTACTATGTCTGTTATTTTTCTTGCAGGTCATTTTTTGAATATCAAACTATGTCAAAATGATATGAAACTAGTATGCCCAAGATCATATAATTATTCTACAACTATATGAATAAGTTATGACCAATATTCTTAGGATGTGTAGGGTTGTGATGGAAAGAAGAGATACTTTTATTATTTTCAATATTTATTGAAATAAATGGTTAGATTTAAAAGTTAGGAGGTGGAATGATGTCATGCCTTGAAATCGGTGGGTGGGCCTCCTACTCCCGAGCATCAAACCCAAGTAACTCCAGCTACCTCGACACTTGCCAAGCTTAGCAAACGAGCTCACCAAATTCTTGGACTCCAACCTTGTTTCAAGACAGAGGGATTCTTTTTTATTCTACGTGCCATTAACTAAATAACTACAGGCATATAAAATATCCAAGTCATGAGTGAAAGCAGAAACATCCACACACACACACACACACATATTAGTCTATCTCCTTATGGCATCCCAACTCTCCTAAGGATCACTCAACAATTTAAGAGTGGTTAAAGGTCATGTCAATCCCTATGCAAGTGATAGGGGCACAACAATATAAAGATAAACTACATCAACAGGAGGGTGTGCCCGATCCCTCCGAGGATGTGTTGCCATCATCATCGTCCAAAATATGCAAAATATAGTGCGTGCCCTAAATAACTTCCACATAAGCAAGAAAAATGTAAGTTATAATAAGCTCGATCATCATCGATAAGCATCCCTAGGTTTTTGGGGTCTTGAAACACATGAAGCAAGAAGGCATGGATGTGAGCTACAGAGCTTGTGGATAAAATAATATGCTAGAAAGATAGCACCGCTTGTCAATGGCCTTTCAATAATGTGTTCTTCAAGGTAGACAAGACATACCAGGAGCCTTTCATAGGTAATACATTGCAAGAGTATATAAGTAGCTGAGCATGTTATCATAGATTCATTGTCCTAAGAATATCAGCTTAAGCATGTTGTCATAACTTATAAACATATCATCTTAAGCATGTTACCATTAGGAAAAATTTTGCAATTCGAATGATCGAGTCACGGTGCACAATATCACAGGTCGGTAGGGGCCCCACACTAAGGTTTTAACGCCATTGGAAATCTATCATGGATCATCAATCTGTTCCTCAAGATCATGGGTGCGACCAACTGGCCCCAATAGAAGAATTTACATAGTAGTAAGATATGACGACTACCTCTTATGGGTAGAGCTGGACACAAACCAAGACAACTTTAAAGCTTGGCTTGCATTGGTTTGAAAAAGCTTGGCTTGGATTGGTTCGAACATAAGTTCAAACCAAACCAAGTGTCACGCCCCAAACTCAGAAACTGGGCTCACAAAATTTCCAATCACGGAATCCGGCGCCGACAGTCTCCGTAGAACCCCATTCTAGGCTCCTGGTGCCCATTCACCAGGTTCCGATCCTAGGATGCTACGAGGATGATTTTCAACGTCAGTTTGATTCGTAATAAGCATAACCAAAGGCATAACACACAAACAATAACCAAGAACTCCATTACATTTCCACTGTGATCAAAAACTTAACAAGTACAATGAGCATAAAGGGAAATACAATGGTAAGGAACAAAAAACTCCAAACGATCCGCTAAGTGCTCCTACCTCAACGCTGCTGCGAGCCAAAGTCACATGCACGCAATGGTCGTGCATAAGCTTATAGAAAGCTAAGAGGGTGGTGAAAGTGTATGCGCAAGGTAGTAATATGATCATGCAATATCAGAGTAATGTATAATATGCAGATGGATCCATAATACCATGAGCCGTACCAAGGTTATGCGATGCAAGATATAAGTCAAGCAAACAATCCTCATCTAAGTCCACATGTCAATACAGCTCAACTCTGGGAAATCACCGGGGTCTAGTACACTCTAAACCAGATCGTCGCCTCATCGCGCGCAATAAGGTAAGTGGAAGAGACCTCACTATCCATCTGCCAATATCAGGCTCGACTCGTCGATAGCGGACCCATTCCTCGAGCTGGTCAGACTCATCCTTGCATTGCCCCCTACACTCGGGCGGGTAAGGACGCACCCCCTTCCAACCAACCATGACACAATGGAGAGCGCAGCCATCTGGTAATCGGCACTCAACGCTCATCTACCCACTCGGTCTAGACGTTGGAGCAACCTCTTGGTACCATAAGGGTTTAGGGACTTTCACCTAGGGATATCTATAGCACCTCATGTAGAATAAGATTTTCGGTATCCAATACTACCAACCACGATGCGTCTGTGGAGGCCACAGCCCTGATGTCGGTAGGGCGTACTGCAACCATATCAAACAATGCGAAATGCATGAATCACACTATTCAATCATGCAGCAAATCCTGCACGTATCGTGCGCTCATGTAGGGCAACACCGCCTAATCGGGGTCCCGTAACAATCTGCCCGAAGGCAAATGCTATGATCAGTCACTTCTCATATCAAGCATACATATGATGCGTATGATCATGAATCATGGAACTATAATAAACGTGTTATAAAGTAATGAGATCTCCATACAACGCAGGTAGGCCTAGATGGCCTATACACAACAAGTACGGGCTTAATAATGGGCCCTAAGGAGACTCGTGATGTGGACATCCAACCAACATTACACTCACAATGTGGACATCAAACCAACATTACTTTCAAGGCACGATCGTCATAAACATTGTTATATAATCCGTATTGGGATTACACATTGCAACGGACCTTAGGTACATCCCATTGGGCCTTACATATATATCAAATGGGCTATATAAATGGATCACACCAATGGGCCTTATGTGCATTACAATGAGTCATAACCCGTGGGCCTTAGATTGCATCAAATGGGCTTAATCTTATGGGTCTTATATGTAACTAATGGGCCACATCAATTGGGCCCCATATGTACGTCAAATGGGCCTCAACCCATAGGCCCTAGTACATCTCAATGGGCCTTAACCCATGGGCCCCTAAAACATCAAATGGTCTAATCTCATGGGCTTTAAAATACATTAAATGGGTCCAATCCCATGGACCTTGGAATATATCAAATGGGTCCACTCCCATGGGCCTTAAATTACATTAAATGGGCCTAATCCCATGGGCCTTGGAACACATCAAATGGGTCCACTCCCATGGGCCTCATAATACACCAAATGGCCCCAATGCATGGGCCTAAGATCCACATCAAAGTGGACCCCAATGAACCACTACAATTACATTAAAATGGCCTCAAAAATATGTTAAGGGGGGGTCCACTTGGACTATCGATCTGGCTCATCCCCTAGCTCAAAATAGATAAACGGTTTGGATGCAATATACGTATCACGGTGGGGGTCCATATGAGCTAAGGATCTGACTCATTCTTTAGCTCATGAGCGAGCTTTCAAAATGGATGGACGGGTAGGATGCAACATGTGCATCGAGGCGGGTCCCACTATTGCTGGACAGTGGAGACAAAACACATGCATCATGGAGAGCTCCACCGTCCGATGGATGGTGGATATAGAAAACATCAAGGTGGGTACCACCGTCCGCCTGGACGGTGGATGAAGATCACATACATCACTGTGGGTCCCATGTGGGGCCCACCATCATGTTTAAATGGCATCCAAGCCGTTCATATGGTCATACGGACCTGGATTAGGAGGAAAAACAAGTTTCATCTTGATCCAAAACTTTTATGACCCATAACAGGTATTTCAGTGGTAGAGGTTCAATCCGACTGTTTCCTTCGGTATGGGCCACCTGAGCGTTGGATGGGGCCAAGATTTGGAGGGGGCCCACTACTGGGGGTGGCCTACCTTGTGGACCAGTCGGATGATAAATGAACATCATGGTGGGGCCCACGGCAGCAGCCGTGGGTAGCTGGCTGGTCGCCCGCCCGCCCACCTAATGCTGCACGCAGCAGTGTGCAGCTGCTGCCGCTGTCAGAGAGGCAGAGGCGCTGCCTCTTGCCTATTTCTTTTTTTTTTTATTTAAGTTTTTCTGAGGAAAATCACCTGTGGGGCCCACTTCTCGAAGATCTGTACCGTCCAATGAATTTAGGGGCCCAAAATATAATGAACAAGACCAATATCCAGCATTTTTTTGATGTGTAAATACAACAAAAAGGGCCCTAAAAGCCTTTGAAGGGTAAGAAATATCATTTCCTATGGTATGGCCCGCCTGATCATCGGATTGACCTCATTCTTTGGCTCAACGCCTAAAATGAAATGGGTAAGAGGATGGACGGCTTGGATTGTTCCCATACATCAAGGTGGGGCCTAAGCAGGTGACTCACCCCAAAAGCTCCATTTCCTTTTTTTTTTTTACAGGGACGTCCAGCGTCCCAGACGCTGGACGGTTTGGTCCTTGAAGAAGTACATTGTGGTGGGCCCTGATTAGGTGGGCCACCACTGATGGATGATGTGGGTACAACATATAAGGTGAGCCCCACTTGAAGAAAAACTTGAACAAGATAAATATTTCAAGGTGGGGTCCATTCAAGTGGGCCACACAAATACAATATGATCAAGAAAAAAAAGAAAATGAAGTAGAGAGAGAGAGAGATATAGAGGGTGGGACACGCTTGTGATGGAGGGCTCTGCCACTATGAGCCCTCCCTTGAAGAAATTATACAATCAAATAGGTCCCTTTTATACATGGGACCACCTAAATCAAAATCAACGGTGGGGATCCTTTCCCCACCAATATGGACGGTCTAGATGACCTTCCTAATGTCATGAAATAAACATCATGATGGGGTCCATGGAGAATGGCCCCATCATGGAATGATCATGATGATCAAAGTGGTCCATCGGCCACAACTTAGGGACCCAAGTGAGATTCAAACCATTAATCGGTTGGCCTCACTTGGCCTATCTCAAAAACATGAAAAACTATTATTAACTAGCACCCACCGTTCGATCTTCTTGCTCTTATGGGCTCCTTAGCTCCTTAGCTTTGATTTCAATGGGTGAGATGAGGAATGGATGGCTAGGATTGAAGATCTTAGGATGGAGAGGTGGGCCACACTTGGAGTTTTGAAAGGGAGGGAGAGGATCATACGTATGGATGGTTTTTGGTTGCTTGGAGTGGATTTTGAAAATAAGAAAGAGAGAGTTGTAAAGAGAGAGAGAGATGGGTGATGGATGGATGGAGTGATAGATGTGTGTAATAACTTTTTAACTTTTGTGGCCTTTTTTGTAAGAAAGGCATGGGTTTGTAAGAGACTTTTTTACTTTTGAGGCTTGCTTGGGAAAAGGTGAAAGGTGATGTGTACTTGACGTGTACTTGACATGTGATGGATTGATGGATTGATTGATTGATGTGACACCGCGTAGAGATTCTCTTCGCTTTCGCAATGCGCGGCGTTTTCCTCGCACCGAACGTTGACCCATATCTCTTGACCAGGGTATCGCTTCGGCGAGCGAGTCGCGGCATCGGAACCGCAGCGACGACGCGGTCGCTATGCTAATGGTCTTGGGTTGAGTCGACTAAGGTTGATGGCATACGAATCAGGGTCATGCATAAATATCGATTAAGGGTCGAAGGTTGCCGGACTTCGACCGGTAAGACCGCAGAAGTTTATGAAGTGGTACGGAACAAGACACGGGTCTTACAGCTCTCCCCTCCTTATAAAAATTTTATCCTCGAAATTTACATAATCATCGCAACTAGGCATAACTCGCGAGTAATAAGAAACATGATGTCATCATATAGAATCAGATACAGCATACAAAATACATCACATGATCAACCATCAAAGAGATGAGGATAACGCTCTCGAATCTCTGTCTCATGCTCCCAAGAAGCCTCCTCAACAGAATGGTGACCCCACTGAACCTTCACCAAAGGAATGACCTTGGTCCTGAGGACCTGCTCCTTCCAATCAAGGATACGGACTAGCTGCTCATGAACCTCCAACAGCTGCCAATCAATAACGGGAACATTGTCTGACCCACACTTTCTCAACATGGAGTCGTGGAAAACGTCGTGGACGCCAGACAACTGAGATGGCAAGGCAAGCCGATAGGCCACGGCGTCAACGCACCCAGTGATCTCAAAAGGTCCAATGAATCTCGGGGCAAGCTTACCCTTCACACCGAATCGAACTACACCCTTCATGGGCGAGACCTTGAGATACACATGGTCCCCTACATCAAACTCCAAGAGATGACGTTGATGATCAGCAAAACTCTTCGGTCGGCTCTGAGCTGTGCGCATCCTCTGCCTGATGATGTCAATTGCCTCTAACGTCTCCTGCACAAGCTCGGGACCTAGGAGACGATGCTCTCCAACCTCGGTCCAGCAACTCGGTGATCTGCATGGTCTGCCATATAGTGCCTCAAAAGGAGTCATACCGATGGTCACCTGATAGCTGTTATTGTACACGAACTCAGCCAATCGCAGATGCTCATCCCAGCTACCCCCGAAATCAATCGCGTAAGCCCGAAGCATATCCTCAAGGATCTAGTTGACCCTCTCAGTCTGGCCATCGATCTGCGGATGGTACGCGGTGCTGAGTTACAAATCAGTCCCCATCCCTCACTGGAAGCTCCTCCAAAACTGAGACGTGAACCTCGAGTCTCAGTCAGAAATGATCGAGACTCGAACACCATGCAGTCTCACAACCTCCTCAATAAATAATCTCGCAAGCCGGTCCATAAACCAAGTCACACGCATCGTAAGGAAATGTGCTGACTTCGTCAGACGATCCACAACAACCCAAATGGCGTCATGACCGCGCTGAGTCCTCGGCAAACCTAAAATGAAATTAGTTGACATGTGCTCCCACTTTCACATCGGGACACTCAACGACTGCAATAGACCAAGAGGTCTCTGATGATCGGCCTTGACACGCTGGCACGTGTCACACTCAGCCACAAAACTGGCAATCTGGCACTTCATCCCTACCCAAAAATACTGTCACCTCATATCATGGTACATCTTCATCGAGCCCGGGTGGATAGAAAATCGTGATCTATGTGCCTCGGTCATAAGATCTCTGCGTAACTCTTAAATATCCGGGATACATAATCGGCCTCTGAAGCGAAGTCTACCGTCTGTACCAATCTATCAATCTGCCTGACTCTCAGATGTAGTCTCAGCCATATAACTCTGTAACGACTCATCAGCCTGTTGTAAGACCCGTATCTTAGTCCGTACCGTCCCGTAAGCTTCCGCGGTCTTACCGGTCGAATTTCGACAACCTTCGACCCTTAACCGATATCGACGCGTGACCCTGATTCATATGCCGACAACCCGAGTCGACTCAACCCAAGACTAATACCATAGCGACCGCGCCGTCGTTGCGGTTCCAATGTCGTGACTCACGCGGCGAGGCAATACCCTGGTCAAGAGATGTGTGCCAACGTTCAGTGCGAGGAAAATGCCTCGCGTTGCGAAACCTAAGAGAATCTCTACGATGTGTCACATCAATCACATCAATCCCATCAATCAATCAATCCATCAATCCATCATATGTCAAGTACACATCCCTTTCACCTATTCCCAAGCAACCACAAAAGTCAAGCTTTTCTTACAAAGCCTATACCTCTCTTACATAAAAAGTCACAAAAGTCAAGCTTTTCTTACAAAGCCCATACCTCTCTTACACAAAAGGCCTCAAAAGTCAAGGATTTCTTACACAACCATCACTCACCACATCCATCCATCACTCTCTCTCTCCCTTTACAACTCCTCTCTTTCTCATTTGTAAAAATCTCCAAGCAAAAGAGATCCCACGTATGAAATTCTCCCTCTCCTTCTAAAGCTCCAAGTGGCCCACTTTCCTGCCCCATCATCTCCCATCTTAGCCATCCATTCATCATCTCCTCCATTGAAATCCAAGCTAAGGTGCCAAGGAACCCCTAGGAGCAAGAAGATCGGACGGTGGGTGTTTAATCATATGAGTTTTTCATATTTTTGAGATGGGCCAAGTGAGGCCAACCGATCAATGGTTTAGATCTCACTTGGGACCCTAAGTTGTGGCCAATGGACCACTTGGATCATTATGATCATTCCATGATGGGGCCATTCTCCATGGACCCCATCATGATGTTTATTTCTTTAGAAAGGTCATCTAGACCATCCATATTGGTGGGGAAAGGATCCCCACCGTTAATTTTAAGTTTTGATGGTCCCATGTGCTAAATGACCCACTTGATGTATGATTCATTGTAAAAGAGGGCTCATAGTGGCGGAGCCCTCCATCACACGCATGTCCCACTTTCCATCTCCCTCTCCCTTCTCATTTCTTTTTTATTTATTTTATTTATGTTATTTTATGTCATGGTTTGTGTGTGTGGCCCACTTGAATGGACACCACCTTGATGTATTATTTTATCCAGGTTATTTTTAAGTGGGGCCCACCTTATATATGTTATGAACATGCCATCTTCATGAGGTGACACACCTAAGTGGGGCCCACCCTTAATGCATTACTTCATGCATGTCCAGCGTACCCTGGACGTGGATTGGAAAAAAAAACAAATATAAGCTTGCTTTCAAACTTTGGGTGACCCGCTCACCTAGGCCCCACCTTGATGAATGTATTCAATCTACGTCGTTTATTCCGTTTCCAAGTTTGTTTTAGGCGTTGAGCCAAAGAAAGAGGTCAATCCGATGATCAGGCGGGCCATACCATAGAAAACAGTATTCATACCCTTCAAAGGCTATTAGGGCCCATCTTGTGGTTTCTACACACCAAATCAATGCTAAAAATTGGATTTGTATGGCATGTTTGGGCCCTAGAATCTAGTGGGCGGAGTGAATTTCCTAACAGTGGGCCCCACATGTGATTTTAAAATAGCAAACAAAAAAAAGAGGAAGAAAGGTGGCAGCAGCCCTGCCAGCGTCAGAAGGCAGCAGGCGCTGCCTGCGCACACACAGACGGACGGACCAGCGAGCCACCCACGGCTGCTTCCGTGGGCCCCACCATGATGTATATGTTCGATCCACACCGTTCATGAGGTGGGTCCCCTCCTCAGGTGGTCCCCCTCCAAATTTCAGCTCGATCTAGAACTCAGGTGGCCCACACCACAGGAAACAGTGGAATTGAATATCTACCATTGAAATCTTTTTGAGGCCCACAGAAGTTTTGGATCAAGTTGAAATTTATATTTTTCCCTTCATCCAGGTCTGAGTGACCTTATGAACAGCTTGGATGGCATGTGGGCATTTCAGTGGGGCCCACACGGGACCCCTAGTGATGCGTATGTTTTGCCTCCACCGTCCAGGCAGACGGTGGAGCCCACCCTGATGTATGCATTTTACCAACGCCGGCCAGTGGAAGCCCACCATGATTTATGTTTCTCATCCATCCAGCGGACGAAGGTGCTGGGGCCACGGTGATGTTCGTGCACCGTCCATTCTCTGTGGCCCCCCGCCATGATGCATGTGATGCATCCAGACCGTCCATCCACTTGGAAAGATATTTTAAGGCATTATTTGAAAAATGTGACCACCTGTGATCAAGTGGGTCGCCTATGTATGGGTTAGGCCCATTTGATTTGCAAAGCCTATGGGATAGGCCCATTTGATTTATTTAAAGCCTAGGGGTTAGGCCCATTTGATTGTAAAAGGCCTATGGATTAGGCCCATTTGATTTATTTAAGGTCCATTGGACTAGGCCCATTTGATATATCCCAAGGCCCATGGGATTGGACCCATTTGATGTGTTTCAAGGCCCATTTGATGTATTTTAAGGCCTATGGGTTTAGGCCCATCTGACTTAAATAAGGCCTATGAGTTTAGCTCCATCTGATATGCATCAGGCCCATGTGATTAGGCCCATATTGATATACTCTGAGGCCCCCTGGATTATGATCCATTGCAATGTACCTACGGCCCATTGGTGAAGCCCAGTAATGCGGCCCATTTGATAAACGTAAGGCCCACTTGATGCATATAAGGCCCATTAAATGTGGCCCATTTGATATATTTAAGGCTCAATGGGATGTACCTAAGGTCCATTGCAATGCGTGACCCCAACACAGAGTATGTAACGATATTTACGACGATCGTGCCTTGGGAGCAATGTTGGTTTGACATCCACATTGCGAGTGTAATGTTGGTTGGATGTCCACATTATGACTCTCCTTAGGGCCCATTGTTAGGCCCGTACGTATTGTGTATAGGCCGTCCAGGTCCATCTGCATTATAAAATAGTTCGTTTCATTATAACATGTTTAGTACAGTTTCATGACTCATAATCATACGCATCATATGTATGCTTGACGTGAGAATTGTCTGATCATAGCACATGCCTTCAGGCAGGTTGTTTATGGGCTCCTGATTAGGCGGTGTTGCCCTGCATGAGCGCACGATACGCACAGGATTTACTGCATGATTGGATAGTGTGACTCATGCATTTCACATTGTGTGACATGGTTGTTGTACGTCCTAGCTACATCAGGGCCGTAGCCTCCACAGGCAGATCGTGGTTGGTAGGAGTGGATACCAAAAATCTCGTTCTACATGGGGTGCTATAGATATCCCTGGGTGAAAGTCCCTAAACCCTTATGGTACTAAGAGGTCGCTCCAACGTCTAGACCGAGTGGGTAGATGATCGTTGAGTGCCGATTACCAGATGGTTGCGCTCTCCACTATGTCGTGGTCGGTTGGAAGGGGGTGCGGCCTTACCCGCCCGAGAGTAGGGAGCAATGCTAGGTTGAGTCTGACCAGCTCGAGGAATGGGTCCGCTATCGATGAGTCGCGCCCGATATTGGCATACGGATAGTGTGGTCTCTTCCACTTACCTTATTGTGCGTGATATGGCGACAATCTGGTTAAGAGTGTACTAGACCCCGGTGATATCTCATATTTGAGCTGTATTGATGTGTGGATATAGATGAGGATTTATATGCTTGAGTTGCAATGCACATCGCATGGCCTTGGGATGGCTGATACCATTCATGTCTTGCATTACATAGCCTTAGTACGGCTCATGATATTATGGATCCATCTGCATATTCCGCATTACTCTGACATTGCATGTTCATATTACTACCTTGCGCACACACTTTCACTACCCTCTAAGCTTTCTATAAGCTTATGCACGACTGTTGCGTGTAGGTGACGTTGGTTCGCAGCAGTGCTGAGGAAGGAGCACATTGTAGATAGTTTTGGAGTTTTCTTGTTCTTTATCATTGTATTTCCCTTTATGCTCATTGTACTTATAAATTTTTTTATCATAGTGGAAATGTAATGGAGTTCTTGGTTATTGTTTGTGGGTTATGCCTTTGGTTATGCTTATTATGAATCAAACTGATGTTGAAAATCCTCCTCGTAGCATCTCAGTATCGGAACCTGGCGAATGGGTGCTAGTAGCCGAGAATGGGGTTATACGGAGGCTGTCGGAGCCGGATTCGGCGATCGAGAATTTTGTGAGCTCGGTTTCCGAGTTTGGGGCATGACAGAAGTTGGTATCAGAGCATAAGTTGGGAATAACCGAGAATAACATTACATGTCTGCTATGAGTGTAGAATGGCTAAGTTTCGAAGTTCGGATAGCTTAGCGACCTTCCGTTACAGACCCTTAACGTATGTACCTTTGAGAGTTATGAAGTTGATAGGCGCCTTCGCTCTTTCCTGTAGGACATGGCACATGGGAGAGTTACCCGATCAACTCCCGCATCACCACCTGAAGATCCCACTCCACCACCTGAGGCTCCAACTTTACCACCTGTGCCTCCCGTTCCACCCCCAGAGATCCCTACTCCCTTCCCTGAGGATGACATTCCTCCACCTGAGGCCGATGCGGAGCTGACTGTGCCTGTGAGTGCCTCTCAGTTACAGCAGATGTTACAGGCTATGACAGTCGCACTCCATGGACAGAGCAGGCGCCCAGTTGTTTCACCAGCTCAAGCAGAGCAGGAGCACGCAAGCGCCTTACTTCGTGAGTTCAGACGGCTTGATCCCCCATGTTTCCAGGGTGAGTCAGATCCGACTGCAGTAGAGAGATGGCACTCCAATGTGGAGAAGATTTTCGATACCATGTCATGTACGACCGAGCAGCGAGTCCGGTTAGCAGTATTTCTCTTCAAAGGTGAGGCCGAGCATTGGTGGACCTTTGTTACCCGTGTTGCCGGACATGAGTATGTCTGGACATGGGAGGACTTTATTGACCGATTTGAGGAGCAGTACTTCCCCGACCATATCCGTCATCAGTGAGCTTTAGAGTTCGAGACTCTGGTGTAAGGAGACATGACTGTGGCGCAGTACGCGGCCCGTTTTGTGGCACTATCGAGATTTGCACCGTATATGGTTGATGAGGAGGGGCGGAAGGCCCGCCATTTCGAGAACGGCTTACGTTACGACCTTCGAGGTCGTGTCATTGGGCATGAGCTCCCTACTTTCTAGGAAGTGGTGCGGAGAGCTCAGGTTTATGAGACTGAGTGGGCCGGTTCTCAGTCTGATCGCGGTCAGAGGAGAGACCGGAAGAGGCAGGCTTCTCCTAGTGATTCCCATCAGCGTCGACCACAGCAGTAGAGGCGTACAGGTCACCCAGCCTTCCGTGCACCATCAGCACCAGCAACACCTCCACCACCACCTCAGAGGCAGTTCACCGGTACTTGCTTTAGGTGCGGTGCGATGGGACACCTTTCATGGGAGTGTCCTAGCCCCCAGCAGCAGCATAGAGGCCCACAACAGCAGAGGGCTTCACAGTAGCCTCCACCACAGTAGCAGAGACCCCTACAGCAGCAGCGATAGCAGCCCCCACCACTGAAGCCACCTCAGCATCAGTATCAGCCTCCGAGGCCGCAGCAGCAGAGGCAGCAGTTTCGACCACCTCATCGACCTCAGCAGCAGCAGCAGCCGCACGTTCAGAGGGGACAGGCACCTCTCCAGCCGGCTCAGGTTAGGTTTTATGCGGCTCTGCAGGACCCTCAGTCTTCTGGAGGAGTTGTTGAGGGTATACTTTCAGTTTCTGCATGCATTACACGTGTACTGTTTGATTTCGGTACATCGCACTCTTTTGTTGCCGAGAGCTTCTGCCGGTCGACTGGCTTACTGTTGGAGTCTGCTGGTGAGAGCCTATCAGTATCGACTCCCTTGGGGAGGACTGCAGTGTTGGGCCGATTTTGCTCGTCTTGTCCCGTTCTAGTTGGGGATACCTTTCTACCTGTCGATTTGTTTGTATTACCGATGTCTGAGTTCGACGTCATCCTGGGCATGGATTGGCTCGCTGAGTACTATGCTATATTGGACTACGCCGTGAGGACCGTCATGTTCTGTATACCCGGCATGCCACAGTTCCAGTTCGTTACTGAGCCTAGAGGAGAGCGGTTGTCTTGTTTGATGTCGTGCGCCATAGAGGAGCCTGTTACCGCTTGCATCGACCATTTGCCCATAGTATGCAATTTTTCTGATATGTTCCAGGAGATTCTGGGATTACCGCCTCGTTGACTCACCGAGTTTCAGATTGATCTCGTGCCCGGTACCGTGCCTATTTCAAAGGCCCCGTATCGTATGGCACCGTTGGAGTTACGAGAACTGCAGAAGCAGTTGGACGAGTTACGTGAGTTAGGCTTTATTCATCCGAGTAGTTCACCGTGGGGAGTGCCGGTACTCTTCGTGAAGAAGAAGGATGGCTCGTTGAGGCTCTGTGTTGACTATCACGAGCTCAACAAAGTCACGATCAAGAACAAGTACCCACTCTCGAGGATTAATGATTTGTTTAATCAGCTACAGGGTGCACAGTTCTTTTCGAAGATTGACCTGTGTTCCGGTTATCATCAGATTCGGGTTTGAGATGAGGACATTCCGAAGACGGCATTCAGGACGCGTTACAGTCATTTGAGTTTCAAGTCATGTCCTTCGGACTGACCAATGCACCCGCGGTCTTCATACAGCTGATGAACGAGGTCTTCCGCCCTTATCTGGATCAGTTTGTTGTAGTCTTCATCGACGACATTCTGATCTACTCGAGGACCCGTGAGGAGCATGAGCAGCACTTGGAGATTACCTTGCAGACCCTCCGCGCACACCAGCTGTATGTGAAGCTGGAGAAGTGCGAGTTCTGGCAGGAGGAGGTAAAGTTCCTTGGTCACGTGGTGATGAGGGAGGGCGTCGTAGTGGACCCCTCGAAGGTCGAGGCAGTGCGTCAGTGGGGCTAGCCCATGACTGCGACAGAGATCCATAGTTTCCTTGGTATAGTGGGCTATTATCGACGTTTCATTGAGGGCTTCTCTCGTATTGCAGCCCCGCTAACCAGGTTGACTCGGAAGCGCGCAGAGTTTATTTGGAGTGACGCCTATGAGCGAGCATTTATGGAGTTGAAGGACCCTCTGACGTACGCTCCTGTCCTCACTCTTCCCTCTGGGAGTGACGGATTTATTGTATTCACTGATGCCTCGCATATCGGTTTGGGTGTTGTCCTGATGCAGCACGGGAGACCAGTGGCCTTTACGTCTCGTCATCTCAAGGTCCATGAGCTGAATTATCCTACGCATGATCTGGAGCTGGCTGTAGTTATCTTTGCACTGAAGGTGAGGAGGCACTATCTTTATGGGGTTAGGTTCGAGCTCTTCTCTGATCACAAGAACTTGAAGTATCTCTTCTCGCAGTCTGAGTTGAATATGAGACAGAGGCGCTGGATGGAGCTCCTGAAAGACTATGATTTTGACCTCCAGTACCACCCGGGTAAGGCGAACGTGGTGGCAGATGCCCTCAGCTATCAGCCACGAGGCTTAGTGGCGCATATGATGATCCATGAGTAGCAGATGCTTAAGGATATCGCAGCGTATGATTTTGAGTTCGGCCTGCAGTCTTCTATCGTGCAGTTATCGAGCCTGTCGATTCAACCCTCTCTTGTTGCTAGGGTGATCGAGGCTCAGCAGGCTGATGAGTCGTTGCAGAGTTATATGGCTGAGGCGGCATATGAGAGTCAGGCAGATTGGCAGATTGGTACAGACAGTGGACTTTGTTTCAGAGGCCGATTATGTGTCCCGGATATTCTAGAGTTACACAGAGATCTTATGACCGAGTCACATCGATCGCGATTTTCTATCCACCCGGGCTCGACAAAGATGTACCGTGACATGAGGCGACAGTACTTTTAGGCGGGGATAAAGCCCCAGATTGCCAGTTTTTTGGCCGAGTATGACACGTGCCAACGTGTCAAGGCCGATCATCAGAGACCTCCTGGTCTATTGCAGCCGTTGAGCGTCCCGATGTGGAAGTGGGAGCACGTGTCGACTGATTTCATTATGGGTTTGCGGAGGACTCAGCGCTGTCATGACGCCATTTGGGTTGTTGTGGATCGTCTGACGAAGTCGGCACATTTCCTTACAATGCGTGCGACTTAGTCTATGGACCGGCTTGCGAGATTATTCATTGAGGAGGTTGTGATATTGCATGGCGTTCTGGTCTCGATCGTTTCTGATCGAGACTCGAGGTTCACAGTTTTGGAGGAGCTTTCAGCGAGCGATGAGGACTGATTTATAACTCAGCACCGCATACCATCCATAGACCGATGGCTAGACAGAGAGGGTCAATCAGATACTTGAGGATATGCTTCGGGCCTGCGCGATTGATTTCGGGGGTAGCTGGGATGAGCATCTGCGATTAGCTAAGTTCGCGTACAATAACAGCTATCAGGTGACCATCGGCATGGCTCCTTTTGAGGCACTATATGGCAGACCATGTAGATCACCGAGTTGCTGGGCCGAGGTTGGAGAGCGTCGTCTCCTAGGTCCTGAGCTTGTGCAGGAGACATCAGAGGCTATTGACATCATCAGGCAGAGGATGCGCACAGCTCAGAGCCGACAGAAGAGTTTTGCTGATCGTCGGCGTCGTCCCTTAGAGTTTGATGTAGGAGACCATGTGTATCTCAAGGTCTCACCCATGAAGGGCGTAGTTCGATTTGGAGCGAAGGGAAAGCTTGCCCCGAGATTCATAGGACCTTTTGAGATCACTGGACGCGTTGGCGCCGTGGCCTATCGGCTTGTCTTGCCATGTCAGTTGTCTGGCGTCCACAACGTTTTTCACGTCTCTATGTTAAGGAAGTGTGGGTCAGAAATAGTTCCCGTTATTGATTGGCAGCCGCTAGAGGTTCGTGAGGACGCTTCTTACATTGAGCAGTCAGTCTGTATCCTTGATCGGAAGGAGCAAGTCCTCAGAACTAAGGTCATTCCATTGGTGAAAGTTCAGTGGGGTCACCATTCTGTAGAGGAGGCTTCTTAGGAGCGTGAGGCGGAGATTCGAGAGCGTTATCCTCATCTCTTTGATAATTGATCATGTTGTATTTTGTATGTTGTATCTGATTGTATATGATGACGTTATGTCTCTTCTTCCTCATGAGTTATGCTTAATTGCGTTGATTGTGTAAATTTTGAGGATAAAATTTTTATAAGGAGGGGAGAGTTGTAAGACCCGTATCTTAGTCCGTATCGTTCCGTAAACTTCTGCGGTCTTACCGGTCGAATTCTAGCAATCTTTGACCCTTAACCGATATCGACGCGCGACCCTGATTCATATGCCGACAACCCGAGTCAACTCAACCCAAGACCAATACCATAGCGACCGCGCCGTCGTTGCAGTTCTAATGTCGCGACTCGCACGCCGAGGCAATACCCTAGTCAAGAGATGTGGGCCAACGTTCGGTGAGAGGAAAATGTCGCGCGTTGCGAAACTCAAGAGAATCTCTACGATGTGTCACATCAATCCCATCAATCAATCAATCCATCAATCTATCACATGTCAAGTACACATCCCTTTCACTCATTCCCAAGCAACCACAAAAGTCAAACTTTTCTTACAAAAGTCCATACCTCTCTTACACAAAAATCCACAAAAGTCAAGCTTTTCTTACAAAGCCCATACCTCTCTTACACAAAAGGCCTCAAAAGTCAAGGATTTCTTACATAACCATCACTCACCACATCCATCCATCACTGTCTCTCTCCCTTTACAACTCCTCTCTTTCTCATTTGTAAAAATCTCCAAGCAAAAGAGATCCCACGTATGGAATTCTCCCTCTCCTTCTAAAGCTCCAAGTGGCCCACTTTCCTACCCCATAATCTCCCATCTTAGCCATCCATTCATCATCTCCTCCATTGAAATCAAAGCTAAGGTGCCAAGGAACCCCTAGGAGCAAGAAGATCGGACGGTGGGTGTTTAATCATACGAGTTTTCACGTTTTTGAGATGGGCCAAGTGAGGCCAACCGATCAATGGTTTAGATCTCACTTGGGACCCTAAGTTGTGGCCGGTGGACCACTTGGATCATCATGATCATTCCATGATGGGGCCATTCTCCATGGACCCCATCATGATGTTTATTTCTTTAGAAAGGTCATCTAGACCATCCATATTGGTGGGGAAAGGATCCCCACCGTTGATTTTAAGTTTTGATGGTCTCATATGCTAAATGACCCACTTGATGTATGATTCATTGCAAAAGAGGGCTCATAGTGGCGGAGCCCTCCATCACACGCGTGTCCCACTTTCCATCTCCCTCTCCCTTCTCATTTCTTTTTTATTTATTTTATTTATGTTATTTTATGTCATGGTTTGTGTGTGTGGCCCACTTGAATGGACCCCACCTTGATGTATTATTTTATCCAGGTTATTTTTAAGTGGGGCCCACCTTATATATGTTATGAACATGCCATCTTCATGAGGTGACACACCTAAGTGGGGCCCACCCTTAATGCATTACTTCATGCATGTCCAGCGTACCCTGGACGTGGATTGGAAAAAAAAACAAATATAAGCTTGCTTTCAAACTTTGGGTGACCCGCTCACCTAGGCCCCACCTTGATGAATGTATTCAATCTACGTCGTTTATTCCGTTTCCAAGTTTGTTTTAGGCGTTGAGCCAAAGAAAGAGGTCAATCCGATGATCAGGCGGGCCATGCCATAGAAAACAGTATTCATACCCTTCAAAGGCTATTAGGGCCCATCTTGTGGTTTCTACACGCCAAATCAATGCTAAAAATTGGATTTGTATGGCATGTTTGGGCCCTAGAATCTAGTGGGCGGAGTGGATTTCCTAACAGTGGGCCCCACATGTGATTTTAAAATAGAAAACAAAAAAAAAAGAGGAAGAAAGGTGGCAACAGCCCCTCCAGCGTCAGAAGGCAGCAGGCGCTGCCTGCGTACGCACAGACGGACGGACCAGCGAGCCACCCACGGCTGCTTCCGTGGGCCCCACCATGATGTATATGTTCGATCCACACCGTTTGTAACGCCCGTGAAAAATTCATACTTGGGTTCGAGTACCGATTTGACCCGAAATCGCGTAGAAATAATTTCCATGGAAATTAAACGTAAGTTAGCTAGCGCAACGCTAGAGTAGCTGGGAAATAGTCCCTGATCACTTTAAATATGTTCTACAAGACCCAAATCGAGTAGAACAGACAACTCTACAATACTCTATAACCTTGGATCAAACTTCAAGCAGGTTTGTTCTCTGGACCATATTGAAATCTTGAATTGGATCTAGACCGCGTGTAGAAGGTCCGATACCTCCTATCTTAGACCGTTAGAACCGCCCAGCTGGACTTGACAATCATCTCGAAAATCAAGTCAAACCGATAGCCACAGACTATTTCGTTGAACCCGGACTGAAGCGACCGCGAATAGGGACGAATTTGGAATTTCAAATTCAAATCTGGCACACGACTTGACGCGTCAGTATTGAGCGTTCTGACCGTCAGAATTCATCCAGATTACACCCTCGGATCAGGAAAAATTTCTATTTATTATCATGAGACTTTCAGCCCTGATCTATGTGCGGTGACCGCTGAACTGAAACTGGACCGCCACGTGCGATCTGCGAACCCTGCCAGACTGAAAACTTAATACGAGGTACATCTGGTACCCATGAGCTTAAGTCTGATCGCAATCGACCAGGGGACCACCAGAAAGCAGTTTTCGGACCGAAACAGCCCCGAAATGGATAGGCACCAAGTAAACTTCGTCCCGGAGCCTATTTTCGGCAATTTTAAGCTTATAAAAGGGGTTGAAACCCTCATTTCTCCTTCCCATCCGAAATTCACAAACCCTAGAGAAAAAGAGAGAGAGTTTGAGAGAAAGGGAAGAGGAGATTTTTCCCGCTTCCGAGCCCCCGACAGTTGCTGCTTCAGCACTTCCTTCCAATCACCTGGCTGGTGATTTCTCCCCTTTTTCAGGTATAAAATAATCCCAAAAACTTACTGATTTAGGGTTTACGTAGATGTATAACATGTTAGCTAACATAATCCATAAATCAGGCTTTCCTACCGCCGTACACGAAGCGTACACGCTCCGTTCAAAATCCCGCGACCGTAAGAGACTAGGTGAGGATTTTAGACGCTTTGATTGACGGTTTACAACGCTTTCAATGTCGTTTAATAGTAGATTATCGACGGCATCGCCGTTTGACATGTACAACATGCTCTCCGTTTCCTGTTTCGTAAATTAACGAAGAATATGAGATTTAGGGCATTTTAGTCATTTGTAGGAAGTACGGTCTACATGCATATTTTGCGGACGTGATTGACATGGTTTGTCGCCGCATTAGAGAATTAGGAATGCTTGCATAATCAATTTGGCGAAGAGATTCGCCAAGTTGCGCACTTTGGGTCGACATACTATATGTGGACTTAAGTGTGTAGTGTATGTGTTTGTATAAATGCTTGTATTAGTATGTATTGAATTAAATGATGTTATGTAGTAGTTTGAGATTGATTTCATGATTAATATGCTGACCTAAATGATTTCCTACATGTTTACCTTATGCATGATTGTATTACATGCATAGAAGGTATGCCTTGAAGATTTGCTTAAGTTGAATGTTATAACATGTGTTAACATGCTCACATGATGTATTTCAATTCCAATACTTTAACATGTAATGCTAATATGATTTCATAGATGTGTGGGACTAGAGTTAGTCCAGGCAGTCGGTAACCGAGCGAATTCGTGGCTGACTGGTCATAGCCACGAACGACGCGTCGATGAACGTGATTCGTGTTGAGAGTTGGCGGCAGTGGTTAGGCCACGCGAAGTGTTTTACGCACTTCATGTCGTTCAACTTGAGATGCGATCGCGCTAGTCGAGCCCGTCAAGTAACCCGACTGGCCGATGTTTGTTCACCTTGTATGTATCATAACTGCTTAAACCTAGGGTACTGAACTTACCATTGTAAACCCTATTAACCGTGGTACCTTGATCCACGAAGACTCATGAGCCGGGCATGGTGGTATGGGATACCGTGGTCGAGCTGTCGGCCTACGCTGGGGCCACAAACCTCCCCGTAGTGACCAGTGAGCACCTTGACTCGTGAGCAGATTATGGTGGTATGGGACACTATATTCTAGCTGTCGGCCTACACTGATCAGGCGACGAGCCCTTTGTAGTGACCGCGAGCGTATTCTGAGTCCACGGGAGGCGACGACCCTTCCGTTGCAGTAGAGTACGGTAGGCCTGTATTGATAAGGTGATGGGAAAGCGGTGCAACGAGTGCGAGCAACAGCCCTGGCAGCTCTTGCAGTGACCTACGAAATATACATCGTATGAGATTACTAGGAGTGACGACCCTAGATAGGATCTGTGTTGGGATTGATACAAGGGAAGTACCTTAGTTTCCCAATCCTGCTGTTTGAATGGACTAATAACAACGTGGAAATCATATCACCATAGCATTGCATGTGCCTGGAAGATGTGGAGCACTCTAGGGAGTGTGGCATGCCGCGGTCGTAAGATGTTGCCGTATGAGGGTGATCGTCGGTGAGGGCATATATCACGCCATATCATCTTGCATTAACAACAGTATTAGGATTGTCTGATTTATTGCTTTACTATTATCGCGTGATTGAATTGTGAACATGCTAATCTTTGCTCTATGATTCCACTGAGTTGATCACTCATTCTCACGTTACGGGATGGTGTTTGCAACACCCACCAGACCCTGTTGTAGCTGCAGGTGAGGACGAGATCCAGGAGGTGGAGCCCGAGATTGACGAGGACCAGGATGAGTTCTCGTATATGCAGTATCATGACGGCTTCCCGTAGGTGACCTGGATCGAGGGGACATCAGTGGGACTTTCCTTTTTTGAACATTATTCTTTTGTTATGTATATGTACATGAGACTCAGAGATGTAGTCATACTTTGGAGACAGATGAGATTACTTTATTTTTCCATACAGTGATATATACATTGTTTAGTCTTCCGCTTGCTTTTATCACTGGATCTGAAGTATGAATTGCAGTTTTGGTATACTTTTACTCATGTGAATGCTTTAAATCAGACAACATTGAATCATAACCATTTTTGTTGCATAAGTGACGGTCTGAAACTCGGGAGTTGAGTTTATACACGACCCCCGATTTCCAGGGTGTTACACCGTTCATGAGGTGGGTCCCCTCCTCAGGTGGTCCCCCTCCAAATTTCAGCTCGATCTAGAACTCAGGTGGCCCACACCACAGGAAACAGTGGAATTGAATATCTACCATTGAAATCTTTTTGGGGCCCACAGACGTTTTGGATCAAGCTGAAATTTATATTTTTCCCTTCATCCAGGTCTGAGTGACCTTATGAACAGCTTGGATGGCATGTAGGCATTTCAGTGGGGCTCACACGGGACCCCTAGTGATGCGTATGCTTTGCCTCCACTGTCCAGGCAGACGGTGGAGCCCACCCTGATGTATGTATTTTACCAACGCCGTCCAGCAGCAGCTAGACGGCCAGTGGAAGCCCACCATGATTTATGTTTTTCATCCATCCAGCGGACGAAGGTGCTGGGGCCACGGTGATGTTCGTGCACCGTCCATTCTCTGTGGCCCCCCGCCATGATGCATGTGATGCATCCAGACCGTCCATCCACTTGGAAAGAATATTTTAAGGCATTATTTGAAAAATGTGACCACCTGTGATCAAGTGGGTCGCCTATGTATGGGTTAGGCCCATTTGATTTATTTAAAGCCTAGGGGTTAGGTCCATTTGATTGTAAAAGGCCTATGGATTAGGCCTATTTGATTTATTTAAGGTCCATTGGACTAGGCCCATTTGATATATCCCAAGGCCCATGGGATTGAACCCATTTGATGTGTTCCAAGGCCCATGGGATTAGGCCCATTTGATGTATTTTAAGGCCTATGGGTTTAGGCCCATCTGACTTAAATAAAGCCTATGAGTTTAGCTCCATCTGATATGCATCAGGCCCATGTGATTAGGCCCATATTGATATACTCTGAGGCCCCCTGGATTATGATCCATTGCAACGTACCTACGGCCCATTGGTGAAGCCCAATAATGCGGCCCATTTGATAAACGTAAGGCCCACTTGATGCATATAAGGCCCATTAAATGTGGCCCATTTGATATATTTAAGGCCTAATGGGATGTACCTAAGGTCCATTGCAATGCGTGACCCCAACACAGAGTATGTAACGATATTTGCGACGATCGTGCCTTGGGAGCAATGTTGGTTTGACGTCCACATTGCGAGTGTAATGTTGGTTGGATGTCCACATTACGACTCTCCTTAGGGCCCATTGTTAGGCCCGTACATATTGTGTATAGGCCGTCCAGGTCCATCTGCATTATAAAATAGTTCGTTTCATTATAACATGTTTAGTACAGTTTCATGACTCATAATCATACGCATCATATATATGCTTGACGTGAGAATTGTCTGATCATAGCACATGCCTTCAGGCAGGTTGTTTATGGGCTCCCAATTAGGCGGTGTTGCCCTGCATGCACGCACGATACGCGCAGGATTTGCTGCATGATTGGATAGTGTGACTCATGCATTTCGCATTGTGTGACATGGTTGTTGTACGTCCTACCTACATCGGGGCTGTAGCCTCCACAGGCAGATCGTGGTTGGCAGGAGTGGATACCAAAAATCTCGTTCTACATGGGGTGCTATAGATATCCCTGGGTGAAAGTTCATAAACCCTTATGGTACCAAGAGGTTGCTCCAACGTCTAGACCGAGTGGGTAGATGAGCATTGAGTGCCGATTACCAGACGGTTGCACTCTCCACTGTGTCGTGGTCGGTTGAAAGGGGGTGCGACCTTACCCGCTCGAGAGTAGGGGGCAATGCTAGGATGAGTCTGACCAGCTCGAGGAATGGGTCCGCTATCGACGAGTCACGCCCGATATTGGCAGACTGATAGTGAGGCCTCTTCCACTTACCTTATTGGGCGCGATGTGGCGGAAATCTGGTTTAAAGTGTACTAGACCCCGGTGATATCCCATATTTGAGCTGTATTGATGTGTGGACATAGATGAGGATCTGTATGCTTGAGTTGCATTGCACATCGCATGGCCTTGGGATGGCCGATACCATTCATGTCCTGCATTGCATAGCCTTGGTACGGCTCATAATATTATGGATCCATCTGCATGTTCCGCATTACTCTGACATTGCATGTTCATATTACTACTTTGCGCACACACTTTCACCACCCTCTAAGATGCAGGTGACGTTGGTTCGCAGCAGCGCTGAGGCAGTATCACATTGCAGATCGTTTTGGAGTTTTTTTGTTCTTTATCATTGTATTTCCCTTTATGCTCATTATACTTGTAAAGTTTTTTATCATAGTGAAAATGTAATGGAGTTCTTGGTTGTTGTTTGTGAGTTATGCCTTTGGTTATGCTTATTACGAATCAAACTGACATTAAAAATCCTCCTCGTAGCATCCCAGTATCGGAACCTGGCGAATGGGCGCTAGGAGCCGAGAATGGGGTTCTACGGAGGCTGTCGGCGCCGTATTCGGCGATCCGAAATTTTGTGAGCCCGGTTTCCGAGTTTGGGGCGTGACACCTACTGAGCCTCAATCACCCTAGCGACAAGAGAGGGTTGAATCGACAAGCTCGATAACTACCAGATAAAAGACTACAGGCCAAACTTAAAATCATACGTTGCGATATCCTCAAGCATCCGCCACTCCTGAATCATCATATGCGCCACTAGGCCTCGTGGCTGACGGCTGAGGGCATCTGCCACAATGTTCGCCTTACCCGGGTAGTACTGGAGATCGAAATCATAATCCTTCAGAAGTTCCATCCAGCGCCTTTGTCTCATATTCAACTGAGGCAGCGAGAAGAGGTACTTCAAGCTCTTGTGATCAGAGAAGAGATCGAACTTGACCCCATAAAGATAGTGCCTCCACACCTTCAGTGAGAAGATAACTGCAGCCAGCTCCAGATCATGCGTAGGATAGTTCAGCTCATGGACCTTGAGCTGACGAGATGCAAAGGCCACTGGTCTCCCGTGCTGCATCAGGACAGCACCCAAACTAATATGCGAGGCATCAGTGAATACAATGAATCCGTCACTCCCAGAGGGAAGAGTGAGGATAGGAGCGGACGTCAGACGGTCCTTCAACTCCATAAATGCTCGCTCGCAGGCGTTACTCCAGATAAAATCTGCTCCCTTCCGAGTCAACCTGGTCAACGGGGCTGCAATACGAGAGAAGCCCTCAATGAAACGTCGGTAATAGCCCGCTAAACTAAGAAAACTACGGATCTCTGTCGCAGTCGTGGGCTGGCCCCACTGACGCACTGCCTCGACCTTTGAGGGGTCCACTGCGATGCCCTCCCTCGTCACCATGTGACCAAGGAACTTCACCTCCTCCTGCCAGAACTCACACTTCTCCAGCTTCTCATATAGCTGGTGTGCGCGGAGGGTTTGCAAGGTAATCTCCAAGTACTGCTCATGCTCCTCACGGGTCCTCGAATAGATCAGAATGTCGTCAATGAAGACTACAACAAACTGATCGAGATATGGGCGGAAGACCTCATTCATCAGCTGCATGAAGACCGTAGGAGCATTGATCAGCCCAAAGGACATGACCTGAAACTCAAAATGACTGTAACGCGTCCTGAATGCTGTCTTCAAAATGTCCTCATCTCGGACCCGAATCTGATGATAACCGGAACGCAGGTCGATCTTCGAAAAGAACTGTGCACCCTGCAACTGGTCAAACAAATCATCAATCCTCGAGAGCGGGTACTTGTTCTTGATTGTGACTTTGTTAAGCTCGCGATAGTCAACGCAGAGCCTCAACGAGCCATCCTTCTTCTTCACGAAGAGGACCGGCGCTCCCCACGGTGAACTGCTTGGACGGATAAAACCCAACTCTCGTAACTTGTCCAACTGCTTCTGCAGTTCCCGTAACTCCAACGGTGCCATGCGATACAGGACCTTCGAAATAGGCGTGGTATTGGGCACGAGATCGATCTGAAACTCGGTGAGTCGACAAGGCGGTAATCCTGGAATCTCTTAGAACAAATCGGAAAAATAGCAAACTACGGGCAAATAGTCGATGCTTACAGCTATAGGCTCCTCTATGGCACATGACATCAAATAAGATAACCGCTCTCCTCTGGACTATGCAACGAACTGGAACTGCGGCACACCGGGTATACAAAACGTGACTGTCCTCATGGCGCAGTCCAATATGGTATAGTACTCGGTGAGCTAATCCATGCCCAGGATGACATCAAACTCGGACATCGGCAATATAAGTAGATCGGCAGGAAAAAAGGTATCACCAACTAGAACGGGGCAAGATGAGCAAAATCAGCCCAACACTACAGTCCTCCCCAAGGGAGTCGATACTGATAGGCTCTCACAAGAAAACTCCAATGGTAGGCCAGTCGATCGGCAGAAGCTCTCGGCCACAAAAGAATACGATGCACCGAAATTAAACAACACACGTGCAATGCATGTAGAAACTGAAAGTATACCCTCAACGACTCCCCCGAATGACTGTGGATCCTGCTGAGCCGTATAGAATCTAGCCTGAGCCGGCTGGGGAGGTGTTTGTCCCCTATGAGCGTGTTGCTGCTGCTGGTGGGGTTGCTGAGGAGGTCAAAACTGCTGCCTCTACTGCTGCGGCCTCGGAGGCTGATGCTGATGCTGCTGCTGAGGTGGTCTCGGTGGTGGGGGCTGCTGTCGATGCTGCTGTGGGGGTCTC
Organism: Magnolia kwangsiensis; assembly: GCA_037074715.1. Lineage (NCBI taxonomy): Eukaryota > Viridiplantae > Streptophyta > Magnoliopsida > Magnoliales > Magnoliaceae > Magnolia > Magnolia kwangsiensis. The sequence goes on from CM073572.1 coordinate 63,706,736, forward strand.
TGCTGCAGCTGTGGTGGAGGCTGTTGTGGAGCCCTTTGCTGATGTGGGCCTCTCTGCTGCTGCTGGGGGTTAAGACACTCCCACGAATGGTGTTCCGTCGCATCGCACCTAAAACAAGTGCCGGTGAACTGTCTCGGAGGTGGTGGTGGAGGTGTTGCTGGTGCTGCTGGTGCTTGGAAGGCTGGGCGACCTGTACCCCTCTGCTGCTGTGGTCGATGCTGTTGGGAACCACTGGAAGGAGCCTGCCTCTTTCGGTCTCTCCTCTGACAGCGCTCCAACTGAGAACCGGCCCACTCAGCCTCAAAAATCTGAGCCTTCCGCACCACTTCCTCAAAAGTCGAAAACTCATGCCCAATAACACGGCTGCGAAGACCGTAACGTAAGCCGTCCTCGAAGCGATGGGCTCTTCGCTCCTCGTCATCAACTAGATAGGGTGCGAATCTAGATAGTGTAACAAAGCGAGCAGCGTACTGAGCCACTGTCATATCGCCCTGCACCAGGGCCTCAAACTCCAACGCTCGCTGTCGTTGGATGTGATCAGGGAAGTACTGTCGGTCAAACCGATCCACAAAATCATCTCATGTCCATACAAAATCGACGCCTGCTGCTCGAGAGACTGATGTCCACCAATGCTCAACCTCACCGTGGAGAAGAAATACGGCTAATCTGACTCGCTGCTCAGTCGTACATCCCATAATCTCAAATATCTTCTCCACATCGGCGCGCCATCTCTCAGCTACCGTCGGGTCTGGCTCACCCTGGAAACACGGCTGATCGAGCCGTCGAAATTCATGAAGGAAGGCACTCAAACGATCCTGCCCTGCCTGTGCCGATGAAACAACTAGCTGCCTGCCCTGTCCCTGAAGTTCAGCCGTCATAGCCTATAACATCTGCTGCAACTGTGAGGCACTCACGGATATAGTCGGCTCCGCACCAGTCTCTGGTGGAGGAGCAGCATACTCAGGATAGGCAGTAGGAATCTCTGGTGGTGGAACGGGCATCATAGGTGGTAATGCGGGAGCCGAAGGTGGTGGAGCGGGATCCTCAGGTGGTGGTGCGGGAGTCGATCGGGTCACAATCCCACGCGCCATGTCCTATAGGAAAGAGCGAAGGCTTCTATCAACTGAAAACTCACGAAGGCATGCACGTTAAAGGTGTATAACGGAAGGTCGCGAAGCTATCCAAACTTCGGAACTTAATCATTCTACACTCATAGCAAATATGTAATGTTGTTCTTGGTTATTCCTAAGTTATGCTCTGATACCAACTTCTGTCATGCCCCAAACTCGTAAACCGGGCTCACAAAATTTCTGATCGCCAAATCCGGCGCCAACAGCCTCCGTAGAACCCCATTCTCGGCACCTGGCGTCCATTCGCCAGGTTCCGATCCTGGGATGCTACGAGGAGGATTTTCAACGTCAGTTTGATTCGTAATAAGTATAACCAAAGGCATAACCCACAAGCAACAACCAAGAACTCCATTACATTTCCACTATGATAAAAAACATTACAAGTACAATGAGCATAAAGGGAAATACAATGGTAAGGAACAAAAAACTCCAAACGATCCGCTAAGCGTTCCTGCCTCAACGTTGTTGCGAGCCAACGTCACCTGCATGCAACGGTCGTGCATAAGCTTATAGAAAGCTTAGAGGGTGGTGAAAGTGTGTACGCAAGGTAGTAATATGATCACGTAATATCAGAGTAATGTGGAATATGCAGATGGATCCATAATACCATGAGCCATACCAAGGCTATGCGATGCAAGATGCAAGTCAAGCATACAATCCTCATCTAAGTCCACATGTCAATACAGCTCAACTCTGGGATATCACCGGGGTCTAGTACACTCTAAACCAGATCGCTGCCTCATCGCGCTAATAAGGTAAGTGGAAGAGACCTCACTATCCATCTGCCAATATCAGGCTCGACTCGTCGATAGCGGACCCATTCCTCGAGCTGGTCAGACTCAGCCTAGCATTACCCCCTACACTCAGGCGGATAAGGCCGCACCCCCTTCCAACCGACCACGACACAGTGGAGAGCGCAGCCATCTGATAATCAGCACTCAACGCTCATCTACCCACTCGGTCTAGACGTTGGAGAAATCTCTTGGTACCATAAGGGTTTAGGGACTTTCACCCAGGGATATCTATACCACCTCATGTAGAACAAGAATTTCGGTATCGAATCCTGCCAACCATGATGCGTCTGTGGAGGCCACAGCCCTGATGTCGCTAGGGCGTACTGCAACCATATCACATAATGCGAAATACATGAATCTCACAATTCAATCATGCAGCAAATCCTGCGCGTATCGTGCGCTCATCTAGGGCAACACCGCTTAATAAGGGTCCCGTAACAATCTATCCGAAGGCAAATGCTATGATCAGTCACTTCTCATATCAAGTATACATATGATGCGTATGATCATGAATCATGGAACTATATTAAACATGTTATAAAGTAATGAAATCTCCATACAACGTAGGTGGGCCTAGATGGCCTATACACAACAAGTACGGGCCTAACAATGGGCCCTAAGGAGAGTCGTGATGTGGACATCCAACCAACATTACACTCACAATGTAGACGTCAAACCAACATTGCTTCCAAGGTACGATCGTCGTAAACATTGTTATATAATCCGTGTTGGGATTACACATTACAACGAACCTTAGGTACATCCCATTGGGCCTTACATATATATCAAATGGGCCATATAAATGAATCACACCAATGGGCCTTATGTGCATTGCAATGAGTCATAACCCGTGGGCCTTAGATTGCATCAAATGGGCCTAATCTTATGGGTCTTATATGTAACTAATGGGCTACATCAATTGGGCCCCATATGTACGTCAAATGGGCCTCAACCCATAGGCCCTAGTACATCTCAATGGGCCTTAACCCATGGGCCCCTAAAACATCAAATGGCCTAATCTTATGGGCTTTAAAATATATCAAATGGGTCCAATCCCATGGACCTTGAAATACATCAAATGGGTCCACTCTCATGGGCCTTAAATTACATTAAATAGGCCTAATCTCATGGGCCTTGGAACACATCAAATGGGTCCACTCCCATGGGCCTCATAATACACCAAATGGCCCCATTGCATGGGCCTAAGATCCACATCAAAGTGGACCCCAATGAACCACTACAATTACATTAAAATGGGCCTCAAAAATATGCCAAGGTGGGGTCCACTTGGACTATCGATCTAGCTCATCCCCTAGCTCAAAATAGATAAATGGTTTGGATGCAATATACGTATCACGGTGGGGGTCCATATGAGCTAAGGATCTGACTCATTCTTTAGCTCATGAGCGAGCTTTCAAAATGGATGGACGGGTAGGATGTAACATATGCATCGAGGCGGGTCCCACTGTCGCTGGACAGTGGAGATAAAACACATGCATCATGGAGAGCTCCACCATCCGCTGGATGGTGGATGCAGAAAACATCAAGGTGGGTACCATCGTCTGCCTAGACGGTGGATGAAGATCACATACATCACTGTGGGTCCCATGTGGGGCCCACCATCATGTTTAAATGGCATCCAAGCCGTTCATATGGTCGTACGGACCTGGATTAGGAGGAAAAACAAGTTTCATCTTGATCCAAAACTTCTGTGGCCCATAACAGGTATTTCAATGGCAGAGGTTCAATCCGACCGTTTCCTTCGGTGTGGGCCACCTGAGCGTCGGATGGGGCCAAGATTTGGTGGGGGCCCACTGCTGGGGGTGGCCCACCTTGTGGACTGGTCGGATGATAAATGAACATCATGGTGGGGCCCACGGCAGCAGCCGTGGGTAGCTGGCTGGCCACCCGCTCGCCTAACGCTGCACACAGCAGTATGCAGCTGATGCCGCTGTCAGAGAGGCAGAGGCGCTGTCTCTTGCCTATTTCTTTTTTTTATTTCAGTTTTTCTGAGGAAAATCACCTGTGGGGCCCACTTCTCGAAGATCTGTACCGTCCCATGAATTTAAGGCCCCAAAATACACTGAACAAGACCAATATCCAGCATTTTTTTTATGTGTAAATACAACAAAAAGGGCCCTAAAAGCCTTTGAGGGGTAAGAAATACCTCATTCTTTGGCTCAACACCTAAAATAAAATGGGTAAGAGGATGGACGGCTTGGATTGTTCCCATACATCAAGGTGGGGCCTAAGCAGGTGACTCACCCCTTCTTTTTTTATTTTTACAGGGACATCTAGCGTCCCAGACGCTGGACGATTTGGTCCTTGAAGAAGTACATTGCGATGGGCCCTAATTAGGTGGGCCACCACTGATGGATGATGTGGGTATAACATATAAGGTGGGCCCCACTTGAAGAAAAACTTGAACAAGATAAATATTTTAAGGTGGGGTCCATTCAAGTGGGCCACACAAACACAATATGATCAAGAAAAAAAAAAGAAAATGAAGTAGAGAGAGAGAGATAGAGGGTGGGACATGCTTGTGATGGAGGGCTCCGCCACTATGAGCCCTCCCTTGAAAAAATTATACAATCAAATAGGTCCCTTTTACACATGGGACCACCTAAATCAAAATCAACGGTGGGGATCCTTTCCCCACCAATATGGACGGTCTAGATGACCTTCCTAATGTCATGAAATAAACATCATGATGGGGTCCATGGAGAATGGCCCCATCATGGAAATATCATGATGATCAAAGTGGTCCATCGGCCACAACTTAGGGTCCCAAGTGAGATCCAAACCATTGATCGGTTGGCCTCACTTGACTCATCTCAAAAATATGAAAAACTAGTATTAACTAGCACCCACCGTTCGATCTTCTTGCTCCTATGAGCTCCTTAGCTCCTTAGCTTTGATTTCAATGGGTGAGATGAGGAATGGATGGCTAGGATTGAAGATCTTGGGATGGAGAGGTGGGCCACACTTGGAGTTTTGAAAGGGAGGGAGAGGCTCATACGTATAGAGGGTTTTTAGTTGCTTGGAGTGGATTTTGAAAATGAGAAAGAGAGAGAGAGTTGTAAAGGGAGAGAGAGATGGGTGATGGATGGATGGAGTGATAGATGTGTGTAAGAACTTTTTGACTTTTGTGGCCTTTTGTGTAAGAAAGGCATGGGTTTGTAAGAGACTTTTTGACTTTTAAGGCTTACTTGGGAAAAGGTGAAAGGTGATGTGTACTTGATATGTACTTGACATGTGATGGATTGATGGATTGATGGATTGATTGATTGATGTGACACCTCATAAAGATTCTCTTTGGTTTCGCAACGCGCGGCGTTTTTCTCACACCGAACGTTGGCCCACATATCTTGACCAGGGTATCGCCTCACCGCGCGAGTCACGGCATCGGAACCGCAGCGACGGCGCGGTCGCTATGCTAATGGTCTTGGGTTGAGTCGACTCGGGTTGACGGCATACGAATTAGGGTCGCGCACAAATATCGATTAAGGGTCGAAGGTTGCCGGACTTCGACCAGTAAGACCGTGGAAGTTTAAGGAACGGTACGGACTAAGACACGGGTCTTACACCAAGCCTCAAAGTCAAGTTTGTTTAAAAAAAACAAAACAACCTCAAACTAGGGAAATATCATCTCGACTCGACTTAATTCAACTCAGTTTGATTTGGCTCATAGATTGTATGAACACTGTTTTTTGTGGTGTGATCCACTCAAGCTCTAGATATGATTTAATTTTAGAATCATATCTTATGAAGGATATTAAACTTTATTTTATCTTTTAATGTTGTTACTTTTATATTAGCTTTTTTAATGTCATTTCGTAGTGTTATCTCTGTATAAATAATAATAATAATAATAATAATAATAATAATAATAATAATAATAATAATAATAAGGTCATATTATATATATTGTTTATTGAACGAAAAAGAAAAAACAAGCTGACCCCTTTTTTAACTTATCAAGGTTCGGTTCGGATCAGCTCAACTCAGATATTTAGACCAAACCAAATCAAGCACAAGCTCATATAATATGGACCAAATCAAGTTGAAACAGAAGGAGAGTTTGTTAAAGACAGTGAGCAGCGCAGGGGTTGGGCCAGGTGGGTGTGGCATTCCAAAATGCCTCCCAAGATTTCCACCTTTTTTTGGAGATTGTTGCAAGGGGAAATTCTAGTGGAAGACATAACTCAAGCTAAAGAGACTAGCTTGGCTTCAAAATGTGTTTGGTGTTTGAGCGATCTTGACCAGCGGCCAAGCCCCAAATCATTGGGCGGCTTGTTAGTTAGTGGTAATATGGTAGCAGTAGTATGGCGGCACTTCAGAGAATTATTTGACATCTCCTTCTTGGCCAACAGCTCTGTTCAGGAAAGGATGGGACAATGATGGATGAATCTCTCCCCATGAGTAATTATAGTGAGTCTGGATGGGCTGACCCCATGCTTTATTCTATAAGAGATCTGGAAAGCCAGAAATGCTACCAAATTCGAAGGGAAGCAAGTCCCAATAGCGGCAGTGCTAGGTCGTGTTAAATGGTTGGCGTGGGTAAGCAAAGGGGATGTGCCTTCTAGACCCCTCTCATGGGTTGATCATCTAACCTAGTGGGGGTTGGGGTGTAAGACCTGTATCCTAGACTGTGTCGTTCTGTAGGTTTCCGCGGTCCTCCTAATCGAATTTCGACAACCCTCAACATGTATCCGACGTTTATGCACAATCTTAAGCCGAGACCTGCATACCGAAGTTAACTCAACCCGAAACTTACACCCTAGAGATCACGTCGTCGTCGCGGTTTCAACGTCGTGACTCGCGCACCAATCCGATACCTAGGCTAGAAGATGTGAGCCCGCATTCATTTCGAGAAAAACGTTGTGCGTTGAAAATTTTGAGGGAATCTCTACAACATGTCTCATTAATCAATCAATCAAGTCAAGTCAAGTACACTCCATACCACAAGTACAAGTAACCCATCCCTTTCCCTTTTCCAAAGTCAACTCTCTCTCTCTCTCTACCCATCCCTCTTTCACCCAAATTTCAACCAAGTCCATACCCTAACCACCCTTTCCTTACAATAACCACACCCTCCATCTCTTTCATCCATCATTCCTCTCTCTTTCATTTCTATCTTTACTTTTCAATTCCAAGAGCAACACCCAACATCCAAGCTCCTATCTCTCAAATCTAAGTGTGGCCCACTTTCCCAGTCACTCATCTCTCATCTCAACCATCCATTCATCATCTGTCACCATCAAAATTGAAGGCAAGGAGCATAGGAGTCCAAGGAGCTAAAGAAGGAGGCCGATAGGTGGGTGATCTACCATTGATTTCAATTTTAGGGCCCACTTATTGTGGGACCCACATTGATGCATGCAATGTAGAGAGGGGCCCATAGTGGCAGGGTCTCTCTCTCTCTCTCTCTCTCTCTCTCTCTCTCTCTCTCTCTCTCTCTCTCTCTCTCTTATCTCTCTTGTATGGATGGTGTGTATGTGTAGCCCACCATGAAGTATATATTTTATCCATGTCATTCACCTTCATGGGACCCACTTGACGGATGTAATGGATCTACACCATCCAGCTCATTACTCGGCTTGGACGGATGGAAAACACAAATATCAAATCGATCCAAACAGGTGGGCCACGACCATGTGGGACCCACTATGATGCCTGTGTTGTACCCATCCGTCCAGTGTCCCTAGACGCTAGACGTGGCCTTCATAGAAGTGTGATCTGTCAGCTGGATGCACTGTCCAGCAAATTAAAAAGAAAATGAAGGAAAGAAAAATGTTTATTATAAAATATAATATATCATTATAAATATGATGGTGGGCCCTACGTGGGACCCACCTGTAGCGTGGGATGCATTAACAGCGAGGGGCCCAGCTGCTGCGTGGGCCCCATCTAGATCGTCCATTCATCAGACCGCCTGACGCTGGACATTAACACTCCACGTGTGTGTGTGTATATATATATATACACACACACACGCTGGACATTAACACTCCACGCGTGTGTATATATATATATATACACACACGCTGGACATTAACACTCCACGTGTGTGTGTGTGTATATATATATATATATATATATATATATATATATTACAATATAATATTTTATATTCTATGGTGGGCCACTCCTACGTGGACCCACTTGCTTCAAATCAAACCGTCCATCCAGCGTCCAGACTCCCTGGACGCTGGACCAAGCTTTGATATATTTATATATATATATATATATATATATAATATAATATATTATATATATTCTATATCCTATGGTGGGCCACTCCTACGTGGGACCCACCTTTAAGCATGTTATCTGCACCGTCCATGAATTTGGACGGTGAGTATGGCACCTCCTAATATCGTATGGGGATATGATATATTATATTATATTATGTATAATACTATATTATATAATACATGTTATAGTGGGTCCTTCCTGATATTTATATGCCACCTGAACCATTTATCCATGTGGTAAGCGTGGACCCCACCCGCTGTAAATGGTTCATCCAACCGTTCATTCATCTGACACGCCACATGTGCCCCACCTTGATGGATGTTTTCCATCCAAACCGTCCATCAAACTGGCGTGCCACGCCAGGTACGGCCCCACCATGATGCATGTGTTGTATGCCTACCGTCTATCCATTTGGCGAGTTTGTCTTCGGGTTTGAGACAAATAATAATAATAATAATAAAATAAGGCGGATTTAATATCAAGTGGACCACACTGTAGAAAACAGTGGGATGAACGTCCACCATTGAAAAGCCCTTTGGATTACAAGGTCCTAGTCCTTGACTAATATGATATTTGTTTTTCTTTTATATCCATATCTTTGTGACCTTACGCACAGACTAGATAGAAAATAAATACTATGGTGGGCCCATTAGAAATTTAACTATGGAAATCATTACCACCACTGTCATTTGTGGTATGGTCTAGATGATCCTTTGGAAATGGTTCTTTTTTTGAATAATGCTCTAATATGAACTCTAACAATAAAATGAATTGTGTTGATTGGTCCACTTGACTTGGCCCATTCGACTCGGCCCATTTGATTCGGCCCATTCGACTCAGCCCATTTAACTCGGCCTATTTGACTCGGCCCATTCGACTCAGCCCATTTAAATCGGCCCATTCGACTCAGCCCATTTGAATTATATGAGGCCCAATGAGACGTATGAGAGGCCTTTGTGTGGGCCGAATATGATGTATGTGGGGCCCGTTGCGATGTGAGATTTCACGATGATGTATATAATGATGTTTTTTTAGCAACCATGCCTTAGGAGCAATGATGGTTTGACGTCTACATTGATGAATGATGATGGTTAAATGTTCGCATTGTGACCTTCCCTTAGGCCCTTTATTAGGTCGATTTCGATTATCGAAGCTAATTCCGATTATCGAGGCCAATTCCATTTGATAAGGCCGATTCCGTTTGGTCAAGGTCGATTTTGTTTGGTCGAGACCGATTTCGATTATCGAGGCCGATTCCGTTTGGTCGAGGCCAATTCCAATTGTTGAGGTCAATTCTGATTGTTGAGGCCTAATATAATGTATATAAGGCCCATGAGATGTGGGCCTTTGTGATGTATATTGGGCCCGTGTTAGAGGCCCATTATGATGTATATATGGCCCATGGGACGCGGCCCACTTAATGTATATGAGGCCCAATGTGACGTATTTATAGCCATCCATTGAGGCCCATCCCAATGTGACGTATTTATAGCCATCCATTGAGGCCCATCCCAATGTGATGCATAATGGACTCGTGTGAGAGGCCCATTGCGATGTGTTTGGGGCCCATGGGTTGTGGCCCATTGTAATATATTTGGGACCCATGGGACGTGGCCCATCCGATGTATATAGGCCCATGTGATGTGTATTAGGCACATGTGACGCAGCCCATTATGATTGTATGAGGCCCATTGTGGTGCACTTGGGGGCCAGGCTATGGAGATCATTGTGATGTATGTTAGGCCCATGTGAAAGGCCCATCGTGATGTGTATTAAGCTCTCGAGTGAGGCCATGGTGTTGTATTTTTAACCCTTGTATGAGGTCGTGGGTCCACTATATGTTAGGCTCTATGTGGGCCATTCCTTGCGGGCAATGTTAGTTAAATGTCTACATTGTCGAGATCGATTATCGATGCCAGTTATTGATACCAATTATGAGTATGTGATAGCATAAGCATCATGATACATGCCCATACGCATCATCTGCATGTTTGTTATGAAATGTGATTGACCATTGCATATATCAATGGAAAGGTTGTTATGAGACTCCCTGATAAGCGAATGTTATCTCACATTGGCGCATGGTATGCGCAGGATTGATGCATGACTGAATTGTATGACTCATGCAACTTGCATTGTGTGTTATGATTACTATACACCCTAGCGACATCAGGGTCGTAGCCTCCACAGGCATGTCATGGATAGATAGATAGGATACCAAAAATATTTAATTCAAGCATCTGGACACTTTGGATATTCGTGGGTGAATGTCCCTAAATCTCTAGGAGACGCCCCAACGTCGAGACTAAGTGGATACATGAGCACCCGAGTGCCGAATACCAGGAGGCTACATCCCCCACTATGTCGTGGTCAGTTGGGAAGGGGTGTGGCCTTACCAGCCTGAGAGTAGGGGGCATAGCTAGGCTGAGTTTGACCAACTCGTAAATGGGTCCGCTATCGACATGCCGGATAGATATTGGCTGACTACTAATCAGGCGGATGGTGAGGTCTCTTTCACTTATATGGCCGTGCGTCATTAGGTGGAGATTTGCATGTAGAGTATACTAGACCCCAGTTATAAGGCTCGTATCCTAGTCCGTAATGTTCCGTCAACTCCCGCGATCCTTCCTGATGAATTTCGACAATCCACGACCTATATTCAACATTTGTGTGCGACCCTAAGTCGTATCCCGTATATCTGAGTTGGCTCAATCTAAGACTTGTACCCTTATGACCGCGCCGTCATTGTGGTTTCGTATATGAAGCTCCCATATGAAGCTCGGGTGGCCCACGTCACAGGAAACGATAGGATTTAATGGCTATCATTGAAACCCTTTTTACAGTCACAGAAGTTTAAGATTATTATAAAATTTGTTTTTCCTTTTCATCCAGGTCCGTGTGACCTTATCAATAGTTGGATGACAAATAAACTGTATGGTGGGTCCCACGTGGGACCCACCTTAAAGTAGATTGGCTGGTGCATCTCACACCAGCCATATATAACTGATGAATTGACGTCACCAAGTTTTGTGGTCCCCATGAGGTATGTAGTATGCCACACCGTCCATTCATCTAGAAGATGTGGCCCACCCTTGTACTTGTGGGTGGGACCCACCATGATGCATTTATTCTATATCAACTTCGTCCTTACATCCAGGACAGTGGACCCCATGGTAATTTATGTGTTTCACACATACCGTCCATTTATCTTCAGCTCATGTGGGGCCATCCCACGCATGCTACACATGTGGAATGGGACTCACCTAGTATTGGAAATGGATTGGCTAGTATTGTTGTATTACAGCCAACAAGTGGACCCCCACGTGATGTGTGTGTTGTACCCAAGTTGTCCATTTAATGGGCCCATTTGGAACGAGCCAGGCCCAACCCATTATGTTGTATATGAGGCCCATTTGATGAGGCCCAGGTGATGTATTTATGGCCTATTTGGTGAGGCCCAAATATGATGCATTTTGGCCCATTTGATGAGGCCCGATGTGATATATATTCGCCCATGGGTGAGGCCCATTTGATGTATCTGAGGCCCATGGGTTGAGGCCCATTGTGAAGTATTAGGGCCCGTGGGTTTAGGCCCATTATGATGTATTCAAGGCCCATGGCTTGAGGCCCATTGTGATGTATTAGGGCCTGTGGGTTAAGGCCCATTGTGATGTATTCAAGGCCCATGGTTGAGGCTCACTGCAATGTATGTTTGGTCCGTTAAGTTGTGTATAAATTCCTTGTATGGGCCACTCCTTAGGAGCAATGTTGGTTAAATGGCCACATTGTTGGGCAATGATGGTTTAATGTCCACATTGTGACCTTCCCGTAGGCCTTGTTTGGCTGATTCCGATTGTCGAGGCCAATTGTCAAGACCGATTATCAGTGCCGGTTATCGATACCGATTATGAGTAGGTGACAGCATAGCATCATGATACCTACACCTTGGAGCCAACTTAAGTATATATTAGGCCCATAGGAAAGTCCAGTTTATTGTTGGATAGAGAGGGTAAGGAAGCCCATTTATTTCACTTGGACTCGAATCTGCCCTCAGTGGGGGATACTGTGACGCTCCATCACTGTGATCACATGTGGGCGGACACCGATGTGGGCGAGGCCTGAGGAGCTTGGGAGAGCTACTAGTGATTGGCAAGCTACTATGCTGGCAGACTACAATGCACACAGTGAAGACAGAACTTTCTCCCACATCAATTGCATCGTCCGATGTTGTGGTGGCTATAAGTTGATTCTTTCCTTAATTATTGTGACGCATTTTAAATTAGTGAGCTTATCTTGATATTTGGACTAGATCCGCTATCCTTCTATGAACCCCCATTATTCGTATGCATGTTGTGATGGATGATTGATTAAAAGCAGATGCCATTGAGCTGAGATGTTTATGGGACTCCTTATGAGATAGTTATCCCCACATGCCATTAATAGCAGATGTCATTGATTGGCAGGCTACTTGATGGTAGACTATGGTGCACACAGTGAAGGTAGAGATTTCTCCCACATTAGTTGCATTGTCCGATGTTGTGGTGCCTATAAGTTGATTCTTTCCTTAACTATCGTGACGTATTTTAAATTAGTGAGCTTATCTTGATATTTGGACTAGATCCGCCGTCCTTCTGTAGACCCCCATCATTCGTATGCATGTTGTGATGAATAATTGATTAAAAGCAGATGTCATTAAGTTGAGATGTTTATGAAACTCCTTGTGAGATGGAGTTATCCCCACATGATCGCGCGATATGCCCAGGTTTATGTATGGCCTAGATGACGTTGATGGTATTCGTGGCTCGTCAAGATTTACATATTACATTGCATCCTCTGTATCTGTTATTGTCTTATTATGTTTTGCATTGCATAGTCTTGATATGGCCGTTAACATTCATGCCTTACATCGCATAGCCTTGTTATGGCTGATAGCACTCATGGACTTACTAATATATTTTTTATTACTCTGATATCGTATGATTTATGATATTGCATGTATTTTTGATATTGTATGATTATAGTATTGTATTGGATACTCGACACTTATCTTGTGCACACACTTACACTACCCTCTAAGCTTTCTATAAGCTTGTGCACGATAGATGAGTGCAGGTGGCATTAGGTTGTAGCAACATTGAGATGGGAGCATACAGCTATCTTTAGGAGTTTTGATTTTGACATAAGTATTTTCCTTTCAGCATTGTATTCAAATGTTTATATTAGTGGATATGTGATGATGATGTTGCCTTTATGATTTGGGTATACTTGTGGTTATGCTTCTTATGAGACAAATGTACGTTGGAAAATTCTCCTTGTAAGATCCCAGGATCGGAACCTGGTGTATGGACGCTGGGAGTCGAAAATGGGGTACAACGGAGGATGTTAGCACCGGATTCAGCAATCATGAATTTTGTAAGCCCGATTTTTGGGTTTGAGGCATAACACCGGTGATGA